>OZ029915.1:24814639-25520573 GCA_964023275.1 Norana najaformis
ACAACGATCTCTCGATCACCAAAGAAATGTACAACATCTGCAGGGTACAAAGTGGTGACTATTCATCAGAAGGAGCAACGTATAGCTTCGATAGCACGCCGTGTAGAGAACAATTGACTTCGACCGGCGGAGGCATGTATTGCAATCTTCTCATTCGACTGGACAGCCAAAGTTCTTCCACGAACATCGAGCAGGGAGTGACGTCTGACGACCTCGAAGTCCAGTCCACCACCGAGGAAGATGAGGACCTGAAGGTCCTTGTCGTTCCTCGGAGTTTCCAGGGAGACCGGACATCAGTGCTTCCCATTCCAACTGTCGACATGATGTCGACCCTTGAGCCGCGAATGCGCAGGCGCGTGTCGATCTGCGGCGGCGGCGGATCAACCGGATGTGACGACAACCTGAGCACTTCGAAAATGACGATCGAGGCCAGACTGGCGCCTCGGATCGACCAAGTCGCCGACAAGGCAAGACGGGCAAAGAAGGAGGAGCAGCAGCAGAGGCAGAGGCAGGAGAGACGGCAAGACAAGAAGGCGGCCAAGACACTCAGTGCCATTCTACTGGCGTTCATTGTCACCTGGACGCCATACAATGTCTTCACCGTCATTCAGACATTCTGCCCCGCCTGCCTTCATCCGACGATCTACGCTATTGGTCAGTCAATTATAATTATTCATAGGTAATTTATTCGTCATCAATTATTATTCAACGATAATTCGTTATTAATTCAATGATTCATCGATCCATTCGTCCTTCTTCACTCCTTCATTCGTCATTTCGTTCATTCGCTCCTTCAACTATCCACCTGCTTAAGCCAAATCTTAAATTTTTAACTCAGTAATTCTTTAATTCTTTAATTGTCAATGATGCGCAGTAGTTACTTTCTGGTGTTAACAACTAGTAGCGAAACTACTTTTTATGTAGTTAAAAGTAGTTAATGGATATTAATCTGTCGATGATTTACTTTAGTGGGCCAATTCGTTAATTCGTCGATTCGTTCATTCGCTAATTATTTAACTCCTTAATTTCTTAATTAATAAATTCACTTAATCTAGCTTCTTACAGGCCTTAATTTTGTTAGTTTATCCATTTATTCGTCACTCGGTCCATTTGTGAACCCATCTGATATCATAATCGTAAGGTTCCCTGTTCCCCTTCTTTCCCATAGAACTTCTTGGCAAAAATTCCAGCTGCTCTTCTCTGCACCAGCATAGTATCAGCTGCTTTAATTTGTATGTTTTTAAAATCAAAAACAATTTCTCTGATAGCTTTTCATGTAGATGCCATTCAGCCGTGTCATAAAGTAGTTAATTTTAATGTAATACAGTAATATAAAGGGTCTTGGAAGTGCTGTAAGCTCACCGCTGAGTCACGGGTGAACCCCGGCCACCAGCGATTTGGTTACTTTGATAAGAGCACATTTGAACAGTTTTGAGCAAACGCCTTTTGCGGTCAAAGGGCGAATCAGACCAATTTAGAGTAATTGACTGGGATTTACTTGAGCATTTAGACTATGCAACTTATAAGTTACTACATATTATTTATTAATCAAATACTTATATCGCTCAAATTCACGAACTCACCTCAAAAACGGGGGTAGCTGAAGATAGATAAATCTTCACCTGTTTGTGAAGTGAGATAAGAGAAAGACAGGGGTCCCTCAAAGCTGGTACTAGTGAATTCCATGTATGAGGACCGGTGTGCGAAGAGGCACGGAAACCACAGGTCTTGTTTGGTCAGTTGGGACAAACAGCTGGCTAGAGGAAGCCGATGTTAAGTTTGCCCTGGCGGGAGTAATTGTGAGTGGAACGCAAACGTTAGCAAGGTAGCGCAGCGCTGGACCATGGAGCGCTTTGTATCCTTATTTGCTTTGCAATGCTTTGTGTGCCTGTGAAATATATATAAATTGCGAATTATATATTTATAATGTTAGTATATATGTACAGTGTAATGTATGTAGGCTTTCATATATTACACAGGAATTCTTAGTTCTAGCATCATCTTTTTAGTTTCGGTGTACTAAGCAATCCTATTCTGCCCAAATATGAAATAAGAAGCATAATTTCATTTCTTGCCAAAATCACTTTCCTAAAACGCAAATGATGAAACTGGCAGGCCTACTATTTTGTGCATAATGTTTGGAGTTTCCACATTTCTTTGTTTGCTGCATCTGAAGACCTTGTTTAGTGTTGTACTGTATAAGTCCCGAAACAACTGTTGCACCAAAACCTTGTGGGGCGATGATATGAGAAGATGCAAGAGAAGTAAATTAACGTAAATGATGTTTACAGACTTTTGTAGAATCATCTCAAAAGCGTGGTCCAAAAGTCGAAGGACCATTCGGCTTAGGCGCAAACAGATCACACCAATCCAAGTTCAGTTAGATGCCCAAATGTTTACAATACAGCGAGAAAGTAATTTGTGATCCCTCCGGCCTCCACTCTGTTGCGTAAGGTGACCTGGCCGAACTTTCAGAGCAGCATAGAAGCTTCGCTGTGATTAGTCATCTTTCTAGAATAAGTTGCCCATCAAAATACGACATGAGCTTCTTGGCCTTCTTTTGTCATTTTTTATAATCGTCTGAAAACATATTCTATTCGATCGTGGTTATGTGTTTTCAGGTCTGAGGAGTTTCTCTTTAAAAGGCGCTATATAAATATGCGATTACAATTACAATCTCCAAACTTGGTAACATATTCTTTCCTCTCTGAACCAGAGCTGTATTGTAGTATAGACCTCAATTGTATAATTGTCTACTCTCGTGCCTATGAACAAGCTTTCAGCAAAATTCTCAGTTTTTTGACAGAATTATGTTAAAAGTAGATTTACCTATTTTGTTATACATGAACGTTTTGATTTCGTTCGAAAATTAATGATCATCTCTTCGCAACTATATGACGATGGCATTCCATGCAGTTGCTCATTCGAACACACCGTGCTTTGCCACCATAGACCTGTTAGCGCTTCTAGGCCTACGTGCGTTTCATCATTTTCGATCAGAACTGCATAGGACTGTGATTTATTTGGCGCAATGTGAAAAGCAACTCTCTCTTGTGCCTTAAAATTGATGTCAAACGACACAGCGCCAGACGTGAATTCTAACCTTTCAGATGCTGACTGACAGCCGAATCGGTCAACTATACAGTCCCGAACCTCGCATCTGCAGATGATAGTCGTGCTTTTCGCGTGCAGCTCACAGACCTATAATAAAGTAGATTTAAGATTTGGCTATAGGTAAAATATTCATATTATCCCGTATAGATTCCCATGATTACATATTAGGCCTGGTCTTGATTACAGTACTGGCACGCACGTGTACCAGTTGCCGTACTGTACCGATTCGACGACTTATAATTTTACATATGTAGGCCTATATATATATATAATATTATGAAGAGGAGAGATTTAACTTCTGTATAATGTTAGGCGGCTGTAGTTGTAATATCGAGATTTTCTGTGCTTTCTTTATCGCACTCACAGCACACCAGAAGCCAATGGAAAATTAGATTGAATTTCTGCCCTGGCGGGAATTTGATTTCAGGGTCTTTACTCTCTTCTCCGTTTTATGATGTCATGAGTCTCTCTTGCCTTTTTCTTCGTCTATCTGTACTTATATATACATATATCTTTCTCTCTGTCTCTCTCTTTCTCTCAGTTTCCCTCTTCTTTCTCTCTCTTCATCTCTCTCGATCTCAGCGTCCCTGCGCCAGTCCGCCCGTCCGCCCGTCCGCCCGTCCGTCCGCCCGTCCGCCCGTCCGTCCGTTCGTCCGTCCGTCCGTCTACCTATTTCGTATACAGTCCACGGTCTTCTCTTTTTCCAGTAGCAGTCTGTTTCTCTATTTCTGTCTCTGTCACTCGGTATCTTTCAACCTCATTTCCCGTCATTCTTTCCGATATATATATACATATATGTATATATATGCATGTGGTGTGTGTTGGCTATATTCTGCAAGCGTAGTATAGGGGCGACGTGAGTTTGACGGATGACCGGGTCTGGCCATGCGCCGCCCGCCGCCGTGTGGCGTTGTTCAGTGGTCTTGCATTTTGGCCATCATTTCCGCTTTTCAGTTTCCTCGCTTTCACTACATCTCCACAAGACATGCTGCTGTTGCTGTGTAGGCTATATAGGCATGTGCATGTATATACTTGGATTAAAAAGACATACGTAACCCACATAGGCTAATCGATTACCAGGAAAACTATATGTGGCATCAAGTAAGAGCGTGCTGTAAAACCACCGATCCGCGTAGGTTTACTTCAACTCATACACACCCTGAAACAGAGAGACCAATACAAAAAGACAGAAGCGGACAGAGAAGAGAGGGAGGGAGCGCACACTGAGCAGCTTAATGAAACGATTAACAAGTCTGTCGATTTATGTGCTCTTGTTGGCTATTCCTTGACACATTACATTATATGAATGCAGACCATATACATGTAAAGTTTAGTTAGGTTGCTCCGTTTTGCCCCTCTGGGTGGGCGCCCATGCATACAAACATATTATAATTACATAAATCATCAGGTGCTCCACGGCCATACATATTAAGAACATTATGAACGCAGACCATATATATATATACTTATACATACATAAGGGGCACGGTAGCATATTGGATAGAGCGCAAGACAAGTCTAGGCCACTATGTGCTGTCCTCTACCATAGCCTTCCCGTCAGGTCTTGCGAAGCATAAAGTATTCTCCCTTTTTCCATAATTCCTACGCTGCGTGCCGGAGCATCAATTCTACATATTTAACATACCGTTAATTTTACTGGGGTATATGGCCTGTGCGGAACGGTGGTCTATCGGTACGCGTTTGGTCAATGACCACGAGGTCGCGGGTTTGACTCTGTGACACATCCCTGGGCAAATTGTTTGCGCACAATGTGCCTCTGTCAACAAGCAGTATAATTTGGTACCAGCGTAAGCTGGGAAGTAAACGGTAAGTCCTGCGATGCGCTGGTCTCGTGTCCATGACCTTGGGATTCATCCGTTGCAGGCTCAAGGGCCAAAGAAAGGAGATGAGCGCCTCCCCGGCGTCTCACTTGTGAGATATGGGACACACTTTACTTTTTTATATGGCCTAAAGGCTATATGCCCCTAATGTGTAAACGACTTGCCTGTTTCCTTTGTACCGACTGAAGCGTTCTGCTTTAGGGCACTTGATACAAGTAAACACTATAATAAAACTGCAATTACGATAATTAAGTCAGTGCTCGAGGCCATAAGTCACAAGGCTAAGGCAAAAGCAGAGGCAGAGAGGATTGGCCTTGAGGCCGAGGCCAAACTAATATCATTGAGGTCGACCCGCTGGAATTTATTTTGAAAACTTTTAGAGCTCATTAAGAACAATTTCATCTGTTAAAAAATAATGCTCGAAAGGTATGAAAAATTTGGTTAATAATGGCAATAATAATAATCAAGGACATCAACAAAGATTAGCCATCCCATAATACAATCTTTTCATCTGGATAATTTTTCAGCTCTCTGAGGGATCATAAATACCTCGGGGCAAAAAAATAATAATTCCTTTCCCTTTGGCCCTCACCTGGTTTCAGTCATTCCTGTCAGACCACCTTCAGTCTGTTGTTTTTGGGCCCTCACGGTCCCTCTGGTCCCCCGTCTTCTTTGGTCTCCCCAGGGTTCCGTCCTAGCTCCTCTCCTCTATATTTTATATACCTCTGATCTAGCTCGGACCCTCCTCCCACTGAGTGTTGCCGTCCTTCAGTATGCAGAGGACACCCAGGCTTATGCCCATGGTCCGGTGGAGGCAGCCCCTGCCCTTGTCCAGAGGATTCTCGATGCCACCTCTGTCCTTGACCTATGGATGTCCTCCAATGCCTCCGTTTGAATTGTAATAAGACCCAGTTCATCTGGCTTGGTGGCCGCATGCAGCTCGCCAAGATTGATCTCTCCTCCTTACGCCAGAGATTTCCGGATATCTCCTTCTCTACTACGGTCCGGGATCTCGGGGTTGTGTTGGATCAGGAACTTACCCTGTCTGTTCATGTTAGCATAGTCTCTCGCTCTTTTTTACCATCTTCGTCAGCTCCGCACCATTCGCCGTACTCTTTCCTTCCACGTTATCTCCACTCTGGTTCATGCCCTCATTTGCACTAGAGTTGACTTTGGTAACGCCATCTTTACCAGCCAACACTGCAAAGCTGCAATCTGTGCTTAACTCTGCTGCTTGTCTCATTGGAGGCATTCCAAAATATGGCCACATCTCGTCTTATATTCGTGACACTCTTCACTGGCTCCCCGTCCAGCAGCGTGTCCACTTTAAGATCCTCTCCCTCATGTGCAATTGTGTTGTTGGCTCTGCTCCCCTTTACCTCATTGACTTCTGCACTTTGGTCTCCTCGTTGCCGGGCCGTAGTACCCTTCGCTCGGCCACTCAGGATCTCCTGTTTGTCCCTCGAATGAGCACCGCTACTGCCCAGTCTAGAAGCTTCGCCTACGTTGGTCCCACTTGCTGGAATCGTCTCCCTCAAGAATTGCGACTTGAGCTCCTTTCTCTCCCCCTCTCAGTGTTCCGTAGTCGCCTGAAGACTGTTCTGTTCAACAGTGATTTTACTCCTTTGGGTCGGAAGCGACAGTTCTTAGCAAGAAAGCAGCACAAACAATGACATGATAGGCTTATAACCCGATATTGTCACGATTAATGTCTTCAAGATTTCGCACCAGGGTTGTCTAGACGACAGTCATCTATGCTTAAGCACCAATTTCAGCAGCAACAGATGAAGAAATTTATGCCTTTTATGAGCAGCTTCAACGGGTGATTCACCAAATTCCAACAAACAATATTATCATCATCGCGGGAGATTTCAACGTAAAGATAGGCAGAGACAATGATATCTGAAGCAGAGATGAGCATCGGGACGGACCGGACCGGGCGGTCCGGAAAGCCCGCGAAAAACAGCCACAATTTTTACGATTCGAGCCGGGCCGGGCCGCGATTTTTCTGCCTGTGCTCACCTGTAATCTGAAGAGGCACAATTGGAAAATTCGGATGAGAAGAAATGAACTGGAGAGCAGAAACTCCTTCAGTTCTATGTTACAAACGATCTAAAGCTAATGAACACATTCTTCGAACAAAACAAAAGAAATAACAAAGGATATGAACGTGGACATCAGCAGACGGAGAGACACACAAATTGATAGATTACATCATAATTAACAAAAGATGAAGCTCAAACGTGACAAACTGCAGAACAATCGACGCTCAATTTGGTTCTGATCAGAAGCTAGTAGGCCTAATCGCCAACTTGAAGATGAGGTTGAGGACAGCAATCTGCGGTTATTAGATCTTCGAGATAGGCGAAATGATCTACTTGTTCAATAGTTTCTCCTTTTATGCTGGTGTTTATTTGCGTCTCTGGGTTTTTTCCAGTAACAATTGTCTTAGTTTTTTCTGCATTTATCAGTAATCCTAATCGTCTGTTGGTGTTGTCAATCGCTGTCGTAATGTCTTGTAGTTCTGTTCCGTTTCTGGTTAGAAGGCCAATCTCTTCGGTAAACATTGTTCCCTATGTTTCTGATTCTTGCTTCGGTGTTGCTTAAACTGAATAGCATTATTGCTTCTAATAACAGGTTGAATAGGTAGGGTGATAAGATGCATTCTTGACGTACCGTCGTTTTTGTCTGGAAGTAGGCCTATTTAGTGATCTTTTTGTCTGCCTTTATCGCGCTCAAAGATATCCGGTGTATCTCTTGTACTAGAGATATAGGCCTATTAAACACAGATGGTAAAACCAAAAAGACATACCAAGAAGAACTGGAAGCATCTCACAAGTATTTGAAAGAATGACCAAAATATGGCGAAGCAAATAGGCCTATATACCGAAGAAAACAAAGGCAAGAACAAAATTAATGATACGATGAAACAGTTCATTTTTCTATGTGTATCAGAATGCTGGACAATGAGAAAGCAAGATGGAAAAAATCTACAACGGAAATGACCTGGCTACGGAAATCACAGGAATCCCATGACTACAAAAAATTAGAAATGATGAAATACGACAACCCTTGGATATGCAGACAACTCTATTATATAAAGTCGTTCAGCGAAGACTCTGGTGGGTTTGATCAAGTGGAAAGAATGCCAACTGACAGAATCTCACACAGTACATTACATGCAAGATGCGAAGGAAAGGGAAGACGAAGCTACGCTGGGTAGACAATATAGATGAGGACATGACAGGACTTGGACTAAATATGAGCACAGTACTTAATCTGACAAATGACCGAAAAGAATGGAGATCATTTATCCTCACCCACCCCCGCCGAACGGCTGGCTTCAGGAACTGATGCTGATGAAGATAATGAATTAATAATAACATTGGCAGTATATCAGCGCTTTTGAGAGGTTCCTAAAATGCGCTATATAAAAGACTAGATACATACATACATCAGAGGCAATGGCGCTTCACTATTTGTCACATGGAGCAACCTCGATGCCGAGAAAGTTAATGCGGGTTGTGAATTGCTCACCAAGTGGATAAAAGAATTAAGCTTGGCTAACATACTACTGTATACTTGAAACAACGTCCTGAACGCAAATTTAGTAGAATGCAGCAATTTTATGGCACCGTCATCCTTTAAAATGAAGTCAAAGTATACATTGAAATTGTAAATTTCAAGCAATGAGATTTGACACTGTGTTGGCAGATATCAAGATAACATCTGGAATCCAAATTTAAATTGAAGCAGCTATTTATATGGCGCCTTTATCTTTAAAATGAGATCATGGTACTTAACTCGAAATTATAACTAAAAAGCACATTTCCAGAGCGGCTTCACAGCACTATTCAATGAAACTTCGTCCAGAGACACAGAATATGTGGTCCTTTGCCCCGATCAAACAAAATAAACTGATATAGACCTTCAGTAGACGTGGCAATTGATATGGCGCCATCAAGCCAATTACTTTAACCAGATAAAAGGTGGAGTGTGCAGATTTGAGCTTCCTCTGAGGCAGTCACTATGCTTGGACCTTGCACAAGTTCTAAGCACAATGGCCTAAAGCCATCATTTGATGCCTAATTCTCATGTAATAGCTGTACACAAAAATAATGAAATAGATAAATATGTCAGATTTCTTCCAAACTCTGAGGCGCCAATTGAAGGAACTGGCTGACCTCTTGTTGTTTTTTCCCATTGTACAAATAATTCTTTTGATTATAAAGTATCCTGTCTATACAGTGTCATTATGATCATATCAAATACATGTCGCCATGTAAAAAATTTAAACTATGATATGATGTTCCATTGTCTGCAGTGAGCATTGTATGCGCAACGTGCTGTGCCTATTAGCCTATTATGTCCTTGAAAAACCTGCAGCATTTGGTTGAACAGATAGCCATTGAACAGCCTGTTTTACAACTACACTGTTTCAGTTATGGACAGCACTCTGCCTTGCAAGGTGAGCGCTACTTTCGCTTTGAAGCAATGCCCATCCTCAATGCGGGCAACACTCGAGGCGCACTCACAGGAGCGAAAGGGAAAATGCTTCAGCCCCTAGAAGGGTTCACTAGTGAGGGATCGGCCTGGAGCCTTAAGCGGGTTTTTGGTGCTGGATTTGGAAATAGCTCAGAGTCATCGCCCGCTTCGAGCCCGTAGCCACTTTCCAACGCCGAAATGCATCCCTCCACGCACGGTTATAAATGTGAAAAACAAGGATAACTGCTGTTTCGAGTGGGCAGTCCTTTCAAGTTATCCAGATCAAAGTCGACTTCGATGCGATGCCCTGGTCCCGGCGAACATAACGCCATACGCAATACTAATCAGCGACTGGCTTCTATACCCCGAATCGGATGGTAGTAAGTCAACGCCCTACATTAGAAAGCGCAGTTTTGCTTTTAGAAAAGCTACCGTTCAACGAATATGGAATTGGAACGAGCCACACGAAGTAAAGGATTATTTGTCCACAGCCAAAGCATCGCGAACGCAGACTTTTCAGCTACAGAGAGCGAACGATGTCACAAACCGCCACTTTACCTTCATGTGCTGAGAGAATTTACCGCTGGTCTTGAATTCGAGGATGCAGTGTGGTTCAACGTAAAGCCCTGGTCAGGTGGTCAGAGGGCTGAAACTGAAAGCATTTTAGCTTAAAATCAAATGTATTTTGTGGATTTCGGACCAAGTTTAAAAGCTTAAAATTACTCGAATACGTTTTGAACTAAATTAAGACGGAGTCAATGGCAGAACTTCCCTTTGAAATAGCTAATGATCCAAGTTCTAAGGGTTTTACGAATTTCTGCAAAGTATTTTATAGCCGAATTAATGTAATGTATAGTACACATAAACACGTAAATGGTTTTCACCCAGATTAATTGCAAGGTGAACTTATTCAAAGCATGCTGGCATGTCTGCCTACGGCAAAGGGTCCATGGCGAATAGAGTTAAGTTCGGGTTTGAGGATCAAGCCTTGGATTAGGCCATCATATTAAATGGAGGCCATGATGGGATGCCCCTTCAATCCGCGCTTTCACTATTAGGCCTATTCCTAACGATTTCCAAAAGCTCTTAATGGAACTCTTCTTATTTTACTTTAATTATCCTTTCTATTTAGATTTTCTTTAATCGACTAATTAAGCTTGTATTTGTCAAGACACTTAACGCAGATCCTTTTAGATATAGGCCTTCCTCACAAAAGCGCTGCACTCATGACTGTCTAACTGGTACAAAGATGTGCGTTTAAGGCAACTTGAAAAATGTTTGCTGAACAGAGTCAAATATAGCAGTATCAAAGTGAAGCGGAACTCTTCCAAGAGAACGCTTCCAACAAAATAGAACTTACGATGAGATCGAGTAGATATGCGAAAGCGTGACACCTGCTGCAGAGAGCAACGAACCCCGAAGCGATCGACTCGAGACGGCATGGAACACAGAGCTCTCAAGTGTATGCCGGTGCTAACTGCGAAGGCTACCAACAATGTCCGCCTATGAGGATACTTGTTGGTGAACCTAGACTAACACCATGATGCGATTTGGTTAGAAGCAGTGGGCCAGACCTGTGGACATGAAGGAAATACATGAGAAAACTGCATCCCAATGAGGTCGTCTGAATCAGGGAGAGTGGATTTCCCTCTGCCTCACAATAATACTCTGACAAATACAAAAACGCCCGCCTGTTTGCATAACTGGTTCTCTTGTTCTTTTGTCTGTGGTCTTGAGGATACCAGCGCTGGTGATTAGTTGTTTTTCTGTTGTCTGTGGTGTGTAGGATACTGGCTATGCTACATCAACAGCAGCATCAACCCAGTCTGCTATGCCCTCTGCAACGCCAACTTCCGACGCACCTACTGGCGAATTCTGTCCTGTCGCTGGTTCAGTCGAAGGAAGACAACATCGTCGTCTAAGAGTTTGAAACCTTCAGTCGAACACACCTCAGCTCATCTAAAATCAAGGCTTCCAGCACAAAGACTCTAACAAGTGATGCGGAACATGCAGTGAATCAGCTATGCGTGAAATGTCGACAGACAGCGCCTACGTCTAAGAGCTGTAGAGCAGATGGCCTACAGCGCATCCTGCAACAAACCTACAGCAGCAGAAATCGTTTAGACAACGCTTCAGTGAACAAAAAATTCCAATTATTTACCCGGTTATAATCGTAAACTCGAGTTCTTCAGTGTCCATTTAAAGTTAAGTTGCGGGCGATTGTTCAAACAGACAGTCAGACGGTTACGACGGGTGGTGTTTGGAACTGGAGCGTCAATATAGATGCGGGGAAGAAGATGAATCAGCATAAGATTTGTGGAAGATGAGTGCTTTAAGTTTTGAGTGAAAGATCTGCGCAGAGATTGCAAGGGGTGAAGTGTTGGCGAGTTCGTATGACGGGTCGGATATTTGCAGAAATTCTGGCGGAAGTTTATTCCAGAGGGGTGGCGCAGTTTTTGCTATAGAGAAGTTTCCAAATATTAAGGATGCGGTGACGGGGGAGCGAAGAAGTGCTAGAGTGGGTTGAACGGAGTGGTTGGATTTTGTTAATAACTGACAAAGATAGGAGGGTTGGAGGCTTGGATGGGAGGATTGAAGTGTGTCATAGGTAAGTAATTGGACTTTGTAGATAGTACTTATTGAGGCTTGAACAAACACACACCCACACACACACACAAACAATTTATACAGCATTTTGAGTAGTAGGCTACTTCTAGGGTGCTTCGTAGTCATATGAGGTAACTTAACTGCAAACGCATAAAGTGTAGTGATGTTGCTTTGCTTTTGCACCACTTGTTATGTGTTTTTTAAATCCCTTGGCCACATTAGTCAGATATATCAAGTTTTCAAGAGAGAGTTGTCTAGTCATACAACTAAAAGTCTCAAGACAGCACAGATATAATGAAATTGTACGGAGAGAAAATAGAAGGGTGAAAGGAGGTGCATGTGTTGCAGGAAGAGGAATGTGAGATTGTGCTGTAGGCCTATTATTTACACGTACATTACACATATCCATGTATAATTTACACACACGTGGTTACTGTCATGCTGGGCGCAACCCTGGGTGGTTTGCTTTGTAAAAGGTGCTATACATAATGGAAATGACAATGCAATTTATAATTTACATATTTATTTATGTACGTAGGCTATGTATGTATTAAGACGCTTAATATAGCGTCTTTTAAGTGCTGCACACGCACTACAAATTACATACATATATACACACATACATTACATGTAGACCTATACTTTACATATACATTACATGCAAAATTTACAAATATATGTGTGTATATATCTGGTTATTTATATAGCACCTTTGCAGCCTCACAGTATATGTATAATTTACAAATACGTCCCTCATTATAACACACTTCATTATAGTGCGAATTCTCATATAACGCAGTCGAGAACGTGGATCTCAGAATTAGTTTAGCTATGAAAATGAACTTGTTACAACATGACCTCATTAAAAAGAGGCAGTTCTTGATGTGGCTTCCAAAGACGGCGCTATAAAGAGTTTCCGACGTACCTTCCACGTAAAGGGAAAATACAGAATGGAGAGATACATCGTATAAATGCATCCACACCCACTTACATAATGGCATAGCCCTTATTGCGATACCAGAATGCATTGCGCGCATCATCACCTAGTTTTCAGACTCTCGCGAGGGTGACAAATCTTTAGTCTGAATTCCTTCTTTTAGGCACAAGCCACCAAAAGTTACTCAATAAATTTGATTGTCTTACATCTGTTCAGCTGGGCGGCTTACTTGTCAATTGTACTGAACGCGCACGCAGTTTAGACATAATATTTAACTCCACTATGTCATTTTCTAATCGTGTTGGCGCCATATGCAAACCATCTCAAGTTTATAAACGGGATATTTGTAGAATCAGAATTCTTCTGCCTCATGCTGTATTGATCCCATTAGCTAATGCATTAATTTCCAACAGGCTTGACTACTGTAACTCACTTCTTATTGGCATCACAAAGAGATCTGCACAAACTAAAAATGGTTTATAACTCTCTGGCCAGAGCCATAACAAAAACTTATAAGAATCAGCATATTACACCAATATTGCATTCGTTACACTGGTTACCCATTGAGCATAGAATCCAGTTTAAAATCTGTCTTCTAGTTCACAAAGTTCTACATTTAAATCAACCGACTTATCTCCGTTCCATGCTAAACTGTCATACCAGCAAATATTGCACTCGATCAGTGGATATAATGACTCTTGTTGTTCGTGTACCAGGACAGTGTAGGGTTCTAGAGCAATTTCGGTTGCTGGTCCACGACTGTGGAATTCGCTGCCAAGTTCTATTCGTTCTGTTAGTTCTGTGATATATTTCAGGTCTAAACTTTAGACTCATCTGTTTCCACTTGCTTACCCACCATAGCCTAACTTCTGGTTTTAAGACCTATAGGCATTCGATCTGACTTCTGCAATGGATTATGATTTTGATTATGATTTCCCTTGAAGCGACACGAAGAGACCATCGACTGATGCCATGGACTTTATGATAACGGCGCTATAGAAGTCATTAGATTACATTAGATTAGATAAGCTCATTTAAATATCCTTGCTTACACAGGGTGTACTTAATTTCATTCACTGAAAATGCTTGCCAAAAACTGTAAAAGTGAGAAAATTAAGGCAAATTCGACAGAGTCATTGATGGACGATAATCGTTTAGTCTTGGGAGAAGCAGAACTTGACAGTGAAGTTAGCAGCAATATGACATTACTCAACGCGCAGTGTGCCAATGTCATGGACAGAGACTTGGCTCCCAAAGTGCATCCATCACGATCTGTGTATGTTTAAGGTACAGTGAGCTGCAACAGAACTAAAATACAAGAAATTCCTCTTACCGCTGGCCTTCCAAAGGAAAATGGCCTGAACACACGGGGTGTGATCGAGATAAATTTTTGTGTGGTTTTGTTTCTGACAATTCAAAGATTTTATGGTTACCATATGAACCAGGATGTCCATTTGGCAGTCAAAGTATAGGCTTCAGTGCCATAATCCAGAAATGGGATAAATCAGCTCAGCTAACGAATGATTTGTAACGCGTCTAATAACCTATATTTAAGGTCAATGACAGATACCAAGGTCAATATAGCATTTTACTTTAACATGTAGCCTATGTGCACATCTGTAAGCTAAAACGAGGTCAAATTACACAACTGCAAAATAAAGAAAAACAGAAATAGGCCTATTCAAAGAATGTGCAGAATAAGAACTTAAAACACTTAAACCCGCCTGCCACCTTTAGTATTATCTGTCTCAGGAAAAGGAGACAAGAGCTGGAAGACTGGCATCGAACAGCAACAGCAAATTAAATCGGACAATAATAATAATAATAATTAGCAACTTCTAATGCGCCAGTGTCTAATGCACAAGGCATCAACCGATGGCACACCAAAACCAAGCCACAATCAGGTCGATATCCAGGAGGTCAGTCCGCACGACAGAGAGGCAGCCTATGGTGGATAAGCAATTTGAAACAGGTAAGTTTTAAGTTGAGAATGAAATGACAGGAGCGACTGAGCAGAACGAACAGACACAGGGAGGGAATTCCAAAATTTTGGTCCAGCAACCGAAAATGCTCGTTTACCAAGAACAGTTCTTGCCCAAGGTATGACAAGAGAAAGACAATCAGATGACCTTGCATGATATGTTACACTGCGTTAATTCTAATACAACTTGATTAATATTAACGTTTTAACGAAACTTTTCAATAAAAGATTCTTGAATAAAGTAAAAATGTATACTTACTGAAACAATCAACGAGCTAATTATTATATAGTCTAGACACATTAGACTGATGAGGTTTGATTGCATGTGGGCATAAGTCTTTAATTGCGAAGACAGACAATACAGTAGGCTATTAGTAGGCTGTCCATCAAGATTATTGCCTAATTCATTTTATAAGAAAAAAGAAGCTTATAAAATCATGTTCGGTTCCATTGTTGCCATATTTTTCTAATAGGCCTAATTTCACGCTGATTTCCGAATTTCACCTCATATATTAATTAAAACATCTAATTAGGCCTAACAGATGCTCAGTCTGCCATTTGGCGACTGCAGCCAATATTGGTCTACCATGCTTGGTGGCAGAGGGCGCCAAAATGTATACTTTGCCTGGAGCGTCATTGAGGTTAAGACCGACCCTGTCCTCAATTTAAGGTTTTTGTGGCAGACGATTCCGAGATTGCGGAATGGGGGTGTAGTGTGCAAGCGAAGAGAAATCTTTGAAGAAAGTTCCAGAGGATATGTTATTTTGTTTGATTGTTCATGGAGTCGGAGGCCAATTATGATTAATTCAGTTTTTGAAGGGTAGCAATTAAGGCTAATTGGAGATCATTTAGGCTGACATCCTTGGTGATGTGTTACGCAGATGATTCAGTGCGTCTGAAAAGGAATTAAGAAGAAAAATATGGAGAGTTGTATCCTTACAGACCATGAAGAGGGCACAAGTCTTTTTGCCAAATTATATATTACCGAGTGGGGGTAAAATGTTTGCGACTTTGTATTGCTACAAGCCTACTGGGAGGGAGTCTGAGTTTTGTGACACGTAATGTGACGGTGGAAGAAGGGTAAGGTAAAATTGAGCTAACGTCATTTATGGATGGTCCCTGAGTACTCTCGATCAGTTTCCGGTCAGCATTTACGATGTCCCCTCTTTGGATGTTTTATTTAATCATTCCTGTTTTAGTTGGATTTTTAGTAGCAGAGTATAAAAGTGATATACTGAAGCTTGTAAGAGCGCAGTTTTTCGATGATGGTATTACAGAAAGCCAAAATAGCAGTAGCATAGGTCTGGTGTACTTTTGCTTATAATACACTCCGCACGTGTACTGCTAGGCCTAAATAAGATGCCGGAAACCATAATCTCTGTCTGCATGTGTGGTTTGGTGGTATTCCTCTGTCAGACTAACTGGCCAGTTCATTGACGTGACCAGCTTCAGCTATAATGCTGCGCGCGTTCAGTGTTTAGAGGAAACCGAGCAAGCTGCTGACCTATAGTTTTTCATCGTAAAGGTTTTCAGCGGCTTGAAACCTTTTAAGGGACTGACGCTGCCAGCATGTCCATAAACTTTTGATGGGCCTCTTATGGGAATATTGGTTCCAGGCAAAATCTCGTTTGAGGTCTGTTAATTCCACGTACGTACCAACACAATTCCTCGTTACCGCACGTCGTTGCGTGCTCGTGGTGCCTTCTCCTGCTTTGGTCCCTCGTTCTGGAACAGTCTCCCTTTAAACATTCGTACTTTTCCACTTAGTTTAACCTGACGTTCATTCTCTGTTAACTTGAAAACGCACTTGTTTAGATTGGTAGGATAGCCGTGTCATCAGCAATTTTGGGAGGTACTTGAAGAGTGCTATATAAGTGTTTGTTACATTACATTACATTACAGTGGCCACCTTAAATTGCAAGAAGAAATAGAGCGCCATAGACTGGCAGAAGTTATTGACTCATATTTAGAATGTGTATAGCCCGAAATAAGACTACCACCTATGGTGCCGTTACAAGGATAGTTCATTCATCAGCAGTTAACTGCAGTCTGCTGTTGCGCATTTCAACTTAGCTTCTCATTTTCAATACACCATAATTTTCTGTTTCAGTAACAGCATCCAACCTATGTAACATAATAGCCACGCTATCTTTAGCCATCTTTAGAATATTCAGCAGCAGCACAATCATTCCTCTTGACTAGTTTAAAACAATGAGATTCAATACACCATAGCTTGTAAACTTTTGAACTGCGCATGCCCGCGGCCACGTTGGCCGCGTGGCTTTCTATGTGTCATTTTGACAGATTATATCATCTAGCGTGACATAAGCTCGATAATTTTCTGCAGTTTCGTTGCTTTCTGTTGCCAAGTCTGCGTGTCAGAATTATTTTTCCTTTCCAACGCGGATTTACTGCAATTTAGACGGTTTCTTTGCCTGTTTTCGACTGTCAGCCACGGAACGGTTCAGCTAACTAACGGCTTAACAGCCTACCGGCGGGCGGGCGATGAATACCTCTCCGTCCTGCATATATCCTTCGGATCGGGGAATATCTGAACGCCGCGTCGCTTTCCATCTGCGAGGAGCTGTTGGACGGTGAGACAACCGTGTGCCATTGGCGGCAGATCACATCGCCCATCATCATTCCTCATCCTTGGTGCTATGTGCTTCAGGAACTTTGGGACTTCAGAACATGCCATCATCTTTTAACTCTAGTTGGGAATCTGTTTGTATGGCTTTGCGTGTGTGCGCGAGCTTGCCACTGGTGACTCTTCTAGTTGTCTTTTAGTTATCTGAGCTATGTTCACTTACAGGATACTATTCTGTTCTTAATGACACTTAACATCATTAGTGACTTTTAACATCAAGTCTAGCGCAGTGAACGCCACTGATTAGTCTTTGCTTGAAGAGTCGCTATACAAATTTAAAATTACAATTACAGTTATAGCTTACTGCTGTGCCAGTAGGCCTATAATAATACCTTCTGTCTACTTGGCATGTGGAACTTGGGTTTAAGTTGTATTCACCATGTTCATGAATACAAATGTATTAATGATTTTGACAGAGTTTATTAGAAGACTGTCGGTCCTAAGTTGCTAATTGTTTAATGGTAGGCCATACTATAATTAATCAGCCTATGACACAAGTAGAAATTGTAGACATGCTTTTGTCCTATATACTTCCTGTTTAATTCAGTGATTTGATTTCACTGCTGGATGACTTCTGAGTGGCCGATGATTGGCAAAAGCCTACAGCTTTGTGTATAAGTTTTTCCGCCTGTTAGTCTGGCACCTTGTATTAGTAATATTAAAGAAGTTGCTACTTGGCCAGACTGGAAGTAAGCCAAAAATGAACTAACATACTGTAACTGCTGCCGTAAGTACACGACAGTAAATAGATACCAAGCAAATTATAAAATTGTTGAAAAATCATTGCAAAACCTCCTAAAACAGAAGTCCACATAGGCCTACAATAAAATACACTTCTTGTGACATCTTGTATGCAGCCTCGTCTCAGTCTTGTCTTGGAAGCCAAGCATCATGGTCTCATCTCAGTCCCTAGGTCTTGGTCTTAGTCTTGTTTTGGAAACAGAAAGTCATGATCTTGTCTTGGACTGCTAGATGAACATCTTAATCTCGGGAAGGGATTGTCTCAGGTCTCATCTCAGTTGTGGTCCCAAGGGTCTCGTGGGCATCCCTGTCTGCGTGGACATGCTGGCAAGGGAGGTCAAACACACATGAATGTCTTTGAGAAGCACAGGCCTCCCACCTTTCAAGCCAGGTTGCCTGCACTGATGCTGCCAGTTGGCTTTTAATTTTTAAATTATCTCACCATTTCGTCATCAAATATATAATTGCATTAATAATTGAGGGTATATTGTGATCTATCTGTAGGTTTACAAGTTGAAGAAGTAAAAGGTTCAGAACATGAATATGAAGCAGTGATCTTTGTACCTTCTGCTCGTAGCAACTTTATTCAAAGAGATGCAATACGAAGCACTTGGCTGGGACAAGTTCAGACAAACAGTAGTTTGAATGAAAAGTACGAATGGAAGTTATCAGTTGTAGCTGTTGTTGCCCAAGTGCTAGTGCTTATGCTCCATGAAATTAATGAAAGTCTAGCTTCATATGAAATGTGCACATTCTTATTACAGCTCTGTTATTTATGTAGAAACAGATACAACTCCAGTTCTGGACAGAAGTTGAATTAGGAATGCTTCTGTGCTGTTTCTGTGCAGTGTTCTTTCGTGTGGTGCTCTATAATTCATAACAATATAACACAAGTCCAGTGGGCTTGATGTGGCCATGTTTTCGCCGGTCGTCACTTCATCTTAAAGTTTGTCTCAAAGTGAAATTTATTTGATAATTCTTCCGTGTTCAGACTGCTACTGTAATTGATTTGGGGTTTTGGAGTTATTTACATGAGTTTGCTGTGGATCTTGAGTTTTTGGATGGTTTATTTGCTTTTGACCTTGGAGTAGTTCATCTCTGTACAAGGGGATGACAGGTTCCAGATGAATGGTTGCGGCTCACATCAGAAGACCTATCTGCACTGTGTTAAGGCGAGAAGGGGCTCTGAAATGGCATTGACAGAAAGGGGTTCTGCCATGAGTTTAAAGGCTGTCCATCACAGATCAACCTGGTGGCTTGAGTAATGTCCGGACGCTGCCTCTTCTGCCACCTGTGTGGGACTGCATTTAACAATGATGCAATAATGTGTGCAGACATTATCACAATCGTTGTTCTGCATCATTGACACTGCTCAGTCCAGGAAATCTGTAAATGGTGTCATCTCTCAATTTTAGATGGGAACCTGCTGGTTGAACTCAGCATGTATGCACGAGCCTGCTACTGTGAGATTTCTGAACGACTGATCATTTTCTTTTTAATGACATTTATCATTATTTCAGCTAGTTTAGAGAGTGCCTCTGATTAATTTTTCTTGAAGCAGCACTGTGTAAAAGTGGAGTTACAATTACAATTGTTTAAATGACAAGTATTGTCCAAACCTTGGGCAGCACTATTTTTATATGTAAACCCTTTATTTATAAATATCATGTTATCGCAAGTTACAGAAATGCTGGAAAACATTGCAGAATATAAACTAGCTTACTGTTTTAACAACTGAACAAATGTCACATGCTTGATGTGTGGCATGATATTCTAACAGGGTCTGAGATTCAGATCCCTATCAAGAGAGAATACGAGCTTGGCCAAGGTTAAAAAAATTGACCGCATTGCCAAAATTTCATGCTGTGGCTGCCTTGCGGGGTTAACTTAGAGGGACTGGCTTTTCTTATACATTCTACGTAGATTGAAGACAGTTAATACAGAATTAATTACAGTGAACTACTTTAAAGCCAGCAAGCAGTAGTGTATAAATTCAACATTACTGGTAGTTTGAAACTCGTGCAAATAGCACATCTCAAGATATAAGGTCATAAGGTGAAGCTCAAGGTGTATTGTGAAAGAGTTCATAAAATGGACAAATGTTGAACTTTAAATCTCTGATCCAGAAATCAGCCTACAGACGATCTGTAATCCCAGTTTATATATTTTTTCATCTGCTTTCAACAGCTGTTTATGGCAAAATTAACAGCTCATTGGCTTCCCAGAGGTTAGTTTCAACACTGGCTCTGACTTTAACTAAAATTGACCACCAAAGTTTTCCTACAATTATTCTTAAAATTCCAAACATACTATAAAGAAATTATGTGCTGAAACCACAACAATTCTTCCTAAATTTTTCTTTTTGTTTACATTAATACTGAAATGTCAGTGTTCAGTTTTTTATAGTAATATTCCATTTTCACCTTTCTTGTCTTATTTGTCTGATTTTGTTGTTTTTCAGGCTGATCTTGAAGTTTGTTATTGGCAGCCGACCATGTACAATTCACCCGGATGATCGACTCGGTCCATTCTCATGTGAAGAATGGAACGTTGACCTTCCAGGTCTCACTTTATTTCTTTTGGTTGTTTTTATATTTCTTAGGTTTTCACTTTTGTGTTAATTGAGTGACAATATTGTAGCATCTTAAAATTGTGTTTGAGATTCAGATGTGTGTCCTTTTCTGGTTTGTTTTTGCTCTTATCCTTGTTTTCTCATTTTTCCTTAGCTCTTGCTCTTGCTATCTTCCTGTCCCTTCTTGTCACATTTAGCCTTCACCTAGGTGATATTTCAACCCCAGGAGGGCAATGGTCCCTTAAGTACCTTGGCTGAGAAAGACTTAAAGTATGACTGATATTTGGTTCCAGGTTTCTCTTTTTATTGATTATTCCAAAACAATTGTACATATTATTTCTGTCTACCAAACTCACTGCTTCTCACACTGGCTTTCAAACATTTGGATATTTAACTGCATTTTCACCTGACAGCTGATTAACTAACTGTGCCTCAGATTCACATTTCTTTGTAACTTTGAGTGTGTGACAAAATTCCATGATGATAATAATAATAATAATATTATTATTATTATTATTAATATAAATATTAATTTTAATGAGAAAAATAATGACTTCGCCATTCTCGCTCAGTTTAGCTCTTGCTATCTTCCTGTCCCTTCTTCCCACAGTTCCCCTTTCAGTAGTTTGCTAATCCATTAATGACTTCTTATTCTAGCTCTTAGCAAACATTCTTCCTCCACCAGTCTCAGCAATTCTGCTTTATTCGTGTGCGTGCGTGCGAGAACGTTTATCATTACTGTTCTTGCTTATTAGATGTTATCACTGTCACTAGCATCATGCATACTGTTGCTTTGCAAGAGCTATCACTACTTTAGGCTGATGTTATTACTGTGTTTTTCGAATTATTGGTGCTGATAATGCACAGGTCAATTCAGCTGAACACTGTACACATTTGCCAATTGGATTCAACTTCAAGTAGTAGTCTTCTGCTCCGTTTGTTACCGATGCTGCTGTAAACTGCGATTGCATTTGTTTCCATTCTGTTGGCAGGTAACAAAGATGACATCAGAGCTATTGAAGAAGTCGACAATGATGGGGCAGAAAATGACAGACACCATGTTTATGGAATTCAGTCTCTGCCATTCACTGTATGTTATGGCAATTGACTACTAGAGATCTTGTGCACTGTTTTTTGCATCACATTCTGTCATTTTCACTTTATTTGTTTCCTGCCGTATCTCTTCCTTTCATCGACCAGTTTTTCTGTTACTTTTCTGTTGGCTTTTAGTTACATGGTCTGACTGAATGATTTTGTTTTTTATTTATTTTTAAGCCGACCTTTAAAGAAATGCCCACATACACATGTATAAAGAAAGCAGGAACTGAAGTTTAGCAGGCAAAATGAGCCCGTGCATATAAAAGTAGAACAACTATTTGTTTAGATAATTGCCTTTACTTCTGTGTCTTATGGGCTGAAGCAGGAGCAACATATAAACGTTTATGCAATTTTATTTTGATTTTGGCTTGATGGTGGTGCATCCATTTTCACTGGATGTATCTGGAATTTACTTCCAGCTGCAACACCTGAAGCTTTTGAATTGTGAATTTTGAGTCTGAGGTGCATGAGGGAAGCTAAAACATTGCCAAGAAATTTGTAAAATGTTTCTTTTGTGTTTCAGGTTCATTATCCAATTGTTTTGTCAAAGTTGGGTGTCTTCAGAGAATGTGTTTTGAATGGGGCTAGCGTGCGGCTTCTGGAGGCCTCTACACAGGTCACTCATCAGAAACCTTGTTTAGACTAAGAATTGTTTGTGCTGTTAAGAATTAAGATTAAGAATCAGTCACAAGCTTTATGCTATAAATGGTCTTTATTATTGTTTATTATTATTATTTTTTGCCCAAGGTACTTATGATCCCTCAGGTCTTATAAAAAAAGACTCAGGAGAAATACTGTAAAGTCTTGGATGGCTAAAACTCAAGTTTTGGCAGAGAGAAAGTGCTATGAAAAGTGACAGCATTAAAGCGTTGGATGGCAACAGTTACTGATAGGCACTGGAAAAGATGGCATGTTTCTGTTGTGTCACGAGATATTAGTGTTAGTGAGTGCCCAAACTTCGTGATAAAAGTAAGCCCAGCATTATTAATAGGGCCCAGAGTTTCAAAGGCAAGTGAGTGAAACAAAATGATACTGTGGGGGTAGTGGATTATTTTTGTTGTTGGTATTATAATAATAATAATTATTATTATTATCATTATCATTATTATTAATAGAAGTGTTAGTAGCAGCACACATGATGTTCTTTAGCTCAGTTTGACTGTTTTCAGCGTGAAATTGTGGGTGCAACGTTCAGTAAACAGAGTCCGGGTGTCCTCATTGGAAACTTTCGGTATAAGGCGGTTGAGCCATATTATCTGCCAAAGGTAAATGTACATGTTTTTCTATAGTGACCATATGGCCTTGACCCTGATCATTTTTCAGTGAACAGGAGCTCATGGTTGACTGTTGTCAGTCTTATCGATTTCTAATATAGTATACTGTTGATGGTATAATTTTGTGATCTTTCAAGGTAGCCATCTGATATAGACTGAATTTTAAAGCATACCCTTTGAGCACCTGTTCCTTATACTTGCTGTCATCTTTTAAATCACTTCTTAAGACTAACTACTTCACCCTGGATTTTGCATGATTCCATCTTGGCCCCTAGCAAACATACATCCGCGCCTCAGATTCAGGTGTACTGACATTGCGCATGTTACAAGTGCTTTAAATATTAATAATAATGGTTTATTTCCATTTTCCAAAGTAAAAGGAATGGTTCGTTTATGTTAAACTTGGACAAAGGCAAGGAATGATTCCTTGACTTGAAATTTGGCAAAAGGCCAACACAATAAATGTTCATCATCATGTTTATAGAGCTCCACTGAATAGGACTTTTAACTGCTTGGTTAAATAGGAAGATAAAGGCACATTATTTCATTTGTTATTATGAAAACCAGATATGAGTGGTGAAAGTGAGATATGCAAAGTAGTGGCAGATGAGACTTCAGGACTTTTGGAATTAAAACAGATACATTAAAATATATGCTTGAATGTAATTACCATAAGGAATATGTTCTTTCAAAGTGCTTAATAACTTAAGACAGTGAATTTTTTATTTTAAATGTAACACAGAATAACTTTCCTCATCAGTGACATTCTTCAAGTTAACCTTTCACAACTTCTAAATGTTCCTAGTTTTCACCAGAAAAAGCAAGAAAGTAACAGTATTAGCCAAAATGTTCAGTATGTTCACTGAAAGAATAAGCATTTTAAACTTTCAAATGAAAGACAGCTTCAGTATTCAGAAAAATTAGCTTCAGCTGTACTGCTAGTCTTTCATTATCTACACTTGTTGGTAAGATTTGCCAGAAAGGTTTAGACACATAGCTTCAGGTTTAGGAACATGTTCCAATTTTGCTGCCACCAGACTACAGAATGGGAACATTCGAATATGAATATTTGGTACAGCTCTAGATTTTAATAAATTGGTGCGATTGCCGTCTGATCGAACGCTTGCTTTGTATCATGGACAGTTGCCAGGTGAGGAGGACTTGAGTTTGTCCTTAATACATACAGCGTTTAAGTTCATATTATTGAAAACAGTGCATCTGCAAGGGGTGTGGGCGGTATGAATCCAACAACTGCTTGAGGAGCTTATTCAAATTCTAACTTTTTGAAACGTTTTGGTCAGTTTTTGTTGGAGTCTTGTGGTAGTCATTTTGCTGTAGGGAAACTTTGAAGTAGTATCCGAAATGTTTTAGGGTTTTGAAGGAGTGGTGATTGGTGATAGCTTAAATAGTGGAAGCACTAAGCTGCCAACAAGCAAATGGAATAGAAGCAAAACAACAAGGACCGATAACTCCTCAGGTGTAATTCGCTTCTGGCAGGTAAACATACTTGCATTAACCTTTCTGAATTCTTCTCCATTGATAGAATTAAAGTAAAGCTCCTTTCAGTTACATTACCAAAACTTATTCATTCACTTGTTGGCAACATGAATGAAATCAGGCAAGCTATAAATTTTAGACAGAATGTTACAAACGAAAAGAGTAGTGGAAGTCGTATCAGTATTACTAAGTATACATAAAATAGATTGTGTTAGAGATGTTTACAAGTTTGTGTAATGTACTTACAGGATGATGTGTTGCCAGATGGACATTATGAGGATGTTCAAAAGTGGAACTCTGTTCCTGTTCATATTGTTTCATTCATCTACAGCATTCATGGTATAGCATCTGAGTTGGTTTTCCATAGCGTACAACTCTTAATTAACTATACAGCTCTTGATTAACTTTGGTGTCCGTGGCTAAGTAATTACTGCACTGATTGGTTTACTGGGTGTGACTGGAACTCTTCAAACTCGTAATTAATTTTTTGGCTATTATTTTGTGGTTGTGATAACATTGCCTTGAGCTTTAACAGGGCCTTAAAATCCCAAAAAGTCTTTTGCAAAGCCCTCTTATAACATGCACCTACCAGTTTCAAGGGTTACATGTCAGACCTGTACATTCAAATTGTTGAGTTAATGGTTAGTAATTTGAGCTTGCTGAATTTAGAACTACTTGTGTGGAAACTAAGTTATGTAACTTTTGCTAGGTAAATTGTTGTCCACTGAGGTGCTGGTTCCAACTTCTGACTTCCAACTTTGTTGGGAAGAATATATTGATTAAAGTGAAGGTATTCTAACTATATAAGTTGATTGACAAAAATTGAAAATAGATTGCTAAATTTGGCAAATATTTTATCATTTGAAAGAGTATGAAGACCTGAGGAAGCATGTGCAATCGAAAGCAAACCGTACAGAAAATTGGAGCTACAACAATAGCCTAGAGTTGCAAAGCTTGACAGAAGAGATGGAGAAGTATGGAGATATCAAGGTGGTTGATCTCGTGGATGTCTATCGAAGTGTACCTGAAAAGTTCTTGAGGTTTACTGAATGGTACGATTAATTTTTTCAGGCATAATTCATTGGCATTGTTTAGTTGCAAGATAATTAAATTTAGCATGGCACAAAATAACGCTGTGTGTTTACAGGAAATTTTTCAGGATACTGTCTTGAATTTGCAAAAGGAGATTTAATTTAATGAAACTTTCTAATGCAGTGTTTTATCAGTGAATTTTTTAATCTCAGACTTGAGTTTGCCCTTATTGGTAAAATGTATGAGTAGCCAGTGCTGCTTCCTTTCACATCCAAACATCTATTATTAGCATTTATTATTATTATAAACATCTCTGCTATTTTTCTGTAAGGATGTTGCATAAATTTCTTAATTATATTATTTTAAAAAATGCTGACGTTACTGGCACTATTATTGTGAATGTTTTGGATAATCTAACTGTTTGGTTTTAGAGTTATTAAATAAGGATGTGATTTGTTTGCAGGGTAACAACAGCATTAAAATTTAATTTCTTGCTCAAGACAGACGATGACTGTTTTCTAGATGTCGTTAGGATAATCGATCGACTGCAGTCCTTAAAAGGAGCCACAAAAACATGGCTTGGGAGGTATGCATATCAGCACAGCTTTTACACTTTTGCAACAGAAATAGCCTATGCCGTACTCAACCATTCATTCCATTGTGCTTAATTACACATTAAGAAATCTTCTGTAATAATTCCTGTATAATATAGCGATAGTTTTCTATCTGCATTTGAGTTAAAATTCTCAGTATATCCTTTCATTTACAAACAGGAATTTGTGATCTGTTTGTTTTATAAGGTTTCGTCACAATTGGCTAGTTGAAAAGCATGGAAAATGGGCAGAAAGAAAATATGCATCTGCTTTCTATCCAAAGTTTGCCTGTGGATCGGGATATGTCCTGACATCAGATCTTGTACACTGGGTTGCAAAAAATGCTAACATTCTCGAACCTTATCAGGTTTGAATATCTGTTCAGTGTAATATTTTTTTAATGTGAATAATGGTTAGAATAATATGAAGTAAAGTCACCAAGATGCCTGCATAGTTTGCTGTCTGATTGAACTATACACTTATTGATAAAACTGGTTGTATAGTTGCCTGGTAGAGCAGTGGAAGAGTGGAACATTTCTGTTGACAATCAGTTTTTTATGTGTTTGAATTTTTGTAACAAAGTTTAGGATTTGATGCTTATTCGTTCTTATGCCACTGTGATTGTTATTAGAGGAAGGAATGAAAAACTGTTGGCAGAAGACTGTTTTTAAGACTGCAGTTCACAGCTCATTCATACTAAATTTGAAGTCTAACTAAATATGTGAGCCAAAATCCAAAGAAACTGCATGAAATATGTAAATACAGCCAAGACTTTTAGCTTAGAATTAGTATAAAGCTCAGAACCAGTATAGAATGTGTAAAAAATTATTGCCAACAGTTGTTTTACCTAATAAAAAAATACTTCAACACAGAGATATAGGTAACAAAAATAGAATAGTTCATTTGCTTCATTTTACGTTTGTGGTTTGAATATAACATTAAATTTAGCAGACAGTGAAAACATTTGACTTTGTGATTTTGTTTTGATGTTAGGGTGAAGATGTGTCAATGGGAATTTGGATGGCTGCAATTGCGCCTCAGTGCATAGATGTGAGCAGTTATTGAATTTACCTGATCGAACCATTAGGCCTGTTTTATCGCACATCAGTTGTTTTTCCTACCAGTTCTTAATGGAAGCTCTTTAACATGAGTTTTCTCATGAATAAATCTCTGCCGTGGTCATGAACAGAACTGGCATCTGAACATGGATTTGCCATGTACTTAAATAGCTGTCTAACATAATGTAAGATTACTGAGTGAACTTGTGACATTTCTCATACTGATCACAATTATAAAAGGCTGCTCTGTGCAAACCCTTAACATTTGCTATTGCCAGGTAACATCTGCTTTTGGTTATATAGTTACTTGTTAGTATGCTTATCGTTTGCTTTTTTGTTTAGTCTGAAACAATCCAAGATAGTTTAAAAAGCATAACAATGGATACTAAATAATTGTTAAGTGACAGAATGGTGTTTTATGAACAAACTATTGTCCACTTTTCAGTTGTTATTCCACAACAGATGCTTTGGCTTCATCAGAATTCATAAAGTTTTGTGAAAATGGACAGAATTAAATAGACATCATTTTGAAAACTAAACAGAATTAAATATAGTAGATACTGACTGTAGAAAAAGAACTGTTTTGTTACCTATTTTTTAACCATGCATGCTTCAAATAAAATATTTCTGTTTTGTTAAGGAGCCACTGTGGCAGTGTGAGAAAGACTGCCTGTCGAACATGTACAGTATGCCAGAGCTTAGACAGGATGAGATGCAGCGTATATGGACTGACCTGAAGACGTGTGGAGATCCATGCGGGTGTAACTGATGTTACTGGGTGCATCTGAAAATCATCAGGGATTGTCTTTTCCATCAGTTAGTTCATCACACTTTAAAAAGATGAATCCCCAGGTCTATAAAAAGAAGAAAGGTCAGATTCAAGAAAACCAAGACCTACTAACAGAAGGGAAACGTCTGAATGAATCAACAACTTCTGAATGAACTAGATTGTTATCAGAATATGCACACAAAAAGTGATGAATCTTAAGAAAGACTGATGGCATCAAAGAAGTTGAGAGTAAAATCTAAAAGCAATATTTCTGTCATATAATGTTAAATGAAATACACTGTATTATCTGATCACTTAATGTATGATTTGATCCAGCCTTCAGTGAATGAATGCAGTTTTGTTCTCAAGGTTCCAACTAGGTCAGCTGTTAACCCAGGCATAACTGCCGAGTCCATTAGTCGATCTTATATCCTAACTATAGGAATACATATTTTAATCAGGGTTATTTCTTTACACGTTTGCTTTTGAATTTGTCTTGTCTTGACAACTTGTAACCACAGATTAGCAGTGTCCATACATGGAGACGCAACATGGCATTGCACCCATTTGAAATGGGCACCAGTGATAAAAATCTCTCCCAGAAAGAAAATTGTAGATGAATTATCAGGTCAAGACAAGGTTGTAGAAGGTCGTAAGTACAACATCAAGGGATCGATAACATTTTGAATACAACATGTGATGCTTTAGCGCAAAAGTTGTGTCCCAGTGCAATGCCAGCTTTTCAGTTCTAACCAACTCCGGCTGCTACTGTCTGCCTACGATATGTAAATAACTTTTCAGGACTGGTTAGGTCAATTATAGTCATTCTTTTGTTTTCCAGCTCAACACTGTTGAACATGTACCATTTCAGTGTGCTTGTAATATCAATTTTGTATGCTGTTATGCTGCAGATTCGTTCATCTTATACAGCTTATTTAAAAATCCAGTTGCTTGCCTGGTCTAGATGTAGCACATATGATTATGGTGTGAAGAGCCATTCAGCTTCCATTTATAGCGCTTGGCTAAATATTCTGTTATCAGTTGGTAAAAACAGGTCTGTCTGGTAGCTTCATGCATGCATCATCTTTGAATTTTGAGTATCTCATGGTTGTTTCATGCATGCATCTTCATGAGTGTTTATTTTTATATTACTAGGCAATTTTTAACCACTGTGTTATAAAATTGGACTGCATTTTCCAATATTATTTACATATTGTAGGAAAACTTTTGCTTAATGCATAAAACTGCTAGTTGTGAATCCTAAAAATTCTATCTTACACCTGGCATGAAATGGGTAATTTAAGAATTTTAAAGATATTTATTACAATAGTCGTAAATTCACATCTTTATCCAATAATGTAAACACAAAGGTACAGTCAAACATCAGCACTGACAAGTGACGCGGTTCACACGAAACGTCCTAGATTTAGGCAAACAGAGAAATCTTTTAAGAGACCTAAATCCCAGACATCACAAAACAAACTTTAGAATTCATTTGTCTTACCTAAATTCTGGCACTGACATTTAACTACAGTCTGATGGTTTTACATTGCCTGTTTTATGTCATAGTTATATTTAAGTATGCATCACATCCACCAACTTTCTGATTCACACTGTTTTGCCCTCGTTCTCTTTACTGGGCGCATTCCATCCATAATTCTGTCTGTATCACCTATTCACACCTATCACCTTGCTCCTAATTGCACCGTCTACCTTCATACTTTGGTGTGACTGTAATTCTTCTGTTGCATCAACTTGTGCACAATTAATTGGAATTTGCTTCTTGCCTGCTGTTTTAAGCATCCGACAGAATCCTTCAGCTTCACATTTTAAAGTTGCTGCTGCACTACATAACTTCCCTACGCTACTACTCTTCTTTTTGTATCGATGTGAGTAGGCAGCTGTCTGCAAATGAAGAATTTTGGCAAAATAGGCATCTTGGTAAATGACACAACCGGCGAATAAGTGATCATACAGATAACAGTACAAAACAATCCCAGCACATCTAGAATTTTGCTAGGAACAATCACAACTAGTAGAATAATGCAGAATCAAACAATGACAACCATTATGGTGTAAAATTCTGAGGCAAATAACGACAGACACAGCAAAGCAAATGCAAGACAGTGAATTAAATTATATGCTTTTACAGTGAACCAGTTTGGAATTGCAAGTATTTCATCCTGAATTTATTTATGAGGAGTTGATTAAAAGTACTTTCTAATACGTATTGTGTCAATATGGTCTGAGATCATGCCCAAGTACATTTTATTTGTGAAGGTCATTTGTTAAGCATCAATTTCTAATAAATATTTGTACAGTCAAATGAAACCCCACATGTTTATCTCTCAATTCAGTTCCAGCAAGTTGCAATTTTCTTAATTACAGAAAATCTTTCTACATAACTATGGCTACTTGTATACTAAATTTTATAAATTTTCAGCAGCTTTGCTTTGATATCTTTGAATTTCATTTAGTTGTGTGTTGACGAATATGCAGTACCAGGAAAGGGTTGTACGAATGGCTGCAGAGTTCCTTAAGACTGAATTATCAAAGTGAATAATTACAGGTCAGGATTGCATTAATATAAGTACAGGTAGAATTATACTTGTACCAGGATGTAACTTAAAGCATTGAGAAACATGACAGATAGTACCAAGAATGTACTGTTATGCAATGCAGTAATCCTATCCTGCAAAATGCAGATACATCAGCAAACTGAATTGATTATGGAGACAGTATACTGATCTGTTACATTTGTATATGACCTTGTGCTATGTCAAAATGGCCAAGTTTCATGCAGTCTTGCATTTCAGGCAAATCTGGTGCCGCTGCAGGATTTGCCACGTAGACTCAAGCAGACTCTTGCTGTCAAGCAGTATGATGAGCTTACAAGTGAACTAACCAGACAAGATGGGAGAAATTTAAAAAGGGTGTTACTAGTACAGTATAAGCTTAAAAAGCTTGGTACAATAAGTGTTTCTCAGCATAACCTATAGGACAGCCATTAATAGCGTGGGTGATTCTGATAGGTTTATCTGCATAAATCGTGATGGACAGTTTGCCACAATCTGGCACAGACGAGCATTTCTGTAACATCTATTCTTGTGCCTTTCTCGAAGAAAAAAATAGAGCAAAGATGGTTTGAGCCACCTGGTATATTTTCATCAATTAAGTGCATCAATGATGTAAGTTTTAACCTACTGAGCTTTTGTCACAAGCAAACCAATTTACCCCTGAACGAAAGAAGTACGAGGAGTGGGAAGTCTAACAGAAGGAGTAACGGCGGAAGTCGAACTGGGCCCCACAAATAACTGAGATAAGCTCATGCCTGTGCAGCCAAAAATCACTTTAATGGAGAACATTACTGAGTACAATCCAAGTCAAACTACACAATTTAAATCACATCATACCACAGTTGTTTGAGAAATTGGTAGCTAGCTTATCCATATTCATCAAATAACCTCCACAGAAATATTTAATAACTGAAGTGCTAGTTTAGAATGACTGATTTACAGTTCAACAGTTATGTTCTAACATACATGGAAACAAATATTGAGAACATGTAACATGAAAACACTTAAATACTTTCACAAGCTACTAACAAGAAATGTGTATCAGTTTCACATGTGTAAACACTGGAGGCTAGCTATAAATGTAAAGTACAGAGTATAAGAAACGCCCAAACCAGTGAAGACACATATGATCATCTTTGTGTTCACAGTAACTACAGCAGCTCTATAGCGGTTCATTGCATACACATAAACTTAGTGAATTATTTCAAAATATCAACTGACATAGTTAAGAATGTTAATGAATTAACCAACTACCCACTGCCATTCTCCCTTCAGAGTTTATAACCAACTTATACTGACCTAAATACTGACTGGATGCACAATAAAGAAATCTCACTAAAACAACTCAATTACAAAATGCTTCAAAAAGTGAATGTCATGACAGTACAGGAATAACAGCAAATAACCGTAATAAAAATGTCTTGGTACATACAAAGAGCACAGATTGAGACAAAGCAGAACCAAGACAAATGACAGCAACAACCATTCAAAGCAGAGGCAAGACTGAAAATGCCAATGAAGAAGAAAGTGGCAGAATTGCAACATTCAGAGACTAGTTAACAGACTGAGAAACTCATCTGAGGCAGTGGCGTAAATGTGTCAACAAACTTCTCTAACTACATCCAGAACAAAAAGAATCAGTACAACACAAAGAAAAACTAAATAAAAAAGATCACTGACTCAGCTGTTCATATGATATATTAAGCACGAGAAAGTCTTTTAATTTAACTCTTAAAAGTGAAAATTTGGTTTAGCTACTATCATTGCACAGGAATGGTTTTTCTAAAATGTCCAATACAGATTAAGCTAGACATTTAATGGCCTATGCAAAAAACTGGAAGCCTAGCAGTCTTAGATGTTCTTGGTTTGGTTGTTAGCAAATCTTAATTAGTATATTATAATTATCAAGGAAAACCATAGAGTAAACATTTATGATATATTAACTCAAAAAAGTAATGATAAATACTATGTCTTCTACATTTACTTGGATCCCACAGAGGTTTCCATTACATATAAAAGTTTTCTTCAAAACATACAGCTGCAGCATAACTGGCTATTTGCATAAATTTACTTATTAAGCGCAATAAAGTATGGCAAGTTGCAATAAAATTTAATTTCTTTTTTTCGTGTTATTTAAACCATTTGACAGTACACAGGAGTCTCAGCATTTCACAAAAGGCAAACAAGGGAAGCTTGTATCAGGCAGATATAAAATTGTTTTCCTCAGAAAAGATCAGATAAGGAATTAATTCATTATTTTATGTCATACCTCTATAAATAACTTTCCAAACATTGCAGTATCTTTGGGATGAAGGACAAGCCAAATAACACCTCAACATTTCCTTATAGTTAAATGGCTTGATAAGAAACTTGTCAACTTCACATAACATACATACCAGCACGAAGCCCAAATGGAGGCTAATGGCCAAACATGAAGCAATCAGCCACCATGCTATCCTAGAAAGGATGAGCAGAAGGCAAGACTAATCACAAAAAACTGTCAAAGATTATGTGCTCTGACAATATCAGAAGCAAAAGTGCAATGCATAACAGCAGTCGCAGGGGTCTGTGCTGTTTACGATTATAAATTAAGTCTAATCTAAACACGCCAAGGCTCTATCACACATCACAATGAGCCACGGTGATTACAATGACACTTAGTATTAGACGCTGCTCAATAATTCAGGGCTGATAACTCTACATGATTTCACTCTTTTCATAGTAATTTTTTAATAGGAAAAACTTGCATTGTAAAACAAGTGGCAAACAAGAAACATATTAACTTCAGCCCTTTGTAAGTTTATGAACATATCTCAACATTTTCTACTTCAAACAAATAGCAGGAAACTGCAACAACACAAACAGAAACACCTATATATCATTAATTCTAAGTGAAATTAACTTAGAGAATATTATATTACTAGTACCGTAATTGAAATTACGAATACATTAGCATCAACAGAATGAAACATACAATATCCATTACCAGTAGTTTAACTGAACCAAAGATCACATTACCATTAGGATCGTTATGTTCAAAATACTCTGTTCCCACATAATTAACTTAAAAATAAGGTAGTATAACTAGCATTACACTACAGCAATTTAATTACGAGTTTACAGTGTTTCAATAAAGTAGGACACTTGGACAGAGTGTCTGCAGAGACTTGTATTTGTGTATGGCATGCTGAGTCTGATCCTGACAATAACTGAAAAGGTTGTGAACGGTTACAATCAGTTCCAACTGATCACTGTCGATTCAAATGAGATTTAATCGCTGAAATAAAGAGAACCATCAAAGTCATTACAACAGTGGTTTGATGTAATACTTGTAATACATTATAGGACTTTGATATTCAACAACACAGATCAATTACCAAATCCATCTATTTAGGAAGCTATAACACAAAAATTCACTTTTCTCCTTGCCGCTTTCCAAAGTAGGTTACATAAACTCACTGTACATGAAGCTTGTCATTGCATTGCATTACGTATGTCGTAAGCTAAATGCTGTCACCAACTACAATTATCAAATAAAACAATTTACCATCTCTGGGAATAATAGCAACAACTTATCAACCAACCACCTAGACCAACTTACCATCTATTATTTCTTGTTTGGCTTGGTTAATTTCTTTGCGAACTTCAGCAAGAATTTCCTGCTTCACTGCCTCCAAGTCTGAGTAACTCGTAGATGACAGTTCGTTGGACATACCACTCATGTTGAAGGACTCCTGTCCAGTTAATGACTGAAATCGCTTACTGCAAAACAAAGTTAACATCAGCAATCTTTCTGATTACCAACCTTTACCAAATTATCCCTCTCCATATCTAGTGGAAATATTTCAATCACACTTTGTGTGTCCCAGTTCTTTCTATCATGTTCCTTTTGACTGTGCTTAACTTAACTGTGCCTGCCAGCATTGTACTAACAAAACCAAGCAGCCACCTGCTAAGCATTTGACACTGATAGTATCAGTATCAAATCGATAAACTCTCCTGAAAACTGATCTACTTGACCCAAACCCCAAACATTTATGGCCAACTTTAAGTCACACCTTTCAGATCAGTTAGCTGCCAAGTACCCAAAAGTTTCAAGAGGTTCTTAACAGCTGCTATATAAATGCCCTCATACACCCATTAGCATGAATTTAAAAGACTTTGCAACTAACATGACACATTTCAATGTCAGTAGAAACCTTGAACATAATGATCTCACCAATCCCTTGAGTGTAATACCATAGTCATACTGAAGAAGCTTCATTCAATGTCTTGTCATTCACATTACATCACACTCAAGAGTTCTTTTACAACTGAATCCATTCAACAGAAAGTAACAAACGTAAAAGACTAATTTTCCAGTACCTTCTTGACTGTTTTGGTGACTCAGAGCCATTTGAAGACTGTGACGCTTTGGTGCCATTATTCGAAGTCAATCCTTTGTCAGTCACAGTCTTTTTATCGCTAGTTGGTCCAACACTGGCTGCTCCACCTCCAGCAGCTGCTTCCAACTCCTAGAAATTCCAGAACTTCCATATAAATGGGTGTGTTGTCAATATAGCTGAACAATTTGTCTAATAAGTTTCATATACAAATAATGAATTCGTTGAATGTGACAAGACTGAATCTTCAGATGAACTGCTATAGATTGACAACTTAACTACTGACCCACCAGTGATGTTAGCAAGGCCAAGACCTGCAAGGCAGAGGCCAAGACCCAAGAAGCCGAGTGTAACTGGTGAGGCCAAGGTCAGGACCCACAAGGCCTGGGCCAGGACCCATGAGGCCAAGGCAGGCAAAATTTGGCCTCACAGCCTAAAACTGCATAACCATTTAGACTGATTCACATGAACAGCAATAATGTGATAAATAGAATCAACGCAATGAGCTGTTAACCTACAGATGAACCTCCTCCGTCTGCTCGTGCTCGGCGTTCTTTCAACCTCCTGGCCATTTCAGACATGACATCTTCCGACCCTCGAATGACTGGTACCCCACCACGACCAATTGTACCAGTCAAAGCAGCATAGTTAACAACATTTTCTTCTGGCTAAATAACAATCAAATACCACTTCTAATAAATACCAACTCAGATCTGAACCTGTGCTATCCCATGCCAAGTCAAGTGAGACAATTAAGTCAATAGCTTAAAAGCAAAAAAGACAAATTAAAAACCTTTCATCAGAAACAATATAAGAATATTTGTTTCCTAATATATAAACAAACATTTATGTACCCAGAGAATTTATGATCAAATATTACCGTTTCTGAGGAAACCCTCACAAAGTCAGAAGGGTTTCATAATGAACTGCATTTGGTTGGCAATACTGAAAAATTAGGCGAAAACCACCAGTTTCTATCACAAACAGTAAAAGAGTTAAAATTGTGTTAAAGAAGTTTCAGGCTTTATACTACCTATCTTTTATAAACAAATTACCAATTTTCAAACCAAGAGTAGGTATCTTTTTATGCCTAAGCAGTTGTTACATTTTCAAGTAATGAGCAGGTGTTAATAAATAAAAGGCAACAGCACTGACAGCCCACAACTCTCGAACAGTTCAATTGTTAGCGAAAGACTGAGGACACAAACTCACCTTGGAGACCTTACGCAACTGAGCGTTCTTCAGCGCGGCTGCCAATCCTCCGCTGTTGACACCCTGCTGGGGCGTAGGAGGGAGTGGCGGTGGTGTCGGTACGTTCTTGGCTGCTGGTACCGATGGTGGAGGTGGTGGTGGAGGGGGAGGTACTGGAGGTGTTGGTAAAGAAGGAGTCACAGCAGGTCCCTCACCAGATCCTGCACCAACACTTGAAGACATTGTGTTTCGTAAAGGTGGGAGACCAGGAGGGGCAGGGGGGGTAGGGGGAGCCAGAGCAGCTCTTGACAGAGAGGAATCATTGCCAATAGATTCATACCAGTTGCCTCCACTTCCACCAATGCCTGCTCCTCCCCCTCCTCCTCCAGCGTTGGTCATTCCATCTGCAGCTCCATATCCTAAATCACAAAGTTCACAGGTTCATGTTCTTTCAGAAAGTAACGTATTGTTACAGATTTAACTTGAAAGGAAGTTCTGACTCTCAAAAAGATGATGCTCAGTTGCTGGAAATGAATTTGTAGAAATCCAAAACTGCAATGAAGTTAATAACCATGCCAGAACAGACTCAAACTCATGAGACATAATCCAGATAAAATCTAGACAACCTTCATAATTTGGAAATTAATGTTGGTTGCCATTCCTGAAGCCCATCTCTTTGCCATAACAGTGCCAAATTCTCCTAGTTGTAAACAGGTCCAATAAATGTCATAATCAGAGGAGCAACATTAAGCAAACTACCAGTAAGTGGTCTCTCTGTGCATTAAGAGAAGTAGCTAAGAAACGCACACCAGACAACTATGAAAATCCAAGACAATTACAGATTAAACACACTAAATGCTGACTGGCACAAAAGGGCATGTGAAAGTGCAAAACCTCAATCACAACAGTCCAAATGACGACTTTTCAGTGCACAAAGCAATGAAGCACATTTCACAGCTTTCAAAATCAATGGCAGAAATGGTCTTCACCACTTCATCTGGATGTGAATTTAGGAACAGCCCAACAACCAGTCTTTGGTGAATGATGAATGATGACAGACATACTGACAAGCAGATAGAAATACAGACAAGCAGTCAGACACACAGATAAGCAGATAGACATACAGACAAGCAGACATACACACAGACAAGCAGACATACACACAGACAAGCAGACTGACAGACAATTGATGGAATGATTGATTGTTTGGGTGAAGATCAACTGAATGCTAAACAGATCCACATACCAGTCTGGCCACTCTGTGATGCTGTTCTCTGATGTGTTGCGTATGGTTCAGTGAATAATCGCTGCTGCGTCAAGCTAAAACAAATCACAAGATAAGAAAACAGACTTTAAGGTATGATATAAATTCAAGATTTACTACACCATTCAAGTTTCACCATCAACAGATTTACAATTACAACTAATAAGCAAATACACCTTTCAAAACAAACATATGAAAAAATAGACTGACTGTGCTAACAAATAAAACACCAATGTTGCCAACATTTTGGTAAATTTATCTAGATCATTTGGTAAAAAGAAAACTGGTAAAAAGAAAAATTCAGAATTTTAAGCAAAACTGCACTAAACCATGCTATATATTAAATGAAAAATCACTTATTGACACTAATCAACTAAAATACATAGCTATACAATATAGGTTTATGAGGAAAACTTCAATTAAATATTCTACCTTACTAAATATTCTACCTAACTTCAATCAGTGAGTCTTGTGTTAACATGACAAAACATCCTGTCATTCCCGTTGTGGGAAGTGGAATGAAATGTAACAAAAGTACGACGTAAATGGTTTATTTACAGATGTACTGTCTCTGTATATAGAATCAAGGCCCATACAAAAGGCTTGAAAGTATGAGCCAGAAACCCTCACCTTAAACCATAAGTTCGCAAAGAAATTAATATAATAATGACAATAAGCGTTTATGCAAAGAAATTGATATAATAATAACAATAAGAGTGTATGCAAAGAAATTAATATAATAATAACAATAAGAGTGTACGCGCTTCTATTGCATTACACTGTTGTGCACTGCTACGCTAGGCTTAGAACTTGATGCAACAGTAACCTCTGATCATCGGTATAGTCAGTATTTCCATTCTGAGACAGAAATGGCTGAGGTTGTGAATACAGCTGTTGTTGTTGTTGCTGTTGAAATTGTTGTTGCTGCATCTGTTGTTGCAACTGCTGTTGTCCTTGATAATGCAAAGATGATGGCTGGACAGAGACACCTGGCATCTGTCCCTGTCCCTGCTGAGACTGGATGGTGCCATAGATCTGCTGTCCTTGACCGCTGGTCGAAACTCCCTCGGAACTTGGTGCCTGTTGTGCCGCTGAACTTGGATAACGATGAGTACCTACAAGAAGCACAGACTCAGTCACTACACATTCATGAGACCTCTGATTTCCACTTCACTGGTAAACCAATCTCTGATGTCAAGCTGGTTAACTGCCAAGCACAGTATGAACGTCTGGTTGTGAAATAGGTTGTCTTAGAACCAGCAACACAAACTACTGAGCTTTTTCACGGCCCTTAGAGGAAATACAATGTTTTATATTGGTCTAACGTTGTCTGTTTGGGAGCACTATCATTTTTTTCTAATCTAAAACCACTCGTCAGGTATACAAATATCCAATCATGCGATATAACAAATAAGGAGAATGCAACAGGTTACTACTTAAGGTATTTGAAACCTATCCATTTTTCTGAGAAATTGTATAAAAAGGAATGTTTCAGTGGACTGCCTCACTTAGGTGATTCTACAGTTGTGGACAAGTGAACATAATGTCCAACACCGAAACTATGCCCCTGATCTTCAAGCAGAGCTGCGTTCCCGAGATCTAACTTTACAGAGATTTACCCCAATCGTGTAGCCTCTCTATTCTCTCTAGATCAAACTGGCAATCTAGAATCTGAAATATCAATCAAGCATAAATGGAAATCAAGAGCTGTGATTTAAATCTCTCTTCTTGGTGTAGCATGTAAAAATAGTGCAATATCTGTTCAGTTATTTAACCTCCACGAAATGGTTGCTGTTGTTTTTTTGCCCTTCAAGTTATTAACATCAAGGTGAGCAAAATTTTTAAAAGAGAGATGCATTCAATAAGTCATTGCCATACTTTACCAACAAAAAACATGAGAACTAAGCAACAACAATAAACTGCAGCTCAGTTACATGATAGACTCTAACCCATTCCCGCCGGATCGGGTCGCTAGTGACCCGATATGGGAGGCGTTGAAACAGACTAGAAAATAATTATAACTCAATTATGTCATACCTAAAAATAGCATTAGTGTTGTTGCTGGTAAATTTCCAGACATGTTGGGTTGCGATTTTTTGAGAAATAATTAGAGATACTGTGAGAAAAGAGTTTAAAGTGATTGAAAAAGGCATTCTGATATCGGAGGTTTTGAGGCATGTTCTGGATGACATGGATGACGAGCTGACCTCTTCGGAATATAAATTCGTAGGCGATTTGAAGCTCGGCAGTGACTAGTTTGTTTGGAATTGGCCCTGCATGCGAAACAAGTCCGAAAACAAAACCGTGCCTGTTGGACTCAGCATTGCTGAATGATGATGAAGTTGGAGAGGTAAGCGATACAATGTTGTTTTATTTTGTTTTTATTTTGTGTAAAATTCTTGAGGGCTGTGATGTGAAATTTTGTTATTATGTTGATTGAAAGCCTAGTGATATTTACTGATGTTCAATACTAGCAAAACTACAAAAACTACATAATGAAAATAATTTGATGGCAAAAGTGGGCATGCCTGTTGATCAGCTGACTGACGATGAATGATGCTTTTTCCATTCATCCCTTCTAATTCGGTTGTATATCATTTTCCATTTCCAGGCAACATCTGCATCTGTTGAAAAGGACTTCTCAGCCAACAGTAGCATCACAGGTGGATCAAGTCACTGTCGATGCTGTAGTCGTAGTCAAAGTCAAGGTCGTGGTCGAAGTTGTGGTCGAGGTGGTCAATGTTCAGGCGATCGTTTCGCTTCCTTCCCTTCTGCTGCTGGGACATCATTCAACCAACTAATGGCAGCTTCTGATGATGATCACTGGAGCTGGCAAACAACTTTTTCCAGAAAGGACATACCATTTACTGGAACGCCAGAACCTTCAGACACTGCCCGTCACTGATGATGCTGTTATGCCAGGTCCCGGTAGATGCCCTACACCCATACTAAAGCTGCGTGGCTAGCACTTTCCCTCTAACTCACTTGTTAGGCAAAGGTGCAGAGTCTGGGCTAAGCATAAAAACCCAAAGACTGGCAAATATAAAGATACCAGTTATAATTATTTTCTGTTACCTGTTGTGAGAAATGCAATGCTCATCTGTGCATCGGTGACTGTTTTGCCGTTTGGCATTCTAAGGCAGCTATATAAATTAACTTTTGTTCACAATAAAATGTGCATTTCATAGCCAGAAGTTTGCTGATTCAGAAAATGTACACTTTATTATACTTTACTGTAACCCTTGTTGCACTGTTGTCATTCTACCATGTGTACCGTCAATTTATTCATTTTTGGGGGAAAAAATTCAGGCAGGAATGGGTTAACAGAGCAGGTACCTAACAAACAAGTGTTAGCCTCAAATCATACATCAAACTCAACGACATTTCTTCTTACTGCTCAGCGTTTCCAGGGCCATTAGCATGGCCTGAGCAAAGTTGTCGGCTTCATCTTTGCTGCCGAAATTCAGACCGTAGACCTGGCGATTGTCACGCCACTGGTGGAATGTCACTGTAGCCTGGTTGTACTTGAGTCCCTTCAAAATGGCACAGTTTATGACGACCTAAAACAGCCACCAGTCCATCATTTAAACAGATACATGTAAAGTAAAGCAAAATTAAACAGTAGAGCTGCATATGCTATTTTGTCACTGGTGTCTGGGTTTCCTAACACCAAATTAGTACTGTACTTAAAGGCTAGATCGCAATGGACAGCTCCATGGGTGCCAATCCAAAGCTTTGGTAAAGAAGGGTGAGGCTCATCATCTTTCTGAGGGAAAGGTCATTAAACTAAACCGCTGCTGAGGCTATGCCACCTCTGAGAGCTATCAGTGCTGCTGAAGCAGTGCTTCTAAAAGCCAGACAAAGAATCCTCCCATACCCTTGACAGGCATGCACATACCACATGGACAATGTTTTCAAGTTCATCTGGCAATGGGTAGTGACAGAGCCTCTATGAGCACAAAATTATCCTGAATTCTAAAGTTTTTTCTCTTTCCCTAAGGTGTTATGCACCCAAAAGACTATGTCAAATCAGTCCAGAAAGGAAATATGTTATTATTCTTAATTGTTCTTCTACCCTTTCATATTTTCAACTTTACCTAAAGCAGGTTACGGCACAGGATTTCTGGTGCTGCACAGCATACAATCTGGAAACTGTAGGTTGCCAATGCTTGCCTTAGGTTATATCTTTAGCTGCCTCATCTTACCTTCCACTGCATGAGAATAACAGCAGGTTTACAGAAAAAGAAACTGAAAAACCACAGCAAAAGCCACGGAATACAATGAATACAGTTGACTACTGGATGAATACGATGAGCAAATTCCTGCCACTATTTACTGATTGGAGAGATTAAGCTGTATAAGAAAAAAGTGACATAAACCACACATATAAACTCATTGGAGTGAGAGAGATAATAGGACTTCTAACATGCATGGGCAACCTTTCAACAGCTACCTTAGAAAAGGGAAATCTGTAAACTCAAACCAGCTAAATATCAATCCACAACTCAAGGAAGAAAAACAGTAAGCATGTTATATTTGCTGAACATTGCAAATGCAAAATTTAACAAAGAATAGTAATGTAACTTCATGGCTAAGCTCACAACTATTGTATCATATAAACATGTATAAGCTCTTCTTCATACTGAGTTTAAGATTGCATGCTTACCCTTTACGGCCCAAAACACCAGCCCTCAAATTATATATGTTAAAATGTTGCTCACCCTCCTAAACTGTTACGTTCTTCTGATGCTGGTTTGTTGCACAAACCTGGGTTGAAGAAAATTGTAGGATCATGTGTTTTCAGCTGCCAGGCTTCTTGTATTTGGAATCATCTAATACAAAAGGCCTGACTTGCAAACTCGCTATCATCTTTTAAATCACTTGTGATGACTCACTATTTTACCCAGGCTTTTGCATGACTCCATCTTGGCCCCTAATGAATATACATCCATATCTCAGATTTACTTATATTGCATGCGTAATAAGTGCTTTAAGTAAATAAATAAAATAATCCCGACACCACAGTTTCAAGCAACCCTGTCATTTCATAATAACTCGCTTAGATTACATGACTGCACAGCCATCCTCACACAACCTCACCTCATGATCCTGAAGTTTTCTCCCAACAACCCGGAAAGTATTGTTGACAGAATGGTGGTAGATGTGAACTTTGGAAAGACCGGCAGATGTTCCACTTGGCATCCAGCGCTTGTTGCTGTCATCGTAGACCATCACCATGGCACGAGCAGACACTATCGAATGCTCACTGAAAATCAAACACACTATCAATGCTTGTTGAAAATGAAAAACACACTCTCAAATGCACACTGAATTTACTAGTGTGAGTGCTAAGGATTAAATTTGTTCTGACTTAAATAATTCTCTCTGAATTACAGATTTGTTAATTTTGCTGTGTGTGACATTTGTATCAGGCTTGATATCATGGTACTACAAAACAAAGTTCCCAAGAAATCTAAATATACCAACCTATTATACCTATATACTAAGATGATACACACCAGTAGAATCCATTTGCAAACCATTAGGTAAAATAAGTCTATTATTACTGCATGAACTTGGGGAAAACTTGCATACTAGTAGTCTAAGCATATCGGTAAGTGACAGTGGCAGAGAAAAGGGACCACTTGCCACTTACTAGATCAGCCAGAAAATGCAATTTTCTATATGACCATAAATGTTGATTTTAATGTTTAATTAATGAAGCTGAATCTGAGGCTCACTGTAATAAAAACTGAATTATGCTGCATGCTATATTAAGGCCAAATTCCATAATTAACACACTGGGTCAGGAGACAATGATTACCGGTAGATATGAACTAGCATTTAAAATTTAGCTATCTCACTAAGAGAAAGGTTGAATATCTATATTTCCACCCAATTTAAATATAATGCTGTAAGAATAAATTATGCCATCCATGATTAGATATGCTACAGTAACAGTTCTGTCTGCGATTGCAGCAGATGCAATCTCGTTATCAGAAACTTTTACCGAAATCAGCATTCCTGCAGCATTTAAAACATTGCTATTTTACCCAGAGAAAGGTTTGAAAATCCACATTTCTATTCAATGTAATGAGAATGTAGTAACAATACATTACACGTACAGATTCAGACCATTTAAGGTGTGGGTTAGCACTTGCTGACAATTCATCTATGGTCTGTGTGGGCCTGCTGGGTATGTGCAAGTGGGAGCTATATTAAACCTTTTTCAACATTTTCCTAATTTTCAAGGGTTATGCGCATGTGCAGATTATATCTGTGTGCGGGTTATATGCATGAAAATATAGAATAGTAATTGCATTTGCTCTGAGCAACAGAAGTGTTGATGACATGAGACTCCAATGTCAATCTGGAGTCAAGAATCACCCCTAGGTCATAAAACTGGCATTGAAAGAACGTCTACCTCTGGTGGCAAGACAATAACACTAGACAGAAATGATCCAGTACGACCACAAATAGAATCACAGAACTTCAATTTTGTTCATGTCAAGATATAGCTGGTTTTGAGACACCCAATCATGTAAGTAAAACTTACTTCTTTAACATATTTCATACCAATTAAGAGATGTATTCAGACTTCTGGTCACATTAAATCATAATATACTACATTACTAATACAAAAACGCTAGCAGCCATCTTACACATTCATCTTGGAGGTTTCTCAAATCTTATGTTTGGCAGTGTAACCCTTATTGATTCCACCAAGCTTTTGCCATCAATAACAGGTTACCGGAACCAGTCACCAGTCAATCCCTGACCAATCACCCATTCAGGCCAAATGGCAATCCTCCGCATACCTTGACACAAGACATATCAATCTATTTTCCCTATTCCAAACCGATTAATTCAGGTAAGCGCTTACACTAGACAAAAAATTATTACTTACGAAACAGGATGAAAAGGATATAAATCATCAATAAAAGCAAAACTGCGATCAAGTAAAGAATCCATTTCCATATACAATTAAAGTTGAATAAAAATTTCTATGAAAGCCTCATCATAACAAATTTTATAATGTTCAGCTTCTCAGCTAGCAAAACCAGTTACACTTCTTTGCTATTGAAAAATCCTGTGTTGATTTTCTTGGCAATACAGAGAATTGGAACAGAAGAGATTTAGTTCCACCGGTCCATCCTTGGCCAGGAATCAGCCCTGGCAGACAGAGATAACAGATTGAAAGAAAGCAGGGAGCTGTAATATAACCACCATAGGAACGTTCCAGTGGAGTTAAGCTATGTCTGAACACTGTGGATGGACTCTTCCAAGCTGAACATTACTCAGCCCACCCAATCCCCATCCCAGACTAGCATGCCTACAGCTGGAATACATTGTTCCTTTAACCTAAGCCACGTGGACAACAGGAGTTGTGGGAGGTGAATGGGAGGTGGCTGGGATGTTCCCAGCCTAGATCTACAGCATCCTGGACATGCTCTAAATATAGAAAAATAGGTCATCTTCAAGATATATTTGACCCATACAAATCCCCACTCACCCAAAATAGATTAAGACAGGCTCCATTCAGAACTGATATTCTCCCTTGCCTAGCCAATGTGCAGCCAGCTGAATAACAGACCTGCACTACTTCATTCAGTTACTGCAGAACATCACAATAACTTGAACATTGATAGTAATGCCAACTTGGACTTAACTCTACTCTTAAAGTGAAACTAACCAAAACTGTTTCACCAATTTTTATTTATTTATTTTATTTATTTAAAGCACTTGTAATGCGTGCAATGTCAGTAAACCTGAATCTGAGGCACGGATGTAAGTTCGCTAGGGGCCAAGATGGAGTCATGCAAAAGCCAGGATGAAGCAGTGAGTCTTAACAAGTGATTTAAAAGATAATAGCAAGTTTGCAAGTCGGACCTTTTGTGGTAGACGATTCCAAATGCGAGGAGCAAAACAGTTAAAGGCACGTGATCCTACAATTGTCCTGAACCCAGGTTCTTGCAACAAACCAGCATCAAAAGAACGCAAGAATCTGGGAGGGCAATATGGAGTCAGCAAAGTATTAAGATATGATGGAAGGCCAGTGTTCTTAGCCTTAAAAGTTAAGCATGCAATTTTAAACTTAATACGCCACTCAAGAGGAAGCCATATCAATACAGGTCTGTAGTTAGCCAATAGCAAACTAGTGCAACCTTAACAAAACTGTCTGAAGATAAAATGAATTCTAAAAACACTCTCATTAAATCTACCTGATCACAATCCCATGTGCAAACAGCTTATTTAATAACCAGAGTAAGAATGACACAACATCTAGACCTGAGGTATGGCATACTGTTATCACTGCTGTCACAGATCAAATGATCCAAAAATTTGCATTCAGCAGGAAGGTGTTTATTATGGAAGAAACTAGGTTTTTATGCTGGGTTAACAACATCTTATGGCTTCAACAACCACTGACATCCTAGCCAAGTTCTCACAAAGATTTTTGTGCCAGCGATTGAAACCTTAGGCCTATATATTAGGACAGGGGTAAATGCTCTTTACATGTAAGCAAGTTAGTAATGCATTTATTAACACACCATATGTCCATCGGCTAAGCAATGAATCGTAGGCGTGGACAAACACAAACAATTAAATACATAACAAAGCAAACAAACAAAGGAAGATGCAGAGCCACAAAGGCAGACAAGTGAAGTCACAACAGACTGAATTAAAATCCAAGATTCAGGCTTTAGCCTATCAATAGGCTAGTGAGACTTTGCTTAGCAGACTACTGGAAGTCGCAACATTACTCAAGTATATCCATTATCGCTAATCAATGTCGAAGTAACATGTACTTCAGCTTTCTAACTACATTCGATTCACACTTTAGCAAGTGATGCCTACTGAATCAAATACATATCTCTGTGTTGTGTGGCATTCTGTACGTCTGTCTTTGTGGTCGTGCATCTTCCTTTGTCTGCTTGCTTTGTATACAATTGTTTGTGTGTTTGTCCACACTTATGATTCCTCGCTCAGCCGATGGACACATGGCGTGTTAACAAATGTAACAAATGTATGCATACATGTAATACGTGTATGCATGAATTACAACATTTACGCAATACCTTTTGAAAACCATTCAAAAGAATAAGTGTTAAATCTGCTACATGATTCTGGTGTCCTTTTAGGCTGTTCATTTATCATCAACTGATATTTTAAATGCTGTGACTCAGCTGATCAGTGTTATACCTAGGTTTGAGCATATATCCACATTCATACGGGAAGAACTGCACTCGTTACCTATGTCAATATGTGGAGAGGATCACTTGCATGCATGCATGTGTTTGCAGACATGCACCTTTGCAACCTTCAGGGCATCACTGGTAATTTTTAATGTAATTATAATCACAAATGTATACAATGCCTTTTCAAGAGAAAATCCTCAGAAGCATTCTTACCCTGACAACACAAAAACATGATCGAACAGAATGGTTTCCAAGCACTTCCAGAAAAAAAGGCAAAAAATACTAAGGCTGTCATGTTGTGGGTTACTGGGCAACCTATTCCAGGAAAATGGAATGACCACAGTGAAGCTACTATGCAGACCGGTTGAATTTCAGGCTGGAGGGGCAACTAGGTCATCCTGTGCAGCAAAGCCAAGGGACCTGCAGCCAAGTAAGGATGAGACTGAGACACATACTTGCCAAGATCAGATGGCACAGAGCCTGCAAGGCAATTATGCATATGCATTAAGATCTTAAACTGAATGACTTAGAGGGAATGCTGAGATGCACGCATATATACAAATGCATATATTCGCACATACATCATACATAAATATATACATAAAGTGGGAGGGCATAATGTAAAAACTAGCACTCAATAAGCATAGATGAAGGGCTCAAAACTGCACCACAAATTACAGCAACTTCTGCTGTAACATTATCAAGGGAATGCTAACAGAAGACATTAGCACATGTAATGTTGCAGCAACAGCTACTAAATAATAAATGATGATCTAGCTTTAGCAAGAAACAGACATGTGTGGGCTATCATTATTGCATGAGTCTTCTTCTTCTTTTGGTTCTCTGCCCTCAGGCAGGTTCAAACGTCCGTTGACGCCACTCCTCTCGCTGCTGAGGTTCTTCTTTCAATCTGCTGTATCCGTCTGGCATGAGTTTAAGATGTTTAAAGACCAACTCATCTCAAAGGACTCCTTTGTTAGCATGGCTCTAATTTACCACATCTGCTTACCGCTGCAGTTTGTAGGGTACCACATTGCTTCACATCATTTACTACTCTTCTTCATGCACCAGTATGTAAATCCATGTATGTACTGTCATGGGTTAGTGCTGTATGAATAATTAAGAAATGTCTGACACCAAACAGTCACTGTCGAACAAGAACATGTCCATTGCAAGTACGTGTCAAGTAGTATCAAGTTGCACAAAGGGTACAGCACAATGTGTGTCACAGACATCAAGTTACACTCAATATTGGTTCACTGCATTTGCATCTGCACTCATAGTGCCCCCAGAAATCACAGCTCCATGAAAGCCATTTGAAGAAAATCAATTCATAGCTAAACATGGATGCCAACCATAAGTTTCCAACTCTGCCATGGAGTTGTCCCCTATTTTTCCAGCTGCAAACAGCACCCATGTCGGCAAGCACACTAGGGAGAGAACTTATAAGTTTGTGTCTCAAGCACAGACAAGTAACCACCATCCAACATTATACTAATAGACGCATTCTACACTGTTTAATAGCATCATCCAAAAGCCAAACAAATCCATAAACCTTAGAATCATGCAAATCGCTGAAATTGTACCCGTAACAAAAACTTACACTTTTATCAGTCTCCGAGGACATGCATACGCATATATAGACATATGTAATTATTTAAATGAGTTTATAGAATCTAGCAACAAAACTTTTTAGACATTGTGACTTAACCGAGTCCAAGTTGCAGTTGTTATCAGGTCCATATCTAGTATCCCTGGCACCAGATAAAGTCCTGCCAAACACCTTAAACAGTCTCCGCCAATAAACACTTTTACTCTGGCATGCTGGGAGTTTACCAGCCCTCAACGGGGCCATTTCTAGCTGAGCAGGGGAATAAAATATTCTTAGAGCAGGCCCAGAGAGCTTGTTAGAGTTGAAACCAGAACGTAATTAACCAGCCTGACTGTATGAGTCATCTTTAAGCTGAACCAGCCACCAACTGGCAAGCTTCAGTAAGGAGCAAATATTTATAATGCAGCCAAGGCCTGTACTGCCAGCTGGCATACAGCCCTACCTGCTATGAAGGTTTCAGAAAAATGGGTAGAAAAACTGGCATCAGGCCCCAGAAAATCTACTGTGAGACAACTTCCTCAGCATAGGGCCTGCCTCACATTTGGCACATCCTGTTTGCAGATTCAAGACTAGCTACACCCAGGAAATGTTGATGAGACACTGCCTAATTGCCCAGGCTGGCAATTACTCAGCACAGAACTTTGGCAAGGCCAAGGGGAGGGACAGTTTTAAACAATCTACCAGTTTTAAAGATCTCACATATAACCCAGGAGAAATTCTTTCATGCCAAGAGGAGTAGGTGGTATAAAATAGATGCAAAAATTAAGTAGGTTAAACTCACAGCCAAAGCTACTACAATACATATTTTATAAGAGTTACACATTATTTTCATCACTGGCACCATCCAAAGACATGTAAAAAAGTTTGGTATAGCGCTCACACATGTATACCCAACAGGCCCACACAGATCATAGAGGAATTGTCAACAAGGACTAACCCTTGTCTTAAAATGTCTGAATGGGTACAAGCAATTTATTAAATAGAATGGAAATGACAATCTTTTAATCTTTCTGTTGCTGAAAATGCAATGTTTTAAATGCTACAGGAAGTCTTGATTTCTTTAAGTGTATACTGCACTTTGCTTCAGGTGACAAAACAAACATAGCGTGGCATGATTTATTCTTACTACATTCTTTTAAAATTGGATAGAAATGTAGAGTTTTTAACCTTTCTTTGAACCAGCTACCTAGAAGGCCCGAGAGCCCAGAACTATTTGGGTATGGGGCTCAGCAAGAGTCACAACGTCCATCGAGTGCAATTTCTATTAGTATGAGGGGCGAGCACATAAAATAGTTTGGTTGGCTGCTTTAAATGTAGTACTTTCTGAACTATAAGACAAACTTTGAAATGAATCCTTTGCTCAGTGGGCAGCAAGAGCAATGAATACAATATTGGCTCAACATGCTGATATTTGGGGCCTTTGTCGGGTGAGAGAGTTTTGAACGATTTATAGTTTGTGCAGATCTCCCTTAGTCATACTAATAAGAAGTGATCAACTCTGCTGAAAATCAATGCATTAGCTAGTTGGATTAAGACAGTTTGAGGCCAGACAGATCTGATTCTACACATATCCCATAGGTGAAATTGAGCTGACCTGCATATGGCCTGAACATGGTTAGAAACTGACACGGTGGAATCAAATACAACACCCTAACAGCATGCACATTCAGTGCGGTTAATAAGTCAGCCACCCAACTGAACAGGTGTAAGGCAATCAAATTTGCAGAGTTGTTGCCTTGTACTTAGGAGAACAACTTCGGTTTTAAAAGGATTTAGAAGAAGTTTATTACTACCAGTCCAAGATTAAACATTGCCTATCATAATGCTCAAGGTATCAGTTAATGACTGCTTAAACCTTTCACATCATAAGCCTTAGTGCCAAGGGCTCGCAAACAATGGTCTAATATGCTAACCTTCCCCTTTGGGCCGATGGGCTACCAAGATCTAGGAGTTTGTTTGCCACTATGCTGTGAGAGTGTTTTATGGTACAAAGGTCTTCACAAATGCACAACATGATCCACTAGGCGGCAGCACTGATGGCTTCATGAAAGCTATGCAGTAACTTGCACACACCTATATGGTAACAATGGCTACTTGCCATTTAGACAATCAATCAACAAAAAGCGTGGATATAGCACCAAGTAGATGCTTTAATTGATTTTCCAGGACAAAGGCAGCAACGATGATGACATTGATTCGATGGATGAGGTTGAGTGTGATGCAGATGCATATTGTGGATGCATATCGGATGCTCATTTGGAATAAACTTCGACAGAATTATGACAAATATCTGACCTGCCCTATGAACTCACCAACACTGTACCCCTTGCAACTTCTTTGCAAGTCTTTCATTCAAAACTGAAAACATTCTTCTTCCACAAATCTAATACGGATTGCTTCCCTTCCCCTTACCTCTTTCACCACTCCACTTCTAAACACCATCCACTGTTGCTGTCTGACTGTCTACTTGCCTGACCCTTGGTCTTGACCTGGAACTGAATCTAATCTTACCTGCCTATCAATTCTGTTTTGACTAAGCACCTGCAAAACAGCTGATTCTTGCGACTTGGCTTTCACTGAGCGCTTTAGAAATCACTAGGGTACTCTGACAATACAAGACAGTAACTGACATCGACAACACACATCTGAAATATGTAGATCCTGATGCTGAAACTGAAGAAGAACATAATATAGAACATGTCCCTCCAAACCATGTCTATGTATTGAATCTGGGTTTTTTGAAGACGATCACACCATATTCAGTTACTTATGTATTTAGGCCTAATTTAGTGATGCATCAGCAAATGACATTGATACATATAAATTCGGTATTACCTTTATGTTGACTGATCACTAAGTAGTGAATACATCATATTTTTAAAGGAGCTGTTTGTAAAGTGTAATTACAAATCATAATTATTTACATTCTTTGAATTCCTCTTGTTGCTCTGTTTTGAAACAACTTTGACATAATAATTTAAATTATAGAAAGGTAGCAATATATAATGCACAATAGCCACAGAAAAGCAAGCACATTTCAAACAAATCACTGTCCAGAGTAACTAAAATGTTTGCATCCATTTCTAATAGGTCATTATTAAGATAATATAAAGCGCTGTGGTTATACAGTGGCTAAGTCATGGCTACAGAGTGAAGAATAACCACAAGCTCAGATCAAGTAATTTGCAAACAATTTATTATCCATCATTGATTAAATAAACTTGTATTTCTATTCTGTACACTATAAGCTTTTCACTATGGCAACGGTCAGGTCATGTTGCAAAAGAGTTAAAAGTGAAACTGCACTACATACTCCTTTGGACAAAACCAGGCAAAACCCAAAAAGCCAGAAAAACAGGCCATAGTAGCTAATGTATGCAATCAAAAAGATGAGACCCAAGTGCAAACCCAAACAGTATGAGACAACTACTGCAGCAGAAACAGATAGTGAATTCTAAAAACTCCCACTTGCAACCAAGATCGCCCATGATTAGGCATATAGTAAGAGAAAAAACCCTCTTCAAATAAAATACCATGAACAGTACGAATTTAAAGATTCACATTAGTTTTAATGCAGTTTTATGATGTCAATATGGTGTCTACTTTCTAGAGTATGACCCAAAATCCCTGCTGAGAAAACTTCCAGGAATAGTAAACAAAAAAGCAATCTTCACGGAAAATATGTTGACCTGAAACTGGTTTTAATAAAAGGCCTGCTATAAAAGATCTGAAAATTGGGCAGTATAAATCAATAAGATAACATTCAAAGAGCCATTTATCTCCTTAACCCCTTTACCGTGAACCCCGAGTTAACTCGTCCAGCGGGAACCCATTGTGCAGCGTGAACCCCGAGTTAACTCGTCCGCATGATATGCATCTATTCACTCACCGTGTATGCTGAATAAACTCGTCCTAATGGCAATAGCAAAATATAATAGTGCTTTACGATTAAAATAACGGCTTTCCGTATTATAAATTAGGTCATACGCTGGGCGGGCCAACTAAATAAAATTATATAATTCACACTAAAAATGGCTGGTCGCAAGCGTGGTTTATCTAACGAAGAAATACATCGTTTATTAGTTGAAAGTGATGATAGTTTGCCCGATGAGAGTGACTGATGATAGCTAACTAAGTTCTAGTTCTAGTAAAATTGTTGGGTGAGAAAATGATGACAGTGATGATAGCCAGAAAACCGTTCAGTAGGCCTAGGACAGCAGTTCGCCGTCTGCGTGGTCAAGAGATGAAATCGGGCCACGTCAACGCTTAGCATTTAGGCCTATAGGAACACCTAGAACGCGTGTTTCAGATGCTGACACGACGGATCCAGTGGAAAATTGAACTATACTGGACCTCAAAACCACTGATTGAGACTCCTTATCTTCCGAAGATAAGGAGTCTCTGCACCATGCTTTGGAGTATATCATACAAAGCGAATATACTAATATGGCGCTATAAAAATTAATAAGAAGCACTACAGGGCTACTTTTTTATAATTATTATATGTTGACTTTTATGCTTCTCAGAGCAAAGACTTCTGGAACATTACAATTACATATACCAGTCTTCCTTAATCACATGCATTATTTTGAAGAATACCTAAAAATAAATACACGTGTGTGGAAAGAATTGAAAAAATTTATTCCACGGTAAAGGGGTTAAACTGATGGCAACAAGTTAACTGCACTCAAAATTTATTGTGGGAAACCCAGTTTTCATATAAATATAAATAAACTTGATCTGAGATTTAATAACATCACTAATGAGCAAAAAGCATCAGATCAAGATTCTGCAAGAAGATAATAAAATACAACCATACTGCAAGCCTGTTTAAGTTTGGAGTTATGATATGCAGATAAAATAGAAATAACAAAGATTAGTGATATAAATGATGTTGACTAACAGACTGGAGTACTACACAGGAAGCAGCAAAAACAACTTGCACGAGTAAGTTATACAGGGCACAATACCGGGAAGGCTTCGAAGAGGAAAGAGGAAGACCATAGACCATTTCGTGGACGGAAAACATCGCGAGCTAGACCGGACTGTCACGAGCTAGACCGGACTGCCGTTAGAGAATATACTGAGACCAGCGTCGGGCTGAGTTCTGTGAAAAAGGATTGTCTACAACGCGACCAACCTTCGAAACGAAGACGGTTAAAACAAGACTGACAGAAACGCGATGCTAAACACACAAGTGTCGCTACACAAAATCAGATAAAAATCAAAATGCCTAAAATCATATTTAATAATTGAAATGCATATCGTGAACCCGTGAATCACCCTACCCCCATGACTCACCCCATCGTCGGCCTTCGGCTGATGGGTAACGACTAGAATATAGATGCACCCAGCTGGGATTTTCGTTAGTCAACAGACTATAACCAGTCAGTTGTTTTAAATCCGTGAATTCTGCGAATAAACATAACGAGTGTTATCCCTACTGTCGTCTCTCTTTGAATTCGTATTTCTCACAATAAAAGACCCTTTGCATTTATTTTGTTCCTGTCGGATACTGACATCTACTTCCGGTAGATCGCCATATTGCTTCCGCCACTCCTGGACGTTTTACGGAATTGCTCATTGGAAAACAATGTACTTTGAGATTTATGTTCTCTATCGTCAAAAGCTAATCTTGATGCCAGCGCATTTATTAAAAAATGATTTCAGGTCCAGCACCTGGTCAGGATTGCAAAGTTCTGCAGAATGAGGTAGTGTCGTGTAATCGTAGTAAAAAGTATAACGACAGCTTAAATGGTAGGCCCTCTAGCATCATACGTAAGTAGATATAGATATAGGGCCCTCTGGGTGGTATTATACGAATGTTATACGAATGGATTTAACATCGATGGGTTGAAGGAACTGGCCACCGAAATTGTATTTTCCGCAGACATTGAAGAGAGGTTTGTCAAATGGGCAGCTAATGACAGCTGGGAGACATTTCGGGTCGAAACCATACTCTTGCTGTAGAAAAACATGTACATTTGTCATGTCATGTCAATTCGTCATCGTCGCGTCGCGACGGTTGACTACATGATAGGATCGTCTTCGACCAAAGCCATCTATTGCGCGCAGCATCCAACAACCTGGTTCCCGACAAGCCAGTCCATGCCGAGATGTTGTCAATCCAACTTATCTTTGGCCTTCCGCGGCCTCGGTTCCCCTCAACAAGATCGATCATAACACTACTCTCAATGGCGTCCTGAGGATGTCTTATCACGTGCCCGAAATAACGCAACTTGCGGGCCTTAATGTGACCCAGCAGCTCGTTTTGCACCCCAGCCAGTTGGTACACCTGTTCATTGGTCTTCTTTGTCCAGGCAATCCGCAGTAACTTTCTGACGCACTTGTTTTCAAAAGCCTGAATGCGTCTCTCCTCTTCCTTCTTTAATGTCCAGGCCTCACACCCATATGTCGCCATATGTACATTTACATTTTACGTATAAAATTGTTGGACCCGCCTAAGGGTTGTTGTCCATGGGTTTAACGACATCTTATGGCAACTAAGGCCGTTGACGTCTTCGACATGAAAATGTTGTTGACGTTGTCCATAAGTTCATTTCTTTCTTCTTATCGTTTCCTTTAAGATTTTTGTTTCCGTAGGTAATGTATGTATTTTTTAAAACTGATTGCAGCACGACATGGATGAGAGACCAAATGCAGGCGAAGGGGGTTTTGTTGACTGGTTGATGGCACCTTTGTCGACTTCTTGTTGGTTTTCTTCTTGTTGGAAGACTGTCCACTGTCCATTACGGCTCTTTTGTGTCCATTAAGGGTCTTCTCAGTTGCTATAAAGCCTTTTTTTCAATATCTGATTTATATATTTTCTGTATTTTTTTCTTTTCACTGGCCATTTCGGCTCTTTTGTAGCCGTCAGGCTGTTTTGTGGCCATTTAAGGCTCTTTTGTGGCCATCGGGTTCTTTTTTTGCCATCAGGCTCTTTTGTGGCCATCAGGCTCTGCCTAAGGGCAGAATGCTGAAGAAGTATATAGCGTCGGTATGAAGCGATATAAAGGTGTCAACTTTAATAGTAGTTTCCATTGTTTATCGACATCTTATAGCAACCAGGGCCGTTGACGTCGACCTTTCCTTAGCCCATTCGTTTTAAGTTCTATAGATTAATGGTCGTTACAATGTTTAACGACATCTTATGGCATCAAAGGCCGTTGACGTCGCCTTCCTCCTTTATCCAGGCTTGGGCCTGGCGCCGCCCGACTAAAGGCAGTAGAATGAATGGAAACGATCAGTATATAGCGTCGGTATGAACCGATTTGAAGTTGTCTAATTTTAACAGTATTTTCCAGTTTGTGACGATATATTGTGGCTGTCAAGGCCGTTGACATCCATAAGCATACCTTACATTATTTCAAATTGCACCGAATTGTGATCGTTCCCTTTTTGGGAGTTGGCCTATCGCCTTTCGCAAATTGGATCAGAAGTAATCTTTTCTCAGAAAAGAACAGATTAGATTAGGCAGTAATACACAGGAATAGATGGGACATGATATGACAAAATAAGATAGAATATGGTAGGATAGAATAGGGTAGGATAAGATTGAATTGGACTGGACTATACTAGGCAAGATATAGGTATAGCCTAGATATATATGGGATTGGATTAGATTGAACTGAATTGGACTGAACTGGACTAAACTGGACTGGATTGGAGTAGATTACACTAGCGAAGCAAAACGCAGTCAAGAATTATTACAAAATGACCTAAGAGTAGTCCCGGAAAGTGTTTGGATACCACCACCATTCTACATCGCGTAACTCTGGAACTACTGCCCATAATCTGAGTCGCCAGTCGTTCTACTTGTTCCCGAGACAGAGGATTCTTATGACAAGCAGTGGCGGATTTAGCTATAGGCGTGGGGGCGGTTTGCCCCCGGCACCCCTCTTTGTTATGAGCCGGCGCCCCTCAGACCTGACCCAGAATGTGGCTGTCTGTTTTTCTGTGTGTTTGTGTGTGTCTCTCTTCTCTCTCTCTCTCTCTCTCTCTCTCTCTCTCTCTCTCTCTCTCTCTCTCTCTCTCTCTCTCTCTCTCTCTCTCTTCACCTTAGAACACTGACCCGGTGTATCTTCCCGTTATATTGTACCGCCGTCTGCATTGCGATAACGGGTATTAATGCGGACGTGTCTTTCCACGAGTTTCGCACAACCTTTTATCTCCTCGCTATCTAGAATCAGTCCGTCTCTCGACCTCGCAACAGGGTGGTCCTAAACCCTGAAATCGGATCTTTTGTGAGCCGGTTTCTGAATCGTACAGCGAATATCTCGGTTGTGATATGGGAGCGCAATGACCAGTTTTTCGAACGAACGGCACCGATGGGATAAGCTTCCAAACACCATCCTTAGGGTTCACACAGGCCTGTATAACGTGTCCATTCCTGGGTTTTTTCACAACCTCTACCAACTATCGTGACTATTGTCTCGCGATCTTACTGCAGGGTGGGCCCGCGTCCTGTCGGATTAGCGGAGCCAGCCAGGGCCAGAAAGTTTTCGGCTGTGACTCGGGAGCGCATTCATTAATCTATTTCCAGGACGCCCTCTCGTCCGAATAAATATCGTACCTTGCCCCGACGACGGGCTTTGACTTTTGTGTAGGCTGTGTTCGCTCAGTACAGAATGCACCGAATATCGCTAACCAAACGAGGCTAAATTTGCGCTGACTCGTCTACATGTGGAATGCACGCATCATCACTTCATGTCGAAAGCTATGCACGGCGCGACAGGCCTTATGCAACCTATTTTGCCATGCCTTTATCTTATTAAGTGATGTGGACGACACTATTTGTCTCTTCCGCACCACTAATTATCGTGCGAAACATGACCTTTCACGCGTAGTGAAACCGTTATTACAATAGCCTTAGACTGATTTAAGGCCGCCCAAAACTTAGGCTATAGGCCTAAAACGACGCCGCTTTGATCCAGCATTGGCAATTAGGCCTATTGGGCAGCGATGAAGAGGTGTTGAAATCAAATGGGGCTTTAACTATTTTAAATCGAATTTAAAACAAATAAAATACTAGAAATAAACTAAAACGAACAGAACAGCCTAAATCTGAAACTGTTGTGCGACGAAACTGTTGTGCGATTCTGGTATTACTTGAATAATTCTTGCTATTATTTATAAATCCTATGGCCTACATTTAGCCTTGCGGCCGGTCCGCCACAGAAGTAGGGCCATTGCTCGAGGAGAGTGTAGTTCTGTTAGTTGAACTGTGAGTAGTAAAATAACTGAGGATGGTACGATGGCTGGAAGGGTTGGATAATTAGTTGTAAATGACAGGTGTACGGACACTAGTAGCAATCTACTGTAGTAATCTTCAGATCTCGAGACGAGTTAAATATAAGTTTACAGACAATCAGTTTCACTGAAACAATAGCTGGTCTGCTTTATGCCACTGTATGTGAAACTAGTGACAATTACGGGACCAATGTAGGTCCAACAAACGCTACTCTCAGGGATAAGACTCGTTTTTCTAGGACCCCAAGTGGCTATAGGTTTATATCAAAGATGTTAATAAGGGAATCTTTGGTTTATATTATAGACATCATGCATATTAATATTCAAGATGTCTATGGTTTATATGCGCCTGTGAATATTCTGGTTCCCGCAATAGCTTCCTTTGTGCGCTGTAGAAATCTCGAGTTTACAATTATGATCGTACAGGGCTCTTAAAGTTTGCGTGCGAGTTCAGACGGCTGTTTATTGCATAGGCCATGTTTTCTCAACATTCGCTAGAGTGCGCCACTAGACTGGGCAGACCACAGACATTGGCCGAAGTTGTGCTGCAGCTGGTGGTGATATCCTTCATGGGTATTAGGTGGACCGTTGACATACGCGAGGGCAATTATCGCTTAGTGGCTGTGGCTGTGGCTGTGGCTGTGGCTGTGGCGGGGATGGAGAGGTGACAGTCATTTGACGATACGATTTTAATATGTCACTGGATTTCTTGTCTTAGGATTATATTGCGGTCGTATTTAGAATGTGGACGCCGACGAGGAAGGCCAAGTATGGAGTGGGTTAGTAGTTTGTAGATTTGATCTGCGCTGATTTTGCGGTTCTTGGTGTCAGTATTTACATCTCGTAGATCCTATTTACGTCCGTGACGTTGGCATTATCACTGTGTTGCGGTACCATTCTCATCGAATTATTGAGAATAACGTACCTTAGCTGTAAGTTAGTAGTTGTCGTCGTCGTCATCATCATCAGCTGGCATCATCATCATCATCATCATCATCATCATCAACCGGCATCATCATCGTCGTCGTCATCATGCCCACCACCACCATCATCAGTATCAGTGTCATTGTCGGTGTCATCATCATCATCATCATCACCATCATCATCATCATCAATGCGGCTTTTGTTGTTTGTCTGTGTTTTGAACATTTGTGACGTTTGAAAGTGTGGTTCATTTTCGTAGTCATAATCTCTATAATTGTCATATTGTGGGTAAATATGACTGATATTTCTTACTCATGTTTTTACAGACTTTAGTGAAACTTAAACTTGGGCCATCTTTTGCCACTATCCGTTAACTTTTAAACACTGGATGCATAACAGCAAAATTGTCACCATGCACGAGAAAACCTGGTCTAAGTCTGAACAGTCATTATGCTAGATATTTGGTCATAAGGCGATGATGCATGTACTAGGTCTGAAATAGTTCTATGTATAATTTTCATAGAAGCCAAACTTATCACTCAGAAGATTCAATGTTTAACTTCTGGCTGTATATCTGTAATTTGGCATATAAAAATCTATTTAATTTACAACAGACAGCTAATTTATATTAACATTTAATTTGTGATTTGTGGAAGTATTCATGTAAAGACATACAAATTACAACATTATAACTTTTTAAATATTTATGGTAAAACATCCAGTTTTCACCAAATTATTCAGCACTCCCAGCCTAATCCAATGCAGTATTAAACCCACTTCAAAGTTTCCAATGTAGGCTGGGATTTCTTGTGCAATGTCACAATTCGCCTTTTAATAAAAATTCAGTATTTTGCTGATTAAGTGAAACAGGTATTCAAAAAATATAGTCTGAAATCAATTTATATATTATGCTATAGCTATTTAGTATGTAGTTTGTATGTAAAACACAAACCCATTCCATATTATTTAATTATTATTTAAAGATTATTGGTTCTTTTGTCGTGATATGCACATTTCTCAAACCCGTTGCCCCATTTCAGCACACATCATCATAGAAGTCTAATCTTCATCATGACGTCAGTTAATTAAGGATGGCCCGATCAAGATGACTTACTCTCAGACCAAGGTGTTTGAGTGCACAGGTATATTTAATGAACACTTTAGCATGCTTAAAGGCAGAGATAAAACCAAATCTTATAACACTGAGACATGCACAGAAAGTGCTACAAGCATAACATAACATAATTAGGTTTTAAGTGGTTTAGAAGACATAAAATCTGTGTTAGAACCATTGCAACATCTGTTTCTGCCCAGGCAAAACAGATAGGCCTACAAAGAGTGTAGCAAAATAAAGTTTAGAGCATAAACTGCCAAGTGTGTGTAAATACTGTCAGTGAAGTTTGCATTATAATTGTAGAGAAAGCTGAGTTAGAATTGCAAGCACACATCATCATAGAATAAGACCATAAAATGTCTTTAAGGAAATTTGATGTCTGATGAGCTATGTACCAAGAAACTGCTTATCTATATAATGTAAGTCCAATCCACCAAAGTCACAGATTCCCATCTGCTGAAAATAAGTAAATTTCTATACACAGAATTTCAACATACGTTTAATGTACATGTAATTATGAAGATGATGAGCAAAAAGTAGAAAACTGTCAACCTGTTATTTGGAACACAGTGTATTTTGAATGTAGGAATATTTGCAGAGATTGAGAGGCAGTCAGGTGTAATAATAGGATTTGTGTGAAATTGACATGTGCACGATTTAAAATAGTGACATTATGTGATAATGTAATTTGTGTGAAGTTGTCATGCATGAAGAAATCTTGACATTATGTCAGGAGATATATTGCAGGCAATGGACACACATGAAGTTTAGGCATTATGTAAATTGGAAAGATGTCAGGTGCTGAGATAGTAGTTTTGTAGATGATTCATTGTTGACTGTATGCTCTGGATATGTTTGTTTTGTCTATTAAAGAATAAATCCTTAATAGACAATAGGAATGTAGCCACATCTTTTATGGACAGATCTTTAATAACCATGACTTAATATAGGCACTTCATTAACAGTAATATTTAAAACTTATTTCCGAAGATTATAAAATCGATCAGCAGTATCTCCAAAAAACTGTGGCATGCCTACATTCAAGCTGGACCTCCTACAGGCCTACATCCCTCTGGCTTGGACCAATGTATTATTGCTATGGCACCTGTTCTGCAGGGAAAGAGCTGCAGATGAGAATAAAACCAGCTGCAGCATGGTATTGGCAAATCACTGTGTCAGGCCGTTTTGAAATCACCAATTAAGGAGGGATAAGTGGTACGGTGGGGTGTTTCATATCAAGTTTGAGGTGCGGACATAGATCTAACCCAATGTAGTGTTTGAAATCTTAGCCTTTTATGAGGCTGTCAGAAACAGTTAGCTGGCCCCGGGAAAGAATCGAATCCGAAACTTGAGAATTTTTATACAGCATTGGCTGGGTGGTAGATCAGCCAACATGCATTCCTTTTGACCTATGAGCCCCCAGGTTTAAATGCCCTGTCCCTCTAGTGAAATTGATAACAGATGGCATATTGAAAGTATTCCTCTGAGGCACTGAGCCGGATTTACAATTAGCTGACTGAAATAATTATGGAATAAAGACCATATTATCTGACAGCTTGAGTACTGGACCTAAATCATGTAAGTTTCTGTAATGCTCAAGGGGGCCTTTTCTGCCAGTCCAAATTCTGCACCCAAGGCAGCTGCTTAATTTGCCTAGTGGGTGAAGCATAACTTGTGATGTGATTCCCTTTTACCCCAGGATCAGTCTTCAATGACATCTTTCCATTTTTTCTTAAGCCTGTGTTATGATTTATTGCATTGACAATATGTTTTACAGCTTCTTAGGCCAGTGATAGCATCCACTTGAATAGGCTGATAAAATCAGAATCTATTCTGATCCAATTCCTTCCCTAATATATATCCCCTTGTTCTTGGTTTTGTTCTAAGCAGTAGTCTAGTGTTTAGCATGCTGGACTTTCAACCCAGAGGTGGTGGTTCAAATTCCTGCCAAGACAGAAAGATATTTTGAGATTTCTGTTTTAGCAGCACTCCTAGTAAACTTACCTATAAAATGAATATGATGACCGTAGACTTTCAATGGAAGATCAGTTGGTGAGTGAGATGTGCCGGGGTGAAGAAAAAGAAGCCGTTAGCACTTTATCCCATGTCTCACTCTAGGGTTTAGATAGATTGTTCTTCTACTGTTGTATTATGTCTGACTGTCGTAATGTAATTTTTTTGTTCTGTGTTCTGAATTCAAATTTTGTTTTAGGCACATGTATTTATTTATCCAGTATGTTTTGCTGCATTTTATTATGTTATGTTGTATCAGTTCTGTGCTGTTCTTTTCTTAGATTAATTTGTATAATTCAACTCCATTCTGTATAGTTGATTTGCTGTATTTCCTCACTAGATTTTCTTGTTTCTTATTCTGATATAACACTTTTTTATACCTTTTCTCCCATAATGTTTTCTGTTGTATCCAGTTATATTTAATTTAAAAATTAAATTGCAATCTATGTTTATTCTATTATGTTCTCTTAATTTCATATTAGTACTAAACTGCTGTCATTTCAGATCCACATTGAATTCTTTACTAGTGTAAATACAAATTGCATTGCACTTTTTCCTGGTAGCCTACCTAGTTGGTTTTGGGGACCCAGCCTGCTGAGTAGACTCCTTGTAATATCCTGGGCTGCTAGGCAAATTGTTTGTGCTCACTTGTCTCTGCCAGTAAGCAGAATTTATTTATTACCCTCTGTAAGAGGGGAAGTAACAACATGTCAGGAGATGTTCTCACCCTTTGTCCGGGACGTGGGATTTGTTCAAGTGCTACCGGGTCAACGACCTGAGAGTAGGAAGTGAGCCCCTCTCCTAAGTTCCTACCTGAGATAAGGGAGCATTACATATTGATAAACTCTTATCTACTGTATACTTTTCCTTTCCAAAATGTTAATTGAGGCTTCCAAACTAAGCCATAAAATGTACTGCATGTTACACGTATTGTTTTAGTAATTCACGTTTCCCCCCCCCCCCCCCGTGCAAATTTGCCAGCTGGCAAGTTTAACGGCTGATTAGGCTATGATGATTTATAAGCTAATGGATTTATGTGCATTTGCTGAATGCTGTTTTTTTTAGCAATTTACAACTTTGATGGCAAAGTCTGTCATGGATTACAACTTTCAATTGGTGATACTGTACACATTAAAGAAGAATGTTCTGGTATTGAAAAGACTTCACTATTTAATTAAATGTGTTTAATAATCATTGACATTTAAATAGCAAACTTAACTGGAAATATCATTTGTAGAATAATAAGATCTTTTTGTTTACTGACAAAGGCATTGTAGTGTTGTTTTCATGTTATAAGTGTGGTGAAAGAGGGTAAGGGAGACGGAGATGGAGAGAGACAGACAGATACAGACAGAGGGAGAGAGAAGCACCTGGCGGAAAGAGAGTGATAAACTTTTTATGTGTCTTTTCTTCAGACAGCAAGAAGGGCAGACAGACAGGGAGATAGGCAAAGAGATAGGCAGACAGACAGGGAGATAGGCAAGGAGATAGGCAGACAGACAGGCACAGATGTATAGTGATGAACTGATATGAAGTGTTTTTATTCTCTGTTATGTTGCATTTCGAAGCTTTATTGTAGATGTGGAAAGATGGAAGTAAGCACTTTGTTGTTTCATGTCATATAACTTAGTTTCTTTGTAAGAAATGTTAAGTTGGAAGAGGCTGAGGGGTGGGGGCCAACAAGAAAAGGCAGTTAGGAAGAGACATATTAGAAAAGGCCAGTAGAAAGAAGCTTGTTATGAAGAGACTGGTGGGAAAATGCTTGGAAGGAAGTCTTTCTTCTTGACTTTGGCACATTTTACTCTTAGAAGCTCTTCCTTTCCTCAGCCAGTTTTGGCACCTGCTCCATAATTGGCACCTTACAGTAATAAAAATTACAACATTACCAATTACAATAACAACGATTATAGTAAAAAGTCATGGAAGACGGTGATGGCTGCAGAGGATTGTAAAGAATCGAATTGAAAGGAGTGAAGGAAGGTGGCTGATATATTAATAAACCTAGGTTGTGTTCAGCTGATTGTTATTGTCAGTATTATTATTATTGTTATTATTTTGGGAACTGTTGAGTCATTGATGCTCTAAATCCTAAACTAGTTCATTCAGCAGAACTTTCCTCTGCTGTAAGTGGTCCCCTATGTCCTGGTTTACAAGTTTCTCACACCGTTGAAGCAACATGACATCCTTTGAAATAGCCCTCATTTGGCTCAGCCCCAGGTTGTCTAGTCACTCAGCTAGTCATTTAAAAGTATTTAAGATGTCAGTGGTGTAACTCCAATCCCAGTTGATGCATGTGGTCTAAACCAAGCACTCCTGGATTCCTGTTACTGGTATCTAGATCTCCTTGCCTATACATAGGAAATGCAATATTGTGTGGTATGCACATTCAAGTAAATTTATTTTTGGATCAATCAAGTACTCTCCACTCGTCCAACTCCCTGGGGATACTGGAGAAAATTGGGGTATGATGGCTAAATGGCTTTCCAGCCATCAGTCAACCCCCTTCCCTTAAACCCCCTATCAGACAATGACCCTACAGTGATTTCCAGGCCAGAGGCAATTGATGCAAGAGGCAAATCATTTTAGACCACCAGACATTGTTTTTAGACTGTTTTTTGCTCATTTTTAACACTAATTGTGTTTATTTCAATGTCTGTTGGTTTGTAATAAAAAGTTGTTTTTCTTTTTCTCAGGTTGGTACCGGGGCTATACCTTGAAGAATAAGGCTGCTAAGGTATGGTTCAGTTCAAACCTACAAGCCTGTGGAAATCATTTATTATATTTACAATTTTTGTTGCATTTTTACACAACATGGGGAGACTACCCCATTCCTTTGAATGAGCTTATTTCTGCCTCTGTAATTGGTTATCTGTTTAGAGCAGTTCTTACTTCTTAGATATAAGTAATGATACAAATATATTGTAATGCCAGCAACAACCAGAACTTGTCAAGACTTCTTGGGTCTCCTTCTGGGTGTCTTCTGGTTAACATATATCATCTGAAATGTCTGTGTCAAGTCTTTGATCTCCTTTAAAAATCACCTAAATAGGTATCAAGCCCTGGAGCCTAAACTTACCAGACAGGTATATTTTTGACTGAGCTACATACAGTACAAAATGAGCATAAAACATAATAATGGCATTATTTAAAGAATGCTTATTCTTATCCTCTTCACTATCTCTCCATCTTTTCATGATGACAGTCATTTGGCAGCAGTTGGTATAAATGAATGTAATTAAGCGTGGACCACATGTTTTGCATACGCATAAACCCTACCCGGAAGTAAAAGCCTTAGGAATTTGATAATTATTTATGATCCCTGTAATGTTTTCTGTAACTAAATGATGTTAGCTGGAAAGTTATTAAGCACTCAGCCTGTATCAGGAAAGCTTTTATCTGCAGGCGATATAGGTTCTGGTGCTTCTGCTTTTTCTTTTGCATTTGGCCATTGGAATGACCTTATTTACTTTTGGTTTCTGAGACTGCTTACACCATTGGCTCAAAACTGAAGGTCACTTAGCCATCAAACCCCAAATTTTTCCAACATCCCCAGAGAGAGTTGGATGAAATAAATTCACCAAAGTTGTTTACAGATGCTTTTATTTTAAATGAGTATTTCTGCTGCATATTTTGCATAATCATTAGATTGCTTGGTGAATACCATCTATTTAACTTGATATCACATAGTATATTTCTCTGTTATTTTAATTTTTCAGCTTTTTAAAATTACTTATGTGTCGTTGCACTTTATTGAACCTTCTCCCTTTTTATAGCTGACATCTTCTGTGGTAACCGACTTGGTTTCAACACCTTCATAGAATTAGGTGTTTGTGATATATATGCATGTATATATGAATATATAAGTGTAACGGCATTAGGTAAGATTTATCTGTTGGTGGTGATGATGATGATGAGGATGAGAATGAGAATGACGACAACGACGACGATGGTGGCGCGGCAGTGACGACGACAACGACGATGGTGGAGATGATGATGATGATGATTATTTGGTGAAAATCAGTGTGAGTGTGTGACATCTATTTGTTTTTGGTTGCTAGTCATGTGCAAAACACTTTCCCTTTCTTAGTCCAAGTCTTATAATCTCTTTATTTATGCTGTATGGTGGTTAAAAATATATATCATAATTTTTATTTTCTGTTGTACCTCCTTAGTTCAAGTCTGGCATGGAAGTTAAAAGTATCTATGATACGCTGTAAAAATAAAAGGTGGGGTTCATGGTGAACAATTCCACCCGTCGGTGGAATGGATGGGATAGGGATGGAAATATCCATCAATGTGTAGCCGAGGGTGGTTCGTCTTGATCGATTCTAGTAAAAGGTTGAATTTTCCACCAGCGAACCAAACTCAGGGCATGAATTTTGTGTTGGAGACTGTATTGTCAGTGCTGTTATTGAAAATATGTTAACACTTTAATGACCGCAGAAATTTTTTCACCTACCCCCTCACGACCGCACATTTTTGTCAAAACAGCCAAAAAATAAAAAAATTTGAACTGACATGTTTTATTCATCAGAAGAATCACTACTTTCATTAATATATGACCATTTGTCGATCAATTGGCGAATTTCTTTCTCCGGTAAACAAAGCTTCGCCATTTTTGGATATTTAAATATCCATTTATAGCTACACGCTGGCCAATTTAAATGCCCATTTTGATTGGTATTTTTTTATATTTTGAGGCGTTTTCCAGGGATTCCGCTGATGTAATATGGATTAAAATTATACCTATTTGCCTAAATGACGTAGAATTCTAAAATTATAAGGACTACAAATAAACAAGAGGTTACGATATGACTAGCCCCACCTACTACCATTTACTACTGTGCGGTCGGCTGCCGTTACTACCATTTAGTACCGTGCGGTCGGTAATGAGTTAAGTAACAATTTGAAAGACTTGTTATAATAAGATATTCTAATGACATATGTCGCCCTGTTAGAAAATAAATATGACACTCACTTGTCTTTCCCCAGATGTTAACACATTTGCACTACTTTGTGAAGCGTGAGGCATAAATGTGCCTCACGCGTGCGCCTTTGAGCCCTGTTAAAAGTTATGTGGTGCCCTTCTCAAATTAAGTAAGTATTTAATTAAGTTTATATGTGCAGCTAAAAAATTTGATCTGGCAGATTATCGTATCAAATAATGACCTTTGATGCCGACAATACCTATTGATGAATAATATAATAAAAGTAATTTCTTTGCACTTGGCCAGGGAGAGGATCAGGAACAGGAACGGAGATAGGGACTGGCAGTGGGTGCACACACAGGTGACTGTGTTATCTATGTATTAATACACTTGTATAAAAGACATGTATGTACATATGTAAGTGCTTATGTACAAGTCTACTAGCTAGTACATACAGGTATGTAGGGTCTGCTAGATGAAACACTTGTGGATGCTTCAGTTGCATATGCTACTTACTTATTTATTTACTAATGCTATTGCTTGCTTAGAGAATTAAGGAGGCACACATATGGAAAATGATAGCCTCTGAGGTTATGCACAGTTCAAAAATGCGATCAGTTTCACATGTTGTACCTGGCATTCGAACACGGTTTGCAGAGTGAAAAGCTGATGTGTCACTTTCCACTGTTTTCGGGTAATGAAAGCATTTTATTAAATCATTGACAGTTTTCAACTTGAGGTTTTATATAAGTGGATTACATTACTGTTTTATTTTGTGTGAGAGCTGTTTTAATGGAGACCCTGTGAATTTGAGAAATGATAGGGATGCTACATAATAGTTAACAGGGCTTAGATGCACACCCATGAAACATAATAAATACACCCCTTGTGAAGTAGTGTGAAAGTGTTAATGTTTGGAAAAAGACAAGCGAGTGTCATGTTTTATTTTTCGATAGGTGTTATGGTGTTATGTGGCATTAGAATCTTTTATTACAGCAAGTCTTTAAAATTATTATTGTAATTGTAATTTGATATTTGTATAGTGCCTCTTCAAGACAAAACTCATCAGAGGCACTCTCTACGCTAACAATGTTAAATGTCATTAAGAATGGAACATTCGTACATTAGTAAACATTGCTAAGATGACTAGAAGAGTCACCTGTGGCAAGCTCAAAGCCCAACCAACAGGCTCCCAACTAGACTTGAATGATGACAGCGTCTTCAGAGTTTTTGAAGCACGTAGCTTCGAGGATGAGAAAACAATGATGGGCGAAGTGATCCACCACCGATGGCTCATGGTTGTCTCACCGTCCAGCAGTCCCTCGTAGATGGAAGACTGTGTGGCATCTAGACACACACGCAACACAGCAATGCACTCGCAATGCAGCACACACGCAAAGCCCAACCAACAGGTTCCCAAGTAGAGTTGAATGAACCACCCCAGCTATGCATTGGTTGACTTTCCCCCCACTACAGATGTGCCATTATATGGTTAATAATATGAGGCCAAAAAGGATATTTACAAAAGGCCATATATAAATTAAAAATTTCATTTTGTGATGCTTTGAGACATAAGGTATTCTGAGTTCATTATTAAATGTCATTTAATAAAGTCAAACATAAATATTGTTTACAAATTTTTATTAATCGTAACAATGATAACAGGTTACTTATAGTGCCACATGAAAGACACTGATTTAATCTGAAATCATTTTGCGCTAAATGAACATGCTATCTAGCAAACAATGGAGAACTCACAGAGGTTTTATTTAATGATATATTAAATACAAAGTTTTCTAAGTTCATTAATAAAATATCATTTCACAAATTTGAGTGTAAATATTATTTAATGAATTTCATATTATTACAGTGACAGTAACAGATCGTATTATTGATCCACACGAAAGACACTGCGTATTGTAATATTGATTTGTATTTAACCAACAAGTCATCCATAGGGCAGCTTCAGCCATGTTTGGGTAGTGCCAGTCCCAAGCCTGGGCAGTGGAGGAGGGCAGCGCTAATCATCTTTGTTTTGATACAGTGTCGTTCAACAGTTACTGTGGTTATAGGTTGAATATAGAGCAATTAAATGAATTATCTGACTTGCTGTAATTCGGCTGTTTTAGCTATAGGGGATACAGCGTAGCTGAATGCAACATAAGAAACAGACTTTAGTTAGTGTACATCTACATCTGCACTACTGGAGCATTTCACAGTTTAAGTGTTGGACCTTTCCACTAATAAATAGGGGAGATATTCCACCTTTTGAACAGAGAACCCTTCCACTGAAAACTGGTGGAGCATTCCACTTGTAGAGTGGTGAACTATTCCTTGAATAGAAAATGGAGTACTCTACCTTTTGAATGATGGACCATTCCACCAATAATTTGTGCAGCAATCCACCTTTTCAGTGGCGAACCATTCCACCAGTAGTTGGTGGAGCATTTCATGTTTGCAATAGTGGACTAGTCCATCCCCTGCATCTGGTGGTTTGGCTCCTCTGTATCAAATGATGGAAGTTCAAAACAAATATTGGTGGACCACTGGAATCACCAAAATTGGTGGAACTTTGCATAGATTTTTTTACAGTGTAGTTATTATTTTCTGTTGTTCCTGTTTACTTAAGTCTTGCTTGGAGTGCCTTGTTTGGTGCCCAGCTGTAGGCATTCTTCTTTCTGATTTGTGGTCAAGCCATCGGAGTCTTATTGAAAATGTTTTTCAGTATTGTTGTTTATATATCCAAGTCTTATTTCTTCGTCTTCATTACTATTTGCTTTGTAGCTGATTCAAACTGTTCTCATATTTTGTTGACATAACTATAATTTACTGTATTTCTGCTGCTCCGTGCATATGCGCAACATGTTCCAATTTTCAGATGACAAATTGTGCTCAAATAGCAGGCACAATAATTATAACACGGTAATGCCGTTTGTACAGAGGAGAACAGGGACAGGCAGGCAGGCAGGCAGGCAGGCAGGCAGGCAGGCAGGCAGGCAGGCAGGCAGGCAGGCAGGCAGGCAGGCAGGCAGGCAGGCAGGCAGGCAGGCAGGCAGGCAGTGTTGTTTGTTTAAGTGGTAAAATCAGGACAAGTGATTGTGTAGGGATGCTCTGTTATAATTATTAGCCTAACTTGGTCACCCTTAGCCCTTTAAGTCCTAGAGCACCTATCATTTTATCATGGCTAGAGTCCCATCTGTGGTGTGCATGTATGAAGGATAAGTACTTTGTTACTTGGTTTGTTTTCACACACGCACCGCACACACGTGCACGCACAGACCTAAAATTTATGAGGCTGCGTTTAGGATTTACATCATGCACTGTATGACAGGGAGGTTGCTTATAACCCAGCTGCCTTCTAAAGCTGTTCAAATGAATGTTCTTAGGGTTCTCCTGGGCTGCTGATGTTTATTGGCATCTCTTCAGATATAAATTTTGGCTTTCCATTTAACACTTTAGCAACCACAGGTATAGGATATTGACATTCAACAGTAAAACTGTGAATGTAATGATAATAATCACAAGCAAGTCATTAGCTGTCATCTTTTTTAAAAAATAACCAACGGACTAGCCATGCAACTGGTTGATAGTTTTACAATCCCTGCTTTTACAAGTTTGTCTTTCCCACGCTCTACTTCAGGTCAGTAAATCAAAGACACTCTTGTCTACTGTGTTATTCCTTATCTGACTCATCCTCAGACCTTAATAAATTTTCAAGGTCTAAATCTTCATCTTCCTCCATAAGTTCCTCTTCAATCCTAGTTTTTATGCCGTCATCTGTCTTTTCTTCTCCTTCCTTCGCTTCATCTTTCGCTTCCTCTCTTCTAACTTTTGAGATCGCGCTTTTGTCGGAATATTTATTTATTTATTTAAGGCACTTATAATGCACGCAGTGTCAGTACAGCTGAATCTGAGGCACGGAAAATATTTTACAAATATTGAGCATTGATCACTATCCATTGACTCTTCAATTGGAGGTCCTGGTTCTGTTCTTGAGACAGCGGATGAGGAGGCACATGAATTTGGACTAGAAATCAGTTGGGCCAAGACAGAAATCTTGACTACAGTGGACCTGTGCCCATCTCTGGATTTTATGCGGGTGGCAGGTAGCCAGATGGAGCTGGTTCATGGTTCCCCACCTCATTTCTCACATGAGGCCTATGTTAGCAGTGGACCCGAGGTAGAGCGGCATGTGGCCGTTGCTAGGAATTGCATGCGCAACCTACAATGTCTGTCAGCATCCGACTGAATTCCAGAATCTGCTCTTCCCTCTGTATGGAGCTGAGACCTGGATGCTAACTAAGGACCTAGAAGCAAAGCTCAATGCCTTTCAACAGTAGTGCCCACGCTTTCCCTCGAAGCACATCCCAGTGTAGGAGATGATCCAAACAAGGAGGCTTTGGCTGTTTGAATACATTGCACATTGCAACAGTGAATAGGACCATGTCAGAGTTCTACGAGCTATGATATCCGGCCCTCCAGTAGATTGGAAGAGACCAGGTGGATGCCCTTGTCACTTGGCCTGGAGAAGAGCTCAGAATAGAGATGACTGGCAGTGTGTTGTGGAAATGGCAATGCACCTGAGAGGGGCTTGCCACAGATGACGACGATTCTTAAAAGTCAATTGCCACATCTGGCGCTGTTCTCATGTTAAGTCTGAGTTATGTATGTCTATGTGTTTTCATTTGTATAATTAGGAAGTGAAAAATGTGTCATTTAATGTGTTTCAGCTGAGAACAGTGCATTGAGAACAATGCATAATTGGCTTATTCTTTCATAGTTCCAACATCATGTTAGGTAACACTGATTGGCAAAGCTCAAGGTTTTCAGTTGCACATGTGCCGACAGGCTGCTGAAACAGGTGGCCCCCACTGGCAGCATGTTACATAGTATAGGGTCTAAAAGAATCAGAAATGTTGAGCTATGCAAGAGGAATGATTAGCGTGCTGTGCAGGTGATCTTAGGTTTTTTTAGAAAAGGAATGTTGCATTCCTCTAACATAGCCATTTCTGGCTTTGAGTATAAAAATAACTGGACATTTTTGGACTTTGATTTTTCATAATTTACATTGACTGATACATAATGTAGTGTTACTTAATTTCTGTAATATAATGTAAGGTACCGTAAAATAATCCATAACATTATAGATACATTTTGCAAGCCGTTTGAAGATATCTAGTCCCCAGTGATCATGTGGCCCAGCCCTCTAAGTGGGAAAATAAGTTAACCTATGTATGTAATGTGATGTTGATCCTGCAACATCACATCACATTAGTGCCCCACAAAAGCCTGGTCAGGAAGAGTGGCTTATTAATCTGTTTTTGATGAAATCAAAACCACAAGAGCCTGAAACTGGATCAGTTTCAGTTAGTGCGAGGTCAAAATCCAGACAGAGAGAGATTCATGTGTGGTACTATGTAATTTTAAAGTGTAATTTAATGGAAAAGGAGACGGGATGGTTATGGGAAAGCAGTCAGGATGAGGATAAGGCAGTTTAAGAAGTTCAGTTTTGAGTTTGAAATGAAATGGTCTGGGAAAAGCGCAGGCAGAGAGAAACAGCTCTGGACTTCAAGAGGTGGACTAGTTCCATCATGGAAAAGTCTGTATAGCTGAGGTGTGTGTTAGTGCGTGTGTGAGCACACAAGGGACACTTTCTTGCTCTGAGCCATATCACTCTCTGGACTTTTATATAATACTTGCTAAACTAAGGGGGTTAAATTTAAGAGAAGCAGCCATGGTATATTTGATGATGGGACCAGACAAGCTTGATTGATTGAGAGCCTGTAAGGGAGGGGGTGTTAGGTTAGGCTGGCAGGAGTGTTTATTTCATTGTGGCCTAATTACATTCATTCTGTATGCAGCCAATGAAGCCCTTCAGGCTATGTAGACAAGCACATGACCAAATTTGGAAATCCTACCAACAAAACCTAACACCTGCTCACCACATGCATCTGTGGGCCCAGAGGAAGGCCATCTATGCTACACTCAGCCTATTGTGACACTTTGTTGGTTAAAGACTGCACCTGATGATTATGAGGCTAGATATTTTGTGACCACGGTGACATGCAGAGGCTGTCCAATTATTAGCAAAGGCGTTTTTCTTTGCTAAAGGCACAACTGTATGTCTCCGTGGGATGATATAATCATGAACCATTGCAAAAGCGGCCTCAGATCAGTAAATTTCAATCTTCTTTGTCAGCAAAATAGTGTGATATTATTTAGGAGCCATAGTGTTTTAGATGCAATAGTGTTTAAGCGAATAAGTAAATAAAGTCATGGCAGTATGATTATAGCAAAAGAATTAATTTTCACAGTGTTAGTGGTGTGATGATTTCAGAGTTAGGTGAAGTAAAGAAGCTAAACTGGAAATTATACATTTTGAACTTTGTGCATTTGGGTATTCCCAGTGTTGAACTTTGAACGTTATTCATGAGGAAGCCACAGTGCTGTCCAAATATGAAATTCTGAATTTTTCTGTGGAGGAAACATAAGCTGTGCAGGTCTTATGATTTCTTTATAGGCATGTGAAATTAAAGAATATAAACACTGCAAACTGCATTCATCAATCCACCTACTTGTAATTTGAAATATGGACCAAACCATTCAGAAAACATGCAACTAATAAATCTTTTGTTGCAACCCTGACCTTTAAGTGAACGTGGATTGCCCTTATCTAAAGTGGAAAATAAATACACTGAATTCAAAGTCTGTAATTTCCAGTCAGCAGCATGTCATGTCTGCAGTAATACTAACTTTAAAAGAGAAATGCACAAACAACTTGTAAGGAAAAGATTTTTGAGATTCTCCCCCCCCCCCACCTTTAGTAAAAAACGAAACAGCATGTGTTTAGCTTCAGCTCATGTAGAAAGAAATGTTTAGCCATAGTGGACTTTTTCTGCATTATTTCCATACACATTTAGGTGACTGTGTGGTTGAGGGTCCTGTATTCATAAAATTTAATGGCGCTTGCAAAGACTAAGCTCAAAAACTGATATATGTATGTGAGTAGCTGTTTATGGCTTATTCTTTTCTACTGTTTGGACTTCATTCAGAAAGGCCTCAGTCTTTGGCTGTCTTTGACGTATTGTCTTGGTCTCAGTCTCTGTCTTGGTCTTGTCTTGGTCTTGAATTTTAAGTCTTGTTTACAACACTGCTACACTGTAATGTTGTTGTTGTTGTTGATGCTATTGTTGCAGTTGTTGCTTTCATGCAATTGTTGTTTTGTTTACAGGGAATCTTTCCCATATCTTACATTCATCTGAAGGAATGCCGAGTTGATGTTGAAGGGTGAGCCATGACATGCATTTATTCATGAATGCTATGTATAATGTTCATTTTTTATATCAAGCACAACCGTTTATTGCTGGCTGGAAACCTTTTGTTGTTATCGTTACAGGCTAGCTTGTCTGACAGCTGCTAACAATATGCATCTGTTTATCTGTACTTATGCATTTCTAAGGCCCAATATAAATGCTCTGCTAAATAGACAGTGTGTTCAGTTAATTCCTTATTTAATGCTGTAATCTGGAAGTTTCAAGTGGTCATGCTGTACCCACACCCCCAACTTTGGTGCTTTGGAAAGAATTATGAAATTAACCAGACCTGTTTACAGGTTTATCTTTTTTGCTGTAATCACTTGTTTTATCATTAGGAACTCGCTTGTCAGACCACAGCAGATTATGGTCAAGCAACCACAGCTGATGCATTTCTGCTGTTCTTTTATGGCACTAATTTGCAGTGTCATGAAAACTTTTGTGACATGGCACCTGGTTGTTTGAGTGCTTGTAGCGCTGACGTTTTAGTTTTGAGCTAACACTGAGATGGTGACTGGTTGAGATAATGTTAGTGCACAACTATGTAACACTGTCGACTGATGCTTGTCTGTAATTAGTTAGTTAGTTTTCTGGACACTTAACATAGCAGCTTTTAAGTACCTCACAAAGTGATGGTAAATGTGCTAAAGTTAATTTAAAATAAAAAGTCATTAGATAAATAAATATAACGATAGTAGTTATAGAACTTGATACCATATACCTTCGAATAAAATAATTGGACTGGATTGTCACTTTTTGATGTGAAGTAATCGTAAAATTAATTGTCATTATAGAACTCTTAACGGGCATAGAGAATTTGCAGCGTCATGAAAACTTGCCCAAAATCGGCCTGTGATTACCTTATCCTGCGTAATAAAATGCCAGTTTGTGACAAGAGTTAGTGCTGTCTCCACCCACAGAAAGCAGAGAATGAGGAAAAGAAAGAGGAAAAGAGCAATTGTAGCATGCTGAGTATGACATGAGTTGGTGTCTTAGCCGTTGTAGATTGCCTAACAGCAACATTAAGACCTTTGAGGCTGTTCTGAAATGTGTGTGGTGATTTATTGTATGTTGGCCATATGGAAATGCATTGCCTTATCCGTTTGTGAGGTCTAAGGCTTGAGTATCAAGTAAAATTGGTTGGAGCCTTCATGATGAGCACACTTACCCACAATCGGCCTGTGATTACCTTATCCTGTCTACGTGAAATAACACTTGGAGTGAAAGATTGTTCCCGTATGTGAACAGTTGATAGATATATATTGCTTTTTCTTAATGCATCTCACGTCTTTTGAAAACTCAAAGCTGTGGGGTAGTTAGTTTGTGAAATCTGGAGAAAGTATGTATGTACACTCACAACACGTAGAACTTTGTTATTATTTTCTGTTCAGAATGATTTGGTAACAGTTCCTCGTCTGATTTAGCATTGCGTCCTTTGTAACGGTTGACTTGATGCATTTGATTAACGATCTGTTTGGGTCATCAACGAGATTACCAGTGGATTAACAGTCATGGTACCCAATACATCAGCATCTGCAGCATGTAGTAATAGTGATGGATTGATGTGCTGATGTGGATTCTTCAAGAATGTGGTCTGGAGAATGGTCGATAGCTCCAACTCATGTCATTCATCGCGACTTAGGGTTATGGCTATTGATTCAGTTGATGCTCTACAGATATGTGAACTGCTCCATCAGAATCAATTCAGTGTGTTGGAAACATGAAGTGTTTAAACTCCAGAAATATCTGACCAATGCTTTTGCTTGTCTTTGGTGGAAACTATCTACTATGAAATGTGCTGTGAAAAACTGTGACATTAATAAAACAAGATCTGGAAATTCTGTTTATAGGCCTGATGAGACGCTGGCAGCAGTGGAGGATCCTGTCGTTGGTGAAGTCTGCTATGTACTGAGAGAATGGAGCATTTTTTGGAAGAAGTTGCACACAGTAAGCTCAGTGAAAATCGGTGATTTTTTTGTCTTCAGTAATAATTTAGGCCATGCACACGGGAAACTAGTAATGAAATGAATGCAGCTAGCTGTTGTCTTTAATGTTCAGTTTCAAGCAAATGTCCTTCAGTCCCAAGACTGCATGTTTCTGAGGTGATTGACAGATGTAAGAATACTTTATTACTGCACCATCCTCTGTATGAGTTATCGAACGATATTTGCTGCTTGGTTAACCTTTGTGGGTTTTCGAATCCAGTTGATTAGTCCAGTTGAAATGGAAGAGTTCAGAATATTATGAAGGAGGTAAGCTATTGTAGAAATGTTAAGGAAGCTACAGAAATATGCAAAGCAAGATATAACAAAATAAAGTAAAAGGATTGCTTATAAAATTTCTGTATCAACTATAGTGCTCAGTAATTATGTACAACCATTCTTTATTAGGGTGTCCCACATTCAGGACTGTTAACAATGCTGGTACAATGCATTGCCTATACCAATATCAATAATTCATTATAACTGTTTGGGCAACACCAGTACCAATTACAATACCAATTCCAATACTTTCACTATTACTTTTTGGCAAGTAAGTTAACCTTTATTTTAACCTATAAAATACACTTAACCTTAATTACCACAGTGCAGTCTGAGGTCTCAGTCAAGGTTGTTGGTTGAATCAAGCTGAGAACTGGTGGAGGAGATTTAGGGTATGAAAGGCTCTCAGATGAGGGGACGTTGGAAAAGTCAAGTCTTAGGCCGAGATTTTGTCAGTAAAGAAACACAAAAGCGAAAGAAGAGTGCGATGAAGAGCTCAGTAATATATTGCATTTGTTGTTTGTATTTACATTTAATCATGTTTCACATCCAGAACTGTCACTGTTGTGTTGAGAAAGTATAGCTTTTTAATATTTCTACTTTCTAATACCATTAAGTGTAGCAAGACATTATGAGTGTTGAGTATTTAGTATTTATTGATAGTATCCATAATGTAAAGACATTCCAAGAATTACAGACTTATCCTCTTCATTTCAGCAGTCAGTTCATAAAACTTAGTCTAAAATGGGCTAACTTCGTGACCATGGAAGAAATATTTTTAGAAATTTGGGAACCTTAAGGGACCTCCAAACATTTTCAAAATTTTCTGAAATTTTGCTTGTGGCATTATTAGACCAAAAGGAAACTTGCTAGGTGGTGAGACTTACATATAAACAATTTTTTTGGGGAACACCCTATTCTTTATGGGTTACATAACTCAGTGTCAAAATGTCCATTTCTCGTAATGCGTATGGAAATAAACTCAAGACATAGCAGTGAGGCTAATGTGCTACTATTCTTCAAACTTTCCTCCAACTTACAGGGCTGGTTTAATTAGAACCATTTTGTCCTGACTCACCCTTTGGCCTAGTGGTGTTATTGGCCTTGGAAAAACCGAAAAAGTGCCCAGCGATGTTGGGATGAAGGATGGATGGCTGCAATCTTTATGACTAAATGATGGTTTTCTGCAATTTTTGCTGTTTTTTATCTGTTTTATTCCAGATATGTCATCTGATACTGCAAATAATAAATGCCTAGGCAATTGTCCATTATTAACAAGATGAATAATTGTTGTTAGATTTACTCTTCTCCTATTTGCACAGCAGCTGAAGAGGACGTCCTGTCTCCAGGGCTTTGGAGGTATTGTGTGTGGCGGTGCTTGGCAGAACTGTGGCTGTTCTGTCGATAGCAGAATCAAGAAATAAGTTGGGCAGTATTCCCCTCGAAGTCACAGCATTTCTTGGTTTAAGAGAAAAGCTTTGGAGGTTTCTAATGCCTTTGTTTCTCAATCTCTTTCGGTGGTGGTTTACAATTATCAGGTTGAGAGCTGAGCAGTTTCTTTGGATGTGTGCTATAGACATGATCTGTAGATATGAATTCCTAACCTTTATGTGTTTGTACTCATGTTTGTATATGAAAATTTATATAGCACCTGAACATATGTATCTGAATATTTTGTGCAGTGAAAAATCGTAAAAGAGTGAGAATTGGTATTTACTTACTGTTATTGGTTTACTTGTGGTGCTGCATTAAGTGTCTGATTACATCTAATGCCTTTATTTCAAAATTTGAGCTCTCGTCTTGTAATGTGGAGCGTACGGGTTCGAGCCCCCCCCTGAGATGATTACTGTGTAGGGACCTTGAGCAAGCCCTTCACACAAAATCGGTGCCTTCGATTGATGCTTGGTCATTAGATTGTTGCAGTTAGAAAATACAGAAATAATAATAATTGCCTCCAACAGTCAGAGTGTTAAGTGAGGTTATACATTTATATAGCTCCTGTTAAGAAGCTATTCTCTGAGTTATTCATTTAGTAGCTTACAAGTAACACTGACAGTGCATCGCTTTGCTTAAGTATTGTTACAGAATCGTTGATTACAGTGGACACAATGATCTATGGTCTAACTGGAGACCGTAGTAAATGTAAATGTACATGGTTTTTATGTAGCAACCGCCTCAACCCTGCTCACTTTTCAGTGAATTGATCAAGTGAGATCCTTCTCCTCTGCTGCCTGTTTGAATGGGTGCCACACCATTTAAGGTCCCCCTGCATGGACCGTACTAGCCTGAGATTCAAATCTCTGAATTAAGCCACATAGTGTAGGGTTCTAATGCAATATAATGACACTACATCTAGATATTTTCTTAATCAGTTGAGGGCTTCTTTCGTACATCTTCTAAGGTTTTTTATCATTGTAGACGCGAAAAGTTCAGATGTTTGCCTCAATTCGGGATCTGATGCGGGAGCTGATCATCTATCGGAGAGAGCTAATTTTAGGAACACTTACTCAAGACCAGATGCTTGATTTGAAATCCAAAATTACGGCCAAGATCGACTGGGGAAACAAGTTAGTAGTGTTAAGCTTTCGTATTGATTATTGTATGTAATATTATTCACAGGTGGCAGATTGCTAATGCATTTGCCTTTCATCTGTTTGTCCAAGATTTGAATTCTTGTGCATCTTATAAAATCAACACATTGTTGTCAATCCATGTAAGGAAAGGTTATCCAGCTGTTATCGTGCTGTTGTCATAGTTGTGCTTCAGCCAAAAGATCCTTAAACCCACTACAATGCCTCAGACGACTGTTGCTTTTAGAGGAACGATTACATAACTTTATCATATGTAATCTACCTGATGGAGAGTAGTGTTCAATTTTCACTTTAAATATGGTTTTTTTATTTTAAAAATCATTAACTAGTTTTGTTTGTTAAAACAGAATAGTTTGCCTAAATTCCTTCAGTAACAGATGAGCAGACAGATGCACTTGAACACCCAAGGGTTCACTTGACTTGTAATATACAATATTTGTTGCCTCTGAGTCTTTGCTTGAACACTTAAAGGTACAGCATATATATAAACAATGAAACACATTATGATGAATGTGCAACCGGACAAAGTGTTTAGGAAGCTGTTTGTCATGAATAAACTTATTACCAATGTTCCCTCTAAACTGTGTGCATGCGCACAACTTTTGAGGAGAGCTCACACAACTATTTTCCTGTAGTACACAAATTTGTTGAGCATTTTTATTTTATTTCATAGTTAAATTTAGCTCACTGTTGCAGCTGCTGGCACTTGTTGCCTTCTATGTTCAAATGTTATATGCAACTTTATAGGCTTTTAGTTTAGTTGTGAAACCAAACAGCTTGTCATCTTGCCTGCAAGTTGTGAAGTGTGGTCCAAAGCAGTCATATTCATCTGGACCTCATTTGGCCATAGGCACTGTGCACTCTGCATGTACTCTGAACTAACCTGTATATGATGGATGCATTGTGACCCCTGTCTGCTGCCTCAGTATGCTAGTACTTCAAGTACTTCATCATCATAATGTTCGTGTAATTAGTCCTTCGTTTTAATAACACAGTCATTGTTAGTCAGTAATCCTTCATTTTTATGACACAGCTACTGTTAGTCGGTAGGCCTGTGTTACTCTTACAGTCTATACTGTACTTGACTGGGCTACAAGTTTTCACTATGTGTATTCAACAGTTTGTGATTAAATAAAATGTTAAGACAAAAATTAATTATACAACAGCAACTTTTTGACTAGGAAAAGTATTGGCTGAATATTAAAGACAGAGTGGCTGAACAGGTGTATTGAGATTGAAGGGAAGCTTTTACATAAACGAAGAGACAATTGAAGTTGGATTATTTAAAGTGACACACACACACACAAAATTCATGTATATTCTGTTACAAAACGTTGAAATACAAGAGGCCTATCAGACGTGCACTGTAAAAATCATCCTGGGCCATGTGTGCAGTTTGTTGATAATGGCACAAAGACTCGTCCATTAAGGACGTCCACAGAGGGGAAGGAGGGTCTCCAAAATGAGGATAAGGGGTGGGGGTTATGCCTGAAAGTTGGTATATACAGTAATTTCGGTACAGCTAGTTCCTTAAACACCAACTTCACAGTCAACAACACCACAGTCAAATCGACTGTGCTTCATTGGATCTAATTAGACTATTGAAATGCTGTGTCAAATATCCTGTCCCCTAGTATAGTTAGCTATGCAAGATCAACATTGTAACCTATTCTAGGTCTTAATACTGCGTTGGATTGCATGCGGACATCCACAAAAGGGGATGCAGAGGGTAATGCCACATGTGCACTAGGGCAAGGGAGGGGTCAAAAATAGGTTTTTGCAAATGTCTTTTATGGTTGACCCCAAAGACAAACGAGCCACAATCTAACAATATAGGCCTAAATTTAACTTGTCCTAAGTCTTGTTCTTTTGATACAATGCAATTTTATAGGCTTTTAGTTTAGGCCTAATAGAAGTTTAGGCCTAATAGAAGTGCAGTCTTGTACAGACTAGAGCACAGGTCCCAAATGTTACTGCCCACATGGCAGGCCAGCATGCACATGGCAAAACTATTAGAGGGAACATATTTAACACTTTTATTTAAGTAATTTGGCAGATTTTTTTGATATATACTACTTTTGAGAGATGCACTCAAATATGAATGAAAATGAAATGTTAGCTAATGCTAATACAAACGCGAGTTTTCTTGATGCAAAGACAAAGTATGTGGGTGGTTGGCCCATCATTTTATAGTAGAAATTTAAGACAAGGACTGTTGTGTTTTTCTTGCATTGGTGTTCTTGGGTATGGAGTTACTTAGATTTGGTGCTTCATAAATGATTAATTACATTATATTAGCTGTTTCAAAGGCAACAGGTGAGGTTTTAACTGATTTAAATAATACATGCAGGTCTGTGTTCACTTAATACAATGATGATTTATGAGGAGCATTTTGCACTTAAGGAAAACATATATCATGTAGAGACAAGGACGGTCAAAAGGGAAAATGTTAGTCAGGATGCACTGCTAAGGCACTGATGGATCTCTAATTTGCCTTTTGAATTCTGCAGAGCAGATGATCTGCTCTTGCTGCTGCTGCTGCTGCTGCTGCTGCTGCTGCTTTGGCACTGCTGTGGGTCATGTAAGGAAAGGCAAATTGGGCCTTTCTTCTAGATGTGCCACTTTCTATGGATGTGCCAAAATCACTTTTGTATGATTCCATCTTGGCCCCTAGCGAACATTCATCCTTACCTTAGACTTAGGTATACTGACATTGTGCATGTTATAAGTGCTTTAATAAATAAATAGTTGACACGTTCTTTATATGCACTGTTTCTTTTGTTCCCATGGTTGATTTCTTGTTAAATAGGATTATTGTTCAGACACTAAATCCCGTAAAAGGCATCCGAGTTGGTTGAGAGCCTGGCGGGGATTCTGCTGTTCAAATATTTGTAAATGGCAGAATAAGTAATGTTGGACTGATTTGGTCAAATACATAAATAATTGAAGTAATGAGTTGCTGAATTGCCCTTCTAATAGTTGTCTGGTTTTGAATTGATCTATCAGATCAGCAAATAATGCATATATTAATTCATTGGCTAATTAATAAATAGTCCATCTGTCAGTCTGTTCTTCTATATGTCCTGCAGTCCATCCACCCTTCAGTCCATCTTTCACTCTCTCCATCCATCCTTCTGTTTCTCTATTTATCCATGCATATATCCATGATCTGTCTGCCTGTCCATCTATCCCTCTGTCCATTCACCCATCCATTCATCCACCCATCCATTCATCTATCCATCAATCCGTCTGTCCTTTAAGCTACTCATTTCATTCTCTTTAGGATGCTGAAGCTCGACCTGGTGCCAAGATTCAATAATGAACAGGTGGATGTGGAAAGGATCAGTCCAGTCGAATTGTATCAAATTCATCGGAAGAGTGCAATGATGTCAGAAGGTGCCACTGTGAGTACCCAAGTGGGGACCTGTGAAGCTTTGGCATTTGATTTTCAGTTGGAATTGATGATTTAATTCAGTTCTGTCAGATTTATTATTGGAATGATTGATTGATTAATAAATTTGTAATCAATCTATCTTATGTTCTCTAAATTGATTGTATTCATGAGAAGTGTGACAGTTCGTTGGACTAAGCAGAGCTATTTGGCATGACATTGAGATTGATGTGATTTATATTTGGACATATAAATATATATTTGGCATCTTTGGACATATATATATATATATATATATATTTGTTGGCACCTTTAGCACCTAGCTATATATATATATATACAAAAGTGTGCTATATATATATATAGAGCAGCTTTTAGGAACCACAACAGTAATTTTAATGAAATATTGTCTGCATTATTAGCACATTCTGATTAACAAGTACAAACTTAGGTTATCTGTACAATTTTCAAGCTCTTGTGTTTGTGTTGTATTATTTGTCGTGCAAGTTATTACTTTGTGACGAAGTTCTGTTGCTTTTGTGAACTGGTTTTGTTTGTTCTGCATCTGAGGACACTTAGCCAATTCTGAGCATAAACAATATAAAAAAGAGCTTTTGGTCATGAGACTGTGTACATGACACAGTGGTTCAATGTAGATTTTGTGGTTTTTAGATTCGGGGTTCAATTCAAGAGAAGCAGCAGCGGCAGGAGATTCCTCTGTATCAGCTGGTCTTCACGCTGATCAGTTGCTCAGCAGCTGCTGGCCAGGAAACAGAGATCCATTTCTTCCTGTATGATGGACGATTGCTGAAACCATTCAGGTGAAATTGTTCATACAAAAGTAGTGCTAAATCAAAAAAAAATCTGATCAACTGAACTACCTGTCTTTGTTCCCATTCACAGCTGATATTGAGACTGCCACTGGAGACCATCTGCAGCTACACATATACAAATGAACTTGCATTCGGAAGTGCTTTTGTGAGGTGCTTAAAGGCCACTATAAATATGCCCAGATACATGAATACATACATACGAACCTACCTGCATACAATGGGACCATGCGTATGAGGATTTTCAGTGTAGGCATGTAAACTAATGTGCTATACCTTTTCCCATGCACAGGCTTGTGTGGAATGAAATGTAATGGCAGTTTTTGAGAATAAATGGTTTGTTCCTGTTTGTTAACGGAACTTGCCATTGATCATGACAGCACTCTTATGTTATCAGATTCACAGCATGTTATTATCGTAAATTTTTGTACTCAGAATTGGACCTGACTCCACCTCCCTCACAGATTTCATTTTGATTGAACGCTTCTAAATAAACTTAGACTGGAGATATTCGGAGTTTTACGGTTGTAATTACTGTTCTAAAAATGCTTTGTTTTAGTGAAAAATTTATTGTGAGAATGACTCGATCAGGGATGGTGGCTCGACCTGACAAGCAACATAACTGTGCTGCTGTATTTACAGTAATTATTCAAAAAATTTTTATGTGCAATGGAATACCTGTGGAATCTTTTTAAAATCTTTTTTCGTTCAACTTCTATAGTTTGTGAAGATAATTATATCTTTTTTTGTGCGTGGTGTTGTGAAATACTTGTAATTCTCTTTTAAGAATGATCCTAATAAGATCTTGTGTGGGGCATGGCAGCCGATTGGATAGAATGCTTGGCTTGTAACACAGAGAGTACTGGTTTGAGCCTCTCCGAGATAGTTGCTGTGGAGAGACCTTGAGCAAGTTGTTCACTCAGAATTGCTCAGCACCATCAGCTGGTGCTTAGTCATTAGATAGTGGTGCTTAATAAACACAGAAACAGTAATAAACTTGTGTGCTTTGTACCCATATTTTTTCTAATTTTTTCAGCATCTGGTTAAAATTGGAATTTGGATTGTCTAATGGTAGCCAGCTGTCTGTAGTCCATCTCTCTTGGAACTGTATGAATTAATTTATTTCTCATGCAGTTTGAAATAAATGAGTGCAATTTACTAGATGGTTTTCAAAGGACAGCTACCAATATTCAAATTAAATTTTATTTCTGAACCAATTGATTGCTTTCCAGACAGACATATATGTATTTCATGATAGCTCAGAAACAGAAACAAGATATAATAAATCTTTGGAGTAAATCTTTGAAGATTGCCTGAGGGTTTAGATATGTGATATTTGTTCCTTTTGCATTGCAGGATCTTGGTGAGAAGGATATAAGCCGAGAAGCATTCCTTGCTGCATTCGTCTACCGACTTGGTCGGCATATTTCTGTCATTTTGTATAATTCTGTGTTCATTTTGAGATTATGATTAATAACTTAAATTAATTTTAGTGTTTATCTTATTTTTTAGTTCTTTTGGAAGACTTGTAAATGCAGTCAAATGCATGCTAAATGTAGGTACAGAAAGTAGTTTGAGTGGATAGACTGAGATCCTGGTTAAGCAATTCAGATCTGTAGATTTTAGAATGAAGATGTGAACTTCTGATTGCCTGTACTTGGCCAAGTTGTATTTTATATCTGTTTTTATGTTGTAGGTTCCTTGAAAGAGGGTGAAACGAGTAAAATCCCTATCATGGCATATAAAAGACCCTACGGATGTGGAGGTAGTTTCATCATTTCCATCAGTAAACTATTTCTTTTTCTAAAGAAGGTTGAATTATTTCATGTGATAGGTTGAATAGTTTTGCTATCAAAGGTAGATGCGTGACTGACCTTATGATTTTTAGCTCAGTCACTTCTCCTTTTGCAACTTTAGGAGAATCAGGATTCAGATAGTTATGGCAGGTTCAGTGATAAAAGTTTTTATTAGTACTTGTATACAAGTTTTTATTAGTACTTGTATTATTTACATATTAGTAAATTTCAGTTTCTCAGTCTGTTGTATTGTGCCTTCATAGCCAGTATAATGACGTCTGATGTCAGTTAAGGGTCATGATGCATATGTGCCTTAATGAACTTACATATGTAAAGGTGCACTTCTAGCAATTGTAGGTTTTTGTGTGAAGTGCGGATGGGTCTGCACTGCTGTGCTTTGCTGGTCAATTAAGGTGTAAGAGGCAAACAAGAAATTCAGTGTTGTACGAAACAACTGTCGTAACTGGTTGCTTCCTGTTTCGCATAGTTTGTCAGGTTCTCAGGTGTATATGTAAAAGTCTCACAGATTACCCTTCAGTCTCAACTCAGGCACAAAAAATACAAATGCAAAAGTACCAAAATAGATTAAATGTTTTGTTTCTTTGCTTCAGTTAATCGAATTAATGAGATGTTTGAGTCGAATGCCAGTGACCTTCGTGAAAGGGAGTTCAGCATGAAGGTCACTTTGTAAGTCTTGAAACCTTATGAATAAATCAAATTTGATTAGATAAAATCAAATTAACAAATTACGTTAGATAAGCTTTCTTGAATTCAGATGAGTTGTTAAGTTGTCAATCTCTTTGACAAATTTGAACATCTGCTTCAAATTGTGATTGCTTTGCAGCATATGGAATTCTAACAGTCTATTTTTGTGTCAAATGATCACATGATGCAGCATATTCACAATTCTAATTTTAGCAGTCTAGTGTATTGTTTTTTTTTGTTTAAAATGCTCCAAATATATCAGGTATGTAAAAATTGGATTCTTAATTAGTATCTCTATGCATTTATCTTCAGTGTGAAAAACAATTATAATTATGAGTGAGTGAGTGAGTGAATGAGTGAGCGAGTATGGGTCTGACTAGTGCATACTTACTATATGGTATAGAACAGTAAGAACAAGTGTTACAACTGTGACACAATTAGTAGTAATTACGTAATCAGTGGAAATGCAATACTATGTATGATTAATGCAGAGAAAGCTGAAACAATAGTTACTGAAATCAGAGACGCCAATAGCTACCAGCATCCAAGGAGAAGCTATGGAACAATAGATAAATTCTTTTGTCTTGAAGGTCAAGTAATTACAGATGGAAACAGTGAAAAAGACGTACAGAAGGAGATTGGATTCACCTCACAAGCTTTTGGAAAATGAACAGGATATGACAAAGCAATAGTAGTGGTAGTAAGACATTTGTTAACACGCCGTATGTCCATTGGCTGAGCGAGGGAAATAACAAGGAAAACCAAGACAAGAATATATGAGACAATGATACAACCCATTTTTCTATATGGTTCAGAATGCTGGACAGTGCAAAAGCAAGATGAGAAAAGAATTCTGACAGCAGAAATGAGTTGGCTATGGAAAATTGCTGGAATTTCAAGACTACCAAAAATTTGAAATTACGACAACAGACAGTCCTTAGATATACAAGCAACTCTGCTGGACAAAGTTGTTCAGCAAAGGCTTTCCAATGGTTGGCCATGTGAATAGAATGCTAGTCGACTGAATCCCGCACAGTGCATTATATGCAAGATTCAAAGGAAAAAGAAACGAAGGAAGAACAAGACTGAGCTAGATAGACAGTATAAACAGGGACAATTTGATATGGACTAAACATGAGAAGATCACTGTTCTTGGAAAATTACACAAAAAAGTGGAGATCATTTATTCTCACCCAAAATGGCTGGTGTCAGGAGATGATGATAGATAAAGACACATGTACTTGTGTCTACAGAGCTTTCAGTTAGTTTGATACAGATCAGTATAATAACTCCCCTTTATGTTGAACCCATGCCACAGAAATGTAAAGATGCAACCATTATTAATTTAATATACAGAATGATGTGTTAACTTTATATTTTAAATACAGATGCAGTGAAAGTGAATTTTCCCAACTGCCTGAGAATCTGATTAAAAAGCAGGTCAGCCTGAGCACAAAGAGCCTAGGAGGCAGTTTTGGTAAGTATCAAGTAATCAATTACACTGTTTTGTCCCCTCATTTTATGCTATTTGTGCTAAGGATTCTGTCAGTTTTCAGTTGTACTTATGTGCATTTGTCTGTTTGGTATTTACTCGTTGATTCATTCTTTTATCTTTGATAGAACTTTAACTGAATTTGTAAGTCAGTTGAAGTTGATTAATCAGTTTGTCAGGCATTTGACACAGATGATGGCAGTCAAGGTAGAAAGTGTTTTAAACTTCTTATAAGTAGCAGGCTGTCAGTTCAGTGGATCATTTTGCAAATAAGTCTGTATCTCATTTAACTGTTAAAAGGTGACATTATTGAAAACTATTATTATGATATGTTGTATTGCTCTGAATTTTTGAATTTCTTCTTATTATTGAATCTTTTTCATAAGGCAGTTTTTTAAATTTTGTTAGTCTTTAAAACTGAATTATACAAGGTCATTGGTGGTTAGACCTGTGTCCTTTCCTTTGTTTGTGACATGTGACATAGTGACCCAGTTTGCTTTGTAGCCTAAGGATTAAGAATTTGAGCTTGCAAAGGAGACAATGTACTGCTGTCTTAGAGATGACGTTACATGTGATCACTAGCAAATGGCTTGTACTTTAATGTGTTGGCCCCAGGACTTTGGGATTCCACCCTGCTGACTAGGGAGTAGGAAATGATCACCTCCTATATGTCTTTCTGTGGGATGTGCTCTACTACTTTTTACTTTATGTTTTGTTGCATATTGTTGCAGTTATCTGTTTCTCAATGAAAATGCTTCGTGGAGACCTGATTAAAGTGAGAGAAGAGGATCCCATTTTGTTCAAAGGAATTGCTATTGCTACAAAGATCGGATTTCCTGATGTCATTATGCCAGGTACGTTAAAGTGCATTTCCTGAAGTCAATTTGCTAATTAATGTTATATTAAATCTGATGTTTATGATGTCCTTACACCAGACAGTTTTTATGAAAACAGCCAGTTGTCCAGTGAACTGGAAGTCAAGGCACTTCTTACTGAATAAAATGAGCAATTTTGCAGCCCTGATAGCATTGACCTTTGGCATTACATTGGGTCCTTTCCGGCCACCAGTTGCCATGAGTGGCACAGTATGGGCCAACTATGGGAGCTAACGTCACAGTGAAATTTCCAGCTGGTGAATGTTAGAAATGGACAGTTTTAGAAGTCTGGTTGTCCGAATTTTTCAATTTCTGCTTGTTTACGATCCGACCATTGAACAGTTTTCATTGGATCCTTAACATGAAGTGCATTCAGTTGAATATATGTTAGTTGTACTGAAATATCTGTAGTATCATTCTTTAAATTGTCTTGTGTAGTGTAAAATATATTTGATTTTCAATTGCACAGTTCCATCTGGAAGTAGTCCAGAAGCTGGATATTTCTTGTGTTGTCATTTTGTTGGTATTAGTGGATTTCAGGGAGACCGCTCTTAAGTGGATTTACGTCCTTCTTTTGGCTTTTAGGACATCTGTGTTTTTTACAGTTGATGTTTATTTGTAGTAATTTAGCAGTGTTTTAAATAAGCAGTGTTTTAAATAGTCAAGTCTCCTATATTCTGTAGTGGAATTTGGGTTTGGTGCTCATTTCCTATTCTTAAACACTCGAGCCTGCAGTGGACAAAATCCAAATGTCCTGGACATGGAGCCAATGCATTGCAGGACTTGCCCTTTATTTCCCAACTTTTACCAGTACGAAATTATGCTTCTTGGTGACAGAGGCATGGACAGCTTCACCAGGGTCATAACGTGAACTACTTGGCCGGCTTCAACCAGCAATAACTAGATTACAGTCCAAGTGTTCTACCAGATAGACCACTGTGTCACACATTTAGTGATATTTATATGAAGTTACCGTACTTTGTAATACCTTGTGTGGACGACTCTTGCTGTACAGGAGTTTTGTGTTTTGATTATTTAATTGGTTAATGGTTATTTCAGACACTCTTCGCAATGACCTTTTCTTGACCTTAGTGAAGGGAGAGTTTGAGAAAGGTGCAAAGACTGCACCTAAAAACATTGAAGTCAGGGTTATTGTCGTTGACAAATTTGGTAAAGAATTACAGGTTAGCGGTCATGATTTTTGCTTGTATGTAAATTAATCAGGACTTCTTCTCAAAGGCTTTTCTATTCTTCATCCATTTTTCTCTGTCTTTTGTTTTGCTTTCTATTTCCTTTAGACATTCTCTGCTTAAACCATTCTTTAAAAATCATTTCTTGATAAAGTCAAGGAAATTCTTTTGAATTCTTTCCTACAGCTGTTAAATGCTATATCCATATGTTCTGATACCATTGACCATGAGTTGGCCTTGCCATCTTTCATTCTTTAGTTTGATGGTGGATTTGTGCTATTAGGTCAAGAGCATTGCTAAAGAGTTTCCTTGAACTAATGCTACAGGCATGTTCGATTATATTATTTTAAGTGAAATTATTCAAAAATGACTCTTTGATAATGCCCATATTGTATTACTTGTAAGTGATATCCATCCTCTGGTTTTTTCTTTCTCTGTTTTTTGATACCCTTCTCACTGTCTCAGTGGTTCTTAGGATTCTGTTCTCTGTCCTGTGCTGTTATTTCTTTATACCATTCCACTTAGCAAATCAACAAACTTCAGTTATTGTTATTGAAAAATGGTGGAAGCAGTTTCTTTTATGCCTGGAACAGTTTCTTTTCTGCCTGGAACCCAGGTTTTTGTTTAAAGCAAGGCCAAAAGCACACTGCATTTTCAGCTACTCTCAGTAGCTGAACATGCTTTGAGGACAGGAAAAGTTTAAGAAACACTGAAAGCAGTGCCCGTTTTGTAATTAAATAGGTAATTTATTCAATGCATGCTGTTGATAGAGATATGAAACAAATGACTTGTTTAAAATTTCCAAATGAAATAAATGTTACATTACTTTACTAATATTTGTACTATTCTTTAGTGGTGAATTATTCAGAAATTTGTTTGTATAGTAGTAAATAATTCATGTGGCAATATATTGGTTAATATTTATTTGAGAATATCAGTAGTAATTCAGGTATATTGGTTGATATTGCTTGGGAAAGACTTTTTCTGGTCTAAATTACTTGGAGAGTGCTGACACCATGGGTGAGAGTTGCAGTGGCCTTTGATTTTACAGGACTGTATTTGCCCCGGTTCTGGTGATGTGAGAGTCACGGAATACAACTCGTCTGTCTTCTACCACAGCAATTCACCTCGATGGAATGAAACCATTCGGGTAATTTCACTTGTAGCAGAATGAGAAAATGTGACCTTAATTAAGGATTGATGTAATGCTCAGCTTTTTTTGAGCTGCTCGGAAGCTCCCTGGATGATGCGAAACAGGATGTGTTTAAGAGCTTGTGATAGTAGCATGTGTGTGAGGCTTCCTTTTTAATTCAGTTTATTGGGCTACTTTTTGTTTTAATCAACATGAAATACATGACTTAGGGTGACCAACAACCATAAAACTCCTCCAGTACTTTGTGGAATTTCCTATAGCAAAATGCTATCATATATTTAATAGTGATACTAATAACACTATTACTGTAATTTATTACGAAGAAAAAGTTTTCAGTGTGCATATGAGGCTCTTTTAGCACCTTGATTACTTTTGCTTACTGTTTGCAGTTTCTTGCGATTGAAAGTTTTTTCTGCCTTTCTGTTATTGGTGCATTTGATATGAACACGAATGTGTGATCAAACAGTGTCTTAAATTTTATACATAGATAAAGCTAGGATGTGTTATTAAATGTGTTAAATTGTAGTTGGCTGTACCTATTGACAGTTTTCATGCATCACATATTCGACTTGAATTTCGACACTGCTCAAGTAAGTCTTTCTTTTTTCATTTCTAGAAATCATTTTCTGTGACTTGCTTTAATTCTGTTTTATTGAAGTCCTGAGCAGCAGATAACATTTTTATGTGTTTAATTTTTGGCTAATTTTTCATAGTTTGTGATTGAGAGTGGGAGAAGACAGACTATCTTGTAATAGATATTCAGAAGGATGAAATTTTACATGGTTGGACATCACAGGGCTTACTAAAGTTTAATTTTTTAAAAAGAAGTCTGTGAATAAATAAATGTCAAAAGTAGACAGAAATAAACAGAACGTTGTGAAATGAAGGAAATGTAAACAAATGTAAATTAAATGTTGCACAGAATAGGATCACGAGGAAGGGCTAAGTACTAGCAGGATGTTTAGCAAGAGAAGTGAAATCCTGTAACACAATTTTAATAGCAGCACTTTAAAATCGTAAGTGCCAGTTTATAGCAGTGCCACTGAAAGCAAGACTGGTAGATGTTTTTGCTAAAATGTGGATTAAACAGAGTGAATGTGTTTTAAATTGGGTGATTGTCTTTGTACTTGGCTCTTTTCTTCCTGTTGCTTAGCATAAGTCAAGGAATTACATGAATGCTGAATAATTACTTTGTTTTTGTTGGTGACTCCAGGGAAAGACAAAACTGAAAAGAAATTTGTAGGATTTTCTTTCATCAAGCTCGCAGGCGAGGATTCCACCACTTTGTGTGATGGCCTGCATGAACTGTTTCTGTACAAGGTGCTAAGAATTTCATCACAGCTACATTCATCCATTCCTCATTTCATCTGATATTATGTTGTCACTTAACCTCTTGGCAGACACATTGACAAGTGGCACTCTTTACGAATTGCTGGCATGCTGTGTATGGCTTTGCCACTCCTGCTATGCTAAGTGTGGCATTGCAGACACTGTTTATTATTGTTTTTTATTCACAGACTAGGCAGACAAAAGTCAGTAGGGCATTTGGGGCTATAGCTTGGAATTCTTTTCTGGTATCTGTTTGTTATGCTCAGTTGCACTGGACTAAGATAAGTAGCAAACCAATGTAGGGTGGGACCAGAAACCCCGTACGAGTCCTGGAGAAGATGCAAAAGAAGGGAATAGTCCACAGCATCAAAAGCAGCAGAGAAATCAAGAAGAATTGTCACCGTACCCTTATCCATAGAACACACGTCATTATGAACAGCAAGAAGGGCTGCTTCTGTTTAATGAAACTTGAGGTATGCTGACTGGAAGGGGGCTGCTAGTGATTTGGCAGATAGGTGAGTGCATACGATTTATAACTACCTGTTCAAGAAATTTTATATAAATTTAAAATTGAGATGGGTCTGTAAGTAGACAGGTTGCCCGGGTTGAGAGAAGGTTTTTTGACAGAAGATGAACTATGGCATGAGTAAAAGCAAAGGGGAAGTTGAGAAATTGATTAATGATTTAATGGTTGGACTCAGAAGATCAGTGCACTCTTTCAGAAGAGATGTAGGTATGGTGTTGAGGAAGGAGCATTTGTTAGGCGGAGAAAAGATGAGCCTGCGAACCTCTGCTAGAGTTGTTGACTGAGAGTAGTCTAAGACTGGAAGTAAAAACTAGGATGAAGAAATTTATCACATTCCAAATAACCAACAAATTTCAGCTTTGTGCGAGAAATTTTATCTGCATAGATAATCACAAATTTACGGTAAACTCTTGGGTAGCCAAGAACACAGCAGAGGATAAATCTAGGTTTTCTCTGTATAATAGCTTATCAAAGCCTATCACAAATTTTTTTATGATGCAGAACTTTCAGCAATTAAGTTTGTTAAATATGCAGATTTGGCAGACGAAACAAGTTGCTTAAAAATAGTGAGGTCTGAGTGAATGCAAGAGTGGTATCACCAACGCTCTAACTGACTGACTTCTGCAATGCCTAGCTTCAGAAATGGCAGAGTTGAACCAAGGTTGCAGAGTGCACTTTTGTACTCTCTTAGCTCTAAAAGGAATTTGCTTGACAAGGAGCCCAGTTGACTGTAACTGCTTACCAATTCATTAGCTGTTTATGCTGGAAATAATCGTAATGGAGATGCTAAAATATGCTTTAGCTTATTAAAAAAAAATTATTCCAAGGATGAAATCAAACAATTTTGTAATTTGGAGAATGCTTAAATGAGAAGTTAAGCTTTGAGAAAATGGCAGCATGATCTGAAAGATATGACTCAACAGTCGAGATGAATATTAAAGCGATTGTGAATCAGAATGAGTTATCAGGATATTCAGCATATGATCTGTGTCATATGTTGGAAAGAGAATGATCTGTTTCATATCAAACCCCTCCAACATATTAAGAAATGCTGAAGAACAATGACTATCTACATCAAGATGAATATTAAAGTCACCCAAGATAACTATTTCAGAGGGGGTGAAAATCAAATATTCAGGTAGTGACTGAAATTTACTAAGAAAATCAGTCAAAGAGAGGGAGGTGAAAAAACCAGTTTTCTTAATTGTGACTGGTTTTGATTAGGAACATTGTATATTACTTTTAAAATTTTTTTAGCTCATCTTGAGTCGCATCTCTTTAGGTCTGTTAGCAATTTTGAGAGTTTAATAAAAGGCATTACATAAATATCTAGATACGTACATTATTTCCTCACATTTTAAAATACTGTTGCTACAACAGTCATCTGATTCAATTAATAAGATTAAATATTTTATCACTGGTGCTAATTTGTATGTTGGTGTCATTTCTGTGAACTGCGTAAAAGGTTCTTAGAACATGGCAACATACATACAGCATGCGGTCTTTTTCCTTTAGTGCGATGACTTGAGAAAGCTGAAGTCATTGGATTTTCCATATACAAGCCTTCCATCATCACCTGTTGACATAAATCCAGAAAAGAGTTACCTTTGCATAAGTCATCCAAACTGCCCGCGAACCGATAAGGAATTGATCTACATCGAAACCGTGTTGTGCTCAACAAAGTTAACACAGAATGGTATCTAGATGTTATTATCTTAATGACTGCACTTTTTAAAAAACATAGATTGATGGATAGATAGATGGGCAGGTGAGTGGATAAATGAGTGGTATGTTTTATTTATTTTTATTTTCTTGTTTCCTTAATTCTGAATTAATGTCATTTAATGACTTAGTGCTGTTATCATGAGACAAAAGCATCAACTGATGGTCCTTCAAGTGAAACCACAGTAAAACGTTATCATTTCTTGGAAAAGCCCAGTCAAAATCTGATAGGTTGAAGACTGAAATGCACTTGAATTGTGATTCTAGCTGATCTGCTTGGTCTGTTGAAATGGAAAACACAGCCACAAAAGATTTATCAAAACCTGGAAAAACTCATGAAATCTGATGGCGAAGAAACTGTGAAGGTCTGACCTTCTATCACTTCTTTTGTGTTTGTTATTATTTTGTATCACATTTCATTAGTTTTATTTATTTTTGTTGTTTATTTTACATTTATTTATTAAACTTTGCTTATTTTCATCTTTTATTTTGCATTTACTTATTTTCATTTATTTCACATCTGTTTATTTATTTCTGTTTTATTTTGTCATTTATGTATTTTCAGACTTAAGTTTTAAAAATTAGTTTTAGTATGCCCTATGATGTGAGAGCAGCTGTCCTCAATGAAAAGAAATAAGTGTTAGTTTACCCTAACTTCCAGACTGTCCTTAATGAGAGCATGAACTTTTTTTCCAAACTCTGATTTTCTTCCAAACCGGCCTTAATTAGAACATGAACAAAATGGCCTGCATGTCTTTTGATGTGTGTAGTTTTAATAAATTGGTTTATTTCACAGTTTCTTCAGGACATTCTTGATGCACTTTTCAACATGATAAGTACTGAAAGCAACGACGGCCTTCGGTCACAGCTCATCTTTAAGGCTCTTGTAAGTACAGTGCATTGCAATCTCTTGACCTAACTTCTGCTAATGTCTTACAGGTTTACATTGGCATAATATTTATCTGGATTTGGTTCTAAAGTTACATTATTATTTGATGGATGAATTGAGAACAGAAAAGAACACCATGACCATGCTGGATAGGAAATGTAAACAAAGATATAACCTGACTTTGACTAAACATGAGAAAAGCGCTTGATTTGACAAAATAATTGTGACAGAACAATAGAGTTACTTTGTTCACACTCATTACTGCCAAGTGGATGGCTTCAGGAAGGGATGATGATGATTGTGAGGAGAATGTTCACATTTGGTCAACAACTACTTCAGGATTATGCGAGAGAAAATAAATTCAAATGATTTATTTATTGTGTATCCGTTGTATGCATGTATGTATGTATGTATCCAAGCACTTATATAGTGCATTTTAAGAATCTTACCAAATTTGCTGCAACATGAGTACCAAGCAGTTCTAAAAAGGTGCTTCTTAAATAAGACTGAGAATGTTTCTTGAGCTGTTTGGAGAGGAAGAATTCATATTTTCAGTGGAAGATTGTTCCAGAAGGATGGTCCAATACTTGAGAATACACAATAAGTCTGGGTCATCGTATGGTAGTGGGGGACTATCGGCTCTCCACAGGCCACAGAATGCAGAGTTTGTCAACCCAGCTGGCTTGAGACAGGAATAAGAAGCTCTGATGTGGTCTGGGGCCAAGCCGAATATCGAGGCCTGCCCTGTGAGGAAACCTTGAATTTAATTCTCTTCTCAACTGGGAGCCAATGCAGTGTCTCTTGCATGTGGTTTGAGTTATGCAAAGCTTTGGCAAATTGGCCACACAATGAAGGAATGAACAAGTGTCACAGCAGCATCATGCGATAAATTATGCCGAATGACTCTGATCTGGTGCAGTTCATGAACACAGGACCTGCAGAGAGAGAGTTGATACGATGGGTCTGCTTTCAGTAGCATGCCAAGGTCCCAGATGATGTGTAGTGGTTCCCGACTGGGAATGCCACGACTATCGTCTCTTGTTTACTCGCACCAGTCAAGAGCCAAGCCACATGAACTGTGTTTTTGATGGATTCAACTGTGGCCGATTCAACTACTTCCAGGTCTGTATTTCTGTCACGATGGTCCATTCATACCTTTGGTACACAGGCAAGTGCATCCGAAGGGTGATGAATGTCGAGTACAGTTGAACTTCATCAGCATTTTGGTTAACCGTGGCGCCAAGAGCTCTGATGACTTGCATCAGGTCGTCTGCGTACTAGATGTATCAGCTGACTGACAACTCGATAGGAAATACAGAAGTACCATAGTGGTTTTCTGTCTATATGTCTGTCATGTTTATTCTTACCCTAGTTGTTGTCTTTGTCATCAGTACTTCAGTTTGGTTGCTGTCAGTGTGGCTTAAACTTGGTTTGCCTGCTGCTTGTAGGTTCATATATTTAATCTGGTGCAGGACGGCAGATTTGAACATTTTAAGTCTGTGTTGGATGCGTACATTGAGAACAGTTTCTCAGGTCCTCTGGTTTATCGGTGAGTTACCTCATTTAAGCACTGTACTTTGATAATCATAGCTAATTAATAATCACAGTTAATTAATAATTGCAGCTAGCTCTTTGAGCTCTTTGTACTTAGCCATCTGGTTTTGTGAGATTTACCCTTTTCTTCTCTTAGAACAGTTTTGCTTAGACTGGCTCAAAATCTCTTATACTTGAACTACAGTTGAAGCTGTGTGCAATGGTAACTGGTTATAGGAACACGGAAATTAAATGTCAATGTCTTATGATGATTTTGGATTCAGGGAGTTGCTGAGTTGTCTGCGTGAAACGCTTGATCACCTCATGTCGACAACTGATGCGCCATCTGTTCAAGAACAATTCCAGAAAGGCTTCAGGGTTAGAACTGTTCTGTTGAACATGTATTAAAGCCTATTCCCAGAATGCTTGAGTGCCTGTGAGTAAACTAGTATAACAGGTGTGGTGCTGATTTGGCTTAAAAATCCGCTGATGTGCACCAAGTGGAATGATGTGGAGAGATATGCAGTGGCTGATGGATAAGGGATAATGGACCAATGAACAATGGAGGTACGATAACCTGTCAAGTTAGTGAGAGAAAACAAAGGATCAGTGATTATACCTTATTTTCGTTTAAACCTTATGGTGCATACGTTGCATACAATTATGCTTTGTTTCTGTATATTTTTATGCAGGTCTTGGAATATTTGAGTAAATGTATCGTGGAATCTCGGCTGCTCTACATGAGGTGAGATTTATTTGTCCAGTCTGATTCAGACTAACTGAACTTGTGATATCCGTGTCAGTGTTTGACATATATACATAAGGCAAACACCATTCTTTATCATTTTATCTTCTCTTCTTTTCCAACCTGTAATTATATTTCTCAACACAACATTTTTTGGGTAACTGAAAACTGACCCACAATCGCCGCAGGCATATAGCGGATGCCATTGTCATCAAACTCCATATCAGTGTGCCACTTGTTCACTTCGTATTGCCAACAGTCTCGTGTGATCCATCTGGCACGTTTTATTCATCAGTAGAATCACAACTTTCGTTAATATATGACCATTCGTCGATCAATCGGCGTATTTCTTCCTCCGGTAAACAACGCTTCACCATTTTGGGACTTTTAAATATCCATTTTTAGCTACACGCTGGCCAATTTAAATGCCCATTTTGATTGGTTGGTTTTTATATTTTGAGGTGTTTTCCAGGGATTCTGCTGATGTAATATGGATTAAAATTATACCTATTTGCCTAAATGACGTAGAATTCTAAAATTATAAGGATTACAAATAAACAAGAGGTTACAATATGACTAGCGCCACCTACTACTGATTAGTACCGTGCGGTCGGCTGCCGTTGCTACCGATTAGTACTGTGCGGTCGGTAATGAGTTAAATGCTTTGTAATCTTTATCTTGATTTATCGCTTTCAGATGCCATGAACTTGTGGCTGTGACTATGGAGTGCCATAGATAAATTTATGTGACATAATTATTTTACATCAATAAAGTATATAAACAACACTTTAGAAAATAGCTTTTATTTTAAAGAAACTGTGTGTAATACAAAAATTCTTGTCTTATTGACACCAAGATCTGTACTGAGTTTTGCCTCGGTTTCACCATTTCTATGTCATTCGATTGCATCCAACTTCTCCTGCACCAAATAGGCTTGCCTTTTTTCCAAAATTTTTGACATATTTCTAAAGAAAACAAAATTTTATGACATTTTTGTCTAGCATTTTAGGTCTAGCTATCACCTCTAGAGACTTATATAAATCATTTCGCCGACACAAATACGCAAACAGTAGAATGTGCCTTGGTTCTGTACCAATGAAAGTTATACAGAAATATGACATCAATGTTTTATGGGTTGAAAGTAGGTCATTTTGGTGGACGTCCTTTATGGATGACCCCTTTCCTTGGCTGGCTTGGTAGACCACATAAGCATTTGACCCACTATTAGCTCAGTGAACAATGAAAAAAGAAAGATCAGTGCTTCCATCAGGACAGGTGTTGCCATTTAGCACTATGTGAGTTTTTTTTCAAAGATCACATATTTATGCATAGGTAAATTTTGGATCCGTTACTGCAGTCATGTTATACCTGAAAGTCGTGTTATTTAAAAGCGTGTTGTAGTGAGGGTGCATTGCATGTTTGTATTTGTATCAACCTTTATTGTTTTGTTCTGATTAACAGGGCCTATGGCAACAAGAGTGCTGAAGAGTTTAAGTGCCTTGTAAGCGACGTTTTTGACATGATGAATCAGGTGCTAGGGATCAGCAATGAAGTCATATCAACCACACAGGTACAGAACATCTTCTTGACTTACTCAAATAAATGCAGGCTTTAGGATTCAATGGAACCAGATGTATAAAGGCTTTTTATGGCTTCAGCTGAATATCCTATGCTAATGCATGGCATGTACAGTGTTATTTAAAACACTACATAGCATCTTCCTTTACAGATTCATTGCTTCCTTTGGGTACACGATAGTTTTTGTATGTTTTGAACTACAGCGCGGATGCGTTAACGCGCTCCCGGTTTACCCGCGGTTCCACATAACGCGAAGTGGTTGTATGTCCCCCAAAGCTATTGACTTAACATGCCGTTAACGTGTTTTTGCTACCAGGAATAAGGCTAATTAAAGCAGTGAAGATGTACTGTGGCAGCTGTAACATTCCATTCATTCCCGAACTTGGCATTAGTCATACAAGCGTGAGGGTGTCTTAATGAGGGAGGGAGCTAATTAGGGCAGGAGGGATGGATAAGGAAGTATGGCTAGAACCGGTTTTAACCGGTTAGGAAGGGGAATCAGCAGAACGAGGCAGGTATTGCCTGACCGGCGCGACCGCAGAGGGGTTGGCTGGCTGGGCGGCCAGCTGAGTACAGACCTGCCTGCCGTGTGAAGAGGAGCTTGGCTGGAGGGAACAGCATGGGTAGGGGTGTGTGGGCGACCGAGTAGCAGAGGCGATATATTTCAACATTTTTCCATTTTGTCACTTGCGAACTGGTTTACACTCTGTTTCAAAGGCATGTCCCCCCACGACTTCGTGTTAACGAGTCCCCACTGTATACGCGAGTGACATTGCAGTGGCACCCAGGCAAGGGAAGATGGATGTTTTGGAAAGGCTTCAGATTTTATTAGTGAGCACTGTTTCTGTGTTAAGCCAGCTGGGTCAATGAACTCTGCACTATTAAAGCTTGTGGGTCCTGTTAGTAACGTGCTCTTGTACTGCAGCTTTGACATTTCATGCTGCCTTTTGCATTAAACTCTATTTTGGAAACAATTTTATGCTTAAACTCCAGAATGTCTGAAACTGTGCAAGAAAAGTTTTCAGCTTGTCTTAATTAATTCACATGATTTTAGATCTGTCATAAAGTAAGTTAAGTGAATTAAGTAAATTCTTCAGAACTCTGCTGTTACTAGCGGTTGAGTTTCTTGTCTACAAGTATCTACTCAACTGATATCATGCTATCTGGCAAACCATATCAGAATGCTATCTGCCAACCCTCTTCGACTACAGCTGCAGTCACAAAAGGCTGATACTTTTAATGGGCCATGATGTAGACATGAACCATTTCTCTAAGAGCACAACATTTGCAATGATTGCATGCTACGGTTTTAAATACTTACTTTAAATGTGTTCATCTGATTACTTTTTTGTTATTGTCACTTTTATCATTATGTTTTAGGTCTGTATGATCCTTGATCAATCTCTGACAATTCTGGATATGTTTTTGTTGTATTTTTAACTTATTATTATTATTATTACAGATATGTTTTTGTTTTATTTTTAACTCTGAACCTACATAAATCTGCATGGCTGATTTTGGTTTTGTTCTTTTTTCCAGAGTGCTTTACTGAAAAATTTGCCAGGGATGTTGCTGCAGTTGAGTCGGCTTCACTCCATGGCTGACTTGAGCCAGATTATCACAAATCTCATAGCGGCTGTTCCAAAACAGGCTCACAACGACTTAGATCACATGAAGCTCAAGTTCATGAAGCAGATTGCAAAGTCCCTTTTCTTTAACACAGTTGGTATGGAGGCACCATACATACCCAGCTTAACAGTTTTTCAGATTTAGCTCAGTGATGTTAGATATCGAGGCCAGGCCTCAGTTTCAAGGCCAGTTATGGTGGACTTGGACTTTGGTATTGTGATGTCTGGGCTTGGCCTTACCCTCATGGCTTCTGGCCTCAGCATTTTGACTTAAGTCAATGCATTGATTTTTGGCTTCTTGCACAGTAAGTTACCCAGCCCAATGACTGGGTTAGACCAACTGACACTGAATTGGGGCAGGCATTTCCTCTCCACCTATGTGTACATGTCTGTGTCTGTCTTTATGTCTATCTTTCACTTACAGTGATCATAACTTCAGCCAGCTAGTCAAATCCAGTTGGTCAGTCAGTCAGCCTTAACTTTAGTTTAAATTTGTGACAGCTTATTAGAGGAGATTTTCATTTATTTTCATTTCAGATTTTGCATTTAATATTATTCGAATCATGAAATGATCATATTACAGTTATATTTCATGCTTACATTAGTATTACCTTAGTCAGTATTGGGATTCATTATGTAAAGTATGATGTGCCATTGATTCTGATACATTCACAATGTTGTCAATAATTACCTGCAGTAGAAATTATTTCTTCGGAACTTAAAAGCAAGTTAGATGTAGAAAAAAATATGTATGTATGAACATATTATTATTTTTGTTACTGTTATTACTATCATTATTATTAGTTTAATTAAGCCTGAAAATATAAACATCGTATGTCCTGGCCTCGTGCACTCTTGACCTCAGTCCCATGGGTCTTGGCCTCGGCCTCAGTCTCATGGGTCCTGGCCTTGACCTTGGCCTCAGTCTCTTGGGTCTTGGTTAACTTAACTGATCTAGCAAAGAGCATGCTTTAGAAAATACTGCAGCAAATTAACTATGCTTTGTATAACGGATAATGTCCAGTAAAAAAATGAGCAGTTGAGATATGTGGCATAAATTTCTTTTGCCATCTTATAATTAGTCGAGCATATTTCTCTCCACCTAACAGAACCTTCTGTTATGTCCTCGTTTCTAACTTAAGTTGAACATTTTCTCTCCTTACTGTCTACATTTGCTTTTGAAAGAATTCCTAAAGGTTCTATAGAAACGTTAATTTATAGATGTTATCTTTACTTTGACAGAGTCAAAAAGTAAGCTGCTGCCTTTGTACGTGTCGCAGTTGAAGCGTCACCTGATTAACCGAATTGATGTCAAGCTCTGCATCAGCATTCTTGCGGAAATACTTACCTCACTTCACAGCGACCAGCAGCTGGTAGGCTTCTACATCCATCCAAGTGTGATTCTTTGCTTGATTGGTTAATTGATTGACCAAATGATTGACTACATTTGACAAAAAATTATGGCAGGGACCTTAAATGGCATGACGCCCATTCAGTTGGGCAATGGAGGTGAATGATCTCACCAAATAAATTCAGTGAAATACGAGCAGGTTCAAGGCCATATGTTCACTATTGAAAACCTTTACATTTACATTTACATTTGCATGATGAAATCAAAAGGCAAATTGAATGAAACATACTGGTAGTTTTGTTACACAGAATGTGGAAGTTTGTGGAAGATGTTAAAGGAGGATTTGAAATAAACTCACTTTTGTCTGTTTTTGTAGAGTGTGCCTCTTAAGCCAAATATCCAGGTTCTTTTGGATGGTCTTCTTGATGTCGTTATGCAGGTTTTACTCACCCTAAGCAAGGCCAACAGTCCTCAAACGGTCAGTTCTTACTTTTCAGTTTTAACAGTTTGACTGCTTGTTACTACCATGAGCTACCTTCCTTCACTTGCTCTCAGTAAGTAGTAGTAATGTTTTTGGTGGCATGTCATAGATCATTTTAGAAGTTGTACAGGCAAGGTAAATGCTGATAAAATGGTTATGTGAAATGGAGCAGTTAGTAATGTGTACAGTAGCATTCTACATTTGAACAAGATTTGCTTTTAGAGTGTATTGTTTGAGAATTCTCAGTTTTACAGAAAACACATGGTTTCAGTTCGTGCTACAAGTCTTCAGTTCTGCTGAGTATATGTAACATACATAATTGTTTATTTAAGGTTTGAATTTATGTCTTTTATTCCTGGTGCTTTGCCAAAAAGAAGTTTATTGTGGATGATGTTGGATGGTTTAGGGTCGTCTTCTTTCATGTCTGGCATCTATGTTTAAGCTGATGGACGAATGTAGTTATCGCCAGGTCATTCTCCGCTACACTGACAAGCGACCTCTTAAGGTAGCATTTGTTGAATGTTTCCCAAACATTGGTTTAATTTTCACTTATATCAGTGTCAAAGGCTAAAGTAGATGGTGTGAATTTGCTTTGAATATGGAGGAAAATTCAGCACTAAAACAACTGTATCAGTTAATTGGCTCCTTATAATGGCAGCATCACTGGTTTGTTTGCACTTTTTATTATTATTACTTTTATTATTATTATTATTATTATTATTATTATTTTTATTGTTGATATTTTTTATTGTGCATAAAGTCACCCAGAAATGTGAATCTGAGGTGCAGCTAGTGAGCTATCAGGTATCGTGCAACTAGATATTCAAATGATATATTTTAAAGCCTTTGAGAAACAGTGAAATTTGAGGCATTTCATTGTGGAAAAAAACAGAATTTGAACTTCAAAGAAAGACCGGCAGTTGATTAAGAAAGATTGGTAGGCTTGTTTTTATTTATTCCAGATCCAGGGAATAACTTTAATTCTGTCCATGATTTATTCTCAGAACCATAATCCATGGCTCCTTGCATTCTAAATGACTTGTTTAGTTTAACTTCATTAGAAAATTCTCCCAGTTGTTTGTATACTGTAGTTTCAACATATGGATATTTTTCATCTTTTGATGTTTTACACTTCTTTTACATTATTTTTCATAGGAATTTCTTATGCGAATGTTGAACTTACTACATGATTTAGTGGAGAAGGAAATCTTTCCCAAAGACTGGTTTATAATGAAGATGGCAGCCAACCAGCAAGTTTTTTTGATCTCTCTTGAAAATAAAATGCATTCAGTCTGGTGCACGACAACGCCTATTTTTACAAATTGGCTTTTAAGAAAGATGGTTGGCAGCAAGTCTGTGAAGAGCACACATTTTGTATTGAAAGTTTTATTAAATATGAAAAAATAGCCATGTGCTGTAACACATGGCCAACAGGCATTCTTTAGTAATGATTTACTTTGCAAGCATTGTTTTAGATGTCTTCCTTCTAGCTTTCTTTGAAACACTTTTCTTTCACTTATTTATTTCACAAGCAACTGAAGACTCAGGTTTTCCACCTGCCTGTGCTTTTAAGTTTGTATAACAGTGATTTATTCAAAGTTGTTGAGGCACGAATCTTGAAATATTTAATTTGAATTTGTATTTCAGCTTGTTTCTTCTTGTGGTGCAGTTGATTTCGCAGACAATTTGTGAACAATTTCTGATTACCCCTGACTTTGACAGTGTGGTAAGTGTGAATTCTGAATGCCTTAAAAATTTGGAAAGCTTTCAAAATGTGAATAAGTGACCTGTAAGCAGTCAGTGGATTGCATTTGGACTTAAATGAAATGTAACTCAGGAGAACCAGGGTTATGTGATGGTATGCAATGGTATGCAGACTGTGCTTTAAGTTGCAGCTTAGGGGAAATTATTCTGTGTTTCTGTTGCAGCTGTGGAAGACATACTTTCAGCTGGCTGTGACATTTCTAACACAACCATGTCTTCAGCTGGAACAGTTTTCTCCCGCCAAGAGACAGAAAATTAAAGACATGTGAGATTCAGTTGTATTACCAGTAGCCTATTTCATTAACATATGGAAGCTGAGTACTGAGTACTGCTGAGTGCACTATCGTAATTTTAAGATATATTGCACTTTCAAGTGCATGGAACAGCTACAGTTTTAGTGGCCTGTCCAATACTAAACAAATCCATTGCTCACCCAACTCCATTGCAAGTTTTAGATCAAAATGCAAAGTGTTTTTTCTAAATGATATCTGGAGTTGGCTGCCTGTCAGAGATATTTTTTAATATTCTGGGATTTAATGAGTTCACCAAAAATCTTGGCAACAGAATTCGTGAGCAACCATTGAATTTAGCTCTTAAAGCCAAAGGGATTTTTGCAGGCTGATACAACTGAATGAGGCTGTTGAAAATGTGTTTAGTTACAGGCTAAATTGTCACAGATAGTTATTTTTGCAGGTATGGTGATATGAGAGTACGCATGGGCTATGAAATTCTTTCCATGTGGCAGAATTTGGGTATGATTGTTTTTATCACATTTAATGTATATGAGTTTAAATTAATACTGAAATATTTAAGTAATTACAGTTTGTTACCTAGACTGAATAAAGGGCATTTCCTTAATAACATTACCAGAACCTCATTTGTAAATGAGTTTTTGGATATATAAATAATGACTCGTTTGTTTTTAAACATTTAAGCTTCAAATTTTTCAGGTGACAAGAAAATCAATTTTCTACCCAGCATGGTTGGACCCTTCTTAAAAGTCACACTAATACCAGAAACAGAACTTCGCAGGGCGACGCTTCCAATTTTCTTTGATATGATGGAGTGTGAACAGAACAAATATGGCAACTTTCAGCAGGTAAGAGAGGTCATGGCTCTTGTACAATTGTCATATTGATAAATATTCTGTTCAATTCAGGGACACTTCAACTTTTCCTCTACCGTGCAGCGGGATAGTGTTGGGCTCTCGGATGTTTAGTGACTGGTCTGAAGCAGTGGAATTCACTGCCCAGTTCTGTGCTTTCTGGAAGTTCTTTATTGTCATTCAGGTATTAGCTTGCCTGCCAGTGTATTTTAGGCCTTATTCTGGCTGTTGCCAGAATTCTGTTGGGGTTTTTATCCCATTTCCGGACAGAATGGATATTAAGATGGTAAAAGTTAATAGTTTCGAGACAGTGAGAACCAGGGTTTAGTTCAGTGTCTCTAGAAAGAAGCAATAGAGGTAGACTACCAACAAGTAATTCCAGTGTGCTTTTTGACCCAGGTGTAGAATTGGAGAAACGAGAGTATGGTGAGCAAACAGACCGAGACTGAAAAAAGCTTGCCAGTATATTAGACATGGCGTTTGGATAAAGTAAAAGGAATAGGCTTCAGAAACATGGTGAAATAAATACAGGCATTAGTTGCAACAACATGAGGCAATGGTTGGGTAGACAGCATGTCTACCCAACCATTTCCTCATGTGGTTATTGGAAAGGGAAATAGGAGGGTTGCCAAACTAGCTAGATAAAACACAAATATACTAGAACATTTGGGGTAAAATAAAATGCTTCCTTGATGAAACACTAGACTAGCTATTAAATTTAACAGTTTATAAAATTTAAGCTAATTTAAAAATGTGTAAAATAGGAAATTTCACTAACCAAATTGAAAACCAAAACAACATGTAACTTTATTTCAGGCAGCTGACTTTGTCAATAGATTACAAGTTTTACTTGGTTTTAATCGAGGAAACCTTCAGTTGATGCTTTTTGCATTATGAAAATGGCAGTAGAAATTAGATTGGATTAGTTAATGATATTTGTTACATTCACAAATTAGTTGACTCTTTCTGATCCATTGATCTTTTGGTAGGGTATGCTTATTTATTTGACAGGTTAAGTTTTCTTTTCTTTGATGTTTGGGCATATTATATTAGTATTGCTGTTGTGCATTTTAAAATTTCTTTTTGAACAGTTGAAAAATGTCAAGGACCTGTGTAGTTGAAATGCAAATGCAACTGCAAATATTATTCTTTGCTGTTTAGGTTGAGAATGAATTGATAGATAAGCTCGATATAATGCTGAATGCAGACAAAGGAGATTATGAATACAAGCAGCTTTTCAACACCATGTAAGTTACGTTTGTTTGTAATGGACTGTTTTGTGGAAATTTACATGTTTTATTAACTGAGATACACGTCAGATGTCTCCAAAGAAGATTTACGTAAATCATGTTAAGTATCTGTTTTGCAATGCCACTGTTGAGCTGGTGAATGTTTGGAAACACAGATTGGAATATACAAAACAGATATACTGTTAATGACGTTTCGATGTTGTCAGTCGATTGAGCTGTCAATTTGCCTGATTTGTAGCGAAGCGTTGACTTTAGAACAGGCGTACAGACGTTGATTTTCTAACATATATTAAAGAAATGAACAGTTTCTCAAGCACCACGGTACTTCATCAACATCGTTATCTGAAGACTCATCTTTATCCAGACACCACATATTTAAGGTGTGTCAGGGTTTGACACAGAAATTGAAAAGTTCCTGATTAATATTAATTATAATTCAATAAATTACAGTAGCACTTAAATGAGTGATGAATAATTTTGCAGTTGTACATTTTGATGCTTTTATCTGCCTTTCAAGTGATTATCTAAACAACATGTAAGTGATAACTTCATTGAGAACACTGGTCTGTAAAATCTGTTGCTGTGTACCTTTTGTTATCACCTCAGAGAGTTAATATGGATAATTTATTTTGTTTAACAATTGCAAAATGCAGCCAGAACTTGGAAAGTGGTATTCCATGTAAATTAATGAAATCTTAACCTGCTCGCTGGCCATATGGTCTGGGCCTCGAGAAATTGTCTAGTAAGCAGTCCTTCGACATTGGTAGGCCATCTTGATGTTTTCACCAGGAATTTCTGTCATGAACTCTGCTACTCAGTCCTTGGAGCCATGATTCAAAGTGCCAGCACAAAAGTATTGTTAAAATGTATTAGAATGCATGTTTTAGACCACCCCAGTACTCTGCTTAATGAGGCTGCAGTTTTACATCAGTTTCGTTTTTACTGATGCATTTCATTTGACGTATTTTTACTTGTGGCATGGATTTTTTTAATATTTGCATTTTATTTTGCTTTTTGTCACATGTTTTATGGGAGTTTTAATTGTGAACTTTATTATTTATCTGTGTTGCTTGTGTTATATCAAGATGGCATTTATTAATTTGAATTTAAATTTTTATTTATTTAGGACTTTTTGCATTATTTTGTAATTTGTATTTTGTTTTACAGTTTTAGCTTAAGATTAGAAATAAAATGCACAGTTTGTACATTCATTTCAACTTACAGCTTAATGACTGCACAATTATCTAAGATTACTAATGTTTTAGTCTATTCAGTTCCATTCGCTTGTGTAGGCATTCGCGTATACGTCTGTTGGTGTATAGGCTAAACGTTCTGTTGGAGTACGATGTACTGAATTGTGTGCAGGTTCCATTTGTATAGATTGATTTAGAGTATTGTTTAGTATTTCTTGTATTTCCATTCATGTATAGAAGTCTGGTTACAGGTATAGCTTACAGTTATACATATGTTTCACTTCTATAACCCTAGCCCTTAGGGTGGAATGTTCCCTGTCTCTCCGACTAATGTGGGTTGGAGTGGTATCAGCTTCCAATGATTCTCGCAAGACCAGTGATCTCTTCAAGGCTGCACAGGATCATATAGCAGATGAATAAATCTGAGAAAGGGGCTGTGGTTGATGAGGATATGTAAAGGGCAGTAGAGCACATGATGAGAGGTTTTTTCAGTTCACCTTGGGGTCCAGACACAGTTTGAATTAAGCGAAAAGTACAGTTTGGAGTTTAGTTTGTAGCGGTTTGAATGTGAGATATGGAGTTCAAGTGCCCTGTAAGTTAGAGGGTGAGGACATGAAAAATGCGCTGATGAGTCTTGGAGAGACATCAGACCGGTGCTGAAGTGTAGCTGAACCATAAGGTCTTGGATGACCAAGTATTGGGACTCTGTCAGAACTCTGTTGTTCATTGAAATCCTCGCTTGGGAACGCCTTTGCTGTCTATGCACTACAGTTGACTTCATACCATCCTGTCTCTGCTGTGTTGCCTAATCCACCATGCATCACTCTTCCCAACCCCAGGGTCCATGATATTGTGCTACATGTTTAACTGAACTTAGAATTTTTGACATTTAATATTGTGTTTAGATTTTTAATACTTGTAGCTGTGTGCATATATACATTAGGACGTTTATAAATTTGATTAATTTCCTTCTTTCCATATTGTAGCTGCTTGGTAATAGCTCATAGGTCCTGACTGACTGATAAGGGCTCAGTAAAGCCACAGTATGGGGGAACTTCACAGCAAAGTCCTTATCACACAATTGTTCAAAGCCATCAACTGATGCTTTGTCATTAGATAGTGGTGCATGATAAAAACAGAAATAATAATCTGACTCAATAACTACTGTAGCTAAATAGATTGTTGTCTTACTAATCTTGTATTTGCTCAATTTATTTTTATGATTGCTTTAAACATGGCCATGATTGTGTATGTCACCTAGAAGCAGCATCTGAGAAGTAAATAGTGTCAGTGAATTTGTTTTTCATATCGTGATAGCTCAGGTCCAAGACAAAGAAATGAGCTTTAGCTGTGAGACATCAAAGGCTGCTTCTTTTAGCCTAATTAACCTCTTCAGATAGCAGATGCTGTTATCGATCAGTCAGCAGTCTATTATTGTCATTGTTAAGAGGTTTTTTCATTGTAATTTATAAAGTAAGATTATTTACTTTTAAAGCTTGTTGGCCCGAGTTCAGAATGCTACTGGATGGCAGGAAAATGGAACAGCATTTGTTCAGTCAGTTGCAAGACTTCTTGAAAGACTACTTGATTACAGGTTAGTGCAATATTTAATACACACGTGTAATATTTCCGTGTTTTTATCTATTCATTCATTTGGAGCATAGTGTTTTAGAAATCTACTCCTAGCACTACCAACCCAATCCTAGCAAAAGAGGATGGTTTAAAGCATCCATTAAAGATGGATGTAACATCTCAGGCCATCAGTAGATGAAGATCCAGAAGAAGGTCATCCCATGTACATGACTACACCACCAAAAAGTTGTGATGTTGCATTGTCCAGTAATCTAATCTAATCTAATGACTAAGATGGGAGAGTCATAAGTAGGACAACAAATCTATTTTCCAAACTTCTAAGATTCCATTACAATAACACACAAGGCATGAATTGTTGGTGTGCCAATGCCTTTCTGTATAGCCGTTGATTCTGAGAGTTCTTCAGCTGGTGTTACCTGAGCAAGATATTTGGATCCGAAATGGCCTTCAGCTCAAAACCACCTACCCCTTGTCCTGTGTTTTTCCACATAGAATTTTGCCTCTGAGCTCTCTGACCTGAGTTTCAACTGGCCCCTAATGGTTTTGATTTTATGTTTAATCAGTCGATACCTTGTTTATTGTAATTATTATGATTATGGTGGTAATAATGATAATATAAGATTCATTGGGTCATTGGGTAATATAATATGAATATATTTTTAATAGATTTATTTATTTTACTTGTTTCAGTGAATATATTTTTTTATAGATTTATTTATTTTACTTGTTGCAGTGTGTCTCAGTTAGCGTTGAATGCTTTACAGAAATTTGTCTTGCTATGAAGCATATTAAAATCAAACAATAATTTAGACCCACTCTGTTATCCTATATCCTAGTAAAAAGTTTCTTGAATTTCTGAGTAAATTGTTCGTTTCTGGTTATTTCTTCATCAGTGCAGTTTTTATATTAATTAATGAATCATTATGACTAGGATTTTCTTGTTGTCTTTTCCCAAACTGATTTACTTTGTCATCTGTCAGGAACATTCTGGAAAGTGAAGACAATCGAGAGAAGCGAATGACTTGCACAATGAACCTTTTGGTGAGCTGATGAAATCCAGCTTTGTGGAAGTTTATGCCATATAATATTATTTTTGAATTCGAAGAATGTTGGCTGACTGAGGGAAATCAAATCATTCCTAGAATTAGAAGAGGCATCTAAGATGATAAGCTCTTATTGTAACTGAAAACATCCAATAAACCAGATTTTGCTATTAGAATTTTTTTTAGTTTGGAATCGTGCTTATAATTTTTAAATAGTTTCTTTTTGTTCTGATTTTGGCAGAATATTATTTATGAATATTTATTGATGGTTATATATTTAATTGATTGCAATCTATTGTTTTTGTTTTCAGAGAAATTTTTAGTGAACTGATGAGGAGTGAATTTATGGAGAATTGTTATATATAAGTATTTAGCATGGATGTGAATTTTGACAGAATTTCTATAAGGAAGAGGTGAATCGTCGTGACATGTACATCCGTTACATCTACAAGCTGTTTGACCTTCACCTTGCCTGTGGTAACCACACAGAGGCTGCCTTTACCCTGGAACTGCATGCCAATCTACTCAGCTGGGGTGACATTCTTTTGCCAGAGGACACCTGTTACTCATCTCAGTTGGAGTGGCAGAGAAAGGAGACCATTATTCTGAGAATCATTGGGGAATTTGACAAGGGAAAGGTAATCTGATTAAATTGCTGTTACTGTAATCGAAATAAAACATATTGTTTATTGTCTCTTAAGAGCTTGTCAGAGGGGTTCTTTGGGTGGCTATCAGACAGTAAAAGGCATTATTTATAGTTCACATGCTTTATCTAATGGTTTCACTTCAGAGCTACCAACTTATGTCTTGTGTATTAATTTTATGTCACCATAGAAGTCTTCAGTTTAGAATAGATTAGTGTTGCCAGAGTGAATTCTAAACATTCACCGATTTATTTTAAAACCTTTCAACTATACATTGTACATTAAATTGAATAACAACTTTATAAATGCTTTGGTCTGACTCTCCCATCATAGTGTCTTGGCTCAGTTTGCTGTCTCCTTTTTCCTGTCAGACCCCTTTTTTTATATCCTCCTCACATCTTTTACCTCACACCTTTTAACATTCCTTCCTTCCTTCCTTCCTTCCTTCCTTCCTTCCAGAACTTTCTCTCTTAAGCCCTGTTCACTCTGTTCAAAAATATACTGGATTTTGTGACAGCCATTTGTGACATTTAGATTACTGGGTAGAATTAACTTAGATTAAAGTATACTGGGAATGAAAACAGCTACCTGTATGAATAGGTGAGTTGCTGCAAGTGACAAGACAAATTTATGACATCTGCTAAAGTTGATACAATGTTGTTATTGACTTCCTAAGCAGTACTCCATTACATGCCTTTTATTAACTAATTTATTTCAACCTGTTTATGTCTTTTCCAGTCTTGGGAATATGGCCTACCTCTGTGTGAGAAATTGGCTGAAGTGTATAAAGAAAAGATTATGTATGCCAAACTGAGCAATATACTAGTAAGTTTGGAGTCAAAATCTAATTATTGCCTACAGCAGTAAAGTAACACTAGTCATTTGACTGCAAATACTGCTGTGTTCATTTACCATATCTTGGCTTGTTTCCATTGCACTCCTTTGAAATTCAGTTTTTTTTTTTTAAACAGCAAGTGCCCTTGTTAATTGAAATATCTTTTGTTATATATGTAGTTTTTGACACTTCCTTCAGTTGATAACAGAAACTGAATACTTACTTTTTAATTGGCTAATCACTTATCTTGTGTGTGAAATGGTGTACCAGCTGGCATCCATAACCATCAGCTCTTGTTCGATTTTCGAAGGGTCTTGAAAACTGCATTGTTCCCCAAAAGTAGGCCTATCCATCTGACTAAATGACAACCCAGACTGAAAGGGTCATGGAACTAAAGTGCCAATATAGCAATGATTATGATGAAAATAGTACTATTAAAAATTATAATATAATAATAATGATGATGATTATAAAAAATAATAATAATTACGATATTAAAAACAGTAATAATAATGTGGAGAGTACTAGCAATGGTAAATAAGGCAATGGTAAATAAGTCTTGACTTTGAGTTTCATTTGGTTAGCAAACAACCAAGATCCATAATTTTCAAAACCACTTTTAAATCCTCTTCTTAAGCGGTATAATTATTTTCATCCAGCAAACTCAGGCGGAATTCTATCAGAAGATCTTGCAGCAGCATCGGCCAGAACCAGAATATTTCCGAGTAGGATTCTTTGGACAAGGCTTCCCACTCTTCCTCAGGGTTAGCATCATTAGCTTTTAAACCAGCTTTGGACATTGTTTTATTTATATTATTATTGCTTTACTGTTTGCTTCTTCATTCTCAGCAGTACAATTATCTTTCCTGCAAATGCAAAAAGGCTTATTTAAGGCTTATTTATTTTCAGCCATCCTTACAGTAAAACTGTGGTTGGAATGTATTAAATATTGCAACACAATAAGTGCTGTCTTGAATTACCAAACTAAATGAAAATATTGGCTGCTGTGAAGTATAATTTTTATTAACTCCTATGTATTAATTTTATATGTTTTACTTTTTTTATGGCCTTTTTAGAACAAGGAATTTGTTTACCGTGGAAACGAATATGAGAAGTTGGTGTCATTTCAACAACGTCTACAGTCTGAGTTTACAGGAGCAACAATACTCAGCAGTATATGTCCTCCAAGTGACTCAATCAGACTGAGTGATGGGCAGTGTATCCTTTGCTTGCCAACGTTCTACAGTTTCATTTCTTAAGGATTACCACTGCCGATATCAAACTTTCTAAAAGGATTTCATTAGGTTTCACTTTATGTGTACCTTAGCACCTGTGCTGTTTGAATTATGCATGTATGTAGTGGTTTTCCCAAAGAAACAGCTCAAGAAACATTTTCAACTCACATTGAATCTCACCTGTTTAGAACTATTAGATAGCTATGATTTAGCATGCTTGTGAGGTTCTTAAAAGGCTCTATATAAATAGCCAGATACATGCATACATAAATGCATGTACATACATGAAAGTTTTACAACTTTATGTGTATGTATGTCTCTAGAAACTTAATACAGTGCCTTTAAGTTACTCAGGAGGCCATGTAGTGCCTGTAACTTTACACTGCATTACAGTGTATTAGCACTAAAAGGCACAAAAGCCATTGTGAACAAGTTCCAGTGAGGCAAGCAGAGGAGGTATTTTAAGTTTCTTGTGGGGTCATTTCTGCATTTTTACCTTAACTTGTTGGATTAGGTATACAGATCTGTAGCGTAAAGCCTCTGCCTGACATTGATCCATGCTTTCTGGCCCAGGGTGTGCCAGAAAACGTCCGAAACTTCTACAAGGTTAACTTTGTTCAGAAATTCCAGATGGATCGGCCATTTCACCGTGGTGAAAAAAGCGAGAAAAATGAATTCAAGGTAGGACATAATTTCTCTTCAGAATTTTTAGAATTTAGACGTTCTTATGCTCAGTCATATATATCATGTTGATCTTGTGTCTGTTGGGGCTGTTATTGATGGTGATGGTGGTAATGAACATGGCGATGGTGGTTGTCATTGTCATTGCCCTGAATATTGATGACAGTGTTTGTTTTTGTGTGTAGACTCTGTATATTGAAAGGACAACAATGGTTACATGCAGTAAGCTTCCGGGCCTCCTAAGGTGGTTCCAAGTAGAGTCCAGTGAGACCGTTCAGCTCTGTCCCGTGGAGGTTGCAAATGATACTATGGAGCGGATGAATCATGAGCTACGGATGCTTGTGATGCAATACACGAGTGAATCGTCGCTCAGCATCAATCCTCTCACGATGCGATTGAATGGTGTCATTGATGCAGCTGTTCAGGGAGGCACTGCAAAGTACGAAGAGGTATAGCTAGTCATGAATCCAAGTAACAGTCTGTCAATATAACAATATATACAGCTGCATGAATAGCATATACCTCACGAACAAGAGCTAGAGATATTTGCTGATAGATGCTGAGGTTTGGTTAAGGTGAAGTACTGTAGATTCCTAAGGCTTGAAAATTTGAGGTGATTGCTGATTTACTAGATGTCTGTCAACTATGGATCTGCCAGAGATGATCACAAATTGACTGCCATGGACAGCACAAAAGCTTTTCTGACAAACTAATTACCAGTTTAATGTGACTTGCCAGGAATTGAATTCCAGATGTTGTATTGAAAGTGTTTCTACTTAACAGATGTTAATGCTTTTGTTTCAGAGTACATGTTCAGTACTGGTACTCACCTATCATATTTCTGTACTGGACCAGTTAAAGTACTAAATAGTACCAACTGATTGGTAATGGTTGAAACCAATATTACCATACCTTGTACAATGTTTAAAGTTCTCTGTATCTGTTACCAAAACTTTGTCTCTTGTTCATGGGTTGTTCATATGAGGTGTGTTGCTCTTGTTAGGCTTTCTTTACAGAAGAGTTCCTATCACAAAATCCTGAACATTTTCACAGTGTCAGGCAACTCAAGTTGCTTTCTGCAGAACAGGTTTGTCATTTCTCCATTGTTGATTTAATTAAATTACTGATGAAGAACATGAAACATTTATGAGATTTTTTATTTGAAGAATTATTCATTTCTGTTATTTTAAATAATATTTTGTATCTCAGCACTAAATTTGCTTTACTAATTAAATTAATTAGGACTGTTAGGTAACTGCTGCCCTGAAAATTGTTTTATCTTGTGCTCTCTTATCACAGAACCAAACACCATTGAGTAATATTTATTGGTTTGACTTATCTGTGCATGGCTTTTACATGAACTTTGCTTTTCTTGAATAAATGAGTTACATTTTATATTAAATGCTTGTTTTAGGTTCAGATCCTGGAGAGTGCTCTCTATCTGCATCGTAAGCTTGCTCCACCAGATGTTCTTCCTCTTCATCGTCGACTTGAGGAGCTCTTTGCTAAGATCAAGCAGGGAATTCGAAAACCAGTCAGTAATCTTGTTTAAGCTATTTCGTTTTCACAGGTTAGTCAGCAATAATGCCCCTGAAACTATAAACTCATTAGGATAATGAAAAATAGGAGTGTCAAAATTTTAGTGGCCCAGGTACTTGAGTTCATTCTGAATGGGTACCCAGTTACCCATGATTCCATCAATAGTAAATACTTTGATGTAATAATGTAAACCATGAAATAGTTGCATATTATTGTGCTCTGCATGTACTATAGTTGGCTGGTCGCTTGCTGGTCATTAAATTAAGAGTCACTTTAGTGGTGTCTGCTGCCAGAGAAGAGTCAGTCACCCTACTCACTACAGCATGATATCTTTCATCCTGTTCAATGCATACTACAGCACTCTAATTTATATTGAATTGTAGAGAATAAAGTAATTTCTGATTCAGAATGCTTTGCTAATTGGTAACTGTAGCTTGCATGACACCTCCCACCTGACAGGCCATGGCTTCAAAGGGGATTAAACAACTGTGCTGCATTATTATGCCAAGTGTCCATGACTAATCAAACTGCTGTGCTTCTTTGGCCAAGTTTCGAGTTTCGGGTGTTTGGGTATTGAATTCATGATCCGGGTGCCACCCTTCAAATGTGGTACCCGATGACAGGTCTAGTAATGAACTCTGGCTTGATTGAAAATTAAAATGAGAAATTATTGAAAAGGCCTTTGGCCTTAACCTTGCATAAAATGCCAATTTCATTAACAGCGATTATCATAAGTTGTACATTAAATCGTGATTTATTTAGTGTTGCTCTGAAGCAAAATAATCTCTGTTTACTTAATTGCGTGCAATCTATTAATGTGCTTGAACCGAGTTGTATCAAGACTTAATGATTTTAATGATAATGCCTAGTTACTAATAAAAGTCAGCTCTAGTTTTTTCATTCTGCTTTTGTTAGAATTCTCCAGTAATGCGTCAGCTGGATATTGAGGTTGGTCGTTTGAGCAAACACAACAGTTTGTCATCGTTGTAAGTAATTTATTTGGTTTAAGATTTGATCTCTAACTGGTGATTTATCTCACCAATGCAGTGATGTAGATACATGGCTGTGTTGTTGGATTGCGCCTGAGAGGGTGGAGTGCAAATTGGAAACTTAACACCAGATGGATTTTCTTTATTGTTGCATTACTTAGCTAAGAAATTATGTGTTGCAGTTGCAACTGTAATAATAAAATTTGTGTAGCATCAACACCTGAAAACCAAAAAGGTTGTATAGCGTGTTGCACCTGAAACCAAAAAGGCACTTTATGAGTTGCATTGTAATGTACTCTGCAGTTGGTTATAGGACAATAACTCCCCAGACAATAACCCCCCAGACAATAACCCCCCAGACAATAACCCCCATGCAAAAAGCTCCCGGACAGTAACCCCCTATACTGATATATTATTTATATAAATATACAAATAATGTATATTACTCATAAAGTTTTTATGAATGAATGAATGAATGAAAAACTTTATTGATTCCAAAACAACAAAAGAAAAGAACAAATACATTGACCATTGTATAGATTGTTAGGATACAAATGATAGACCCAAAAGGGACCTAAGTCACGCTAAATTAGGGCCGCCTATTACAAAACGATGCATGTGGCGACAAAAATGTTTAACAGATATTAGGTACAATTGAACTATAAAGAAAGTCTTAACTAAAACTTAACTAAAAAGAAACTAAGAAAGTGGATCACCATCTATGAAACTGAAAATGGGTCATAACTTAGTTCCAGAAACATAAGTAAAAACTTATAGACTAAACAGATATGAGCGTTATAATCAACACTCTAGTGACATTCGTAATCGTAATCAAAAACTTATAACATTATTAGGAAATTACATAGATGTTTTTTAAACAAATACAGACTAGGTAGGTTACGGATTTTCTAATTTATATATTAATTTATTAGACATATACGCCTCTTTTCGCACTCAAACGACACTACACCATTTGCTAAATTTTTCTGCTTTACATATACATAGCCTTCAAAACTAACTATCTTTTCCTTGATCAGATTTTATAAATTCCATCATGGATAAAAATAGATCAAATTTTTAAACTTTGTATTTTCCATAAACCATTTCTGTTATATAGTGGTTGACCTCTTTCATGTTGTATGGTAATTCTTTCATGTCTACTCTGTGCCCAATTGTCTAATAATTGTCTTATAATTAGTTTTTGATGTATGGTAAGTCTTTCCTGTGTACTCTGTGCCCAATTGTCTAATAATTGTCCAGTATTTAGTTCTTGGGTGTTTGGTCATTCTTTCATGTCTACTCTTTTCTGCATGTACTGTATCAGTATAGGGGGTTATTGTCTGGGGGTTTTTGCATGGGGGTTATTGTCCGGGGGGTTATTGTCATGTTACCCTGCAGTTACTGAATCATTCGATTGCTTTTTGCAATTTAGTTAGAGTATGTATGTTTACTGTGCGTATTAGTTTATTCTGCTGTTTCACTGTATCTTCTCATGCTATGATGTATTCAATGTAGATCAAGTCAGTCAACTCCACATGGAAGCAACCGCAGTTCTGGAGTCTACTGTGAAAGTTTTGCTGATACTTCTTCTATAGTCAGTGACCAGGTGACAGTTGATGTAAGTGCTGATTTAAATTCTGATTCATAAAAGCTTTGCACATTAAAATTATGATATTTAAGGTAGCTGTTCATCTGGTCAGTGAATATTTTGAATTCTTCTATATTACGGTTTTTGCATGGCACCTTTGAATGCTTGTCAAATAGTGCAAAAGATGAGTTCAAGCCTTCCCGACAAGGGTTGTTGCATAGGGACCTTGATCAAGCTCTTCCTATGTGATTGCTTAGCACCGTCAATTGACCAGTGTCAATAAAGAGTTGCAACATGCTATCATTCCAAACGACAAGTGTCTTACTCTTCTGCTATAAATAGTCATGGGTTTATTTATTCCTGTGAAAATAATATGCATTAGGACAGTTAACAAATCATGATATTATGAAAATTTCTTGTTTACATAATGTGTTTCCAGGATCAGAAGACTTTGGGTAACAGACAAGATAAAAATCATTCGTCAGTTATTTCTTGGGAGCAAATTCCAGCTAGTAAGTGCTGTTGGTGAAAATTAAGTTTCTCTCGGATGATAACCTTCTAGGTGATAATAGAGTAGCAATGATATTAATTTTTTTGTTTTGAATGATTGTGTTAAATTTGTTGTTTTGTATGCATTGATATTTGTAAAGTGTGGGCATTTGTCTCACACTAGTAATTACTTATTTGTTTTAAAAAAATATTAAAAATACGATAATAATGATACTGATAATACAGTATTGTTGATAGTAATATCATTAATTGTGTGGCATAACAGTAATAATGTGTAGGTAGAATAAGTTTATTTTTCTTCTTGTAAATTCTGTCTGTTCTTTTTGTTACCACAGCACCATCTACGCTTACAAGTCCAGACTTGGTAAAGAGTCACCGCCTGGACACTTCTGCACTCAGTCCCTCTTCAGCCAGCCAGTCAATATGTCAATCCTCATTATCCTCAAGCTCAGGAGAGATAACGTCAACTGACAGCAACTCTTCCTCAGTCTCCGGGCCATCAATTGGCAAAAGTGCGTTTAGCAAAGTCTTTGGTTGGCGAAGACGTGGCAGTGATGCTGTGACCCTTGATCTCAACGCCTGTAGTTCAAATCCCGGTGCGTTATTCGACCATACAACATCTTAAGAAAGCTTATTTACATGTTGAACTATACCTCTGTTGTTTGTTGCTTCATTTGAGAGATCCCTTATGATGTTGTGTATGGTGAGAGATCATTCTAAGTTTGCCTTTATATATATATATATATATAAATATATATATATATGTATAATATACACATATATGTATATATATAAGTCTGCAGTAAATGGCACTACCTCTTTCATGTTTAATTTCCCTGAAGAGAAGGTTATTTTATATTTAATATTTTTAATATTTGAAGTATTAGAATAACCATTGTTCCTGTTCATCTTTGAGATGAACAGTAATGCCTTCTCGCTGAAGATGAGTTTTGCTTATTTAGATATGTCAGCATCGTTAATAAGTTTCCAGCTACCAATATGCACACATACAAATTCCTGATTTATCAGCAGTTCCACTGTGCATTTTACTTTGTAGAAGAAGTAACTCGATTCCATATTGTCTGTCTTTTACATAACTTGATTACTTTTGTTGCATTTCTGTGCAAGATTTGATTTTGCACTTGGAGCTGTCTTGATTAATGATCGTTGATTGCGTCATCACATGAGTGGCTTAGGCTAGACTTTGCACTTGGTTTGGATCCTAATTTTATTGTTTGTGCATCTTTGCTTTTCTGTCCATGATGAGTAAAGAAGCATTCAGTTGCTTGCTTGTAGTAATGATTATGGAAAATAGGCTAGTGGTTTAAAAATAAGATTTTATTTGGTTATCTAGGCATCATAAGACACACCTAGTAAAGTGCATACATTTATTTTATGAATGTTTCTTGCAGGTCAGCAACGTGAACACTTGAGGCTTTCCACTGATTTAGCCAGTAAGGCCAGTCAATCATCCCTGACATTTAACGACGTAAGAATTGCTTTAGCTTCATTTTAGTTCAACCAATCATCAATGGTACAGTTTTTCATCACATTAATGAAGTAATTCATTCCATTAATTAATTCATAAATTCATTTATGTTCTAAATTTGTGGAGTTTGGTTTGTCCCAAATCATCTGCTTAGTTCCATGGTATATATGTATATGCTTGCATTCATTCATCAACCTTTCATCATTTGTTTCTCTCTAGTTTCTCATCATCCTTGTCCATGACCTTTGTCCACTGCATCATTTCCTTTCACACTTCTCTGTTACTTGCTGCTATTCATTTGGCACCAAACTTCTGTCATCAAGTCATTCGATTAGCGGCACAGAGCCTGCTGGCCCAGGCAATGTCCAAGCCAGTGTTGCAGTTCTGTGATTGTCGTGTGCCACGGATTTCTGTTGCCTTTTTCTTTACGGGCCATTTATCTGCACCCATTCTTCCTACCCTCCTCGTATACGCCAAGGCGAGGTTGCCACTCATGCTGGCCGACTATTTTGTGGTTCGAGTTTCTATTTATCCATTTATTCCATTAATTCATTCATTTGTTGTAATATTATATGATTTCAGCACTTTATAAATTCATTGTTATATACAAAATGTTAGCAAATTTCTGTAATTGATGTCATTCCTTGATGCTTGTAATTTTCTTATAGACAACACTTGCTCGAACGCCCTACCCAGTTGACAGGATCTCTTTTACACCCCATGGATCTCCTGCACAGGGAACTCATAGCATCTTGAAGAAGTCAAAGCAGGATTCGGCAGTGCCTCTTCTGCCACCAAAGCGATCACATTCTGCCGTTTCTTCCCCAGCTTCTTTGGCAGCACTGGCAACAGTGATTTCTCCACAGTCATCTGGGGGAGCAAAAGAGAAGAAGGAGAAACCTCCACCGATCCCAGCTCGCAGCTCTCCTGGTCACATGACCCTAAGGTCAACAACCTTCAGGGAAAGGCCGAGACCTACAGATCCAAATGATTAGCTGTGTTTAGTTTTGTTTTTATCGTATTTCTTTAACCCAAAGGGATAATCCCACGTGTATGATATTTCAGTATGGGTAGGAAGATACTGAATCTTGAAAAGCAACTGCATTAAATTGCTGGATTGCTACAGCTAGGCTTTAGAAAGTGAACTAGTTTTTCACTTAAAAAGTAGTATTTATATTATTCTTAGTTTTATTAATTATTATTGCTACAATTATGTTACTTTTATTCCTGCTATTGGAGGATGTAATAGCATGCATTTTACCATAGCAAAAACTTGCAAAACGTTTTTATAGTACAGCAATTATCTTCATTATTAGTATTTATTTTGTAAGTGCATTTTGTCAAGAAGATGTCCTGAAGAATGCTAGTTGGTTGGAATTACTGGAATATACTGTGTGGACACGTTAACTTGAAGTCGTCGGGTGACATGCCTTTGAATTAGCATGTAAACCAGTCCACATGTAAAACGGGATAATGCTGAAATAGCTTAAAATTAAAATTAAATATTCTAATTCTCAATGCAGTACAGTAGGCCTATCTAAACTTGATCTTTGGTACTTCACTTCATTTATCCATACTAAAAATACATGTAAGTAATATGTAGTATGTGATTTAATTTTAAAAACAAAAAATGCTGAAATACTGAAATTTCAGAGCCTTGTTAAATCAAATTTAATCAACATTTTTGTTTATCCATAACAAAACATACATAGTGGAAGACTTCTTGAAAATTTATTACAACAGACAAGATATCATCAAGTAAAAGAGTCAAGTGTCCAAAGTTTATATTAAAAGAGTGGAGCTTAAATAAAGTTTTGCTGAATAATTTGTGATTTTTTCAAAGCCAGCTTGCGAATCTACACTCTGGACAAATTCGCACAGCTTTTTTGTGTGTTTTACCCAACCTCATAGAGTTGAATCAGCAATAGCCAAATCCCTAGCAATTTTGGCTTGTGTTTCACCACTTTATAACTGATCCATAGCAGCTAACTTTTCCTTAACGGTATATGAATGCTGATGCTTGACTCCTGCCATTAAGACCTTTAAGCAAGACATATATAAAAATATCTAAATATATATATTAAGTGTTGACTAAGTGTGATACGTCTTACCAGAACGGCGATCAAACTGAAAAGGAAATGCGCCTTACAGACCATGTTCCAATGATTTAATTAGCCTTACTTCCCTCCTTAGGATTAAGTCCAGCCAAAAGGAGAGAGAGACTTCCGGTAGTTAATCAGTGACTTTTATACGTAACACCACATTTTAGTTGTTGTACAGCACGTAACCTGCACGGCATGTTAAAAGCTTTGGGGGACATACCACCACTTTGCGTTATGCAGCATCATGGGTAGACTGGGAGCTTGTTAACGCATCCACACTGTACTGCTAATAACAATGGTTTAATGCCTATAACATACAGAAACTTGAGATGGTTGGAAGAGACCACAAACATGCATCTTAATATCTTTACTATATGTTTAGCTAATCAAACTGTGTAAGACTGTCTTAATTGTTTTACAAGCCTGCATTAGAAGTGTTATTATTTGTGGAATCACGTCGCTCATTTCAGATTTCTGCTGTTAGTTTTGTTTTAGATTTGTTACTGCATGCTTGCCACTGTTTTATGTGTTGAATGCGTTTCATTTAGAATAGACTTTTGAGATGTGATTGGTATTTGCATTAATAAATTTAGAAATTTAACGAAGAAGCACAGGAAATAGCAGCTTGCGTGAAAACCACTGGCCAGCCAGCCAATGCTGTAAAACCTGTACTAAGGTGGTGGATTCAAACATACGAGTTCAGTGGGTGGGGTTGAGTGAACTACTTTTGAAGCATTTATTTTGTTAAAAGATGCAAAGTCAAATGAAACCAAGTCTGCTACACTGAATCTAAGTCATATTACAGAATGAAAAATAACGTCTGGCTCTGTCGAGATCTTGATGGTGCTGTGGATTTTAAATGTAGCAAATTTTAGCATGCGGAGTGATGCCTGCTAGAATGAAGTTTTTTGTCTTTCCAGTTTTTTAGATACTTATTTAAATTTTGTTTCATACTTTTGTTATCTGGTATGTGATGGATGAATGAGGACTACACAAAGACCAAAAAATCTAATTGGTTTTTTTCTGATGATCTGAATTTTTAAATGTAAATAACTGGGAAGTCAGAAGGGCTTTTGTGGCAGCTGGTTCCATAACTTGGTGCACGGTATCTGCAGATCACATGTTGGGGGGATGATATAAGGTAAACGGTGTCAGATCGAAGGCTTTATAAGTCAAGAACGCAAATTTGAATTTAATATGACACTGCATTGACAGCCAGTAATGTTTCCAACTGCTTTCGAGATCTAATAGGGCATAAACTGGCCAAGGAACTCAGTCGGGGCCCTGGTCATTGGATTTTATTGTGTGCTACCTGCTACTGTGTCTGTTATGATCACTGCCAGTGAATCTGTTTTATGCATATGTTTTTGAAGCTGGCTTCTGTCTTGTGAACAAACAAACATTTTGACTGTTAGTAGAACAACTATTAAAAGTATTAAGTAAAGGCTGTACAGTTACATTATTGCAGGAGTAAACATTCTTTTAGTATTGCTTGATGTTTAATGTGTACTACTGTATATATTGTTAAACAAACTTAGAACTCGCTTTACGTTTTTATTTGATCTTGTACGGCAGACATGCAGTTTGGAAGATAGCATGGATTATCCTTGTGAAGCTATCTAGTTCAAATCCAATCAAACCACAGAATTTAATTTTCAGAACATGCATCACATTATATTTGCAGCATTATAACTCATTAATAAATGGACATTTAATATATAAAATGAGAAACCATTTTAGTGTCTGCTGTTTTTGTAGCATGTGATATTCATCTGCATTTTGTATGCTACCTGCTTTTAGCATACACTTTGCACTTAGTGCCAATGGCTGTTTTTCACCATCTGCAACTTGTGTGCTACCTGCTACGTGTTATTGTTACGTATTATTGGCAATTTGTACGTCATCTGTTATATATATATATATATAGTAAAATGTGGCATGTATTATTTTGCTTTCTGCTATTTGCATACTACCCAAGGTTCTGGAACTGTTTTGGGAATTTTATGTTAATATTAGTATCAAGCTGTGATGTCAGGATCTTGCTGTAAGATTGTTTGGACATTTTCCTTTCCTTTCAAGTAAATGCTAGTTATTTTAGGTTTTCATTGAAGCCATTTTTGTATTTATTTTATGTCATGGTAGCAGTGAGCTTATGAAATGATGTGTTTAGACACTTTGGGAGTAATTTCACTTCTTCTGTTATGTCACAGAAGATTCTATTTTGTTGGCTTACTTACCTTGAAATAGTGGCATACATTGTGTTGTTGCACTTGTGACGACAAAAGTAGTGATGGTAATTTAAAATTTAAGTTCAGTGAGTAAGATCAACTGTCAGTTTCTTACTTTTCCGATAAAGGCTTTCAGATTAATTGATCTTGTGCACAAGCAGCATGTGCAGAAGCATCCACCACATAAGCAACATCAATTATGTTACCAAAGAAACTACGATATGTTGTCCATGACGTGAAGTACGTTGAATACGTGTTTCGCCTCTCTCAACAGTCGAAGCGTGATTGATGACCGTAAGCAAGCAACATTTACATACACAAAAAGTTGCGAAGTTTTCAATCGGCTTCTCACACATGAAACTGGAGGAGATCAGATTTTTGTAACACTTCTCTAAGAAGATTTTGGTACTCACAGATTTTTCTGCAGACATAAATAGCAGCATAAACTGTCCAGTTGGATTGCTGTAGTATTTTTATTTCACCCAAAGATATGAACAAAAGGCAATAGTTGAAAATCCCAATATGTCATATGGTCACATGTGAATGAGTGTGGACTTTTACATGTGTTTTGCAAGTCTGGTTTCAAGAGTGCTTCGAATACATTCTGCATCAACAAAAAGTACAACTTGAATTAAAACTCTTGCTACAAATTTTAGGAAAGTGCATTCTTTTTCATGGAACTAATTGAGCTACACGTGATTTCAGTATCAGGAGTAAAGTTTGCTGTATTTGACTTTTTACATTTTCAATCCCAAATTTGCACTGCTTTATTTTACATTTCAGCAAGCAAAGTTAGTTGTGATGGGAAAAGGCTATCCAAATTGTCTTTGTTTAACCGTTTACCTATTCATTTTTTGCATTCCTTGGTGACTTTTAGAGGAGAAATTAATTAAGCATTTCTGGAAAGTCATTTTTAGTGAGAATTTAATAAACTCTTAGTTGCTTTTAAACTTTAAAAATAATGTGGAACTGTGTCATGAGCTGTTATTTTGTAAGATACATATAATTTGTTTTGGTGTAAGACTACTGAGTGCTCATTTTAAAGAATCTTTTATGCAGACATTTAAACTTCCATGTAATTCTAATAGCATTTATATTTATAAGTTAATGCCTTCATGGATAAATATTGATCTGGTGCGTATAAATGTGTGTGTAATGTAACAGTCATTTGAGTACTTTGTTGTTGGTAGTATCTTTCACTGCAGTCTGTTTTATGTTAGCGTATGTAAGGTAAATTGATAATCTCATTTGCATACAGCGCAGCTAGAGGCTGTCTGCAAAGCGCGAGAGTTTTCAAGTAAAATTAATAAAACATCGATTTTCACTTCTTGCTTCTGTTGATACTTACTGGCTGTTTGGCCAATTCCAGATACATATAATGTTACTTCTCTATAAAATCTCGCATTTCTATCACCTTAAAACAGGTATGTATAGCAAGTAAGCAATATGTTTGCGTTTGACCCCTCTCTCGGTTTTCAGACCGAGATGCTTTTTTCAACTTGCCGTTCATTGTTAACCTTTATAACCCTTATATATGAAGTCGGCTTGAACCAGGATTATTACAGAACACATTAATCATGTTCAAACTAACAGCAACATCATACATAACTGCTGAAGTGAACGACATAATTACTTTAATGTAAATTATTGTAAATGCACTATAATTACACTGTGTTGATCACACTGGTACACAATTAGATCTCTGTATACAATTGAAAATATATCTATAACTGCAGGCAGATAACAATTTAGCAAAATTGCTTCAAAACAAACTGCAAATTTCTTTCATAACATAAAGTCTTTCTGTGTACGACCATGGATGCATTTAAACTGTATGTAATGAGTTCAAAATGAAGCAGAAACATTGTCATCTGGCCAAAACATGGTTAAAATTCCGAGTCTACCACTTTCCTAGTACAACAAAATGTGTTCAGAATATGCACACTTAGGGTATTATATCTGAGTCAGGGTTGACATTTTAACAAAAATCTAAGGTAACCTTTGAAGAGTTATTGTAGCATTTAGCATGATGGACTGCGTACCAACTGTCAATATAATGCTAAATATTATAAAAGGTAATTACAGAAAAACTGAAATATCTTTCTGCTTTGGTTTTCAGTGGAAGAGATGTGAATTTGGTGATACAAATGGTCACGAGTTGTGTAAATAAAACCACAAAACTTCATCCTGTTTAAACAGCAACTATTAAAGTTGCCAAAAAGCTCTCAAAGTACAATCAGTACAATACAAATTACATCTGACAACAATTTGCTTACAGTACCATAGCTAAGAGCTGTGTTTGAAGCCTGGCAACAGAGAAAAATATGAACCATGAGCAGAGAGGAAGAGAAACTTCTAGAGGAAACAAAAGACAGACTTGGTAAAAACATGTGGCAAACATGGAAAGGTTAAGTAATCAAGATAGTTAGGTAGGATGACAACTGATGTGCACATGCCTTACACATAAGAACTGCCAGCATGAAACAGATTCACTCACATACAGGAAGCCAGTTCAAATAACAAAACAGCAGATACTATATGGTCAAAGTAAGGATCAGTCATACAGTTAGAAGCATGACTCTTCTTAGTGAATACAATTTGGGAATCCATGCAGTACAGATTTCAGCAGTTAAGTCTGATTAGAATACGACTATGTATCTATGTTCTCACTGATGCTGTATGCAGAATAGAGATAAACTGTCAAACCTTTCTGAGGTAAAACAAGCCTGCTTGAAAAGTGAAGGAATGGGATTTTAGGACGAGTACTGAGTTGAACTTCATCATAAACAGTGGAGGATGCAAAAGGAGGCAGTGAGAGGATCAAGGATTGTCTTATTACCACAAAGGATACAGTCAGGTGCTGTAACAGTACGGGTGCACTGTTACTACATAATCACCGCGGTTGATAAACACGTGGGCTACATTTCTACATGTTACTTTAAAAGGTAGCACCTCATGTTGCCAGTTGCTCTGCAGAATTCACAAAACAGTAAGGATAACATTTGGTCTTAAGACTAACTGATACCTGGACAAAATGGAACATAACATACTTCGATTTTGATCGTTCAATCACCTTGCCTCACAAATTACGCAATGCAGATTTCAAAGCTTGCATTAGCCAATTTCAGCTGTACTTTAAAAATACACCTGGAAAGCCTAAACATGTGGCAGACTTGTAATAGGAAGCTTATATAATGGTCAAGCTTTTTACCCAATAATACAAGAATTCATGCAACATGAGAAACTTCAACATTTCTACACTGCTTTGTTTTGCCAAACAATAAAAACGATCATTAAAACTCTTGCTGATTTCTCATGAACTGAAACATATAAGTATACTGGTCAAAATAAGAGGCCCATACTTTCCAATTTTATCTGCACAACACAAACTAATTTTCCAAATACTCTAAAGTTTGATGATGGAGTTAAAGGATGAGTACTGAGAAGACTTGTGAGTTATGCTTCAGTTTGCAGCTTTCAATTTTGATTCACATTGCACAGTACCACTCAAATTACAGCTACATAAAAGAAACTGACCTTTTCAGATACAGGAACTTATCAGTTAAAAAGCACTTACTTCACACATCTAAGTTCCAACTTATAAAATAGCAGAAATAAAGTTTTTAACAAAATGCACTATCCTCAGATGTATTGAATAAAGTGGAAAAAATAAGACTTTCTGCTTAATATACATACATACCATCATCTACACATTCGGAATACAAAATATGCAGTAAAAAAACTGCAGAATCGGCTTGCAAAATAAGTCTTACTAGAATTTTGACAATGATAACAGTAAAGCCTACTAGTACAAGTGTCTAAAATGAATCCTGCGATAAAGAAAAAGCCTAAGCCTATATAAGCCAAACAGAAATGCCTGTAAAATAGGAATGCCAATAAATGCCACAAGCAACATATTAATCATAGTTTTGACTGGATAATTCCAGTCAAGAATGCCAGGATAGAGAACATTTAAATGGTCAACTGACCAGTAGATAACGGAAAAGACCATATATATCACTCCATATGCTAAAATGTACACACCATGCAAAAGCCTTACCGGCAAAGCAGAAATGATAAATTCAAGAATTATGATGACCGAATTCATAAGATGAAGGTTTATGTCTACTACGCTTAGATAGCTGATACCACGCTGTGGAAAGAGGGCGCTGAAGTAGATGCAGGTTACGATGAATGCAGCTCCTGAAGCGATTTCAAACAGTAACCAGCTGAGTTTCATATAGAATGGGTTGCTCATTCGTCGGTGCACAATCCATCGATCTCCACTGTCCTGGGCGAAATGGACATCTGCGTCTTCATCACATACATGCATCACAGAAACGATGGTGGCCACAAGAAGGTGAGCAGTCAGCACAAAGTATGACCAGTGGGTCAAGAAGACTGGCCATGGAGCATGCCACTTGTTGTGGTCAAAGATCACAATGCTCAGCACAAGGATTGTCATGGCATACGCAAGCAGAACAATCCGGTAGAACAGGTACACGCCTTTTGGCCAGTGCCACTGCAACCACAAAGAGAAAATGTACACAGCATGCCATAATCAAATCAAATGAATTTATATCTCTCTTTTATGTAAGAATTACTGTATGGCATGGAATCATATCATACAACAATAGGGTGGTCATTAGGGTGTCTTTATGTACTACATGATATTTTCAACTCAGATTTTTTACCGGCCATGTCGAATTATCATGCCAATTTATGTATAAACTCCATGTCCGAATTTATACCTTGATAGCCGAGCACTGATCAATTTCCATACACAGAGGAATCAGAGTCTGGATGACAGCTATGATACTTTCAATTTGGGAAAGAGCAATGATTCCAAAAAGGGCTAAGAATCATGTATGGGATCATCTACGACATCTTCACAAGGAATGGCAAAACCTCAAAAAATGTATTTTGAGGGAGTCTGACACCGAAGAGGGAAAGTGCAATGCTTTCAAGGATTCCTTGCAGGAACTCTTTGATATTGCACATCAAGATGACTATGACCAAGATAGAAAAGGATCAGCAGTTTTTGAAAGCACAGCATGGGAAAGGACAACGTGGTTCCATGACAGGCATTGATGTCAAACTTGCAAAGCAAGAAGAGTGAGTGCTGGCAAGATCAGCAGCATTTGCACAGCACGAGGAATGATGTTGTGCAAGCACAGCTGTGGCAACGGAGGTTTCTCTGTTGGAAACGTCACCTGAGGGAGAGGCATCATCAGATAGCTCAGAAAAAGAGCCAGAACTTTCAATATCTGTTGGGCCACCAAAGTGGCAAAAGGAGAACAATCTCTCTAGTTACTTGTGATGTTGCAGCAGCTCTAGACTGTACCAAAACCACCAGCAGGAAAGTCTCACATTTTCTCTGCTCTTGCTGCATCCAATCTACATGCAGCACCCGTGGATGAGCTGAACATCAGTCCATCTGCAATCCATCGAGCAAAGAAAGATAACACAGCAGCCTAGCAGCTGAGCTTTGTGAACCTTTGGATTCGAAGGTTCCCCTTACTATCTACTGGGATGGCAAGATCATGCCAGATTTTACAGAAATTGGAAGAGGGTGTGTTAATCGCTTTACAATAATGGTATCTTGGTAAGGATGTGACTAAGCTATTGGCCATCTCCAAACTCTAATCCGGGAATGCTACCATCATGGCAGATGCATGTTTGGCCGAGATCAGAAGTTGGGGATTGGAAAACAGAATCGTGGCCATGTGTTCGACACAGCGGAGAGTAACATGGGTTGCAAGGGAAGCGTATACAAGCTGGAAACAGAATTAGGAAAGTACCTCTTGAACCTTGCCTGTCGACATCATGTTTCGGAAATTGTTCTGGAAAAGGTGTTTTCACTCCATGATTATGCAAGGTCTCCAAAACTGGAACCTTTCAGTCATTTCCCTGATGTCTGGCCACAGATCAATCAGGCCAAGTATCGCACAGCACACCAGGGTTAGATAAAGACACAGAACAGCGCGCCAAAGAAATTCGAAAAAATGTCATCACCTTCACACTGCAGCAACTGAGTGCTGAACACCACAGAGACGACTACAAAGAGCTACTAGAACTAACAGTCATTTTCCTAGGGAGGAATTCTACTGAAAAGAATAAAGTTCAGGTACCCAGGGGCATTTCACTGGGCGTGTTGGATGGCACAGGCGATCTGTGCAATCAAGATTGGCTTTTCAGAGAGCAGTTTCCCATTCAACAATGCCAGAGCACAGAGAGGGCATCTCGACAATCCTACTCTCAACAGGTGTGGAATCATTTACTTCGAGTGTCACTTTTTGTGACCACAACCTATGTGAAGTACTGGTTCACCTGTACATCACCCAATGAAACTCCAAGGAACGATCTTCAATTCTTGAAGGCAATCCATACTTACCCATACAAGGAAGTCTCACAGGTCGCCTCCAGACACCTTTCGTATTTGTCGGACACCTTTTTGATGATTCAATCACCATCGACAAAAAACAGCGCATGTCTAGGCATGTGCAACAATCAGGGGCTTCTTCCCATACATGATCGAACTACAAAAGCACTACCCGATTTCTTCACCACTTCTACCACCAAACCTTTTTCAGATCCTCGGATTGGATGAAGCTTTTCTTGATCGAGACCCGCAACAATGGAAGTCAGAACATTCATACAGCGAGGCAAGACATCATATCCGCCTTACAAGTGATGAATGATTGGCAGAGAGAGGAGTGGCTCTCATGCAGTCCTTCAATGAAGTCCTGGTCTGCTATGAGGAAGAGAAACAATTTGTTCTGAAAATGATACAGTACTATTGAAACAAATTCCAAAAATCACTGAAGTGAATAAATAAATGATAAATAACTGACTGTTCTTCTTTTGCATTAGCCTTGTTTTTTATGTTTAAGTGTTAAATTTGTTTGAATCTTTGAAAATTACAATGTATCATATCGCTTTCTAAGTGATAATTCCTCTGGGGCTTTGAGCAAGTTCTAAATATATTCTGATGTTCATCTAATTTGGCAGATAACAATGTTTCTCAAAGTGGAACACAAAAACAACCAGGCTGATATTAATTTAAGACACACCCTAGTGGTCATGGCATATGCAAGCATTCCAAAACAAATTTAAGCTTTGTGTTGGAACCCACCACTTCAGTCCATCTATTAAAAAACTAATATTGTGAAAATTTCAGGTAAACTGAACCACATTTAAAGGTTGCACAAGTCTATCAAAGATTGCTGAGCATATGAGAGTACACATGTTATGGCAAACAAGCAAAAGCAGTACACAAATGTAAACACAACGTAAAGTATTTATTGCAGTATGACTTAAACCTGAAACTCTCAATATTAGATTACTGTAATAAAGTAGTAAGTCATCAAATTGCAAGTGCAATCACAAATACGTTAGTCATAAACTATGGCATATACTGTCCTTACCCCTCTTCAGTGTGATGACAGCTCTGATTGTTAGTCTATATTTCATTCAAGTCTGGCCAGCAGCCTTCTTCTTGCAGCCAGGAAATTTGTGTTCTTAACAATTTGAACAAGTACATATTGTTTTTACTATATATCATTTGCCAGATCTGATATCTAATTGCAATCTAAATGTGGACCAGCTCTAGTCTTCTCTCTTATCACTGACAATCTTATGTGCCATCATGATTTTCAGTAAAACAAGATAGTCCTCAATTTCATTCCAGATTTCTGGTGAGAAAGAATCCTAAAATTCCAGTATCTGATAAAAAAATCTTTCCGTGTTGATGGTGACAAAAGGATTCCGTGGGCTGTTAACTATAACCATTCTTTATTTCCCAGTGAACTCAATTCTTGGCTTGAAAAAGGCCAACCCAACTGTGACCTCACTCAGCTACCACAGATGACTAAGGAACGCTGTAGTAGTGGCCTGACAAAGGGACAGAGATGGCACAGGGAGCCTCAAACCATGGCTGGATGCAAATGTTAACAGATGAACAGAAGAAAACAGGAAATTATCCTTTTCTTCAACTGGCTTCAGTTTGAACTGTAATAAAAGCATCCACAATTTGAATGAAAATAAGATTCTTGCCATTCACTTAAGCCTGGTGAAAGGCTCTAGATGCTACAAAATGAATGCATCTAGATGGCATTCCACCAGGATAAATGATTACTAATTCCAAAAGGAATCTCCAGGATGATGGACTTAGTTGCTGTCTCTGCAAAAGCAATAACTCACTCCTTGAACTCAGTAATCACAAGAAGATCACTGCTGTCTCAAAGCTACTCTGGTCAATCCAAATCCAATGCCAATTGTTTTTGAAAAGACAAAAATGGCAATATCTGGACCAGTACCAGCAACAAATTTCATAAATGATTTTCAGCTATGATGGTGCTAACATGCTAAACTAAGTAGAATCTGGTCAAAGGGCTTTTCTATCAAAGTACACCAGCAAGCTTACAGGTACTGCTGGCTACCATGACAAAGCATGTGCCCTTGATCTTCCTTTTCTCAAGGCAATGGATCAAGGCATCGGCCTGGGCTTCTTTGGTAGCGGAGTTAATATTTGGGATGCCAAGTACAAGGTTGCTCTACTCCAAAACTGGACAAAAAAAACAGGCAGTCAATCCACATTCTTCCAGGCTATGACTAGTTTGATCCAAAACTGCAGCTATCAACTCAGCAACAAAGGAATTCAAACTGAGATTTTTACCCAAACTCTTGCTTTCTTATGCTCTTTCACGCACACTGGCACACTGGGCCACTGTCTCCATCAGCTATGTCATAACCACTATAAATTTTGCAGTGCTAGTTGTAACTTCCTTCTCTTATTTCATCTCTCAGTGTGTGCTTCCTTAGACTTTGTCTTTATGACTTTCAGTTCCATTTTCAGTGCTGTTGTTTCATAATTATAACAATTTAAAAATTATACTAGCATATTTAAGTCATTAGAAATTCAACATGAGCCATATCTACATTAGACTTTCCATTCATTTAAAAGAAACAAACATTGGTGACTGAGTTTGGCAAAATGACAAATGACATAAAACTTCCAAAGGCCTGTGCAACCTCTAAATATACTTCAGTTTACATCAAAGTGCACCTGCTTTATTATTTTATATAGACTTTATATAAACTTTACATAAACTATTTTACATAAACTTCCTTGGCTGCTTCTGGTATTCAAAAATTGAAACTCTTTTTTACCATATACAAGTGGACCAGCCTATAGCAATTACATTCACTTTTAAGATGTCTGCACTCCATTTAGAAGTTAACTTCAAATGAAATTTTGAAGAGAGCTGATGTAATTTGATACCTTGGCACCTACCATCTTCTGAGATATGTACCTTGTGTGAAAAACACCAGTAATTTAAAACATACCTGGCAACTGTAGAAGACCTCTTGTGGATCAAACTCAAATCCAAAGTTTCGCAAATGAAATTCATCACGAATGACTTGAGAACATTGACTCTAAACCAAACATTTATTACATAAAAACAATAAAAGGCTGTGTAAGGAACTTTTTAAGTAAACAGAACAGCTTAAGTAAACAGAAAATCTTCTCTGTACGGATCACATTTTGCGGATTGTTACTTGTGCTGATAGGTATCATCAGGTAAAATAGGACGACATTCAGCAACAGTCCCAAAACCCGATCCGTACCAATTCCTCATCGGTTACATACACAGTCAACAACTACAGGTTCTGCATTCATTACACATCACCATGACAATATCCACATTCAGAAAGGCACAGTAAACAAGTTTGCAGTACTGCCTTTGCTGGTAAGTTAATGCCAACATACCCGCGTACTTGTATCTTCTGGTGAAGTGCTATGGTTCAGCAGTGGCAGCTGCTCTGAGGGTTCGGTCATTTTGGGGGAAAGATTTCAAATAGAAATATTTGATTTATTTTATCGATCGCTTTCTCGTCGTCTAATAGGCGTCTTCGCGCGAAAAACTCAAAATCGCAAAAATTCGAGCATTTGCAGATTCAAAATAACAAACACTAACAGGGAACGATCATATGATAACTAACATAATCTAATACGCCATCTAGCACACAATGGCCCGCTGAATGTTTAAATTTAGCTAGTAAGTTAGTCAGATCTTTATTGAAGGAATCAATGAATCATCGCAATCGTAATCTCGAGATTATTAAAAGTCCCAACTAAAGCCACGTCACGGGGACCAGCTTATTTACAGGCGCTCAGCTAAAACCAAATCGATAGGCAAAGGGTTCGGTTCCAGGTCAAGCTTCAAAAGTCAGGCAGAGATAGCGTGGCGGTTACAATGGGTAATGTTTGTAATTGGAACTGAAGGAGAGAAAACAACAAGAGGAGTCAGGATAGGATCTGTGAAAGTAAACTGATAGGATCTGTGATTATAAATGTAAGTTTACACGTTTTTCTGTAATGACAGATATTCCCAACCCTCCTATATTCATCAGTTAATTACAATCCAACCACTCCGATCAACCCGCGCCTGTTCAGCCCTAACATTTCTCCGCCTTTCCGTCATCTCATTCTTAAAATGTGGAACTCGCTGCAAAGCCATAGCTGCTCCACCCTTTGGATTAAACTCCCGTCAGAATTACCACGATTATCTGATCCATTCCACGACCTCACCAACACCGCCTCTTGCAATCTCTGCCCATGTCTTTCACTCAAAACTAAAAACACTCCACATCCGAAGAACCTACCCCGATTCCTTCTCTTCCCTTTACCTATTTCGCCGCTCCAATTCTAAACACCATCCGCCGTGGCAGTCTGACTGTCTCTCTGCCTGACCCTTGGATCTTGACGTGGAACCAATGTGACCTCATCTACTGTACCTATTGATTTTGTTTTGACTGAGTGCTTGTGAATAGCTTGTTCCAGCGATTAGCTTTCTTTGGTCATTGCAGAAATCTCGAGTTTACGAGTTCAATTACGACTCTGCTAATTTTTTCAATAAATTTATCGTTAGAATAAGTGACATGCCATTTCAGAGATCCCTGTGTAGGCCTACGGACCGTGTTAACCCACGATTCAAATCTCTGAAATTAGGCACGATCGGTATTGCGAACCGTCATCCTTACGCCCATAAGCGCCTTGACTTAGGCCTACGTTTAACCAGTGTAGCTAAACCGATCACGGTCAAGAAAAATTCCACCAACTATGATAACAGAAACTTAACGTCATCTTCTGCAAGGTGAATTTAATATGTAGGCCTAGGCTAACTACATGTATGCGCAAACTTGTCGAAGCTCCACTGCTACTTTCTTAACCAACGGCGTTTCATTCCATCTCCTTCCATTCAAGCAAGATGCGGCATTGCCCCTCACACGTGCTTCCTTCCTCTTCATTTCATGCGAGATTTGCCCCAACTGGCAACGGCATTGACTACACCTTGTAGATTGGATCCAGGATGTGCTGGGTAAATCCACGAACGAATCCATCCTTGCACTCCTTGTCCCACTTCTTCTCCTTGGGGTTGTAGAACTGGTCGCCCCAGAGCCTCTTCATCAGCTTGTTCGACTTGTGCATTAGATCAGCTTTTACTTCCGATTTACTGGATTTGTATTCTTTGCCGAGCAGACTGAGCTTAGTGCTATGGATGACTGAGAGAATTTTCATTAATCCTAAAACAATGATAAAACTGCACGGGGTAAAGATCTGCAGGCGCCAATGCGGCCATGACGACATTTGATTTTGGGCACCCCGCCACTGAGTTCCCCCAAACTGGTTGGAAAGTGTCAGCGGTTGCCTACTAAGGCATGAGGTAAGAAAATATGCCCAACGCAAATGTAAAACTGATAAAATTGCAAAACCAAATACTGAGGCGGGAAAGGAGGCTGGCTGCTAAGGTATAGCACTTCATCTTCAAAGGCATTAACTTAAACGCTTAAGGCCTATATGATAACAATTGAGCCTTTGCATTCTATAAAATAGCACCATGTATTAATATGCTTCTGGTTCTTGATGGAGATAATGTTAATAATGCAAACTGTCTGAGTTATTATAGAGGCTTTCCTTTTACTCAGCAGATGTTATGCCTCTGGTCTGCTGACGGGTGTGTGATTTCTCATATTCTTCAATTTCAGCTTGTTTCCTACACTCCTCAGCACTTGTGAAGCTGGGATCTATTGCGAGTGCAGAATTCATATCTTTTAAGGCTTCAGCATAGTTACCTTCAAACAAAGTTGAACAGAAATCAAATCAAATTAAAACAGAAATCAAGATAAACCCACAAAAGAAACAAAATTTGTTTCCTTCAAATATTTTATCACTAGCTTAACTAATCTAATCAAATGACTTCTATAGTGCCGTAATCATAATGCCCAAGGCATAAATTGATGGTCCCTTTAAGTGAAATTATAATCAAAATTATAAACCACTGGATTAGTCGGGTTGAATTCTGACAGGTAAGAGAAACCAGAAGTTAATGTAAGCTACGATCGGTAAGCAAGTTGAAAGAGATCAGTCTAAGTTTAGACCTGACTGACATCATAGAACTGGCAGAATGAAATCAAACGGGCAGCAAATTCCAAAGCCATGAACCAGTAACCTAGAACTCAACACTGTTCTGGAACGAGGGCCAACAAAAGTTACAGTGTCCACTGATCAAGTGCACTATATGTTCGTATGACGATTGAACATGGAACTTAGCCTTAACTCTTTAAGTCAAAAAATTATTTTATGCATCAAACTCAAAAACTAACAAATGTCTGCTATGGACTTGAAGAGTTGAACGTTATTTCTAAACCATTTTTTTCACTGATGATTCAGTGTCCTGAAAGTATAACACTGTCATGCAGTTCGTTTACAGGCTCCATTTACAGGTACTTTCACAGGACTCGTGCTGTCAACGTTACTACTTGTGAGATGTGACCATGTGTGGCTTGAGAGTTTGTCGGTGATATGCAGGCAGAGGGCTGTGTTTCTGTGTGTGTATATATATATATATATATATACATGTATAGATTATAATATATATATATGTAATATATATATATATATATATGTTTGTGCATAAATTTTGATTCAGTGGGTCATGGTTCGTTGTCGAGGTCATGCCTGATGACTGATTAAGCTAGAAAATGTACATATATGTATGTGATAACATTTGTTCTTTGAAATAGATTATAATACAGAATCTAAGAGGAAAGTGTTAGTGTTTGATGTCGAGATAGGCCACATTATCTTATACGAAAGATTATAAGTAGATTTGAGGAGAGTGATGTTTGTCTAAAAGATTATGGACTTGTACCTATCTAGATGATTAGACTTGGTAGGGTGCAATGTGAAAAATTCAAAGAAATAAAGAATGGAAAAGTGAATTACCGGTACATCTTCAGTATTTATGTGGGTGGTTTCTACTGGAGTGTGTAGTATCATTTGAATCATTGACCTAATCTCTCTAACCTACTGAGTCCTGCAGCTTACCTAATCTGTAATGTATTAGGCCTCGATTGTAGTAGGCTGCTGTCAGCTGTGGGTTAAACTTCAGTGCACAGGTGTAGTCGTCAACTGCATCGTAAAAATTTACTTGAAAGTATTTGACAAGACCACGGTCATTGTATGCCACGGACAACGGCTCACTTCTGCAACGGAAAGCAGTGGTGGGAAGTTCCATATTTTGTTCAAGAGATAAAGCTTTAAGTACCAAAAATGAAATGCTGTTACACATTGTTATGCTGAACATCACACATGAAAAACAAGACCAGGTCAAACGGTGCAGAAAGTTACACATTTCTGAAAGCAAGCATATTTGCTGTCATTCAAGACAGCAAATATGAAACAAAAGCCAACTTATTTAAACTACTTTTTGAATGTTTTCATGTCTACGTCATTTCAGTTTGTTAATTAATTGTTTTTAAACAGTGTATATGCATGCTGACATTTGCACCACATGAAGTAACTAGCAAATAACTACATGTACAGTGCCCTTTTTTCAGCCTTGGCCATAGTACGGCTCTCTATAAATCGTCTTATTATTCTTATCATTACTTTGAAGCCTATGATACCCCAGTACTCAAATAAACATGAATGGTTGAGTTTGCAGTGATTATTTTAAAGCAACATTTTCTACCTTTGTTTTTTTTTAAATTAAGCTTAGCTTTAATTATTCTCATCTTAAATTAACATAACAGTGGATTTAAAAAGATTAAAAATCACTACTAGCCAATTTCTTCTACAGTCCTTTAAAAGCTTCAGTTATGTCCACTGAAAAATTGCCATATTGTCTTCAAGCAATCCACAAGTCATCAACTCTAGACTGAACTGAATGTTTCAGCCTTAAGGATGCTGTGAGTCTCAGAAACCATTTGTATCTGGTTACCTTGCTTAATGCCGACTAAAACCTAAAGTATCTTCAACTATCTAGAATTAATTAAGCAACAAAGTGACAATCAGTCTTGCTTCATGGTTCATATACCCACATATGAAATTAATATCATACTAAAGCAAAACAGTTTAAAATGTCAAATCTGCAGCTCTGTACTGGTGAATGAAAGTTGTTTACCTAGTGTGTCTTAGGCACACTGAAACAATGCAAATTTTATGATTTCCAATTTTTAAATGTTAAAAACTATATTAAAGTAATACACAAACAGTTTTGCATGCTGATTTTCTTGTGCTGTTTCGAGCTCCACAGTCAGTTGGCAAATAAGATCACTGTACGTTTCTTCAGCAGCATTGTAATCCTTGCGCTTAATAAAATCTTCTGCTTTTTTCTTAAAGATGTCAGACTGCTCATAAACAGACATTCTCTGAAAACAAAAGAAAGGCAACACCATTCGGTCAGTTGCTTATGCTTAAATTGAAATGGACGATTTCGTAACAAGCAATTTCCCACTCTGTGGTCATCAACGTTAATTTTGCCTTTCATCACTGCAGTATGTCTGGAGTTTGAATCTTGCAATCTGTCAAGATCACACGATGCACCCTGGTGCATATCATAAAATTAACAATTTGTTAAACGTCTTGTACCCAGCAAGGAATTGTAGTTTGTTCAGGTTTTATATTACTTTGTAATGCTTGTATTTCAGCACATACAATTCTGAGGACACTGAAGACAGATCTCCAGGCATGCCTTCCGTATCATGCACATGAGTGATAATCTAATCTACCTTGCATTTAGAATGCTGTGGCAGCTTCTATAGTTTAGGACAAAACATAAAACAGAGACTTGCAACTACATCTGCTTCTGAAGGCCGGTTTCTGGCCTGGGAATATATGCTGTGCAATGAAGCACATCTTCAGCTAAATGAGCCAACGGCCTATTGTAGCTGTTCATCAACTGCCTAAACTTGCAAAATCTAAACCATTGTGACCATAATTTTTAAACAGTTTACATTCTCCGAGTAAGGAAACATCTATCTACTCACGAGCTGTTCTGCTGCCTACAATATATTATCGCCGAAAGTAAGCGCTATAAAATGATCTACTGTTTTCTCTGTTACATTAACTAGCTGTTAATTAATTACGCGGATCTTATGGAACGGCAAGAAGGCCTACACGCAGCGCAACCCAATCGATCCGTCCTCCTGTTTCACTTCAAATGGGGCTACGCTCTTACAAAACAAGCCGTTAACCTAAAACAAACATTTTTCGAGTAGCTGCGGCGCGGATAAGTCAAATAATCTCATATTTAAAAGTAACTTAGGCCTACCGCAAAACTAGTAAAGCTGTTACGGATTTTCTTTTTTAAAGGTCAAGGCCGGATTTCAGTGAGTCTATTGGTGTAGGCCTGAGGAGGATCATGTAGCGCCGAGCTTAAAAGCTGTGATGCATGACATTTTAGGCTAAGAGTTATAACCGAAACTGGATTGTCGGCCAGAGAACTAGGGTGGGATTAAGCCAAATACAATTAAGACAGGCTAAATCTAAACTTCGTCGGCCAACGACGTCAACTGAATATTTTGCTGGCGAATGTCTGCATTATAAAGCAATCTGTCTTCATTCCGCATGTGTTTCTTGTGTGCGCAGAGTAGCCCTATGCACCTAACAAGGTCCTGCAAATATGGCTTGGCAATGCTAGTAGGCTGCGCTGAGCGATTGTGAAACAGAATTCTTAAAACACGGAACGTGTGCTACATTATTTCCCAACCAACACGTCCAAGTGGGCCTCATAACAGCAACTTAGTAGGGCTCATATGTGCAGCCCAGATGGAACCCATTACATATTGACCGCAGACCCAAATTAGGTCCTATGCACACAACCCTCTGGATTACCAATATGGGCAGCCCAGATGGTATGCCACTACGGGCTGAATATGGGCCTCATTTGGGTATACCACATGCGAGTCCAAGACATTTTGATCGCAAATGGGTCCTATGCGACCAGTCATGTTTACATACATGAGACAGACCTCAGGTATACCTCTAGAGGTGTAATATGGACCCCGTTTAAGCAATTCTCTGGTTTACCTATTTGGGTTTAATCCTGGCTTAATATGGGCCCCACATAAGTAAACCAGAGTCTGCCCACATATGAGCTTAGTATGTGTTACATTGAGGCAATCCACTGATGCTATATGGGCTAAATAAAGAACCTAAATGGGCAGCCCATGAATTTTGGAAGCTCTGAATATGCTTAATTTGATTGGATTCAGTGTTAAATTAACTGGAATTGCTGTAGTCAAGACGAGTGGACAGTGGATGCAGACAATGGCAGAGGCGGTTTTAAAATCAAGCAAAGATCGAATATGGCAAAGGTCACAAATATGAACATAAGCAGGTGCACAAGGGGTTGGAGCTATAATTTTAAAATGAGAAGTGTGTCAAAGGTGAAACAGCGTACCATAATTGCACACAGTCACGTAAGAGGTGAAAATAAGTGCATGAATTAGTTGATAGGTGAATGGAAGACTCATGACTTTTCTTAATCTGATCTGGTAGACCTAGATTAATGAATTATTTACCAGACCTAATTCTAGGTCTAATTATACCTTGGATGTAGTCCGAATAGCATTATTAAGCAATGAAAAATGTAGAAAAACTACATACAAAAGTAATTCCAGCAGAAGGTTGTTATAGTAGTGCATCTCAAGCGGATACAGAATGTAGTATCCAAATAATTGTAGTTGGCCACAAATTAAACTGAAGCAAATCATTAAACTGCATATAATTGATTAGCACACTTACACCAAGCTTTCACAAACATCAAATGCCCTAATTTTTGAAATTTTTATGCTAACACAATTAGACTTAAAATAATGAATTTTTTCTTACGACAGTTGCTCACTCAGATATCCCAATTCTATAATGAGCAGTAATAATAATAAGACAATTTACAGTGGCATGACTCATTTAAATTTATGGTGAAAACATTACATCTTCAGGGACTGGGTTCCTTACAGCAGTTTGCAATAATACTCAACTTTTAAAGTAGGCATCAATTTGCGGCTGTCCAATCCAGTCATGTATAAAACACAAATTTATTGTGAAAATGATAAAATTATAATCTTATTTTGCTCAAGACAATACCACCATAGTGACACTGTGCTTAACCAATGCAAATTTTCACCACCATGATGAATAAATCAAAAAGGGTCAAGTCAGGACATGCAGTCACCTTTTTTCACACAAGGATTCCAGAAAGCTTAGACTTAAGGTCATGGTTAGAGTTGTGCTTAGGCTAATGGTTTGATACAACTGTGTAATATGTGCATTTGGATTCATCTTGTAAAATTTATAATTTGTTGTGATGCCAACGCAAACCATTAGGAAAGGTTCGGTTCTTGGATATAGTTCTAATAAACACTTCAGCTGAAAGATCTACAAAAAAATCTGAAAATGAACTTCACATTCTATGTCTCCTGCCAACATCACCTGGGGTCGCCCATAAAAGACGTCCAAAGAAATGTCCTAGTTTGGTCCCTCCCTCCACTTGTCTGCATTTGGCATTACCCTCACCATCCCCTCTGTGACCATTTGCACTCCATCAGAGCACAAAGCCCTAGATCTGGATGGCATCTGACTGAAGCTGGTGTTTTGTTTAAGACACGGGCTGTATAGACAACTATACATACCAAATTTTAGATACAGACATTCCCATTGGGTTATAACCCCCTAACCTTGTTGGTATCTGGACGACACCTTCCTCCCCTCTTTGTGGGTGTTCTTAGTGGCCTAATATACTGCATGTTTGTAGAGATTTCTTTTGTAGGGGACACAACTCCACGATGGGATACAGCTACATGAGTAAATGCATACGTCAACGAGCCTCTATGTCCAAGGATCCCTGGTTTGTATCCTGATTGTGGCTTATTTGAGATTTAAATCTCGGGCTCGTACAGTCTGTGCATGGGGACCTTAAAAGGCGTGGCGCCCATTCAATACAGGCAGTGGTGGTGAAGGACCTTACCTGATAAATTCATTGAAAAATGAGCAGGGTCAAGGTCATAAGAATACTGTATCAAACCTACACATTTACATTTCAAATATAACCTTACTTCACATTATCAAGTAGTTTGCATCATCAGAATACAGAATTTACAGAACTACAGAATTTAGTCAGGAAAAAGTCTAATCAACCCCAAGACAGAATCTTCTCTCTACCAACTACTTGTCCTGTTGCAGCATGATGCATAATTTACTGCTGTAACAAACTTCACTCTCAACAAATCATACAAAGGCGTTTCGAGTCATGTTAAAGCAACATGCATTTTGTAACAGTCTTGTAATGTAACAGACCCCAACCAGAAATTTCAAAATTTCAAAAGTTTATTTTTCATGACGAGTTTTAGCTTTTCGTTTGTCTTCGTTTGGCAACTCTAGATCTTCGTGTCGTATTACTATGATAATCACGAGACCTTTGTCGATGTTTGTGATGATTTCTACCACTACTATGTTCCTGGGAATGTCTTGATCGATCTCTTTCCTGTGAGTGTGTTCGATCTTTGCTCTTCTTTGAGTGCCTCACAGCATCATCTTCAAGTTCTTCAGATCGTCCTTTTTTTGAAGACTGTGTACTTGCAATCATTTCAGGTGACCGGCTCCTAGGCGGATTCCTAGCTTTGCTATTTTGTTCCATTTGACTTCCTGCATTAATCTGAATTTGTTTAACCTCTGATCGAGTACTTTCTCTTGAAAAATTTCCAGTGCGAGTCTTCCCATATTGATGTCCATGTGAATGCCACCCAGTAAAACTCCTCTTTTTGGTCAAGCGCCCTGGCCTGCTTCTTTCATCATGAAGTACTTGCCCACTCCAAGTAGAATTTTTTTGCTTTCCCTGACCAACAGAAAAGCCTTTTTCAGAATCGCTGATTTCACCTTCCTCAACTTCAAGACAGTTTAACGATTCTTTTGCTTTCATCTCAGTCTTGGACACTCCTCCTTCTGCCCCATCTTCCAAATCTGGCGACTTAAAGGAAGATGGTGACTCTGAGACACTCCCAAATAGTCGATCGTTTGTGTCCGACTGATAGAGGTCAAAATTTTCTTCTGGCGCGTGCACCTGCAAGAGTTCTGAGTCACTATACGCTCCATCAGACTGCAATGCTTTTTTATTTTTGGCTGGTGATAAGTTGGCAGTGTCTTTTAGCAAATGCTGTACAGATGAAAATGAACTACTAGGCTCTTCTGGAGTAGAAAAGCCATTCTCAGACTGTGCGTCAGAGTTGTGAAGAAAAACTTTGAATGGAATACTTTGAGGAGAGGGATCTTCATCCTGGTTTTCATTATCAAGCAGCAACTCAACATCAGCTGTTGGCCACTTTCTTACCTTGTGGGAAATGTCAAGATTCTTCACATAAGTTTCATTGTCACCAAACTCTTTGTCTACCCGTTGCATCCATGGATTCTGATGTTTGTGACTCTCCAGTAAATTTAGAGGGGCTAAATCCATTTCTTTATTAGAACAGGAACTCGGATTGGAAGAAAACACATCATCAATCATAACAGTTGTTTCTACCTGACCATTACCATCCTCAAGAGCAATCTGAGTCTCAGCAACAACATTAGATGCATCATCTCTTTCAGAATTACGTGCCTTGTCTACCAACTTCTGCTTCAAATTTCTCGTATTCCTTAAATTTTCTGTAACATCATTTATGGCATGATTTGACTGGTTGCAGTTCATTACGTTAGATTCATTTTCCAGAAATTCCTCACCTGCCATTACATGAATAAGGCTTCCCTGCCTTGTCTCAGTGATTTCTGCTGTGGAATTGTCTGACTGCAATGACACAAAATTGGCAAAGAAGTCTTGATCAAAGCTAATGTTAGTGTTTTCATTTTCAAAGTCACCCACGTGGGCCGGAGTGGCACCTGTAATAGCTACATCAAACAGAAAATCAAAAGAATGATTCTGTGAATCGCTTTCTGTCTGAGGAACACCTACATCAAAGTCAGAAAGAGCTTCCTCTCCGGAGAATGCATTTCTGACACTGTCTTTTTTATGAGTGGCTTTGCTGATTTTTGCCCCAAGATGTAAATCAGAGTTCACCTCCACAGGTGTGCAAAGTAGCTTGCTGAACGACTTAGACGCTTGTGAAAAGTTGTTAGGAGACTCGTGATATTCAGCAGATATATCAGCCGACTCTTGTCCTGAACCTCTATGCTCTGCCTGGCTTACAGTTTCAACATCATCATTCTGTTTGGTGTCCAAATGAGTTGTGTTTTTTCTGGAAATAAAAAGTCCATCAAGAAGCTGTCTAACATTACCTTTGACTTCTTTGTTCCTCTTACCAGTATGACTGTCAGAAACGCCTCCACCACCACTGATGTTGGTTTTGTTAACTAAGTCTCGTCTCTGCGAATTCAACTTCTTTTGACCGGTATCTTCTGATGGCCAAGGTTTACTCGTCTCCACCGACTGAATACTTATTGGCGTATTTGAAATGACTCCTTGCACAGCCTGTGCATTCGAAATTTCTGATTGAGCAGGCTTTCGATGAGCTGGTTTCTTCAAACAAGACGACTGCATGCCAGAAGTTTCTTTATCTGTGTTTACAATAGATCTATCCTCCTTGTTTTGAGGTGAATGTTGCATGACAGCAGAAATATCAGAGTTTTCTGATGTAACCATCAACGTCTCATTCTGTGAGGAGCACGCAAGTTTTGGAAGACTGGTTTCCATACTCACAGTATTTGAATTTCCTAGCACAAAGCTGGATGTGATTAAATTCTTAACTTCTGGTGGATTATTTGTTGCATATTCACCAAATGTGAGAACCCTATAATCTTGTTTACTTCTTTCTTTCTCCATACTAAGTGTGACTTGTTTGTCAGTTCTAGAAAGACTGGCTTGCTTGAGCTTTGCCATTGACCTCATAGTAAAAATTGTAAGTGAAGGCACGTTACTATCGCTCAGTGGCTTCTTTTGACTACTACCACTTGCAGGCTGCAAGGACATTTTCACTGGAGCAGTATCTTCCACTCTTTCAGAATCCAACATTTTCTTTTCCACGACCAAACTGCTCATGTGTTTCTGAGCTTCTCTTTGTGAGATCTTCTGTGCAACATCATGCCGTTCAGCCATGCCTATATAGCGTTTCAGCTGCTCAATTTCAGGCACCAGTCTAGAAATCAGCTCAGGTGTTTTCTGTATTTTTTTGGCATTACTGGCAAGTGTCACACATTTCCTTTGATCATGAGTTGCTGTCCAACTATTTTCCTCAGGTGGAAAACCTGGTTGTTCAGAAACACTGTGACTCAGAGTGGACATCTTCAAAAGCCTCTCCTGTATGCTCTCGTCGCTTCTGCTTTTCTTTGTAGGCAGTTCAGCATCACTGCAGCTCAGCTTACGCTTGCGAGTTGTATCATCCATTCTTTTGCTGTTATCAGATTCCGTACTAGTTTGCCTTTGATCATCATTCTTGATAACTGATTCTTGCTTTCTGAAATCATCTCTTGTGTGAACTTTGGCAGACTGGCTCGAAACAGCAGCTTCCCCTATTTCAGACTTCGTTCGATGTGAGCGATGGCCACTCAGCGAAGAATTTTCTTCCATTCTCAATTTTTCTTGATGTGAGCTGTGCACAGACTGGCCAGATGCAGCAGTATTTTCTGCAATGGAATGTTCTTTGTGTATGCCTTGCCTCCCAGAAGAAGTCTCTAATTCCCTCTCAAAGCGTTTTTTCTTGCTTTTGCTAAACCTGCTATTAAAAGGAGCACTAGCTCTTTCCAAGTGCAGGACATCAGCCTTCAACTTACAAGAACTTTCTGTCGTGAGTTTTAGTCTCAGGTCGTTGTCAGGCAAGGTCCCAGACTCAGAGGTTTCACAGCATTTACCAACATTTTCTGAAGCAGTTTTGGATTTCTTAGGTTCTACTTCTTTTGATTGTGGTTTTTCAACTACTGAATCAGTTTTCTGTAAACCAGAATGTGAAGAAGATTCCACTTGTTCATTTTCTTCAACTAAAGAGTCCTTTTTTTGTCCAGTATACGATGAAGAAATTTCTCTTGTTCTGTTTTCTTCAACCGTTTTGTCTAAAGAAAATGAAATTTCTTTTGCAACACCACTTTTGCCAACTAAAATTTCCTTCCGTGTGGTGTTGCTAATCACAGAGTCTTCAGATTTATTGCCTGGAGTAGAATGAAAGTCACTTTGTCTAAATTTTTTCCAAGAATTGGAAAGTATTCCTTTTGTTTGCTTAGAAGTGTCAGTTTTCTTCAGCTGTACAGTTGAAGAAATTTTTCTGTCATTTCTGTTTTCTAAACAGCCAGTTAAGTCAACACGTTCTGATGAAACATCTCTTTCCACATCTGCAGTTTTTTGATTGTTTTTATTTTTAGCTAAGTGCAAAGAAGTTTCCTTAGGCTTAACATGTACTATAAAATTACTCTGGAACTCCTTGTTAGCTAGAGAAGGAGTATTCCGTTTTGAGTCTGTTACACTGCTTTTGCTTGCACCAGAAGCCGACATAGACACTGCAGCTGTGTAATCCAAGAGTTCATGATTGACAGTCTTCGTTTCGACAGAACTTTTCTCTCCAAAACTGTTTTCTTTTGCTTTGGACTTTTCTTCTCTGTCAACTTTGAGCATCACACCAGAACTGGAATCATCCTGCAAACTATTTGTTGTAAGGTCTGAATTTTTTACTTGCTCAATGGGCAACAAACATGGTTCTGATTCTACACCTTGGAAAGCAAAGACATTACAGGCTGAGCAAGATTCTGAGCTACATGGCAAATGCAGAGCACCTTCTAACACAGAAATTGCATTAGTGTTTTGACTTGGCTCACATCTGTGGCTTTTCTGATCCTCTGACTCAAGCAGACTACGTTTTGGAACTGCAGGCTGAACTGTCATTGTGGCTCCAGATGAAACCAGTACCTCATTTCCCACACCCAGTGCATGTACTGAAACCACATCCGTTCCTGATATGACTGAGCTACTAACAGTCAAACCGCAAGCGACTGTGTTACTGCTCGACAACTGGTGACTAAATGATGAACGATTATTTGTGCTGCAGTCAAGTGAACAGCTGGAACTAACACCTACATTCCAGTCCAATAAACACGTATCACTCGTCGAATGTCTTCTTATGTCAGTTTTTGTAATCTCCTTAGAACTGCAATCTGGTAGAGATGAAATCATTTCAGTTCTGCTCACTCTGGGCACACTGCCTTGACCCTCTATTCCATGGAAACTCCCCATGCTCTGCTTAGAAATGCAAACAGACTGGTCAGAGTCACTCGAGATCCTTCTTTCCGCCACAGTTGACTGCAGCCTGAAATGCAATACATGAAAAATGCAGAGTAAGTGGACAACAGTATGAATATTTACATTAAAATTTAAATGTAATATAATTCAATGCAGAGAAGTGTAAAAGCTACTTAAACTATAGTAACATGAATCTGCCAACTTAACCAGCTGACAACATCAAAACTCCAACCATCATTGTCAGCATTGTCATTACAATCATCAGAATATTCTCTATTGTATTTTTAACATACTTTTAATTTTCACTGTCATTCTCGTCATTATTCTTGCATTTTAACACATGTTCATTAGCAATCTTCTTTACAGAGGTCACATTTCTACCAATTTCTCACTTCCGTCATTTGTCATTTTCTGCTTCTTCTCAGTATTTAAAAATTATGACATCTTTAATCAATTACTTCACTGTGGTCATCAGTGCAACTTTAGTATAAAAATACAATCTCACACACTCACAACTTCTTTACTATCACTGATGTCCTCCTTATCAGCACAATAGCTGACTACCTATTCAATTTTGACAGTCACCATCCTCATCCTCATCAATAATCATAATCATCATCTAATGCTACTTAACTGTTTCCTTAGGGAAGCTATTTGCAAGTTCTGGAATCGTATTTTTGCCAGGCTCATTCGATAGAGGGTAGTTAGGTTGTTGCGAAGGAGATCGTTCTTCTGCTGCAGTGTTTTATTCTCCTGTTCCATAACAGCCACTCTGCTTTCCAGTTCCTCGTTTCTTGCCAAAACATCTTCATAATGCTGGTGAAGCTAAAAAACACTTTTGCATTACTCTAACAATTTTGAAAAATGTCAGTTCAGTATAGTTTGTAATTTATAATAAGTGAATTCTCTAATCCAGCACAAAGACATTTTATCACCTTCTCATAGAATAGCAGACATGATTACAACCCAGTAACACGTCAGGCAGTTCAACAAAAAAACATCAATCAAAACTCTGGCTTTTTTATTTCCATCATTTCAATTATTTGTGGACCAGACAGGTCGTTGCATTGTGTTTGACCCTCAGTCAGAAGTTTATACAATACCCTAGGAGAGTGCCTCTAAGGACTATAGTTCGTCGTTTTCAATGATAACAAATTCCTTATGAAAATTCCAAGAATTGGCACTTTATGCTGGAAAAAAGATCAAGTTAGAGATCATATTACACACACACAGGCACGCACGCACATACACACATTTTAAAATGCCTGCTAATAAGATGTAGTGTATGGTAATACACAACAGTCAATGTGGCCTACTGCCAAAACATTTATTTAGTGGGCTTTTAGGTCTGTCAGCAGGCATCAGGCGGCCCTGGTACCCAACTGAAGGACTACCTGGTACCCACCTGAAGGGACTAACTGAATTAGGCTAAAGTGTACCGTATTATCTCGGCTATAGTGCGCACTCGCGCATAATGCGCACCCCAAGTTGCAAAATTTATCCTAATGTAAAAATCTTAGTACCTATCTATAATGCGCCGGTGAAGTTCCGCGTGCCCATGTAATAATTATCGTACTTACTTACTTGCAGTCTGACTGCTCTAGTACATATAATTATACCTATGGAGTAAAATAAACAACATCCGGTGACATGGCTTTCTTTTCATTTATTTCTCAAACACAACTATGCACTCTGATTTAAGCTATAAACATATTTTAAAATCATATGTTATAAAATTAGCCTACCAAATGCAAGATAAATAAATTAAACCAATAAAATATAAGGCATCTCAGCCTTATATTGCTACTTCGTCTGTTGCCTTTGGTTAGTGCAAAATCGGTCTTTACACGTGATCAGCACTATACCCGAGATTTTACGGTATATAATGACTAATTTGCTGCCAGTTGGTTGATTGATTTATTATCCAATGACGGAATGAGAGCTAGTCGGGCACCCGCTCAGAAAGGACTCGTGCTGGGCCACATTCTACTAAACTTTTCACATCAGTAGGCCCCTTATTTAAATCTTGCTGTCAGATTGTAAAACACATTAGCCAATGACATGTTGACAACTCTTGTTTATCTTCAGTCTGGAGTGTTAAATGTAAAATATATATACTAGGGACCTGTGAATCCCTAATCTTTTTCTAATCGAAACAGCACTCTGATTCAATTTCAAATCAAATTGAATTGATAGTTTCAATTCCATTTATTCATTCAAGATTAATCCCAAACCAAGACAGGGAGCTCAAAGAATTGCTGTTGTCTACTGAAGCCAGTTCTAAATTAAACTTACTGCACACTCCCACTTCAGATTACACTATTAGAATACCAGGTAAAGCTTAAATTAATTTGAACTGTCTATACTTACCCAGCCCATACACCCAAAAGTTGACCTGACCGGTCATGACTGACAGGCCTATTGCTACCACCATCAGAAAACTGTCGCTGTTAATATATGTGATTTAATAAATGTGATCTCAGCTACCATTCTTGGCTGTAGATTACGCATTTCATAAATTCCAAAAAATTCTGAAACACATCGCTTCTTTTTATGAGTTGCTCCCATTGAAGTTGTCTAAAAAACTGCAACTTGTAGTCCTAAAATACGACAGTTTTGCATGTATCTGTAAATGCTCGACCGGTTGAGTGCCCTGTGTCACAAGTCTTTCTTCTGGAAATCATACCTTTTTAATCAGCCACACAGACGCATTTTCTGATTCACTGCTAATATCACAGTGCAATACAGCATGGGCAAGGCAAAACCTTACAAAGATTCAACTGTTAGGCAATGGATTCAAAGGCACATACATAATATCACGCATGTATATACTGCAGTCATACATACTAGTTCTTCAACAGACGACGGCACCGGTAAAATCAACTGCTCAAGCATTTCCTGTTGCATTTCCTCTTCAAACAGTCGCGAAAGCATCTCCAATCCTTCATCGTTAGCACTGCTAGCTGTAAAAATTCAACACAAAAGTCAACAATGGCACAGCAGTCTCACTGGACAGCAAGCATCTACAGTACAAATCGTTTACCATGAAATGCCAGGGACTAGAGTGAACAATTCTTGCCAACCGAATTTCATCTGCGGGATCAACATATTTTTCCTGTTAAGCAATATATTCGTGATATCAGTTTCATAATAAAAAAATTAATTTACATTAAAAAGCATTGATGCTGAAGAGACTAATTCTCCTTTTCATGTCAACAAACATTTCGTGTTAAACATTTTAACTTTAAATGTTTTCCACTGCAAATAATTCTTCAAAAGAGCCTTGGTTAGTCTCCATGGCAAGGCAAAAAATTCAAATACTAGGTTTTGGTTCTGTAATCAAAATTCCAAGAGAGCAGCAAGGCTGTTGCACATGAACATTAGAAACTTCAACTCAGTGTCTCTGCTGTTAAACAGTGCAACTCTTCCCTCATAAAATCTGAAGTAGGCTCAAACTTTCAAATTCTGCACCATTTAGACTAACTGCTGCTAGCAATACCTGACTTAAATTTTTTAAATGACGTAACGCAAATGCCGGCTTGTGTCTGTCTCACACTAATAAAGATTAGCAACTAACATACGTACTTAAATGGGCCATTTGCGCAGCCATCACGGTCTGCCAACTGGAGTCAATACTTGGCCCAAATAGACACACAAACGGCTGTCTTACTGAGGCCCACATTAAAGAAGATGGCTATGCATGTGGACATATACTGAATGCAAATAGGTTAGGCAGAAGGCTTCCTACCAGGGGCATATCACTAGTGCATGCCAGACTGTCAATCAAAAGGTTGTGGGTTCAAATCATGGCTAGGGCAGAAATCTGTTTCAAACTATCGGTTCCACTAGCACCCCTTGCCAACTCAGCTAAATGAGTATACTGATGGTACACTGTCAGTGGGAAGATCAGACGATGAGGGAGACGGCTGGCCACCCGCCCTCACATGCCGAGACTAAGAAAAATAAAGCTGCCAACACTTTAACCCATGGCTGCCTTGTAAGCCTAGCTAAGAGGGGCTGCTCTTCTTTGCATTTCTACTTTTCTGACCTTCATGACTCTGTTTCTGATTTGCCAGCCTTCGTATTGCCAATAGGAATGCCATAGTCTGGTGGTTAGTGTGCTGGACTGCCAATAAAATTTGCGGGTTCAAATCTCTGCCATGGCAGATTTTTGAGAGTTTGGCTCTGCTAACTCCCTCAGCCAACTCAACAATAATGAGTACAATTACCGTACACTGTCAATGGAAGGATAAGGCAGCAATGTAAAGGATGGTCAATAGCTGTCATATGTGAGGCTAAGGAAAATAGTCATTAGCAATTCATATCCACGGCTGCCTCTCAGGGCCAGCTTAACGGAAAGATCTTCATGTTTCTGATTTTCCAACCTTGTGAATCTGTTTCTGATTTTCCAACCTTCATGTCCTGAGGAGCTCATGAAGACCATAACCTAGTGGTTATTGTCAATCAAAATTCATGGGTTCAAACCTCTGCCAGGGCAATAATTTTTTTGAGATTTCGGCTCCACTTAAATCAGAATTTAGTGATACATACATACATACATACACATGTTAACTCAGCTATAACAAGTATAATTATATCATACTTTCAATGGGAGGATAAGGCAGGGAGGAAAGGAATGGGCAATCAATATATGCAGAGACTATGCAAAATAAAGTCACAAACATTTTCAACATTTTCTCTAAGCTTCCAGTGCCTAACTTAAGAGATTGCACTTTTTCTTCGTGTGTCTGATTTCTGAACTTTCTGTATCTGCATCTGTATCTGTTTCTGATTTTCCAACCTTTGCATATCTGCTTCTGATTTTCCAACCTTTGTGTTTCTGGATTTGTGACTCACATTCTGTGTAACATATGAGACACCGGCCAAGAAAAGGGACCACTTGTCGCTTTCTAGAAGAGCTAGAAAACGCCGCTTTAGCTAAGAACATGAATATTTATAGAATTTCGGTTTTCGTATCCAATGAATGCGTCTGCATTTCAGCTTCATTTTACTATACCCGGTATTACAGCGCCTGCTATTTTAAAACCAGAATCTGCAGTTAAAGACATGGGTACAGATAGGGTAAAAAGGGCCCACTTGTCGCACGGCATGTTGCCAAAGCGTTTGAATCTACTTTGGTATTTTCTGATTTATATAAATCACATATTTATTAATTTTAACTTTAATTAGTATTTCTGTTAAATATAATTTTTTAAAATGGAATTAGGTAAATTTTCATAGAATGATAAAACTTGCGTCTTTTATAATTACAAATTTTCAAGTGAGGAACTATTTTCGTAGCGAACATTTACCAAGGTCGTAGAGTGGCCATTAAGCGAAAGTTTAAAGGGAAATAACAGCGGTCAATGCTGACAAAACTTTTCTAGCTAATTTGTTGAATTTAAAATTATCTACAGAGGAAGTTTCTAATGTGTTGCAAGATTATTTCACTACAGCAAAAGATTGTGACAGTGAAGAATCTTGTGATGAGCATTCTGAGGTCGAAACGGCTGCCGAATCACAAGTCAGCTAGGTTAATTTTAGTAGCTAGCATACAACTACGTGTTAATAGAAAGTAAATGTTCACCCAAGGAAAAAATGGATGGACAAGATACACGAAGCAACTGGAATGAACTTGGCACAACTAAGGGACGCGACACTGGAAAGAAAGAAATGGAGAAGATTGATCATGACGGTCGCTAGAGCTCAAAGAGCTGACAGCACAAGGTGACAAGGTGTGAAATGTTCACCCTGACCTAAGCTAATCAAATCTCAGCACTTCTATAGCGCCGCTGTAATAAAGCATCACGCATCAGTCGACAGCACTTCGAATCAAAATCGCAATTCTCCTACACTGAGATTAACCAGCTGCCGTCCTTGAATTTAAAGGCCAATTTCTTCTAACATAAATTTTATTTCCATTGTCAGTCTCTTTTAATTTTAAGACAGTTCAATCACTTACATTTACATTAAAGACGGTCGGTCATCGGGCAGCATCGTGCCCTTTCTGTTGCGGGGCCTACTCTGTGGAATGGGTTGGGAGGGCCTCTGAATAGGCCTCCTTGAATGGGCGCTATATAGATTCCTTGAATCAATGAATGAATGAACACAACAATTACAAAAGAATTTCTAACTTTTTTCATGCATTGATTTTATTCCTCATTTTGTTTCTTAGAATAATCCAACCGAAGAAGTGCTGCGAGACGAACCAGATGCAGATCCTGTTCCAGTCTTCCGGGATGAAGAGAAAACTTCATAAATTGCTGCAGCATTTGATGCCCAATTATCAGATTTAAATAAGATTGAAGCATTTTGGACCAAAGGATGTCAGTGCCAGCATGGTCCCAACAAATCCATGTGTACGACACAGCTTAATGCAAGTATGGTTTATGAGCATCAATTGCAGATTGCAGAACTTGATTTAAAAACCTTCTGCCAGTTTGAGTTTGATACTAAAATACCAGGTCATGTTATCTTCCATAAGGAACTTGGTGATGATGGAATTCTGCACAAGCTGTTTGATGCTGAGGAAGAACCACTGGCTAATCTACCAGAAGAAATTCTTCTAATGGGACTTTCCACTGATAGGAAGCATCTTCCATAATATTCGCAGATTCTGCACAAAGGAGGCTCAAGATATTCTTTGCCCAGGGCCCTATGATGATGCCATAACTCAAACAACATCATCTGATCATGAAAGAACTGTAGGGACATTAGAGAACTTGCAAACATTGTCAGAAGCATCCATGGCGATGGCTCGTCGGGCACCACCTACTTGTGGATTTTGCAAGGAGACTGGGCATATTAACAGAAAAAACAAAAATGGATTATTTATGTGCCCTAAATGTAGAGCTCAAGAAAATAATGAATAGGTGTGACTTTCAATAAAATCTATTGATTCCGGTTGCTGAACTTTTAAGAAATGCATAGCGTCTTTTCAGTTGTAAAATATTGACGTTGCTCGGTTTCAAGAAACTAACCATAATTTGTTCAAATTTGTTCAAAATAGGCTGAAATTTGGTATTTCTTAGTTTTTGTATAACTGAATTAGATCTGTAAATAAAAATATTAACATGCAAACAATCTTTAAGTTAGGTGAATGTCAATTTTCAAACGCAATTTGCAGAAAATTGATATTTTACAATGTTATAAGTGAAAATGAAAATAGATGCATGAATTTTGGACCAATGAGCCTGAAATTTTACCCTGACTTCCTTATAGTATCAGCTTATAGAAACTGGTGATAAGTCCATTTGAGACAAGTGGTCCCTTTTTTTGATAAACACATCAGCAAGCCAAAACGTCAAGACGACTCTTGTGATTTCAGAAAAGCCCACAAACGCAGCTTCAAACACATTTCAGACACAGACCACGGCGATTCGAACAAGCTTGGTGTTCCGTATAAGGTAATTTGTAGCAAAAGAAATCCTGCGTTTGCATTATAGTGCACGAATGAAGTTTGTGTTCAACAGCAGATACCAAGTCGAAACACAATAAATAATTACGCCATTCACTCGCTTGAAACGATAGATGAACGTTCTCTTACCTTGTTCAGCCATTGCGATAAACCCTTCACTAGTAATAACAACAATTCACAATTTTATAATTTTTCGACAATTACCGCCATAGTTCCTACCATGGAGGTTATATTTATTAGTTGCTACCACACACTAGATATATTACCAATTCTCTACTATAAGAATCACAACTCGTGGATGCCTAAGGGCGTCATCTAGTAAATGAATGAAGCAGTTACAGTAATACAGTTACGGTTACAGTTGAGGTTTGGTGAGCTATGTCGTAATCATAATCGTAAACTGGAGATTTTTACAGCGCCCAACGAAAGCTAAGTCTCGGAAACCAGCTTATTAACAGGCGCTCAGTCAAAACAAAATATATAGGCAGGAAGTGCGTATATTATTATTATTTCTGCATTGATTAAGCGCCACTACCTAATGACTAAGCATCAATCGATGGCGCTGAGTAATTGTGAGTGAAGAACTTGTCCAAGGTCCCTACACAGTAATTATCTCAGAGGAGGCTCGAACCCGTACTCTCGGCTTTACTGGCCTAGTTAGCTACATCAGTAAGCGCGTACGCCAAGGAAGCCTCGGTGCGTGAGGATCCCAGGTTCGCGTCCCGGTCGTGGCTTATTTAAGAGATTTGAATCTCGGGCTAGTACGGTCCGTGCGCGGGGACCTTAAATGGCGTGTAGCGGTGGTGAAGGATCTCACCTGTGCGCGGGTGGAATCCATATGATCGCTTTAGAAAAACGTGTACAATTTACAATTTTTTATTTTACAAGCCGAGTGCTCTAACCAATCAGCTACCGTGCCGTATATCTCTAACCAATTTTTTAAAGCGTTCAAGCTCGGTGCAGATGTTTCTTCTTCTGGAAGCCGACTAGCCGGTTCCAACGATTCAATGATCTACAAACCTCTGGCTGAAAAAATTTCAAATGTCAAATTGCAGCCTCTTATGACAAAGCTTCCCACCATGTCTTTATAGCCGCATCCCCGGAGAAGGATTCGTCCATATTCTTGAATCCAGATAAAATTTTGTAGGTCTTAATGCCTCATACTCGCTGAACCACTGCTATAGTTGGTATAGTGTCTACAATCGTACCCGTAATCGTAACTGCATAATATTTTATATATATATATGTGTGTATATATATAGCATCTTTTTATGACGGCGACGTCATATGAGGCTCTCGCACGTGCTGTCACCAAAACCCCCAAACACCATCACATCACCTCTGTTCTCAAAACACTGCACTGGCTTAAAATACCAGAACGAATAGAGTACAAAGTCTTATCCCTCACCTACAGCACACTTCAATCCTCCCAACCCTCCTATCTTCGTCAATTATTTACCATCCAACCCCTCCGTTCAACCCGCTCCTCATCTGTCCTAACACTTCTTCGCCCTCCCGTCACCTCATCCTTAAAATTTGGAAATCGCTCCATAGCCATAGCTGCCCCACCCCTTTTGGAATAAACTCCCGCCAGAATTGCGACAGTTTTCTGGTCAATCATACGAACTCACCAACACGTCGCCTCTTTCAGTTTCTGCGCAGGTCTTTCACTCAAGACTGAAAACACTTATTTTCCAGAAATCTTATCCTGATTCTTCCTCTTCCCCTTATCTCTCTTCTCGTTTCAATTTCAAACAGCATCCACCGTAGCCGTCCGACTGTCTGAGTGCCTGACTCCTGGATCTTGACCCTTTTGCCTATCGATTCTGTTTTGACTGAGCGCCTGTGGATAAGCTGGTTCCCGCGACTTAGCTTTCGTTGAGCGCTGTAGAAATCTCGAGGTTACGATGAGGCGACCGCAGCTGTAACATGTCTGCATTGTTTTGGTTCAAATAATGGTTACTACGGCTGACTCACCCCCACCGGCTGCAGCCCAACAGTCCAACCGGCGCAAGTAAGCCGTGCAGTTACTGTTTAACGACGCTGTGTAATAACGAAAATGATTAGCGTCGTCCTCCTTTAGCCAGGCTTGGAACTGGCCCCGCCCAAGTACTGCAGTTGCGGGTTTAGCCGTTTCGTTTCCTCCTATCCACGTTTGTCTATGGTTCAACGCAGAGTAGGCGTGGTCTATATGATTGACATGTAAGGACTGGTCATGAACACAGGAGAATCGTAGAGTATTGGCTTGTTTACTAGGACGTATCGAAAGTTTTATATTTATTTCTGCCGACCTAAAAGTTTTCGAAACACCAGCCTAGATCTGTCAGCAGTTACAGATAGTGAGTGACGTGTTCGTGTTAATCTTGGGGTAAGTGCGACAATATATTTTGTGGTTTCTTTATTTGGTAGAGTGAATAACACTAATTTTGGTGTCATCTTTTAGCAGTGAACAAGCGGATCTAATCGCTGATGATTCACATGCTGTATTACAACGTTATGTTTGAAGCTTAGAGTCTTAGAGACAATAGTATTTCAAAAGTGTGATGATTTTGCCTCATGACCTGGCTTCAAATGTGCTGCATGCATCTGTCTAATGTAACTAATAGAGTTAGAAGACAAACATTTGCAAAATCTGGTAGATTGAATTACTACAAATTTACCTCTATCCTTAACCCACACCAGTCTAGTTTTACTAAACGCCACTCAACTGAAACTCTGCTGACATCTGTCTGCATCAAGCTTGTTTCTGCCATTTCTCATCCACAGGTTTCTTGCCTCTGTCTCCTTGATATATCTGCTGCCTTCAACACCATAGATCACAATATCTTACTCCACCGACTTTCAATCTGGTTTGGTTTTGCTGACACTAATCTCCTATGGATACTGTCTTATCTCTCCTCCCGCTCTTTCTCCGCTAAAACTTCAGAAGCCTCTTCTTAGTCATGCCCTCTCAATTGCGGAGTTCTTCAAGGCTCCGTTCTTGGACCGCTTCTGTTTATCCTCTACACTACCCCACTCAGTTCACTCATTAAAGCATCCTCAGTTGACCATCACCTCTATGCTGATGACACCCAACTATTCATCTCTTTCTCTCAGAATTGTTGCAATGAGTCTATAGATCATCTTCTTTGTGTGGTTAAACAAATCCCCTCCTGGGTGACATCTAATCTCTTATGCCTGAACCCATCTAAAACTGAATTCATACTTATCAGCTCAAGAAAATTTAAGATCCCTCTATCTCTCTCAGCCTGGACTCTGCCTGCACACACACCTTTAACACTAACTCTTCTGTCTATAACCGGGGTGTGATCTTTGACCAAAATCTCAGTTTCTCTGATCACATTACCCATCTCTCCTGCTCTTGCTTTATGCATATCTGCGACCTTTGCAGAATTCGCCTAATGCTTGACTTCAAAACTGCATCTACCGTCGCCACTTCCGTAGTCCCTGCAAAACTTGACTACTGCAATTCAATTTTCCTCAGTATAGACACAACCCGGATAAAACGCTTTCAAGCTGTCCAGAATGCTCTTGTTCGTGCTGTCACCAAAGCTCCCTAACACCATCACATCACCCTTGTTCTCAAACCATTTCACTGGCTTAAAATACCTGAACAAATAGAGTACAAAGTCCTATCACTTATTCAAATAACACCATTCAATCCTTCCAACCCTCCTATCTTCGTCAGTTATTTACAATCCAACCATTCTGTTCAACCCAGTCCTCGTCTGTCCTAACACTTCTTCGCCCTCCCGTCACCTCATCCTTAAAATTTGGTTGTCGGTTCATAGCCATAGCAGCCCCACCCCTCTGGAATGAACTCACGCCTGAATTACGACAGTTATCTGATCCATCATACGAACTCACCAACAATTCACTTCTTTCAGTTTCTACACTGGTGTTTCACTCAAGACTGAAAACATTTCTTTTCCGAAAATCTTATGATTTTTCCTCTTCCGATTATCTCTCTTCTCGCTTCAATTTCAAACACCATCCACCGTAGCCGACCGACTGTCTGACCGCCTGACTCCTGGATCTTGACCTGGAACCGAACCCTTTTGCCTATCGATTTTGTTTTGACTGAGTGCCTGTGAATAAGCTGGTTCCCGTGACTTAGCTTTCATTGGGCGCTGTAGAAATCTCGAGATTACGAGTACAGTTACCTCAGTATTACATTACTAAATTCATTTATGTACATAGACTCTTAATATAGCACGTTTAAAGTTTCTACGTCAAACATGCAGAAACTCCAAAGAGTTCAGAACTCCTCGGCTAAAGCCATAACAAATACTTCAAAATATGAGCACATAACCCCTGTGCATAAATCTTTGCATCAGTTGGCTTCCTGTTCAGGAAAAGGATTTGTTTCAAATTGGGACTCACAGTTTATAAAACATTGAACTACGGCCAACCACAATATTTAAAATCAGTCCATATTCCCCAGACCATTATTCTGCAAGGTCTTCTGATTGTCTTTCTCTGGTCATACCTTGGGCTAGAACTGTTATGCGTAAACGAGCATTTTTGGCTGCTGGACCTGAATTCTGGAACTCCCTCCCTATGTCTGTTCATTCTGCTCAGTTGCTTCTGTCATTTTGTTCTTAACTTAAAAACTTACCTGTTTCAAATTGCTTATCCACCATAGGCTGCCTCTCTGTCATTCGAATAATCGAAGATTGTTCTGTTGGACTGACCTTGTGGCTATTGACCTGATTGTGGCTTGGCTTTGGTGCACCGTTGGTTGATGCCTTGTGCATTAGACACTGGCGCTTTAGAAGTTGCTAATTATTATTATTATTAATTATTATATTAAAATACCTCACATATGTGATGAATGCATGGCTGTCTAACTGATCTAAATAAGTGCATTTTAAGATAGTTTGAAAATGTTTACTGAACAGAGTCAAGTGCAACTGTTACAGTACATATGTAGAGCAGAAGTCTGTTCCAAAAAGCAAGTTCAAACACGAGAAGGCATGATAAATAGATGTAAAGGTTTGCTTTTTTCTATAGCGATTGTGTGGCCTCATTCCTGCTCATTTGGAGTTTATCAGATGAGATGCTTCATCACCGCTGTCAGTTTAAGTGGGTGCCACTCCATTTAAGGTCTCTGTCTATGGACCATATGATGGGTTCAAATTGATGTGCATACGGAAACACGACACCCGCAAATCTCCACAGCAGAGCGCAGTGGTTGCCAGCCCAATTGACTCGAGACTGAAGACAGAGGTCCTTGATGTATGTCGTGTGATGCCGACCAAAAAGAGGCCCAGCCCAGGAGAAGAATCTTGAACTTTGACAGGGAACCAGTGGAGTGTATGGGTACCCTTAACCTCTGAAAATTACACCTATGGGTGAAGCCATGTAGAACCTTCCAAAGGACGGGTCCAGATTACCCAACAGGGAAACTAGACAGCTGCCTAGGAGCCCCCAGCATCAAGGGGTCCTCATGCAATGGTGCCTAAAATTTTTGTTGTCCTCTAAATTTGGTAGGTGAATTGCAAAAAACTGAACTATATGATTACATTTACTGTAGATTGTGTGAATATTTAGTGATCTATCTGGCACTTAAGTCATAATCAAGGTGGCCTCCAGAAGGCGTAGATTAGCATGTCAGGATGATTTACATCTGACCGGCAGCCGTGATGTTGCCGGTTTTTCGCCATTCATCATAAACTTGTCGTAAAGCAGAGTTTATCGATTGTTCTTTTGCATTCGGAGTGTAACTGCAATCAAGTTGGCGTATTGGATATTTTTGCACAAGTTTGATATGAATTTCAACCTTTTGGATGGTTTTATTCTGCACGTGTTTAACGCCCGTTGGACAATGGAAAAGTCTACCTGTAGTCAAAGGGATGTCAGGTTCAGAATCGTGATGGACGGTTGCTGCAAACGAGGTGTATGGCCTATCTGTAATGGCGAAGGCAAAAGGTGGCATCGGATTTGCTTCAACCTTCTAACAGAAAGGGCTTGTACCATCAATCGAAGTGCCATCTACTAGGGTTCAGCCTGCCTGCTCAAGCAAATGTCCTGAGCCCCGCGTCTTCTACCACCTACACAGGACGCCATGGACGATAGTGCTTTCATGTGTGCGACACTGTTGCTCGACGTCGTCCTACGTCTTCAGTGCTGCTTGGTCCAGGGACATTCTGAATGTCGTGTCATCCGTCTACTCTGGATGGGAATCCGTTGGCAGGTCTCTGCGTGTGTGTGCGGGCTTGCTACCGGTGACTTTTCTAGTTCTCCGAACAATGACTGCTAAGTGATAAACTTTGTGATCTTAATTACATTTTTAACATCGTTGCGGTTTGTGTCGAGAGCGCCACTGAGTTGCTTCTTCTTGAGGCGGCGCTATATAAATGTTCGGTTACAATTACAATGTAAGTGAGTGGAAAAGTTTTGCCCCAGGGACCACATAGGAACTCAACATGCCTCAAACCCCATCAGCCTTTGTGGTAGCTGCTTGGCAGCGTGGAAGGAGGGCAGTGCAGGGCCCCACACTACCTTTGCCTAGGTCTCCAAGTGTCTTTAATCTGGGTCTGCCTAAGGCAGGTGTATCAAATGATCACAGCCTTGTCCTCTGCAACCTATGACTGATGACTTCTCAGGCGCTGACTAGGGTCTAAGTTGCTGCTAGCCTTCAGGTGTTCAACTGTTGATTTGTTGCATAAATCGCCTCCACCCATTCAGAAGGTGCATAATTTTTTAAAAATTCTATTGCTTTAGGATCATAAGTTGCCTAATTACTATTTGTGATAGAGTAGCCAAGAAACAAAGCCTTATTTGTGATGTGTAACCACCAAAATCGAAGGAAGGATAGTGGTGTGTACCTTAAGATATGTCATTTTTAAAAGTTCTTTTTTACATCTAAAAGTTGTTCCAAACTGCAAATTTTATGATAATTAAACGGATTAGCATGTTTTCTAACCACACACCAAAAGAAATCATCTAATGAAACATAATTTATTAGTATTCAAACAAATGCTTTAAAACAATCCGGTGTTTTCTGGCTTTTTTTGTTATTGACTCCAGTGCCAATCTGGTGAAATCCGGTAATGGATTTTAGAGGTCTAAGGCTGAAAATAATAACTAAGAAGCAATACTGCAGGAAAAAACAAAGAGGTATTGGAAAAGGAAGATATAAGACAGAACTATGAGGAGAAGGAGTAGGTAACCAGTGACATTTTATTACATAAGTAGAAGATCTTATCATGGACAGCAAGGTTGAAGAGATAAAGCAAATCATGATGCAATACCTCTGAAAGGGGTTGTACCATCAATAATACCTCTGCAATACACCAGCAATACCTCTGACAGAATACAGATACAGGGTTTGGATTTTGGAAAGAACTCTAGCACTACCACCGAAGAAAAGGTAAGCAAGGCATAGAATACAGGAATATCGTGAAGTGGCAGCCAGGTACAGGACACTTTGGAACTTGAGATTTGCAGATGATGCAGATCTTATAGAGGGAACTGAGCAGGCACTGCAGGAATGCATTTACTTTACTGGACAGGGCGGGGAAGGATGCCAACTTAAAGCTAGCAGAGACAAGGGAAAGGAAGAGAAAACATTGAGAGAAACATCATAATAAGGGAACAACATGTAGGAATTGTAAGAGTTTGTCTATCTGGGAAACTTTGTAACATGGGCCAGCAACTGCACAAAGACTAAAGAGATGGATAGCAAAAGCAAAATAGAGTAAGCACAGGATTTAGCACCAAATGGCATAAACGCATGACATAATGATGAATAAAGACTGCCGAGAATGGCTTGGTGCCAAACACTTGTCCACAACTTGACTCTGGCAGTGTCTGATAGAGAAATGTGATGGAAACAGTTAAATATGCAGTGGACACCTACAGGGTTTCAACCCATGGACAGAAACAATGATAAGATGATGGCAAAATCTATTTTAAGGTGCTCCCGGACAATGCACTTATCCTCTGGATGGTTAAGGTAAGGCAGTCTGTTGGTCTGGGGGATGATGACATGTTCAGGGTTTGTACAGAAGAAAAGATATTGCAGCACACAGAAATGTTAAACCTTATATATACTGTATCTGTGTTTGGAAGGTTATTTCCTGTCTGATGGTAATCCAATGTAATGGTGTATTGATCGAGTTCATAATTATGTTCCTGCTTTGGACTCTGTGATATTTTTGGCCAACTAGTTTTGAACTTGTTGAAGTTTTATTCAGCTTTTGAGATGCAGGTAAGAATGGAGTTGTAGCTGTCAAGACAACTTGGAAGATGCATGTTTCATTGCAGAAGCAGACACAGGTCTAGATGAAAGCCTTGTTGAGGTGCTCATTAATGGGGCCACTACCTAACCACTGCTCATGCATGGCAGTAAAGCTTCTGCATCTAGGTAGGCATGGTACTCTGTTGACATTGCCAGATGCACAGTCCCGTGGTTTACAAGGTAATGCAGTCTGGTCTGCCAGCATATCTGACATCTTTGCTTACCTCTCAGACTTGTAAATATTGGAATTGCCCGTTGGACACTTTGACTCATTTCAAACCCCAAATCAGAACAGTACTATGTTCCAGAGCTTTCTGTCCACTCTGCAAGTTGTCTAATGTTGTTCAGGTCTGGGTGAAACTCCCATATTTTTGATTACTTATTTTCTGTATCCTATCTTCCAGTCTCTTGAAGAAGAAAAGGTGAAGCATGGGAAATGAGTGAGTAGCTGTGGCAGAGGTATCTATTTATGTTAGTTACTGATGACTACCCAGCCAGATGAACTGCTTTTGTGGATGTATTGAGATGGTTGGTTGACATCCGAGACCCCAAGTGCAACAGTTGCCTGGTGTGTGTGTGTGTGTCTGAATCATTGTATAGTGCATCTTAAAAGTGATGCATTGTACCCTGTGTAGTAAGAGCAAGCTAGGACACCAGGCTTTATACTGCATGGCTTATTATTAATAATCTTGAAATGAGTATGTTACATTTACTGTTTAAATATAATTAAGTAGAAGGGTGTTTGTATGCTGTGTGGTGTAGTTTTCGAATATAGCTGCTGCTTCCAGAAAATGCTTATTAGCCTGAATGGTGCTTTGCAGATAAATGACTACTTAACATTGCAGAGATTTGTTGCAAGCACAGTGTATATGCTACACTTCAGTGATAGAGTCAATGGCTGTACAAAAGTCAAGAGCAACAAGAAGCGCAATGAGCAGCAGATAAATACAAAAACATAAAGTAAACAGACATATGAATGGGCAGAGAGGCAGACTCCAGACTGACAGAGACAAACACAGCACAAAGTATAGAGCTGCTTTGATAGGGTGGGGGCTGTCACAGAGGCATTATATGGCACTAATACAGTGAAGATACTGCCTTGTAATGTCAAAGCAGGACAAAGTAAAGATGAGAAATCAGCAAATGTGTGCAAATCAAGTCAGCTTTGGTCACTGTCATAGCTCCAGTCAACTAGCTTTGAGCTCTGAAGTTTTTTCAAGCTTTTGAGCTGTGAGTGAGAATGGAGTTGCAATAGTCAAGAAAACTTGGAGGGTGCATATGTAGATGAAGATCTTTCAAGCTGCTTGTGAGGAGTACCTAACCCTGAAGCATGGTAACAAAGATCCTGCATCTAGGCAGGTGTAGTATCCAGCTGACACTGCCTCTTGCATGTACAAACCTTAACTTCCACTTGCTGACTGATAGACAAACAGGCAAACTAGTAGACAAACAGACAGACTGACAGAGATACAGACAGATGGCGGTGAATGATGCTGAATTTGCAGATGAAAGACAGACAGAATAACAGATATAAAGAAAGGAAAACAGACGGACGGATGGATGGGTGGACTCGCAGACAGATGCTTGTATGATATGCAGGAATGGGGCAGATATTGATCAAAGAAGGGTGACTGTGAGGGACCTGAGTTGGTTTGAATGTCTCCACTTAACAGAAGCGAAAGGAGCCAGAACTGCTTTGTTACAGCAGAAAGTTGAGTGAATGACAGTCAGGAAATATTCTAAGGCTCTGGAAAAGGAATGGCAAAACTGTGCTTACTGCAACAATAGAGGTCACTGATACATGGAACTTTCAGTTCCATAGCAAATTTCTTTTGTCATTATGGAGACCAGCTGACCTTTTGCAACTTTGGCTGCATTACAATGCCTGATTTTATGCTGTAGGAATCACATGTAGTTTCCTTATTTAATTTGTCTTTATTCACTGCAGATGATTATAGAATGGAATTTTATTGTAATGAACTCAGAGGCCCCTTTGTAGATCATAGTTTCTTGATAAAAAATTGTGTTTATTCTTGAATTGATGTGTTGTCAGATTTACTGTGATCATCTTTCAGGTTATTATAAAACTCATTCTGATCATTTCAAGTTGTAGCATTGATTTTTATCTGGATTCCAGAGAGACCTTATATTTTGAATCCTGCAATGGTTTAGGGTTTACAGTTTTCCAACCAAAATACAATACCAAAATACTATGTAAAATGCAACTGTCCACACTCTCAAAAGAGAATTTGGATATACATTTTGTGACTACTGCTTGGTCTGTTTATGGACATTGTTGTCTAATTACCATAAAATACTTAGTGATTATGTTTTAATGTAGGTCATTTATGTCAGCGTACAATTAATCTACTTTGCAGATAATATGAAGCCGGTGATAGCTTGACATTTTCTGTTGATATTGCTACTATTATCAACGTTGCTAGAAGTTCCGTCTCAGCATACTGAACAGATACTGACGTTATTTTTGTCAATATCTTGGTTCCTGTTGCCTTCAATTTTTCGCTTGAGTCTTTTTGTTGTTTTCTATGGTGCTGCATGTCATGCCATGTTATTTTCTATGGCTTAAACCCGTCAGTTAAGTGTCAGAATTATTTGCTGCAGTAAAAGCTCTGTTGAATTGTGTAACACATTACTGATATGGTTCCATCTTTGTGAAATTAATCCATGCAGGGTTAATTTAAACCAGTGTTTACAGAACAAATTCTACACAATGGCTTGCAGTTTGAACTTTATCTGGTGTTTAGTGTGTCAACTTGAGACTAAATTATTACATTGTGATATTACCACGATCAGCGTGATTATGTCAGCCATGCTTTGAAAATCTGCAGGTAAGTTGAACATGAATTTGTTTAACGAAGTGACTGTGTCTGCTTGAAATGGTGTCCATAATAAATTCAGCCAGGCATGTAATTGCTGTAGAGTTATCAGTATGATGCCTTAAATAACAAGGTGGTAGAGACTGATTGCCCCTTTTCATGTAAGGCTCTTTAGTAAAGTTCTCAGGGCATAATCTACATGGCTTCTTTACTGTGGACTGTTAAGGGGAAACAAGCATTTGGTTAAAACTGGCAACAATTAGTGGAAGTTATTTCTGTGTCTTATAAGCATTTTCTGGGCAGGTATATATTTTCATTAAGTAAGTTCTGTGTTGATATGAGACACTGAAGAATGTAGACAATGGCTGTCTGTGTGGAAGTTGTATAGCTATTTTGGTCTGCTTGCTGTCTTGATGAACAGAGCCACTCATAATCTGAGGTGTGATTTTTTACCTTCTAAATTGTGAAGAAATGTGGCCTCTTAGACTTTGTTAAGGTAATGGCAATGAAATGAAGCTGCATATCTGCTCTATAATATAATGACTGCTATAGCAGCATTGTCATAATATACAAGGCATTAAATGTTGTTTACTTCAAGTGAAACCATAGTTTAAAAAATCATATCATCAAAATCCAGTCCAGCGAGAAGTTATGGCTCTCCTGTAGCAACTTGCGGGTAAATAAGTTGAACAGGTGAGTCATATGCTTAGACCTGAATGAATTGGTGCCCCCCCGACTCATACCTGGTTTCCTGCTGGGCCATAAATTAAATCCTGGATACTGTAGCAGATATGGTTAGAGAACATGTATTGGAAGTGGTGAAGATATCAGTTTGTTATTCTGTTCTTATTGACATTAGTCACAAGGAACAGCTATTGTTTGTTATACAAATTTTTCCCTACAAGAAAGTTAATGAATGATTTCTATATTTCAAACCTGGAACCGGATTCGATGCACGGTATTTGTCAGGGCTTTTTATAGATACCTTGCATTGGTATGGTTTAGACATCAGCTCATGTTTAATATGTCAAGGTTATAATGGTGCAAGTGTAATTAGCCTTGTGAATAAGCATGTCAAGCAGTGAGTAAGGCAGTCAACTCCATTTCCATTTATATTCACTGTTGTGCTTTTAAATGAATTTGATTTTTTATTGATACATGTAAATTTGTTTAAAAGGCTAGGGATTTCTTGCTTTGCTTGAAAGGCTAGATACAATTTTACTTCAAGTTCTCTTAAATATAAGAATTGGGCTGAAGCACAGAGTGAATTATAGCCAGGAGAACCGGTGAAGCAACCCATAGGCAAAGTAACACTAAATGGATGTGTTATGGAGTTGCTTCCCATAATATTTGTGATCGTTTAGATGCACTGGTGTATATGCTACATGATTTTGCTTTTATCTGGTTATTGACTCTATTGTTTCCAAATTAGAGAGAAAATTCTTTGACCATTCACGTTTACTGGACATTATGATTGGTATAAAACCATTTACTTCAAAACATATGTCTTTTTAAATTATGAGAAATTTCAAGCCCTCTTGCAAATTTGTTCCAGAATAAAAATTTTTCCATGGTTGAAGACCTTAACCTTGAAATTCTCCAAGTGGGCAGTTTGCTGAATTTTTGAACCACGCATGGCCTGGAGACTTGCCCAGAACAGAGATTGTTGGGCAGCATATTGTAGAAACGAAAATGCTCCAGAGTGGGGAAGGTCATAGATAAGATGATGATATGATGATGTTTGTTACAACATTTAGTTTCAGATGCAACCAATATGGCTACAGTATTGGACAATGCTTGTTGCCTTGAACCACACAGACTTGCATGAAACCTCTCATGAAACATACAGACTGTTAAACATAGCCATTGCCAACAGCTTGTGAGCAAAACTTTTCTGTTTTAAAATTAATTGAAGCATATCTGTGAAGCACTATATCTAGCGTTCATCTCAGCAGTTCAGCAATGCTCTCAATTGATTCTGCATAGATCTGTTCGTGAAGTCAACATGGGCGCTTTTGTGGATGAATTGACTGTTTGACTTTGTTTATATTTCTCCAAATAAAGTGATTGTGTTTGTAATTGTTGTGTTGTAACTTGATGTCTTTGAGGTGAAGAAACCATGTAGCTCAAATTCAGAACTTTTGTCAACATATGACTCAGTGCGACAACATTTTAGAGCCTTCTCAGTTTACAGTAAGCCCAGGCATCCACCTGCTGGCCCCCTTCCGGTTGCTTCGCCTTCTCTGGCCCCCCAGTTCGGAAAACCTAGAGACACCATTGAGCCACAGTATCAAATTCACTAATGATACTTGGACACTGTAGTGTGATACCAAGTCTTTTACCAGTGTATGTTTATATAGTATATAAATTGAAATTATAATTTGTAACTCAAGTATTTTTAACTGATTTAGATTTTTACTATTCATGTTTGCTTTTGTAGTTGATCTGTTTTTTTCCAGCTGAAATGCGAAAATGACTATTCTAATATATAAAATATGTTTAATGATCTGAAAACCTTCATTTTCATTGTTTTTGCTCCATACTCAATAGGCTGTGTTTTTAGTTCTTGTTGATTATCGCATCAGCACTATAGGTTTCTTTCAGTTGGGTAAGAGGCTTGCTTATTATAGAAGTGGTATTACTATTATGACCTTTGTGGTTATGGTCACTGATGGTGAGCTACGTTTTCCATCATAGGGGTTGGGAGGTAGGCACTTCCAAGGTCGGACGCAACAGTCTTCGATTCAGATGTAGAAGTGTACAGTGGGTGGGTCAAGCAACTTTGCCCAAAAATGTTTGACAACTTTGTTTATTTATCAGGACTGTGATGACCATTTTGTGTTGCAATAATTTTTTATGGCAACTTTCTTAGTCATCCACAAAGTTTGATGATACTGTTTGCTGTATCAGAATTGTTGATACCCTTTCTATTTTCCTGTTAGTAATGACCAATTTGTTTCTCACACTCTGTGCCATTATCAAAGGCTAAGGAAGTTGCATATAATTTGAAAGGGCAGCTGGAACAAGGGCATAATTGGTGCAACTAAAAATTTATCTGTTCCTGGACTCAGTTTCTTTGTAGGCTGTTTCTGTCTTGAATTTCGCTTTTGGGTCATTCCATGTCAAATCAACCAAATTTCAGGAACTTCCCCACCACACCATCTCAGAATTTGATGATATTAGGTCAGTTTGTACATCAACATGTATTAGGAAGCCGTGCAAAATATTAGCTCTTAATGTTGCATGTTGTTCAAGGTATGACCAGTTTTATACCGGGATAGCGGCAGCTTGTGAACGACTTAATTCTGGGGCGTTTTTGATCACAAATAACTCAGGAATTATGTCAGGTACAGCTGTCAAATTTTCACCAGACTATCAGCTCTTGGGGTAGATTCTAACCATATAAAAACTTTGCAGTTTGGTTTATTATCCATTAGCCGAGCCCAGATTGAAAATGGCAATTTGTTCATTTCGGCAGTACAAATATTGATATTTGAGCAAGCACTGGTTGGCTTGTGTTAAATATAAAGTCCCAAAGGTTTGATGGCTTTGTTGTAGGCTTCTTGTCGAATAATCTGATGCATTTTGAGGTATTTTAACTAATAACTGAATGTGCTAGACCCCCTTAAAAACTGCACAAAGTAAAAGATAGGTCGTCTTCCGGTGGAAATACGGTCATGTGGGATAGGTAGCACAGTCATGTATTGCACACCATTTGAAAGGGCTTGAAGAGTAATTTAATATGTTACTAATATCATTTTGCTTCCCTGATGCCTTTTATCACAAAAACGTAGTTGAAAAACGAGTTTTTTTACATTCGCAAACTGTTAAACAGATTTCTGTTTGTTTACATTTGCGAACTGTTAAATTAAACAGATTTCTGATTAAAATATGGTCATGTAGGATAAGTAAGATAGTAATGTATTGCACACTGTAAGAAAGCACTTGAAGAGTACCTTCATATGATACTAATATCATTTTGCTTAAATGATGCTTTCCATCATAAAAATGCAGTTGAAAACGGGGTTTTTTGATATTCGCAATCTGTGAAACAGATTTCTGGTGGAAATATAGTGATAAAGGATAGGTAGCAAAGTAATGTATTGCACTCTGTGAGAAAGGTCTTGAAGAGTACTTTCATATGACTTTTCAACTACGTTTTTGTGGTGGAAGGCATCATGGAAGCAAAATGATATTAGTGTCATATTAAAGTACTCTTCAAGCCCTTTCAAATGGTGTGCAATACATGACTGTGCTACCTATCCCACATGAGCGTATTTCCACCGTATTTCTTTTACTTTGTGCAGTTTTTAAGGGGGTCTAGCACATTCAGTTATTAGTTAAAATACCTCAAAATGCATCAGATTATTCGACAAGAAGCCTACAACAAAGCCACCAAACCTTTGGGACTTTATATTTAACACAAGCCAACCAGTGCTTGCTCAAGTATCAATTTTCATACTGCCAAAATGAACAAAGTGCCATTTTCAATCTGGGCTGAGCTAACGGGTAATGAACCAAACTGCAAAGTTTTTATATGGTTAGAATCTACTCGAACAGCTGATATTCTGGTGAAAATTTGACAGCTGTACCTAACATAATTCCTGAGTTATTCGCAACCAAAAACGCCCCAAAATTAAGTCGTTCGCGAGCTGTCGCTATCCCCCGCCCGTTATAAAACTGGTCATATCTTGAACAACATGCAACATTAAGATCTAATATTTTTGCGTGGCTTCCTAATACATGTTGATGTACAAACTGACCTAATATCATCAAATTCTGAGATGGTGTGGTGGGGAGCATTGGTTGATTTGACTTGGAATGACCCTTTTGGTCTTCAACTGGACTCACCAAGGAGTTTGGCAAACACACCAGTTACGCTTGGCAGGAACCATAAGTTGATGCCTTGAGCATTATTACAATGGCACTGTAGAAGGTATAAGATTAGATTAAATTACTTTGGATCATGGCCCCTGGACTCTGCTGATGAGCTACCACTGACTATGTTGCAGTTGTTTCCTGTTTTTGACAGACTGTGACATAAGGCATTTTATACATTAAAATGTGCATATTTGTTTCAGGAATGAACTTCCAATGACTTGCTGAAAACATCAGAGTTAAGCTACTGAAAATGAATCCTTGGAAGAGACTGCCGAATACTCAGTATCGCATAATGTTCATTAGTCTTGTTCTTCTGTTTGGTGTCTGCCTTCACCAGGGCAATGGTTTTCTTGCAGCTGGTAAGAGTTTTATTCACCTTTACCATAAATCATGCAAAACTCTATGCTTGGTAATGGAGAATTATTCATACGTATTGGTTGTCAGCTGTAGTTTTGCTTTAATTTTATTTAAGTAACCCAAGTAAGTGGTGATAATTCTTGCTTTTATTGGCATGGCCTCATTCTAGACAGTGCTGCCATCTATTGTGGCTGTTCTTTTTAAGGACTGCAGTTTCTCAAGTAGATGGTTTAATTTTGAATTTTGCTTTTTAAAAGGTAATGTCTGGCACCAAGGCACATTCATTGCTTCTATTTCAAGACAGTTTTGGCCAATTATTGTGATAGGCCACATTGACTTTTATTGCTAATTATGTCTATGAGTATTCTGACTACATTTGTATCTGCTGTTTTTATACATTACTTCAAGAGTATACCCAGATTTTTAACTTAAGATATTTGTTGTTTTAATGATTTCAGATTCTTAATGGGGCGCCACATCCACCAATAAAAAACTAAGCTGAACTTCTTTCATGTTTTATTACAGAAATGGAGTAAAAGTTTCTTGTATATATTTCTGTGTTGGGTTTAGACTTTTAGACCTTAGCATGGATTACCAGAATATTTAACATTGCTTTGTCTAATCTGATCGAATCTGGAAAATTATGTAGCACCATTATTGTAATGCATAGGACTTCAATTTGTGGTTTATTTATTCTAAGCAAAGTTGCATTTCAAAATCACAGTCCATTGTACAGAACCATGCAGTCAAGATCCAGGTCACTGCGAGCTGGAGCCATTGGTGACATGTTACTTTTGCAATCCTGTACAGCCACTCCAGCACATTGCCCTTTTTATCATGTATTTGACAAGCCGTCTGTGAGACAATCTGCCACTCATATGGTTTTGAACCATTTGCCTCTTGATCTACAGTCAAGCTAGCAAACCAAGAGACAAAATTTGGGGTTGGGGATATTGATCGATAGTGCCAACTAGATGGCATAGGCTGCCAATATCCTTTGTAAATGATCCTTGATCTTAAGCCAAGTTAAGAGAAACAGTGGGAGCTATGATTATATTGATTATTGTGATGATGCTGATATTATTGTTTTCTTTCAGCAGATAAAATTATGCCTTTCATTACAGCATTATTTTGGTGTTTTCTGTGTCTAATAGTAGTATTATTGCTTTTTCATGCTTTTGCCAGAACCTATTGGAGGTGAGTGAATTACTTGCTGTTATTTATTTTAGCTTTATTGTCAGGAGGGTTACTATTTACCTGATAGATACATCCGGGTTTTAAAAAATGAATAAGTAACTTAAGGAATATGTTAGGGTAGTGATTTGCCCAGAAGCGCCGAGATGGTTGACCAATGGTGGAAATTAATACTCAGTTGTAGAAGATGTTTATGCGAGACACACGTCCAGTATAGAAAGGTATGATCTATTTTACATGCTTACAGTAAACGCTGTACTGTTTAAAGGCTCGGCCATAGCCCTGTTGAATATAAACACCATAAATATTAGGACCTTGTTTGGGCTTGTATATCTGTCTGTCAGTCTGTCTCTGTCTGTCCGTCCGTCTGTCTGTCTGTCTGTCTGTCCATCTGTCTGTCCTCTCCTTCAACCTCCCACAGTATTGCCAGCATGTGGTCTACAGGATACAGTTGCTTTCCCTTGGGCACAAGAAAGTCACTGCCGGGTCTTCAGACTATTAATACCATGAACAACCAAAGTTCAGTGCTTGAGAAGAAAACTGGAGCCACTTGGGCTCGTTACAAAAGTTGCATGCAGAATCGCAGAAGTTGTGGCATCAATTATGAATTTTTGCACAATAAAAAATGTAACAGTATATTACTATTAGCAATATATTACTTTTAATGACTCTGATTGATTTTTTGTTTAATTGTTTTTGATATGATGATGACGTTGATATGTCGTCAATTGTTAAAACAACATAACATCAAACTATTTGACTTCTTTAACTTTAAGTTACTTTTGGATAGCATACTGTATAAAGCCTGTTTACATAATTATGAACTGTATTAAATTTAAAATAAATCAAATTTTAAGCTTTTGATAATTTTAAGAGACTGCAGAAAACTGCTTGTAGCCTGACGACAGTTCAAGACTTCGGTCCGATTCCAGAAATCAGTGTTGGGCCTACATGGTTTATAGTTTTGACATTGACTGATGTTGGAAAACACATAGGCGACTGAGCAGATGCTAAGCAGCAGAACATTGGTTCAATGTCAGAAGTCAGTGGGTTTGCAGATACGTTACCGACATCAGCCCAACATTAATGTTATCTGGAAAATTTCATTCTTTTTATGCATTTATAGTGTATCTGGTCTTATGATTGCATTCATAAATCTTTAGAACATCACATTTTGTTTGGAAAATATTAATATTTTTAGAGGTAGTTCCAACATACTCTCAGGTGATAGAGGGCAGCAATCTAACCCTGAACTGCACACTAAAGTCATACTCGATTACGCCGCTGCGCAGCTCAGCACTCTACTTCATAGCAGTCTACCAAAATATTCCCCAGGAGGTTGATTCTGCATTTTACAATATATTGACTCGTCACACTCTCCAGCTGTTAATTCCAAATGTCAAGCGTGAAGACGGTCAGACGTTCAAGTGCTACATGAATGACTCGGATCTCACGAACAAAAGTGACACATTCATTAATTCAGCATCTGTTGACATTGGTCGTGAGTAGTCATTTTCTTTTTAAGTTTATGTAATTTGTGTATCTGTACTCTTTAAGACAGTAATGGCAATTGTAAGAAGAAATTTGTATAGTGCTGCTTCAGGAGAAGCTAATCAGAGGCACTTTCTAAGCTAGTCTAGATGGTGCTAAAAGTTCATCAACAGCAAAAACTTCATCAGTGAACAAACAAAGCTCAGAGAACTAGGAAAGTCATCAGTGTGTAAAATTAATTGCAGATAATCTTAGTTCAGCATTTTTAAGAGGTTAATTGCATCAAAGGTTGTAGTTCCAATCCAGTATAACTGGTAATTTTTGCACTTCATGTAACATGGTCAGTGCATTCTTGGATGTAATGGTTCTTGTATGCAAGTGCATGTATTTGTGTATGTGTATGTCTGCTGTATTACTGTATGTGTATATTTAAATATGTAATTGAACATTTATCTAACACCTTTCAGGAATGTCTCAGAGAATGTCCACCAGACTAAATGATGCTTGAGTTTGTTAAGAATGAGAAGTTCATCCAGATATGGATAAAGCTTGAACCGCTGGAAAATGTTTCCATTTGTAGGCTCTTATACACTTGTAGAACCTGACCAATGGAGTGTTGTGGGCTGTTTACAGATCACTCCAAATGGTAGACTTGTGATGGCTGGCTGACTGTTTGATGTTGGTTGACTGGATGTGGATGATTGGCTGGCTGCAGGTTGAATGGTCGGTTACTTGTATAAATGGCTCCTGCCATGGCTGGTTAGATGGATGGATGGATGCAGTGGTGTATGTGACTATTGTAGCCAAGGAGGTCCAGTACCTTGATGAAAATTTGGGGGCTCTTGGACAGTGAGCCCTGAAGAAGTGAAGCCCATAATGACTGGAGTGTCTGTGAAGTATTGGAAGCTCCCTCTGTGAGAGCCCTGGGAGCTATTGTTTTTGAAGCATTTAGTAGCTACTGTTTATTGTATGATTCTCATATCCATTCACAGAGCACAGTGAAGAGTCACTAATCAAGAGCTATAGTTTTAGCTTCAGGGGCTCCAGATCCCAGGTTTTTCTACACCAGATATGTCACTGAATGGATGGATGGATGTGTGAAAGTGAAGTGTCAAGTGATAATTTAAGTATACCAGGGTGTGAATAGTTTTGCTTTGATATAGCACACATTCAGAAACCTTGGCAGATAATTATTTCCGTTGGGAAAGTGCAACTCAGCCAGGTCTGCTGTTTCCTGCCAATCTCTATTCATTTCATATTCATAAACAAAATGATTCAACCATGTAAAATTAAATGCAATTTAATGGGTAATGAGTCCCATCAAATGTTTTGACAGTTATCTCTGAAAGCAAAGAGAAAGCTGGACTGTTTTCAGCGCCGGATATTGTAATTAAGCATTATAGTTGCCATTTTTTGATAAAAAATAGCTTCTAATGTGAAAGTATTGCATCAAATGCACACATTTTTGCTCGGACTTTAGTAAATGGACTGTAATTAAACACCTAGGTTTCAGTTTTTATCTTCATGTTATAATCTGTTACAGGATGCTATGCTCTACTGTTGAGGTTTTGCATTTGTGTGTGTGCATGCATGTGTGTGCATGTGTCCTTGGGTATGCTTGCTGCACTTTCAACCAAAAGGTGAGGAGTTCAAATCTCCTCCAGGGCAGAAAGATGTTTAGAGATTTGTAATGTAATGTAATGTAACAAACACTTATATAGCGCTCTTCAAGTACCTCTCAAAAGCGCTGATGACACGGCTATCCTACCGATCTAAACAAGTGCGTTTTCAAGTTAACAGAGAATGAACATTGAGTTAAACTAAGTGGAAAAGTACGAATGTTTAAAGGGAGACTGTTCCAGAACGAGGGACCAAAGCAGGAGAAGGCACGATGAGCACGCAACGACGTGCGGTAACGTGGAATCAGCATATCTCCACGAGCAGCAGAACGCAGCAACCGGTCACCAGGTCAGCTGGAAACAGGAACACACAGCTCCCGAATGTAAGCCGGCGCAGTGCCAACCGTAGCAGAACGGACAAGTAGAAGAACCTTGAACCGAATCCGTTCCGAAATAAGAAGCCAGTGTAGTGTCTCCCTGATGTAGTCCGAAATGTGAGAAAACTTTGGGAGATTTGCAACCAGCCGAGCAGCACAGTTCAAGACAGACTGGAGCTGGCCAAGTCTGAACTTCGGGAGACCCGCCAGGATAGAATTGCAGTAGTCGATTCATGTGAGGACGAACGAGTGGACCAAAGTAACAGCAGCTTTGAAGGACAGGTTGCGCCTTAACACACGAATCTGCCGCAGCTGATAGAAACAGGATCTACAGAGCGAGTTGACATGATCAGCCATAGTTAGTTCACCATCGAGGAGGACGCCCAGGTCACGGACCACAGGTAACACACCCCAGCCAGGAAATCCAGCCTGTAGCGCTTCAGCATCAATCCCGGAACGCGCCCGACGTGTGCCCAGCCAAATGTACTGGGTTTTGGCCTCGTTTAATAGAAGTCGATTTGATGCCATCCAAACCCGAACTTCCGCCACGGCAGAACGTACATTAGACACACAGGCATGCGCATCTGATGGAAGGCAGGTGGAATATAGCTGGAGTCGTCAGCATACAGGTGGCACCGAGCTCCCAGGGAGGTGATGAGCCGGGTCAAGTCAGCCGTATACAGAATGAAGAGCAATGGCCCAAGAACTGAGCCCTGTGGGACGCCGAATGGGAGCGGCACCCAAGCCGAACGATCAGAGCCCGGAGCCACCATCATAGACCGCTCATCAACGAAAGAACTGATCCAGGCCAGAGGTGAAGCGCAGATGCCAAACGAGATGTTAAGACGTGTAAGAAGGATAACATGGTCAACAGTGTCAAACGCTGCACTCACGTCTAGAAGGGCAAGCAGCGTAATGCAGCCGGTGTCAGTAGCATCACAGATGTCCGAGATCAGCCTCAGGAGTACCGTTTCTGTGGAATGGCCCTTTCTGAAGCCAGACTGGAACTTGGGCATCCACTAGAGCTTTATGCTCCACTTGCGTCTGTAGCAAACTCAGCTACACATGTAAAGTGAGTTCACTAACCTCACTGTTAATGGGAAGATCAGAGGGCAAGGGAGAGGGTTGGCCACTCACCCATATGCTGAGACTAAGAAAGTGAAGTTGCTAACACTTTTTATTCATGGCTGCCTCTCAGGGCTAGCATAAGGAACTGCTCTTCTTCATCTATCTGGATACTTGCAACACCTCTAGAAAGCTATGAAACATGACTAGCATACATTATAAGAGATTGAAAGGTGTGACTAGAGATAAAATGTTTCTTGGATCGGCAGTGGATCTGTTTGGGTTTTCTGTGGGAGATTGGTCTAGATGTCATGAAGGAGTCAGTACTAACAGTGATCATGGACTCTGCTGGTTTAGGAAAGGAACGCAAGCTCCACATAGTTGCTCAGGTGCACTTGCTTTTGAAGCTCCCCAAAAGAAGAGTATACTGGACCTAATTATGTCCTCAACTGGAAGTCAATGCCCTTTCTCTTGCCTATAGTCTTTTCCTTGCAGAATTTAGTCACCCCTTAGGATGGGCCTACTGAAGTTCGGATGCATCAGAAAGGAAATTAAACATATCTTCCATTAATTCCCGGTCATCCACGTAAATGGAATTTTCATCATTGTCATCGTCAGTTTCCGAGTCCTCTGCGTTAGGTCAAGTTTCATAGACAGCGTTGTCTTGCAAACCGCCCTTGTCGTTACTAATGCCGCATTTAAAAATGACTGCTATACCATTTCTCTGCACAAATTGTCCCATGCAAGCTCCTCCCATTTACAAACCAAAGGCAAATCAGGTTTCTTCATGATCCTACCTTTGGTTAACGTTTCCATGGCCGAAACCATGCACTTCATCCAAACCTTATGAACACGGTCTTTAAAAGGCTTGTTCAGTAAACTTCTAAAGGTTGTAGGGACTACACATATTTGTGTGTAATTGCTTGACCTTTGATTTAACAGGATTGGTTAAATGTGCACCGAACATGTCCTACCTTAGCAGGCATAATTTTATGAGCAATGCACCTAACCACGTGTTGCACACGCGTTACAACCTGTTATCATCCATCCAACTTTTGGGATCGTGCTTTTTGAAATGATGCCTTTAGGAAACGTCATTCCTTGCGCATACTATCACTTAAAAACAACCATTGATTTGGTTTCGTCCCATCTGCTAAAAAGGTGAAGACCACAGTGAAATAATTTTGTGTGTTTATTCATAAGCATCTGTCTTCTCTTTGTAAGCAGTTTCTGTATTTTTGCCCTTGTTCAGGATGCTGGTGTTTATGATGTTTTAATAGAAACCATTATTACAAGCAGTATTTTGAAACTGAAGCATCCAAAATTGTGGCATCTTTCAAACTATCTGTCTTAAAAATACCTTTCAGCAGTGTAGGTATTTTGTTCGTTCATTTGAAAGCTTCCTACAGGAAAATTTGTTGTTATTTGCAGAACCCCCAAATCCAATAGTCAGTGTCAGTGTTGTGTCAGATAACTTTGATAACATGACAGTGAGTTGGTGTTCAACAGTTTCACAAGTAGATCCGGTGGATTCTCATCTTGCTTGGGCAATTGAGTAAGAGCATATATATACGTTCATGTTTATCTTGTTATGGTGCAGTCCCGTTAACGTGTGACCTGTTTATGAGTGAATCTGCTTAACCCACAGTTACCCGTGCCTTCTGATGATACCTATTTAAAATGCAAGACGTGTTGATGCCCGGTACAGGCAATGTAAAATCAATACTGCACTGGCTAACATTCAGTCTCATTGTCATTATATTAGGCTGTTTCAGCTTTAGCAGCTGCTTCAACGGGCAGCAAAAGTTGCTGGCTGCAGCTGGCTTTAAGCCCTGTAGGGGCACTACATTTCCAGAGTAGATGACTTTATATGGCTGCACATGTCTCCACTCCCCAAATGAATAAAGGGATCGCACATAGTGCAGCTGTAACAGATAAATTATGGTACATGTGCCTTTGCCTGTCACACACCTTTGCTCTGCTCTTTCAGCCAAGGTTACAGCAGCTGTGTACTGATAGGCTTGGCAGTCCAACTGATTGGACTTCACCTTTGAAATAATGTCTGGAAACATATGTTAACGTAGCCAGAAACATAAATTGTCTAGTACTAAATCACAAACACTTTTGCCCTTAACATGAGAGCAATTGGCCTTTCAGAATAATTGGACAAAATCTTATGGTAGCAGTACAGTGCAAGTGCCTCCACATCAGACAGCCTATGTCTTTGAGCTTTCTAGCCACGCTAAGACTTATATAAATCATTTGCAGCTATATTTTAGCATGGTCCTTTTGAATTGCAATACGTTAACACAGTAAGTAATTATATTCTTTATTAACCAATAGCTAATCGCACATCGGTTTACAAGTATTTAAGAACACTAGAAAACTTAACTGGCATACAACATTCTAATAATAAAAGTTACATTTACAGTGACTTTGGCTCCTGACAACCATGTAAATGGGACTGCACTGTATCATGTAATCAGTGTAGAAGCTCCACTTATTCAATTTTAAAAAGTAATCTAACAGTATCAGGTTGGAGAGCATTACATGGTTCAATCAAACATGGCAATCAGACAGTGTTTCATTGTCAAATTCGTTCTCAAGATACACAATCACATTTCTTGTGCACCTCTTATGCTTTCATTAACCAAAGAAGTCAGGAGAGAGCAAAAGACCTGTCTAGCTGCTAGTAAGAGCACTTCAGACACTTGCCATAAATGATGTTGAAGTCCCGGAAATCTCAGGTTGATTTGTATTCGCATGATTCTTGCAGATTGGAAGAAAGTCTGCCAACTGTTTACCTTTCATGTTGCATTTTAAATCTCTGGTCTGCTGAAGAAGAAATATGTTGAATTTCTTGCCAGATACAGCAGCAGTGGTCTCCAGATAGGCAGATCAAGCAGTCCACATTCAGAAGTCCTTTGGCCATTCTACCTGGTTGCTTTCATAGAATTTATTTGTAGACAATCTGTGCTGGCAGACACCAACCCATATAGCAGTATGACCCAAAGTTCTTTGCTTTCCTATTCTGCGACTTTCTGATTGAGAGCAGCATATAATTTCAGGGATTGTCGTTGTCAGAATCACTGGGTCAGAAAGTGATATGTGTAGATGTGTAGAGCTGTCTGTGATGTTCATAATTGGTGTTTGAAGTCCTAAAATTATGGCCATATTTCATTATAGTATAAAACTGTTAAAGAAGAGGCAGGCTAAAAAGGCAGGAGTGGACTCTGCATGAGAATCAATCAGGTTACATCTGAACCTTTGAAATTATATAAATTAAATAAGGTGAATGCCACAGCAACCTCAGTGAGTTCCCAACCTGTGCTAACCCTGTGCAGTACTGCTACAGGTGAATTAACTGCATTGCTAGTTACTAGACTTACTTCTAGGAAACAGTTCACAAAGTTGAGTCTCAAAGAATTTTTTTGGTTGCTTTTCAGTTGCCCTGTTGTTTATTATTTTGCAGAGATAGCTTACATTCAGGCAATTGTTCCGTTTGGAAGAATATCTCACGTTGTGCTTGCATGTTCTGCGGTACTTCGTTGTCTTTACCTTGTATTGGTAAAGAAATGACCTTTTATACATATCAGAACTACAGTATCACTATAACTTCATTTAACCCTTATGGCTCTACAAGGACTTCACTTCAGTTTTACACGGGACCAGAAATAGGTAACCCAGTGTTTCTACTCCTTTACTGTTCTATGAAGAATTTCTTCAGGATGTTGCTTGCTTAACTGTTAATCAGAACGTGGGTTTCTGGACCCTGTTTGATTCTATGATGCAGCACGCTTTTTTGACTATATTCTAAACTTTAATACATCAAAGTTTAGGGCAAGTGGGAACTGAGATGTTTCTTAATATTGTGTGAGTGTCACCACTTGCCTAAAACCTGACATCTGGCAGCTAAAAATTGTACGATTTCCAAACAAGGCTTGTTAATGACTACCTTTTTTACATATGCATGTATATATTTACCAAGACACTTAATATAGCACCTTTTAAGTATATCTCAGAGGTGCTGCAGCACCTCTCAGTATCACTGAATATTTACACTGAAAGAGTAGAAACACAGGACAATTCACAGAGAGCAATTGTTTTGTAGGGTTATATGCAGTGTCTAAGAAACAGGTTCTGAGCCTAAAACTGAAGCTGATTTTCAGAGGTTTGAACTTGCATTTCAGAAACATGAGTAATGTTTTTGGTTGTATTTGGAGATTGCCAGGAAATTATATATTGCATAGAACTACACGAAGTCTGAAGAGTAAGCATAACAGAATTGCTTTTCATCATTTTGATGTTTCGTGTTGTCTGACCGTTTTTAGTGAAACCTGGCCCCGTGACGGAGCTGGCTGTGACGCAGAATAGCAGTCACAGTTTACAAGTATCATGGAACCACCCAAATGGACTTTATCCTGAAGTATTCAGTCTGGCTTACCAGATCAATACCTGGTCCCAGTGGGGTCATAATTCTACTGTAAGTTCACTAGTATTATTTAAACAACAGCTTTTTGATAAATCTGAATGCTTCGGTGCAGTAAAACTTCATGCCTTGCATAAGTTTTACTACTCTACACCAGAATTCACATTATTCCAATAGTTATATGTTATTATGGGGTGCACGATAGTCTAATGGTTAGCCTGCTGATGTCGTTGCAGAGGTTGGGGTTTCAACTCCCATCAGGACAGAAAGATGAAATTTCTGCTGTACTTGTGTCTTCCCCAGTGAACTGGAGTATTAATTCAGTGCACTGAGTGCACGTCATCAGTGGAAGATCGGACGGCAAGGGAAAGGACTGGCCATCTGCTGTCACATGCTGTGGCTAAGCAGATGAAGACTTTAGGCATAGCTGTCTCTTGAGATTAGCTTAGTTACCACTTGTCTTTGGCGTGTTTTATAAGTAGGGTCTGGTATACGTTTTATAGTCCCGATCATGCTTGAGCAGTTAATGAGATCCTACTGAAGCAACTGTTAGAGCTGATTTTTCTGTCTGTGATGACCTTGTTTGTCCTTGGCTTCACGTGTTTTCAAATGTTTTAAATTTCAGATTGACGTTGGTGCAGATTTGTCTTGGTGGCTTACTGACCTAACTCCTAATACTTTGTACACAATAGCTGTGCGTTGTAAACCAACTGAGGGAGGTTACTGGAGTGACGATAACATAGGATCAAATGTGACGATGGAAGATGGTGAGCTAATTTTAAACAGGCTAACAGTCATTACTTAGTTGATATTGGTCATGTTCAAGCTGGCTGAAGTTCCAGTGGCATTACTTCATTTCATTTCATGTGCTAGGTTCCATGTGGCATTTAGGTGCAAGTAATATTACTATGATATTAAGAATGTCATGAGTGGCTAAAAAGATGAATGAACTAGTGTTTGGAAGCTGCTGGTATAAAAAGAAACTGTTTGAATCAGTTAATACTAGAAAATTGAAGTTCTATGGAGAGGTGAGAAGCATTGAAAATGACCTGGAAAAGAATATAATGATAGGCACAATATCGAGGAGCCGGGAAGAAGACGACTGAGGATTCCGTGGATGGAATCAAGACCTGGATTGGACTGTCTTTGGAGGGTATACTGAGATTGGCAGAGGAGAGAGTTGAGTAGAGGAGGATCGTTTACAACATGACAAACCTATGGAGCAAAGATGGTAAAAGAAAAGATAGGAAAGTGTTATCAGCATTTACATTTTCTGTGAATAATTGTTTAATTGTTTTAGAATTTATTTCGTAATTTCACAGTACAGGAAATAGGAAAACAGAAGAATTGTTGGCAGAAGAGAAATGCTAGAGACCCAGAAGCATCTTGACTAGTTGGACAAGAGGGAATCAGATACAAAAACTATGAGAAATTATTATGAGTGCTCTTTCGTGAAATTGGAAAAAACAGTTTGACATTCATAGAATAAGTCACATCAAGAAAGATATTTATATGAAGCCTTAAAGAGTTTGTTTTGACTCTGTGCAGTTCCAGCGGTGGCTCCAGAAGTTCCAGTTGGATTTTTTCGGAAATCCACTTGTTTAGAGAAAGATGATTGCCAAGTAACATACTTTTGGAAGGTTTGTTTCAGTTGTTCTCAGTTGGAATATGTAATTGTGATTGAAGAAGAAAAGTGTTGTCTTACTGATAATGCAGATGCAAGTGTTTCTATTATGTTATATTTTTTGGGTCATTTTATATTGGTGCTTTAAACAGTGACACTACGGTCTGTCCATGCGGATGGATAAAGCTCAAGTAACAGTGGTGTCAGATTCTTTTATGTCAATAAGAAACAGTTGGTTTACATACCAATATATACATACCAGTGCATTCATTCTAGTACATACATATCAGTACATACATACCAGTACATACATGCCAGTACATACATACTGGTATATACATGCAAACATGATTGTATACATATCATTGTGAGTCTACCTTGATCATTTCTTACTTAATGTATAAAGCTGTACAGTTTAAGAATGAGTGTTAATGGCAATACAAGACAAATGACTCATGTAAACCAGCAAATATGAAGCACCAAAACTTTCCAAACCTTACTACGCCAGTAGGATGCATTGCAGTGTTTGGGATACAATTGCCCACTTACAGTAGTACATGTTCGTCTCGTGTAGATTTTGAACCTGCAAGACAAAGAATTTATTCTGAACATCCAGTATATGATATATTTGAATAGATAGGTCTGAACAATGGTCTTCTGTAATTGAAAGAGATACAGCTGCACTGAAAAAATGTGCTGTAAATGCTCGCATATGAGTTGAAGATTTTTAACAGTTCTTCAATGCTTCAATGCAGACTGGAAAGGTACCATGCAAATGGAGAGATGCATTAATAGTGCCATTGTCTAAAAAGGGCAGTACAAGTGCAGTCCTATTTATGCATGGTCATCTGGAACCAAAGTCGCCGTGACCGAGTGTTATAGAACCATGGGTTAAGAGGGCCATGCTGAAATACAGTAGTGTTTGATTTATGAAAGTCTTAGTATGGCTAGATAGCCAAAAAAAAAATCTGTCTGATGTGAAGGCACTTAATTTTGTCCAATTATTTTTGAAAGGCCACATTGCTGTCTTGTTATGGGTAAAAGTGTGATTTACTTAATGTAGATTTATGTTCCTGGCTATGTTAAAATTGGCTGTATCCGGACATTATTTTAAAGGTGAAGTCCCGTCAACTGGACTGCCAAGCCTGTCAGTACACAGCTGCTGTACCCTTGGCTGACAGATCAGCTAAGTTCCTGTCTGGGCAGAGCTGGGCTGCCTGTGGCATGCAAAGTACCAGTTACAGCTGCTGATATATGTGGTCCCTTGCAGATTGGCAATGTGCTTTTTAAAAATAGCGTAAGCCTATTCAAAACATGCACATTGGCCAGTCTGCAGCAAATCACAATTTCCGGTGCAGATTATCCTGTGTGCTTGTTTTTAGTGGGATAAATGTTTTGGTTTTTGATTTCAGTTGATTGATGAACCACTGTAGAATGATATCATGCTCCCTTTTGGTTTTTTATTGTGGCTGATTGATCCACCACTGTTTAATGATATCATGTTCACCTTAGGATTTGATTGCTGTTGACATGCAATGCACAACTGCAGAATGATACCGTGTTCATTTTGGATTTTGATTGCAGCTGATCATGCTCACTTTTGTTTTTGATTTCAGCTGATTGATATGCCACTGCAAAAAGGTATCATGTTTCACTTTTGGTGTTTGATTGCAGCTGATTGATGCACCACTGCAAAATGGTGTCATACTTGGGTACCGAATAACTGTTGAATCAACACATTGTAACAGTTCGTGTGAAACAGATGTTAAAGGAAGCGATATAACATCAGCTGACATCGGACTTGATGATGGTAACTGTAGCTGGGTTCGCCTTGTTGCATTTACTTCAGTTGGAGATTCGCCACCTCACTACACGTTTTTCCCTCAGTATTTTAAAAGTGAGTTAACACTACTAAACAGCAACTGCATTGATTAATAATATCTATGCTCTTTCTGCCAATTTTGAATTATATATGTTTGAATTTTGAAGACAAATTTTTACTTTAAAAATGAGAAAGGATTAATTTTGAATTGATTATTGTGTTAGATGTTCTTTCAAGTTATAATTATGTTATTGCGTAACAAATGCAATTTCTAGTATCTCACAATTCAGATAATTTAATGCTATTCTGTTTAGACCTCTTGTAGTCAGGTGTTACTACAAATATCTTAGGAAGTCAATGAACATTTCTTCGTCTGTATTGGGGTGTTTTCTTTTTCTCCTCCTTTCGAGGTCTGCCAAGTGTTGATGATCAGGGTCTATATGCAGAGTTCACAAAGGATGGAACAGGTATATTTTTCAGCTGGAATTACGTTGAAGATGTGGACAACTATACGCTGATGTACTGTGTTGGAAAATCGACAGATAAAACTCACTGCTTGGTATGCCTCTATTAAACGTCTCTGCTCCATTTAGGCTCAAATTTTTAATTAACATAGAACAATTTAGAATTTATTGCAGTTTTCTTTATTAAATAAATTTAAATAGGTACCAAATTTTGAAGTAATTTGGCCAATTCAGCAGCATTACTCAAGTTTTATTATTTTTGTTTATTTAAAAGTAATTTTATATTTGAGATATTTTGTCAATGATAGTTAGGCAATATCACATTGGAAACAGTTGTTCCCCAATCTCTGAAATTAAGCAAAGTCAAGCCTGGTTAGTACTTGGATGAGTGAGCACCATGGAATTCAGTAGTGAGCTTCAGCTTTACTAGTCCCTGTGAAAAAAGTTGTTTGCTTACATGTGCCTCTTTTGCAACGTAGTTTGCTTTGGTACCAGCATCAGCTGGGAAATAAGCAACAGGTCTAAACTGATCGACAATGGAAACTTTATGTATAACCTTTATTGTGGCGTTCTCATTGCTTCTAAGCCAAACAACATTCTCAAATGGCAATTCCAGTTAATATCCATAAGGCCTGAAGACAGGAGGACAGGCTGTGACACACTTGCCTGACTAGGAAAAGTTTGGTATCCATCCTTTGCCAATTCGGAGGGCTAAGAGAAAGAAATGAGCACTTTCCCTGCATTCCACTGCAGGATATGATAAACTTTACTTTTTCTACATTATTATTAATCAGATACTTATAGTGCACTAACTTATAAATTCACCTCAAAAGTGCATGTAGCCAAAAAAGATAAGCCTTCAATTGTTTGGAGAATGAGATAGACAAAGCTGGTGGTGGTCAATATTACAGATGAGGACCAGTGTATGGAAAACTTGGAAATTACAAGTCTTTCTGGTAGGTTGGGACTAAAAGCTGGTCAGAGGAAGGCTCAGGTAGCTGATCGTAAGTTTGTCCTGGTGGGATTAAGCATTAATGAAATGCGGAAATGAAATATCTCAGGTTTCCTGAATCTTGGATATTGGACAAAAGGATTATTGGACACAGGTGAACTTAAGAATGTCTTAGAAATGGTTGCTGTAAATTTTGCTGCAGAGTTCACCTGTCAGTGTCACTCTGCCTCGACATAAGACAAATTTCACCATGTCTCCAGTCAACGTGGATCATGTATATGCATTGTCTTCCAACTACCGGAATGGAACCAGAGGACTAACGTCAGACTGGATCTGCATTTATGACTATAGTGGCTTTCCTGCAAAACCTGATATTAAGGGCATCACCCAGGTCACAGATACAAGCGTAAAAGTTGATTGGATGCCGCTGACGTGCACTACAAACAATCGAGTGCGTGTGCTGAACTACACCTTGAGCTACTCCAGCAGTATGGATAAACGTTTTACGTAATTTTTCTGTACATTGTTTATTATTTTTGTGTTTTATGATGCAATTTGTTTATCTAGTATCATAGCTTTACGTTCTAGGGTCAGATTAAAGTAAAAATAGTGCTGATGAGCATTGCATAAATGCAGACAGAATAAGACTCTGCACAAGTGAGGCAGCTGGGATATAAATAAAAAATATAAAACTATGCTACAATAACAGTGAAGTTAATTAACTGTATGGTTTAGTTTTTTTATTTAGCACTTCAATTAGTTGTCATGTAATTATAATCAGCAGCAGCATTCACTTATTTTGTTTATTTATTTAGTTAGCTATCCACCTAGAAGTTTTGTTGAATGGAATTAGCCTTGTACTTTTCTTAAGTTTATGAATGCTATTAGTTTACTTACTTAGGTTCATTTTTTTAAGTTTCTGTTTTAATTCTGTGATCATTTAGCTGCTATCAGCTGTCTTTTAGGTGAATTAAACTGTAGTTTTATTTTAAGTTTTTATTCCTTGGCATTTTGGCTTAATTTATAGATGGCTATGAATTTGTATTTGCTTTGATTTGGCATTGAGGCTAACTTGTAGGCCTGCTTGGCTTAATTAGCAGTAATGGTTTATCTTTACTTCTCTGTAAACAATAAATTTGTTGTACTGCAAAGAAACTTCCAGTACTTATGGAATTTCTTTACTTGTTAACAGATGCCACACTTGATGCTGCCAGTGTTACACTACCTGGCAGTGTTACTGAGTATACGATAACTGATTTGACACCTGAAATTGAATACACACTTACATTGCAAGGAGTATCAAGGAGTGGACCAGGCCAAGCGGCAACTGCTTCCGTTATAACATGTATGAGAAATGGAAAAGAACATCTCTGTTATAAGTACTATTAATATGGATATCAAATGGATTTGAATTAAATTAACTGGCTATAGCAAATTTGTTATTTGATATATATATAATTCTATTCCTAGAATCTTTTGTCTGTTGTTTTATGCTTTCCTGTTTAACATCATTTTTTTGTCCTGCCTCTTCAAATGTCACCCTATGTATTGTATTATCTTAACATTTAAATATACTGTAATTTTGAACAATCCTTTTGAGTATCTATGCAATTATATCTGTTTACTTTCTGATCACAGATCTCGTCAGGCATGCACTCGGTGATTTTCTCCTCCTCAATTGCAAACTTCCATACGCAGCATTTGAGCTTAGCTGTGGTTGGACTGTCACTTTGGAATGGGTTAATTAATTAAGAAACTAAAGACTAGAACTCTGAGCCTTCCTGTGCCCTCTTTCTGTTAATGACTAAAGCCATCTTGTTCGATGGGGAATTAATGGTGTTGGGTCTGGTGCATTTTTGTAGGAGTTTGCCTCAAGTGATGCTGTGTAAATGTCCATTTACATTACCTGACATTACTTTTGACCTTACCATGCAATATGCTGTAACTGTAAACATTCTGTGGTATGAGTTTTTAGGTTTGCATTTTCTGTAAAAGTATTAAATTTGTAGATTCTAGACTCACTGGTTTGAATGAGCAAATATTCTTCTTCAGAAATGTGAAAGTAAACAGAAACTGCAAATTTTAAGAAAGGCATAACTGAATCAGGAATAAACCTGTAAGCTAATTCCAAAATATGACCCTTCCAACCACCTGATTAGAAAATAACAGATCGTAAGCAATAAAACAAAGGATGATGAATGTTTTGATTGTTTTTTTAGACCCTCCAAAGTCAGTGAACATTGTCATACCTGTTGTTGTGGCTGTTACTGTTTCTGTATTCATCGTCATCGTTATTATTATCATTATGTGAGCATTTACCTTTTATATGATGAAAAACAAAAATCTTATTCTGTTGATGACAATAAGCAAAACATCGCATAAACCAGCTACTGGTTTGTCCTGATAGTCCCACACACACACAGACAACTAAAGTTATGTTGACTTTTGGGTGCCACTGTTTGTGCACCATCCATTTGGAAGCTGTGCTGCCTTGTAGAATTATAAACATAAGTTTAGACAAAAGCTGTTGCAGACTCCATGTAAAGTAAAAGATCCCATGTGCCAAAAGACAGATTGCAGAAGGAGTGGATGATGAAAAGAAAAGATTGATGAGAGACAGTGTAAGTGACAGTGAAGATTTACAGGTTGAGAGGTAGATGACCAAGAACCCCAGGAGACATCAAACAAATGTTTCAGCACAATGAGTCTTTCGGACTGTGGAGAAATTCCATGGGTTCGAGCCTTTATGAGTGTTTTTAACAGATAAATCTAGAAATTTTATTATTCTGAGGCAGGCAATTACATTAATTTTGTCATCATAAGCAAGTGTAGTTGAGATCCACAAGTGAAATCAGTGAAACAGAGACGATACTGGGATACTAAAATTTAAATTATTAAACTATTTTGTCATTTAATGCAAGTTTGGCCATAGACAAGATGAATATCTACTTACAAAAAACCTTTTGTATATGCGAAGTGGTGACTTCATTTGTAAACTACCCACACAACTAATTTTTAGTTGATTTTCAATAAGTAATGCTAGGGGTGTGATAGTCAAGTTGTTAGTTTTCTGGACTGTCAATCAAAATGTCAAGGGTTAAAATCCCTGTCAGGGCAGAAATTGGTTTTCAGATTTTTGCTTCTCTATGACCATATGGAACACAGCTATAATTATTGAGTACACCAACCATACACTGTCAGTACGAAGAACAGGCAGCAAGGAAGACGGATGGCCACCTGCCCTCCCATGCCGAGGCCAAGAAAAATGAAGTTGCTAACTCTTCTTACTTATTACTTGCTTATGCATTACTTAATTAATTAATTAATTAATTACTTCATTACTTACTTACTTACTTACCTAGACTATGATGGGAGGTGTTAAACCAGTTTCACAAAAAAAATGATTGTAAGCTAACTCATGTATATCCTAACCCTAAATGTTTGTGATTATTTAGTTTCTAGCTTTCCCTGAATTTTGCTTAGCTAATCCTATTATTCACGGTGCATGTTTGAAATAGTCTTATAAATCAAATAGCCTTTTTTAGATATGCATACAGAAGGTCGCACAGATGGTTCCACAGTGTTACAATAACAACACCAGTAAGATAATGTTTTATTACAAAATAATTTGCTTCTGGTCTTAGATTTTATTCTAGAGATCGTTTCCATTTAGTTTCAACCATAATGCGTGGTGGCTTCGAGCAGTGCATATGACACTGGCAAGCGCTGTAAAGCTAAGCAACATTGAGGCTAAATAGGTGACCATCCGTGAAATACCAGACCGTCTGTTGCCCACTCATCCTTTTGTCATCTCCGGTTTGGTTAATGAGTACCAACACAAATTTGGAGCTTGAAAAAGCTTCCTTTTGGATTACTGTTGGGTTTGCACTTCAGCTCAAATTGTGGAACAAGCTTTTGAGGAATTTCTCTGTTGGCATGTAATGAGTGTGTTACCTTAACATTTTTAATGTTTTTCGATGACTGCAACTATTAACACTTTTAAGCATTGTTATTCAACAATGCTCTTTTAGAGTTAATTACTAATTGGTCATTTATACTGTGTGCTTAACAGTTTACTAACACTTCTAGGTTTTGTTATTCAGCAATGCTTTTAGAGTTAATAACTAATTGGTCATTCATACTGCATGCTTACCAGGTTATTAACCAAACTTATCCATTATCCGGTATTATACTATAAATTTTCAGTGATCTAGGGATCATTTTGATAATCTGAAACCATTGCTGGCATACTATTTTACATTATTTATTATTTGTAACTTATTCTATTCCTTTTCTGTTCTTTAAGGAAAAGCATGAGAACAAGTGTGCTGCAAATGATACATCAAATATTAACAGCAATTATGTGAGTATTTTCTTGAAGACTGCCATCAGCCAAAATTTTGAACAATAGATTATGCGGTTTTATAGTAAGATTGCATTTTAATGGTCACTTGTTATAAAACATCATGTTATGTTGTGATCAACTTGAATAGGGTGTTGTGATAAGTCAATAATTTTTCATTAATCTTCCTATGCTACATCCTAACTTATGCTTGAATAAAATACAGTTCCGTTCTTTGTGCTTCATTGCTTTCATGTGGGAATGAGGTTCAGCTGCCTTCTTGTTTAGGTGGCTAACTGACAGGTTTTTCTTGAATTTTTAAGCTTCTGAATCTCGGGCATTTTTCTCACTTACCACTTGATGCAGGTTTTGCTGACATTTATAATGATCTGCACTTCATCTTTTGATGCATGATGATCTTTTCACTAGTGCACATGGTGTGTAACCTAACGATTGCAGGTATGAGCCTGCTGAGCGGACTTACTGTAACCCTGGGCAAGTTTTTTTTGCACGTGAGGCTCTGTCACCATTCAGTATAATTTGGCACTGGGGGGAGCTGGAAGTAAATGGCGTTTATCCATTGCTGGCTGAGAATAAGAATAGGAAATGAGTGCCTCCACACTACAGGATAAGGAGACTTTATGTTTACTTTTTCTTTCAATGACAGGCTGCCTCTTCTGAGATTGGAAACGGTTTACATACATATACTAACTTAGTAAGTTTGGCTGGCTATCTGTGCTTTTAAATCTAGATATGTCCTGTGATATATTTGCTACGTGGAATAAATTGGCTATGCAAAACTAGCGCTTTGCTTAGAGCTTTGACTAATCCATTACCCTGTAGATGTGATGTACATATCAACATGTGTATGTATGTATATGTATATATATACATATACATACATAACAATATCAACATGTGTATGTATGTATATATATATACATACATACATATGTGTATGTATGTATATGTATATATATACATACATACACATGTTGATAATGTTACGTGCTAGTCCTACGAAAAGGAAATAAACTCACTTGCAAGAGGTTATAGCACATAAACAAAATACCTGACATCAGACAGAACGTCGACGGCCGTTTTGAAGCCAAAAGTCGAAGTCTTCACATCAGCGAACAACTTGAACACAAAACCCTCTCAGGTTCCTCCAACAGACAGAGGACCTTTACATCAGCTCGTAAAACGGAGTCTTGGCGACTAACAGAAACAGAGCCACGAAGGACTCGGGGTATCTTAACTAGCCAAGCTCAGTCAACTGAAAGAAACTTCCCCTTTTATAAGGATTCTGGGGTTACGCCACCCAAAGAGACGGCTCATCCTTCAGTCACTCCTTACATCTGGGTCTTCTATGTGGGCTGACTCAAACAATATATATATATATATGTATGTATCTATGTATGCCTGCATCAATACACTGAGTATAGTGCCTTTTGAAGACTGCATACAGCTATCTGTATCACATACATCATAAGAACCATAGCTTACTATGGTAAATGTGATAAATTAAAATTAAACATCCATTTTCTTGAGTAAAAATTAGTTGTAACACACAGGGATGTATGTACCAGGAAAAATGTATCACCACAAAAGTCCTGTAAACATTGAACTGTGAAACACAATTTAGGCATTAAGAGTGGCTTTGCTTACCTACAGTGCTTAACAAAACATTTTAATTACACTTTGTGTTCTGCCTTGACTGAAAAACAGGTGTGCACCAGTACACAAGATTTGCTTCAAAGATACCGGCATATCATATGAAGTTTTTAAAAGCAAAGAAATATGTGGGGTTATTAATAATAATTGCAACACCAATTATCTTCTGGATTCATTGCTTATGGTTATTTGTCACCTATCTGCAAATCATCTGTTATTGTCAATGAGTTGTTTGAACAGACTTCAGCATTGAAGTCTATTTTGAGAGCAGTTGGTTTTTAGTTTTAGGTGCTTCAGACGAGTTTTGTTTTTCCTTGGAACTTAGCTGATAACTGCCAAGAGGGTGTCTAAATAGGTTTAAATTAATTAACTTGCACAGTTGGACTTTTATAAGGGACCTTAACCATATTAGAATTTATTCCATGGAAGGGACTACTGGCACTTTAGTCCTGCGATTAATCAAATTGTTTCTCTAATATAAAAATTCTATTGTGATAGTGACAGAATGTCTGCAATGCTTAATTTTCTTAGCTTATCATTGCTTTTGAAAGGGGTTTATTTCATTAATTGTAAAGTTTGAAAGATGTTATTTGTGTGGCACTCTTCTTGATTTCTTGCTTCAATTGTTGTTCTTTGTTGCCTTCTTAACAAGGAAACTGAAAATCTCTTGAAATTCAAAAGCATGAGAACAAAAACAAATTAAATCTTGTGGTGTCTTGCAATAGAAAAGTGCTCGTCTTGTTAAAACGACTCATGATGTAGATTTACATCTGCACTTACTGTTTCAAACAGAGTTTTGATGCATCGAATGGCCCAATTCAACACAGCAGATCTGAGCCTTTCTTCTTTTTCTGTTGGATAGCTTATTATTTTTTAGGTTCACTTCCTGTGGTGATTGGCAGATTACTTATAATTTGCTTGAATATGCATTTCCTGTGTTATTAACAAGTCCCTTTTTAAAGTTAATAAATTAGTAAATAGTTTTCATTATAGAAATATTAATCAGGCTTCTTTTGCAGCATGCTTGGCAAGTTACTCTGCCTGAAGATATTTTCAAATTCCAACAGATTTCCTATATATATATATATATATATATATATATATATATATATATATATATATATATATATATATATATATATATATATATATATATATATATATATATATATATATATATATATATATATATATATATATATATATATATATATATATATATATATATATCTCTATATATATATATATATATATATATATATATATACATTATGGACTTGGTGTCACCTAATGAAAGGTTGTATACTGATTTCTCAGCTTCACGTGTGAGGTTACTGTTCTATTGTTCTGCACAATTAGCTACAAGTGGCATCTTGCGTGTGTGAACAGACTGTTATAATAGACTTCAGTGTTAGTCTCCATCAGATACTTTTTTTCGAAATTTGACAACCCAATTAGCAGGACAAGCTGCATCATTGGATCTTCACCACTTGAAATTTGCTTCACTGGAAGACAAACCATCTCAAGACCAAGGATTCAAGACCAGAAATACAACAGCTTTGGCATCAGCACATGGAAGGGCAAGGGATCATGCACATACTTGAAAAAGAGGGGAAAGGCAAATTTACTTTTGCCCCTACTTTTAACCCTAAAGGCATATGTACATGCCCTTTTTCCAACCTCATCTGTACTGTGGCACTCTATAAATTGTCTTTTTTATTATTATACGTTTTTGCATGCATAATTTTTCTGGAAAGGCTAAGAAAAGAAAGGAGAAATGATAATTTGCCCAAGAGTGATAAAACTTGTGGGAGAGAAGAATGAAGATGAATTGTATTTGTTCTTTTAATATGTATTGACTTCTGCTTTAGTTGTGCTAGTAGATGAGTTATCAGTGCCTTCCAGTCAGAATGGTCTTGAAGTGATGGTTAACAAAGATTCTGAAAATAATATATTTAAAATAAATGGAAAACTCTAATTCACTGACTGGAGTTTCCATGTTATTATCTTTTGGTTGGTTTAGGCCTCTGAGGTTCACTTTTTCTGTGCACAAAATTGACTGGAAGCATTATCATCCCTATTTAATAACATTCTGCTTAGCTGCTGTGTGTAGATGGGATAATGCTTTACCACCTAGAGAAAATAGTCTTTCTACAGCACCTGTAGCATGTAAACCAGTATTCAAAGTGACATACAGTTTCTGGCTGGTTATTGACTTGATGCATTTATTTCAGGCATCAAGGAAGTGAATTTCCTCAGGTTTTACTAGGGCCAATATATTTAAAGAAACCTTCAGGCAGAGCGGTTTGATCACTAGCTCAGATGTCGCTGTGGCTTCCTTTGTTTTAGTAGAGCTACTTATTTTCAATATCTAACTGAAGGCTCATTCATAAAAGATGTCTGAAAAAAATTAAAAATTACCTACTTTGGACCCTTCTCTCTTGTCCACGCTTTGCTTTACCTTTCCCATATCCTTTGCACTCCCAAATTACTGGCAGTGGCATTTTATGCTTTGTCGATCAAAGCTTATTATGGAAAATCGGATGGTGAACCTTACATAACAGGTAAAGTACTGGCATTGAGTATTGCTGATTTAAGAGCTAAAACTATTGATAATACAAAAGTGATACCACCAACTTGAACCTTTTTTCACTTGTCTGTGAACTTATTGTCAAAGTTATTATTCTTGTTTTAGCTGATGATTCCTAATGGATTTGCTGATCGTGAAGAAGAATTGCTTGCTTCTTCTTCCAGTCAGAATGGCATCCAACCCACATTGGTACATAGGGTACAGAAACAAAACAACATCAATACATTTTTTGCTTATCTGGTTTAAGTATGTAATTAATTACATTTTCAGTTCTTTATGCCTTGTGTAAAGTATTTATAGCCATTTCTTACTTAATATCTTTTCTAGTCTATTTAGTATCATCACTTTGTAAATAATGCTAAAATAATTTTTTATGAGTGTATGTTTAACTTGTCTAGCAACAAAAAACAACATAACTTTCATCTTGGCTAAATTGGCTAATTTTCGTTGTCCAAATCATCATCCACTTTCGCATTCGTGATTGTGAGTTAACTTTTCTTGGTTCACTGAGCATGGCAAGCTTGTTGCAGGATAAAATCTACAAGGTTTTACATGAAGCAACGTATCTCAAGCTTCATAATCACTGTTGTCTGGTTTGTTACTGCAGACTGAGCATTCAGAAAGTGTTGATAGCCTACCAAGCGACAAGACAACTTCAGCTTCATGTGAAAGTGACCAGAGCATCCAGACATACACAGCTGTTGCCAACCCAGGGACATCAATTGAAAGTCCTTCGTTACACTTTACGCTAAACGTTGACACTTTTGATGGCAGTCATCTTCCCCATCATGACAACATCCATGATGTTCAGCTGCAGCCCAGCATCAAAGAACCAATACAAGATTCTTCTGGTTCATATGGGTACAGCCAGGCACATCACTGTGATAATTTGGACTCTTTGGCTGACAGTTCTAACTCTTGTGATGGCTACAAGTCTGCACACTTCCAAGAAGAGAATTTTATTGAACTAAGTGATCCCCCCATCGCTCCACAGATAGTATGAATGAGCAGCTGTGAAGAATTAACACTATGATTTCAGTACAGTGATTGTTTAAGTCTAAAATGAGGGAAAGCTATAAGTGTACAAAAATGTCATATATGCCAGAAAAAACATTTCATGATCATGTTAAGTTCTTGCAGTTATGCAGCCACCAAGCCAATGAACATATTAACTGTTTAACTAGTTTGGAATTCCTTGACAAAAATGATAAAATGCTTGAGAGCTTGAAGCTCTTTTAAATTAGTGAAAGGGTGTCTAGTGTAAAGCACTAACATTCAAAAAGTCTCAACTGCCAGTCTAGGACCAAGCCTGTGTCCATGTCAGATAATTGAAAGTAGGTGTACACAAGCCTGTAGGAAGCTTTTGATGAGACCAGTGCTGGACATTCAAGATTGCTGACAAAGTGGCTACTGAACAAGTGTGGATCATCACAAACTTCTGTTGACACAGTAAGATGTGGCCACAGTGACAAATATCCTTTCTGAGTAGCAGAGGTGCCATCACTGTGTTACTTGGGATACTGACTGTTAAAGATCATCTGCTGGCATTCATGAAAGTTATGGTCTCTCCAAGTCCATTAAGCTTGTCATTTATTACTTACCAATGTAATTGGTATGAAAGGAAAGTTTTTAAGAGCACCTTCTGTTACAGTTTGTGGAAAGTACAATTGCTTTATTCCTATGAAACATAGTTTTTAATGAATGAACTTTACACTGCCCGGTGCTTATGATAATGTAAGTCATTTGCTGAGGAATTACCGGTGTCCTGTCTCAAAGACTTTAACCTACAACTTATGCATTTTCTGTATCATCTGCAAAATGTTTGTTTTGTTGTTGCTGATGTGCTACCTATGTATTTAAATTTATGTAACGACGAATGGTTTGGGATCGAACGATCCTTGGTGCCACAGAAGCTCAAGACATTCCGTTACTCAACCGATGACGTGCCTTTTACGATGTGACTGATGCTTTGTATACATTTACTTTTATTACTTACCAGTGTAATTGGTATGAAAGGAAAGTTTTTAAGAGCACCTTCTGTTACAGTTTGTGGAAAGTACGAATGCTTTATTCCTATGAAACATAGTTTTTAATGAATGAATTTTACACTGCCCGGTGAATAATAATAATTAATAATTAGCAACTTCTAATGCGCCAGTGTCTAATGCACAAGGCATCAACCGATGGCACACCAAAACCAAGCCACAATCAGGTCGATATCCAGAAGGTCAGTCCGCACGACAGAGAGGCAGCCTATGGTGCTTATGATAATGTAAGCCATTTGCTGAGGAATTACCGGTGTCCTGTCTCAAAGACTTTAACCTACAACTTATGCATTTTCTGTATCGTCTGCAAAATGTTTGTTTTGTTGTTGCTGATGTGCTACCTATGTATTTAAATTTATGTAATGACGAATGGTTTGGGATCGAATGATCCTTGGTGCCACAGATGCTCAAGACATTCCGTTACTCAACCGATGATGTGCCTTTTACGATGTGACTGATGCTTTGTATACATTTACTTTGAGAAGCACAGTGAATGCTGTGTCACTTATTTATTATTTCTTATGTTTATATCGCATTGTATCAGGCGATTATGCCCAAGTCTCAGGGATTTGCTTAGTCCTTTTTAAGGGGGGGGGGTCAAACTTGCATACTCAGGCCAAGTAGAAGCTCAACCGCTTGACTTGATAGCCACCATTTATCACCATTGCTTATATTGATGTTCATTAAGATTATACATTCCAGTACTCAGGTGCAGGGTGTGCTTGGTGATTGTCTCAGCAGTGAGGAAAGGCCTTTAGCCACAAGTGAAATGAATTTTGGAAAATGTGCATCTATATCTTCAGTGGAAATATTCTGTGCTAACCAATGGGGTTTATGCTACTAAGGTAGGACTGCCACAGGATGAGGTGTTAATTACGTGTAGATTATCATGGATGAAGGGTAGACCACTTCAAACCTGTTGCTGGTCCAGTCTGACTGAGGGTGAATTGGTGAAATATCATTTGATGCTGCTGTGACCCTTGTCCATTTTGTCTTGATGTGTACTAGGTTTTGATTACCACTACGCTGTCCTTGCTGCTGCCAGCTAATGCATATGTAATGACAATTACACATTGTGTATGCCTAAACGTTAAGAATCAAATTTTAAATTATATTTATATTTGGAGATGGATTTGGTTATGGTGATGGTTAACAGGTTCTCTCTCTCTCTCTCTCCCTCTCTCTCCCCCCTCTCTCTCTCTCTCTTCTCTCTCTCTCTCTCTCTCTCTCTATATATATATATATATATTTATGTATATATATAAATATATATATAAATATATATATATATACACAGTATGTAATTAGATTTTTTATTGCAGAGGTAGAAGTGATCCTTCAGGATTTAAAAAATTCCCCAGAGAATAAAAAATGTTTTGGAACGAATAGAACTTGTCAAGATCCGGCGGATGAAAAGAGCTACAAAAGGAAGTGGTGTTGAAACACCGGATTCGAGTCACTGGGCATATGTGACTTAGTTGGGAGGACCGGTATGTGAAGGAGCGCCGCGATCTCCCCAGGGTGTCTGCAGGGCCCCGGAATAAAAAAGCATTTTTTCGAAATAAAGCTTGCCAGGAATTCAATATGTGAAATTGCCATTTATTTTACGACATTAATGTCCGTCGATAGAGCACGTCACCGATCGGGGGAGGGGAGGGCCATACCTAGGAATCTTATTGGCCTCAGCAGGTCCGGACGCAATCAATGCGCTGGGGAGGGTAACTGATTTCTCTCCGTCAAAGGTCACACGAGAAAGACTACCCCTACTCGAAAAGTGTAGTTCATTGTGGCTAATTGGGCAGAGGATGCCGAAGTGTATCCGTAGTCAGCGGAACGAAGTGATAGTACGTACAGGCAAAGGGATTCCTCTAAAAGTAAATGTATGGGTTTTTATATAGCGACCATATGGCCTCGACACTGCTTATTTTTTCAATGAATTTATCGGGTGAAATTCACCACCGCTGCCCGTTTGAATGGCGCCACGCCATTTAAGGTCCCCGTGCACATACCGTACTAAACCGAGATTTAAATCTCTGAAATAAGCCACTAGCAGGAAGCGAACCGGGAATCCTCACGCACAGAAGCTCCCTGGTGTAGGCTACGCACTCACTGATGTAGCTATAGTTAGGCCAGTAGGCTATAGGCCTATGTGGTCCAAGTTATGGCCTGTAAAAATCGCGAAGTTACCTAAAGAAATTACTTTAGGTGTCTCTTTCCAAAAGGTACTTAAGTAGCCTTATTTTAAAAAACCTAAAAGCTAAATGTTAGAAAGGCCCAACTGTGTGTTGTAGGCCTAAGCCATCAAGCTATTTCCATTGCCCATTGTTGCATGTAGATCAAGTAAAAGTTTGGACTAAGTAGTCAAAGCACATCGTTAAACTCCAAGTCTCGTAACAGTTATTAGCGTTTGGATGATTGCAGCGGCGTTATATAAAAGTAGTTTTCGGAAGATATAAAGAGACTGGCTGCTGTAACTGTTTTTCTTAACCTTGAATCCACAGAAGTCAAATGTCTTTACTCGGTCATCATAGCCAAACTGTTTTGGCGGAACTGCCAATAGTATAATATCACATCATTCCTATACTACAATCCCTGCACTAGCTGAAAATCCTCTATAAATGTACATTCAGTTCAGAGTTTTGTAAGCATTTTGTGCGAGGGGGATCACGCGTCGTTTGTTGGCCTTGTGGAATAGGTCATTGGCCTTGGGGATAAAAAATTTTGGAAATTAGTAAACTTATAGTTATTTGAATTTAAAATTTTGTGACACTGTTGGAATTTATATTCGTTCAGAATTTACTTTTTTGGCGTGTTGTGAGCTAAGAAATGTGGATTTTACAATTAGGAAAGTCTAGCGCTATAACTCTACTTCTACGCTGTTATCTCTATGTTTATATGAGGTGGTTTTGCGAAACGTGCAAATTGCAGAGAAAAACTAATAATTGCTCTTTATCATTATATATAAAAGGGTGTTAGTAATACATATATTTTATATTCGAATTTCTTTTTATATGCTACGTGTTGCCGTAGTTACCAGTTACGCTGTTAGCATAATTTAGTAGTCTCTTGGTCGCGTGTTTCTCATATTATCGCTTAATGGATAAATCACAGGGTACAGCTGAGGTCTTCCTCTATGAACCAGTTTTATAGAACTAAAACAAGAACAGCTGAGACTGGCGAAGGAATACACCAATTTCAAGCAGTCGATTGGTCACCTGTTTTACTTTGGCAAAATGTGTTTGCTTCCAAGCCTCCAGCCCGGACCCTGCGGGGGGTTTAGGATGCTCCTCAGTGCCCTATTAGTTAGGAGTTTCGCATAATTGGCTTGTGCTGTATCAGACCCCTTAAATTGTCATTGAGGTTCCAGACCTCCTGACTGAAAAAAGTTGTGTACACCTTGGGCATTTGCAGAATTTACCAATGATTTATACAGATCATGTGAGATTATGTTAATAGTAATGAATATAATATTAATTACATCATATTGGCACCAGTTCATACTGGTACCAGTTTATCTTAGTTTCAGCATGCATTGGTACCAGTTATTATTATTATTAAACACTCCTGTAACGCATGCAATTAACAACAGCCTCAAAGGCACGTGCAACGACCCTAAAAAATCTTACCAAGTAATGTTGAGTAAAGTTGAAACTTCCAAAATTCGTAGAAAATTCCCAGATTGTTTCGTGAAGATGGGAGTAGGCACGTTCGACTACATATGTTCATAGCTATCATCAGGTAAAATATGATGACATTCTTGGCCCGAGTCAGGTCTTGGGGACTGTTACCGAATGTCATTCCATTTTACTGCTCGTCACTACGAGATTCACCTAGGCGTGGAAGTTTGCTATGTAAGAGCTCCATTACAATAAAATGTTAAATCTGTTTAGTTTAGAGAAATGAAGCTGCCGCATGTGAATGATGGAACAGATGGTGTAGAAGACATTGAAGACCTGATGTCTCCAAACAATTTTCCCGTGGAAGATAAGAGAATCAAGAAGGTGTCAGTTGTGTCCCACTTACGCAAGAGGTCTGCAGCAGCAGTTAATGGAGATGAAAACGAAGCTCATGGAGACAGCATAATTCCTGGTTATCATCACTTTGATTTGGATACTGGAATTTTGATGCATCTAGAAATACATTACACCAGATATTATCGTCACAGTTAAACTTATCGTGATTGTAAGCTAACAACTTATTCACTGATGATAGCTGATGCACAAATACCAATCGTACCATAACTCTTCCAAATTTCCCATGAATTTTTTTTTCACTCTTGCTTGACCTGGCATGACGTGTGAGCAGTGACATTTGGAACCTATGCTGTAGCTGTACAAGACTGTACTTTTATTAGGCCTAAACTAAAAGACTATAAAATCATGTAAAAAGAATGACTAAAGACAAGTTAAACTTTGGCCTATACTGTTAGATTGTGTCTCGTATGTCTGCAGGTCGACCATGAAGGACAGTTGCAAGAAACCTACTTTGACCCCTCCATCCCTCTTGTCTGCATTTGGCATTTCCATCCCCATCCCCCTTTGTGGATGTCCACACTCCCAAAGAGTCCTAAGACTTAGACTAGGCTACGATGTAGAATTTGTGGAGCCAACTGTTCTGTGGAATGAGGTAATTTGTTATTGCCACATCCAGCAAAGGATCTGTAATTAGATTCGACGAAGTACAGGACTGTCTGCTGTCTGACTGAACTTGGTATCTAAGGCTCAGTCTTTATTGAAATAACTGTATGTACCAAATTTAGATGCAGTTGTCCACATTTTTGGCATAACCCCTCTCTTGTCTTCTTTTGTGTGACCCTTCTTCCGTAACCCCTCTCTTGTCTTCTTTTGTGTGACCCTTCTTCCGTTTGTGAATGTCCTTAATGGACAAAGTACTATCACCAATGATTGGTATTGTTTGGACTTCAGACCTGTGTAAAATAGACGTGTCTGATTACTGATACGAATGTGCAGATAAAGGAGCTTTCATCGTACTGAAAATAAAATAATAGTCTACTGCTGCTGAAAATTTAACCCATGTTGTTTGATATAATTGTTTCCAGATGAAAATGAGCAACTTCTGAAAATGGAAATAGGGTTGTTCAGAATTTCTTTTATTTACATCTATATGGCAGAATGAAGGAATGAATGCAAACTTGTCAGCTTTGAATTCTGAAAAAATGCTGCTTGGACTATAAAGAGCTGTAAGGAAGAGTGCATTCTTTATTTGTTTAGGAACTCAGAAGATATATGTGAAGACTTGGGGATGTAGTCACAACAATTCTGACAGTGAATACATGGCTGGCCAACTGGCAGTTTATGGTTACACAATCACTGGTCAGTTTTGCCATTATGTTAAGGGCTAGAGAGTTAGTTATTCATTTATTCTTATTATTACAAATGTCAGGTTGGACAGTTTCTTCACTTTTCAGTTTCAGTTGATTGTAGTTCGTCTATTTGTGTCTGTTTTTATTGATACATATCTAGTTTTCATTACCGTCCAGGCTTGAAAGTTTACCTAAATCATGATTTTATCTGATACACTGGTTTTTGACTGTGTAGTAAACTATAAGTCAGATAAGACATTAATTTGGTTCAAGAACCCATCATTCCATGGCTGAACTTCTATCATGATCTTCTTAGATTATTCCAAGAACTACCCTCTTAAACTTTTACATTTGGCACTACATTAGCTGATATCTCTATATATTTAGTCATACACTTCCAAACTGGATAATATTATCTTTAAGTAAAGACTGAATCCTTGTACTGGAGAACTTGTGCATTTTGGTTGAAAGTCGTGATTCATTGTTAGCTCTGACGTGGTTTCTTTTGATGGTCATTTCCTTGTAGATGATAAACTGGCTGCTGACCTCTGGCTTCTTAACAGTTGTACAGTTAAGTCTCCAGCCGAAGACCATTTCAGAAATGAAATAAAGCAGGCCCGTGAGTTGGGCAAATACATCGTGCTTGCTGGTTGTGTACCACAGGGCCAGCCAAGAGCAGATTACATTCAGGTATATGGCAGAACCCAAGCTATAAGCTGATGAGAGAAATTTGTGTGTAAACATTTCACATACCTGGTAGTTTTTTTGCATCCAAGTAAGGGGTTAATGTAATGTATTTGCTGTACTTTTTGGATATGAATTGCAGCATAATATTCATACATATCTTTGCAGTCTGCATAAATTGTTCATAGCCAGAACTAACTCGCTCAAAATAGCACCCAATCTTCAGGTCACAAAAAATGTAAGAGAGAAATGTGTTGTTACAAATGGTAAACGAACAAAATTGTTGAATTGCTGTTGTAAAAGCACAATGCCAGAGTCAAACTGTCTTTTCAGTTAAGGAACAAATACAACAAGAGCAATTTAATAGGACACCTTTTGGTCAATTCTAAAAGGATGGAGGGCTGAGTTAGCTTAATTGTGCATCAAGTACTAACCAGGCTTGTACAGCTTAATTTCCCTGTTCTTCTCAATGATGTATCATGTTGATTATATTAGGTTTTGTTTAGCACAATTTCATGTAGGTTGATTCTTTTGGGCCATAAAGAGACATGTGCTGCTGTTACATTTAATATCAGCACAGTTATGAATTCATAAGAATGGCCAAACATTTGTGTGCACATAGCTAAGGCATTTTTGGAGCATCACTGCACATACTTTATTTTGATTTATAAACTGTTTATGATTTACAAGTAGAATAATATTGCTCAGTTGTGCATCAAGACTTTGAAAATGAGTTTTTTTCAGTTCAGCATTTGTATTAGCATGGACATTTTGAATGTTGACTGGAATGATGTTCTGCTTTTAGCTGCACAATTTGGAGAAACCATCTTTTCATTTAATTTCTTTTGAATTGATTGTCTTTATGACTGCTTGTTTCCAATGTTAAGTATTTGTTGAAGCCAAGTTGTTTTTCATTCTTAAAGGGACTCAGTGTGATTGGAGTTCAACAGATTGATCGAATAGTAGAAGTTGTGGAAGAGACATTGAAAGGTAATCAATTTTTATAACTTAGTTCTTTTAATTGAAACATTTCATCACAGTTTAACTTTAAACGTACCCTGGGTGTGTGATTATCTAGTGGTTAGCCTGCCAAACTATCAACCCAGATGTCGCATGCTCAGATCAGGACAGAAATTGCACTTTAAGACTCCTGTTTTACTATCTCCTCTTGTCAAGTTGACTGTTGAATTCATACACTGACTGTAGACTTTATTTTTTCTTATGGAATTACAGTGATTGAGTTGCCTTCCATTACCTTCCCCTTAAAAACTGTAGGTACTCTTGATAATATATAAAAACAGCATAAAATTCAATTCCTTTTGCAGCATTTTGCATTTATTTGGTAAATTTGGTATTAGAAGCAAGCCATTAAATCAGCTGCTCTTCTGTTACTGTACACTTAGGTCATTCTGTTCGACTGTTTGCTAAGAAGAAATTGGAAGGAAAGAAGACTGGTGGAGCTGCGCTAAATCTTCCAAAAATAAGAAAAAATCCTCTAATAGAAATTATTGCCATTAACACTGGGTATCTAAACTCTCATTTAGTTTGTTTTTGAGGATTTTTACTTCTAAGTAAGCATCTGGCCTTGAAATTTTTTCTTATAATTGACCTTATGACTGCTTTCTGTTTACCTTCTGAGCTTACCTGCAGTTCAGGTTTATGCTGTAGGTCCAGAGATCTTGAGCCCTGCAAGTGCCTGTGCTTTTGTTGGTTCTCAGTTAGACTGCACAAATGTGGTGTTATGTGGTATATCCTCTTTTAATCCAAAATGCTTCAGGCGGTTCAAAACTCTTTATGGTTCTTTTGTGTTCTTCATTAAATGCATTAGATTACCTTTGTGAGCTTCACTGGCTTCCTGTTGAATAGCGTATTAAGTTTAAGATTGCATGCTTGATCTTTAAAGCCAAGAATACCAGCCATCCATCATATCTTTATACAATGCTAACACCATATTGCCCTCCTAGACTGTTGTGTCCTTCTGATACGGGCTTGTTGCTAGAACCAAGGTTCAGGACAAATGTAGGATCACTTGGTATCAGCTGCTGTGATCTTTATATTTGAAATCGCCTACCACAAAAGGCCTGAGTTGTCAACTCACTTTTATCATTCATGTCACTTGTCAAAACTCATTATTTTATTCTGGCTTTTGCATAACTTCATCTTGGCCCACATAGCAAACATGCCTCCAAGCCTCAGATTCAGATTAACTGACGTTGCGTGCATTATAAGTGCTTTTAATAAATAAATAATAAAATAATAGATACTGCATGCTAAATTATCTTTATTTTCCCAGAACTTGTAGTTAATTTTACCTACCAGTTATTACTGTAGTATCTGCATGGTCTTGTGACAGTGTTGAGGGGTTGTGTTTGGTTCAGATGTCTAAACCAGTGCACCTACTGCAAAACAAAGCATGCAAGGGGTGAACTTGGCAGCTATTCTCCCGAAGAAATTGTTGCCCGAGCCAAACAGTCATTTCAAGGTGAGTTTGAATCTGAAACGTACCGTATTTTCCAGACTACAAGTCACATCTTTATTTAGGATGCAGTGATGCAAAAATGGCGAATTCTTGGTAAAATCAATACAATAGTCGCATTGGTATTCAAGTCGATCTCCGATGAGTTGTCTGATTTTAGATCGCAGTCATTATGGTCCTTAACTGCATTGCAATGTGGCCTGTTATAGTAATTGTACAAAATTGTCTGGCACTGACTACAGTGCTTTCACATCCGACAGTTTATTTATTTGAGTTTTCTAGCAACCCTAAGGCTTAGAAATTCCTAGACTACTTTTTACAGAGTTCAGAGTCTGTAATATTTTAACCAGACAGTATTCAGATTGGTCTTCCTCAGCCGTGAGAATATTTTTTAATATATTAAAATCTTTCCTTTTTAGCTATCTTTTCAGCAATGCATATTATTAAGTCTGGGTAGTCCAAATTATTTTTAAATTTCACACAGAAGTCCTTTTAATAAGGCAAACCCCTAGAAGTACTTGCTAAAACCGCAATTTATAATTGGAAAAATACGGTGGATATTCAGAGTTTTCTTCTTTTACAGAACTCTTCTTCCTCACGATAGGCACGTAGAACATGTTTTATATCAGACTGAATTTAACAGAGAGCATTTTTTATAGTCGAATAGAATTTTTTTGAGGTAAGTAACACTCTGAGGTAATCTGTACTTTTGGCTTTGATATATATTGATAAGTTTTGAACTGAATATTTTCTGGTTTTTATTTCAGAGGGTGTGGTTGAAATCTGGTTGACCTCTGAAGACCTTGGTGCCTACGGCCATGACATTGGTGTCTCACTGCCTCAGTTACTATGGCAGTTGGCTGATGTTATTCCAGAGGGGGCAATGATGAGATTGGGCATGACCAATCCCCCTTACATACTTGAACATCTTGAGGTTAAAACAATTTATTTCCCTAAATATTATGTTTTAAATAAATGTCAGATAAAGAATATGCATGTAAAATGAATAATCATGTGACCTACACGAGTCATTTTGGGTATAATGCAATGTATTTTCTGGACTGTAAGTTGCAGTTTTTACATGAATGTCCAAGAGTGCATCTGATTCAAATGGGTGACTTTTGTTTGGAAATTGAACAAATTTCCAGATAATGCAAGCTACGAATTGACTTAACTAGAATTTTGCCATTTTTGCTTCACTGCATCTTCTAGTAAATAGTGACTTGCAGTCCAGAAAATACGTTACTTTGAGCGATTTTGGGTATGATAGAATTATTTGTTGACTGTAAGGTCTATTTGTTTATGCAGGAATGTTGCATGGGTTTCAGAATGTCAAGAAAATCAAGAGAATTGTCTGATTTTAAATTGCAGTCGTGTAAATAATCATTACAAATGTCATGTAAATAATGTTCACATATTATTGATGAGTAACTCAGTCAAATCGACTAGAGGCTGATGATCATCTTGAACTTTTGTCCACTGAATGTTTAGAACAATCAAGAACAGTAGAAATTCTAATGGACCTCTTAAATTATTTATTGATATTTCAGGAAATGGCAAAGATTTTGAATCATCCTCGCATCTACTCGTTTCTTCATGTTCCAGTTCAGTCAGGATCTGACAGCGTTTTGATGGACATGAAGAGAGAATACTGTCAGGCAGACTTCAGACAAGTTGTTGACTTTCTTAAACAAAGGTGTCACTTCACTAAATATTTTTTTAGTAAATTCTTTAATTATTGTTGAATGGAAGCCATGGAGCTTTAGGATTAATTAAACAATGTAAGGGTTATGGGGTTGTGAACTCAACATTTGAATACCTTGACGCAGGGCATCCAGTTTATACATTTGTTCAGATGTTTTAAAAGGCATTACAGAAGTGTTCATATACATGCTCATTGTACATTCTGTAAATTTATATGGTGCCTTTTCAAGAGATCTGCTTAGAAGCTGTGCCAGTCCAGCAACAGTGCTAGGAACAGTTTTCAAGGGATGCATGTAGCATCCATAGCCAAAAGAACATGCAGTTCAAGAGAAGGCCACTGCAAGTAGATTTCCCAATGACTTAGAAATCTTAAATCAGATAGATATGCTATGAGATTGGCAACTTAATACTGAAGATTTAAAAAAATCTGAATGAAAAAGAATGCAGTGTAATGTTGTTAAATTACATTTTAATATTTCAGTAATTTTTGGGAACATTTTTAAACATCAATAACACTATTGTTAATTTTTTGTCATTTTGCATTCGTTTAGGGTTCCTGATTTAACATTAGCAACAGATGTTATCTGTGGTTTTCCAACTGAAACACTTGAGGTATCCTTACAGTATTTTCTTTTCAAATAGGATTTAGTTTTCTTAACCAAAATACAAGAACGTGAACTAGAGTTGAGTTTCTGGTAAAATAAACTATACAGGTTAACAATTATTGCTTAACAAAATCCTTTTTGTATTCTTTATGTGGTTCATAAATTGACAAGTCTTTCCTGTAGCTATTTTCACATTTGATCATCTAATAAGGAAGCTTATATAGAGCCATTATCACACAGGGTATCAATTCTTATCAAAACCACATTACGAATCACAATTCTTTGGACAGAGCAAGCAAGATTCATCCATAAGGGCTGGGATAGATCCGTCAGGCCCAGACCTTTGGACAGAGCAAGTGGGTGGACATCTGTAAGGGCCAAGAGAAACCCATGAGGCCCAGATCAGGTGAGTTTATATTCTATGTATTTACCAGTATGTTCTATGTGTTTGTGAGTGCCTGCCAATGGAATCCTGCACCTCAGCAAACATATGTGCTATGACTTTGAGCAAACTGGACATGGTTCTTAAACTTTAACATTAAGTATATATACTGCCCTCTGAACTAACTATAAACAGGCATTCTAAATTTCAATTGTATTACATTGTATTGAATTATTTGCATATGTAGGACTTTGAAGAGACTCTGCAGTTGGTGCGTGACTACAAGTTCCCTAGTTTATTCATAAATCAGTTCTTTCCGCGACCTGGAACTCCAGCAGCAAAGATGCCTAAAGTCCCAACACAGGAGGTAGATTACAAGAATTTCAGACTAAAATAATGATAATTGACCTAATTTCAGGAAAGTTCATATACTTTCCCAAGGATTTCCATTTCTTTCACTGTGATAATAGGTTTCTACTGATTTCAGACCACATTGTTGACATAATTCATAAGCATATGTATGCACTTTGGCGTGTGACTGTTAACCTCTGTGTCTGTGACATTTTCCTACAGTTTTGGTGGACAACGACTTTGTGAATTACGTTAACTGGATAATTTAATTGGCTAATTGGTGGTATACCTAGGTTTGGGCATGTAGAAAACTGATAACACAAAAATATTGCTTAATTAAGACAATAAAGTGTTGGTCCTTGGATAACACAAACTGTTGATTTATTTTCAACATTTGGCTTTGCTAATCCAACAGGAACTGTCTTATTTCTTTTCAAATGTTATTTTGGATTTTGATATTGATTTGGATATTAAATAGGAAAAATCTTATTTTGTTTCATTTTCTGGCCTAGGCTTAGTGTGCACTGGTGGTGGTTGAGACACCCAAAGCTTAAAGTGCTTTGACTTTTTGGCCTACATCATTTATAACCTTGCCAGCTCTCAACATCAGTGATTACTTCTGTATTCTTGGGAAAATACTTTAAATGTAAAACAGAATATAATATATAGCATTCTACATGCTAATGTACGTAGACTGTACTAGGTATTTGCTACTTGTTGTGGCAGATGTCAATGGCATTTAGAATAATATGGTGGCACAGTGACACATTAGTAATAAAGGCTTAACATGTCGTCAGATAGGTGAAATATGGCCAAGAACTAACGTACTGTCTTGGCTTTTGCCTTTATGGCTGGATTTTACATAGATTGTATTGCCAAACTATGTGAAACCACTGTGGCCAATATCATAATACATGTATAAGTGCCCACTTAAATCCAGTAAACATCGCATACGACTTCTTGTGGGTTTTGCTCGGCTAGGTTGATCAGACTAAAAACTTTTCTCTTTTCACCGGAGGTGGGCTGGTAGCGCCTCTGGATATATTACTTGAAGGGGTGCTATATAAATGTTCTGAATGAAAACACTATTAATGCAAAATTCGGTTATGAGTTGTTCATTCTAGTCCTCTGCATTTCATGTTAAGCAATTTGCATTGTAGTTTGCAATATTTTTTCTTCTGGTTTCATAATGCTAAAATTTGCGTGCTTGCAGTGCTTTGAATTTAGATTTACTTCACAGAGAATTGTTAATAAGCGAGTTTGTGATGGTATCAGTGGTGCGTGAGGAATACAGTGTTGTATTAGCATAATTACTATTGTTTTTCTTTTTTATGGCTGTCAGTTCATAGTGCTTGAAAGGTTAAAAGCAAAAACTGTCATAAAAATTTTCTTTGCTTTAAAATAGATTTAAGTGAATTTTTATGCAGTTAGTTTTTCAGAACCTCTAAAAAGGCTATGCTTAAAGACAAAACTCAGGTGGAATTTAAATCATTAGGCCATGGGTGATAACATTTATCTTGTGATCCAACAGGTCAAGAGAAGAACAAAGATGGTATCAGAGCTGTTCAATTCATATACTCCTTATGATCACAAGGTCAGTTGCTAATGGGTTAAGATTGTTGTGCACTTACTAATGATTATGGTTATTGTGATTATGGATGTTTTAGGATCTTGAACCTTATAAAGCATATCTCCCTTTCCTTTGTTTATCGTTTTATCCTGTTTTACTATCCTGTTTCACTTTGCTTTTCCACCATAGCTTGACTTCTGGTTTCCCTGATCTTTCAGATTTTGACTAGACTTCAGTGGATTGTTGTTTTTAACTATGGTTGCACTAGAAGTGGCCGTCAGTTGATGCCCTGTGCATTATGGTAAAAGTGATTAGATTAGATTAGTTTTATTCAAATTTATCCTGTCTTAGGGTATACAGCTTGTTCTGTACCTTTATACCATTGTTCTTGGTTATATTTTCATGTTGTTGGCCGTTTATGCTTTTCAAAAGTTTCATCAGAGTGGCAGCTTTATCATTCCCAATGTTTACAGGACATGTTAGTTGTTTCAGGACATGAAGCTGGTACTGGTTAAAGAAGATGAGTGTTGAATTCTGGAAATTTTGAAATCTTTCAAGCAGCGATCTCCATTTTCTTGTGCAGGTTGGTCTGGTTCAGAAAGTGTTGGTAACAGAGGAATCTCATGATGGTGCTTTCTTTGTCGCTCATAACAAAAGCTACGATCAGGTTAGAAACTTCTTTTCAGTCTATTCCAATTTTTATGCTGCTGCTTGTTTAAAATCTCCCTCAGAACTTCCTCCGTAGCCCTTCAAAGGAGCTTATAGACTGTTATATAACTATATAACTATGCTGTATCGGTAGTTCATTACGTTTTATCTGAATTTGCAAACCAATTTTTACGTATCATGTTTGTGGATTAATAGAACATCATTTTTAGCAATTGTAGTGCATTTAGAGTAAAGAATTACAGATTCACACATATATTTAAAGTTGTTTTTTTGTTGTGTTCCTGTTTTTGTTTTATATCATCTGCTAATCTTCAGTAATAATTCTTGTGGTTTTTTTGTCCTTTCAAGGTACTCATTCCAAAAGAGGAAAAATTCTTGGGAAAGGGAGTTGAAGTGAAGATAACTTCAGTTGGCAAGCACTTCCTGATGGGTGAACCAATTCTGGAAGCTGTGGTAGTTCAGCCAGCAGATGTGCCTGAGCCTCTTAAGAAAGGTCAAATCTCTGGATTGAATATAACTCAGGTCAGTGTTGTTATTAAAACTTCCCTGATTTAAACTGGGTGGGTATACATGTTCTTAATTAATTATATACATGAAACCCTCACTATAACAAGCTTTGATATCACATGGACTTGGGTATAACATGGTCACAGCGACGGATCCCAAATTTACCTATGCACGTGTGTGCGATCTTTGGAAGGAAAACTCGTGTAGTGCCTATCCTGATGGAAGTGCTGCTCTCTTTTTTCGTTGTTCACTGAGCTCATAGTTGGTCAAATGCTTGCATAGTTTACGGAATAGTCACTATAAAGCATCAACGTTAAGTTACTAAAAGACGTTCACTAGTATAGAACTCTTCAAAGTGCATACCAGATTTTATTCTACCTTGTGTTTAGTTGCTTTACTGTAATAATTTAAGTATCTAAAGACACAAAATGCTAGACCAATGCAATGTAATAAAATTGTAGTTTCTTTAAAACCAGGTAAAAAAATTTGGGACATAGGAAAGCCCACTTGGTGCAAATGCAGCTCACCAAGTTTTTGAAGAGAACCTAGATGAATTTATCTGTGTGAATTAAATATCAAATTAAAGCAAAAGTTTCTGTATTATTTGATTTCTTCAAATAAAAGCTAAGTTTTAAGATGTTGTTTCTCAGTACTTTGCTGATCTCAAATAATTATGCCATATAAAGTAATCTACGGCATTCCATAAACACATCCAGAAATTCATGGTGCCGAAAAGTGGAAAATCAGAACAACAGAATACAAAGCATATAATCAGATTTATTAAAAAATCTCTTCCATTTCAAAATACATTTTTGAATTAAACACAGTTTTCCAAATCTGGTAGCCACCATTCCAAAAGGCAGTTTTGAATTAAACATAATTTTCTGGCCACTTTATGAGTTGAATGACACCTGTAGCGAGTACATGTAACTTATGGACTGGTTTTTCTGACAGCACCGCATTCTAATGCTTTTACAAACCCAATACAATCTGCAAATACACATTCTAATGCTTTTACAAGCCCAATACAATCTGCAAATACACATTCTAATGCTTTTTTAGGGCGTATGCAACCTGCAAATACACAGCAACATTTGTGTGCTGCAGTTTTGGTCACAAAATACCATCAGTTTAACATGGCCTTTGCCATAACATGGTACTTGACATGGATCCGAAAGCCCGCATTATAGCGAGGGTGCGGTGTGTTAAGGTAACAATTATTTGACCAACAACAGCATCTTATCTTTGAACAATGGATGTAACTTTTAAGCCATAGTAACAACAAGAACTGGTGGCAATTATGGATTGAAAATGTAAAAAATTGTCAGTCCTTTAACAGTGATAATTCTTAAAAGAAAAGTAAAATATACATCTTAATAATGATCTACCATGACTTATTTTGTGTAATCAGTGGCAGCATTAAATATTTTGGTGGTTTTTGTGACAGGAAAAAAGTGATGTGGAAGTAGAACGACACAGACATCTGACTTCTTTCTGGTGGACTTTATCAGTAGTTGCAGTTGCACTTGGCTTGCGGTTGTTCTTATATTTAAGACTTCCTTCCTAGGTACTGTATTTAGTTTTGGCTTGTTCTAAATTATTACTGATCAGATTCTGTGATTCGGTTGGTTTTGTAAGATTGCAGCTGTTTTCATTTTTACCATTAGTCAGAAAATAACACTGAAATTTGAGAAACAATGTAAGGTTTCAATTTTAAATCAGTTTCAGAGAATTTCAACAGATTAAAATATGTCAAGATGCTTACAGATTGTGGTTCTTATTTTAATTCCTATAAAGTTGTGCTGATGACTGTTCCCTCACATATTTATTAGCAAGTGAAATGCCAAACTGAAAATGGAACACCTTGTTTGCTGTTTTGGCAATGTTTTGCACTTCACAAGGTAAATGTACTTCAGTTAATTAGTTATCTAGACACCTGATATAGCCCTTTTAAGTACTTCACAAAAGCATTGCCAATGCTAGCCTAAATAATGTTAAATGTCATTCAGAACAGAGAGTATATCAACAAACAAAACAATGCACAGGTAACTAGAAGAGTCAACAGTGGTGGGGTCATGCCCACACATGGAACCCAGCAGATTCCTATCTAAGAGTTGACAGATGACTCAGTGTTGAGAGTTCCTGGACCAGGTTGTGTCAGTGGTGTAGAATGATGACGGCTGGAAGGCTCTGGGGTACACAACACTATCGCACGGCAGGCCCTCATTGGTAGTAGATGTTACAGTGTCCAGATCTTGGCAGTCCAGAGGATATTCAGATGCAGTTTAAAGCAATCTGTTTATTCCTGACTTACATACAGTATTTGTACTGGTAGTTTTTATTCCTAAATTCTTGTGCTTTGTTAAAGTCAGTTAGTGTTTCAATTCTAAAAAACATGCAAAAACTTGAAAGCTAAATTACTATGAATTTGTTTCTGAACAGTGTGTTGCTGACATAAAAGTTCTTAGATTTTCTCTGACATTGGCAGCCTTCTTCTCCAGAACCTTTGTAAATATTGAAACTGTTCTGTTGATCACCAGAACAAATGGAAAGCAAAATAGGATGTTTTTCCACAAAAACAACATCAACTGCTAAATACACATGTAGTTGATATTGTTTTCATTAAATTAGACTTACCAATCATTATTCAACTGTTAGCAAGCAATATATGCTTTGCATAATAGTTGATAACTGTTTGTTTAATATCCTTGTTTAATATCCATGTTTAAATCAGTCAACTGATCAGCGGTATACATAGGTTTGGGCATATCTACGTGGGAGGAACTACACTGGTTACCCATGCAAAAACGTATTGTGTTTAAGATCTTAAAGCTTATGCATAACTGTCTTGTGGGTTGTAGTGCACTTTTATCAAGGAGCTATGCGGTCTTGTCCATCTCTGGCCACAGATTTCTTGTTCTGTGCAAGGTGACCTGGTTGTCCTGCCAGCCCTAACTTCCAGGATCCAGCATAGAAGTTTTGCTATAGAAAGTCCATCTTTCTGGAATAAACTGCCTAGCAACCTGTGACACGAATTCCTTGACCTTTTTCTGCAAGTGCTTTAAAAATACAGTAGTAAATACACTGTGGTAGATATTTGCCATCTGTTGTGGCTGAGGTCAACAAACCTGGGCTCCAAGTTAATCTCACACTTTGTCATGACTAACTGTTTGAAACATGACAATGTTATCAGCATAAGATTTAAACTTATTAACTGATTTTTAAAGCAGTATTTTAAAATATTTAGAAGTTATCTATTACTGTCGTTAGTATTAAAGACCACAGAGCGAAGAATTAAATGAATTTGTGCAGTCTTATGTAGTTTGTTTGAATGCAAATACTCCACTACAAGTGCTGGTGAAGTGATCATTGGCAGTGTTGGGGAGCCTATAGTATTTGCTTAGTTTAAAATTTGTAAGATGAATTGGAAAAACGGTTGACGAAATTTTGTTAACACAAATTGTTCACACTAGTCTGCTGCATTTGGTTTAAATGATTTGCACTGCATTCGTTTATGGTTTTGTGTTGTCAGGTTGGCAGCACCTCTGAGGATTTTGAAGTGGTGCTATATAAATTTGCAATTACAGCTGAAATATATAACTGTATTTACCTGTTGTCAGATACCTGCAGAATACAGGTAACAGTATGTCGATATTTCACATATTTTATAATGTTGACCACTGATTGGCAAGTTATCTGGAACTGACCCATATGTGGGATTTGCAGGTCTTGTTTGTGCCTAATTTCCAAAATTCTTCCATTATTTTCATTATTATTATTTAAGGTAAGAATGATCTAGCAGGGAAGTGAAAAATTCAATCAGAATTACATGTACGTCTAAGTCAAACAGAAAATCTCTATACTGTTACTATATCACCTATCTATGTTGCAAAATCCAATTGCCTTTACCTTTTTTGTCCATGTACAGTTGGTGAATGATCACCACAAATACTGGTACAATAAACAACCCAAAATAAAAACTGCATAATGGCAGGAAATTGGGATAAAATGGCATTCAGGGTAACATAGCCTTCAATGGGGCATTTGCCCCAAGGAACACAGAATGTCCATCACCTTACTATAAACAACTGCACGTAATTGGAAATGTCGGCGGAGTCAAGCTTCTGGCTACACAGAGTAGTAAGCGGACTCCAGTGGATTGTTAACAGTGGGTCAGATGGTATGTGGACTTTACTGTACTAGATCTAGAAATGGCTTCAGAGCCAGTGCTATTCTTAATTTGTACACATGGACATTCAATTAAAGGCACAGAAACAACCCATGGATTTACACAAATGCATAATCATTTATGATCTTGCAAATAATTTGTGTGGTGAAGGAAAGGTTCATAAAATTGTACGATTAAGTCAGAAAGACAGGAAGTTGTGAAATTATGCCAGAAATAAAGCCATGCATAATTTCATGAAACAAGACATAACACTGAAAATTGAACATAGGATTTAAATCATACAAATACAACTTTAAATACTTTCGAACAAAGATCAAGATCAACATAAACATCTTTCTCCTTAGGGACAGCTACTCTTAAACCACATACAAAATAAGTTAATACATCCCCACCATGTGCATTAATTAATTAAGCAAATTTATATACCCTTCTCAGTAGAATTAAGTTAAGCAATATCAACAAGGATAGCACACATACTGCAATTAAAGTCAAATGTAGAACACCACTGCACAAAACATCTTTCCAATTTTATCAAACTATCAAACAAGCAATACCAAAGGTTGTGCATGGCTTATCTTTACAACAGCATTATATCTGAATTCAGCCATTTTCGTTCTGAAAAGTTCACAACATTTATAAAACAAATCTAGTGACACTGCATTAACACTTCCTAGAAAAGTAGCCAAAGTGATAAAAGAACTGGAAAGGCTTGCAATACAGTATCAAAATGTCTGTGGAACATTATCACTAGTTACACACGTTCTAATTCATCCCTTTCTGTCAGCTGTTGAGGTCCTGGATCAATAATGAGCTTACATGTACCAACTCAAAATCAGAAATTTACATCTAAGACACCAGAAATTCTGAGACCATAAATAGATCACATTACAGATCTAGAAAACACAAGAAAAACATGAATAAAATGGAATCACTGAAAAAACCTCTGTGAAAGTTGTCACTGAACGTCACAAGAGCTCACAAGTCAAAATGCTCTTGGGAAATTGGTAAGTTGCTGAGTTATCCCTCCAAAAGCTGACAAAAACACCGATATGAACTGCAGCTGAGATACTAACAAATATACAACAGTAATCAATTTAAATAAAAAAATCCAGCTGAGATTAAGAAGTGTTTTATAAACTGATTACTTTAACAGAGTCACAAAAATTCAACTGACAGACATTAGTATCTAACGTTCTACTGAAGACAATCCTACACTGCAGAGTTCAACAATAAACACAACTGCTCAAAAACAACATCGTCTATGCAGTACACAAGTATAAAACACAAAATGAGATTAAAAGAATGGCACCCCACCACTTAATATCTTCTGATTGCATTGTTTGCTCTGGCTCAGTGGAGGAAACTTATATGAACATCGTAGCTTAAACAATGTTGAGACGGAGACTGAAAAGCTGATTGATGACCGACTCGTCAGCCAAGGTAGTGATGTCGCCTAGTTCATGATCACCAACTGCAATCTTTCGCAGAATTCGGCGCATGATTTTGCCCGATCGTGTCTTAGGAAGACTTGGAGCTTCCTGCATGAAGTCAGGCTGGGCAAATGGACCGATTTTGGTTCTCACTGAAAAACAGACAAATCACCACATCAACAGTATGAGCATGATGAAGCAACTTAACATATTCCAACATATTTATTTTAAACACATTTATTTAATTGCAGGCATTTACTTTGTGGTAACACTCTAACACCTAAATATTTAAGGTTTAAATTTTGATGGGAATCCAAATTACCCATAAACAATGGCAAGCCATTTATCTGTACAAAAGATGTCCACATTCTGGAGCCATTATTGTTGCATCTGCAAGAACCTTATGCTACTTGCCAACTACTTTCAAAGTCCATGAAACATTGTACTCCTCATAAGTTTATTAAAGTATAATAAGATCAGACAAGTATAATAACCCTCATAGACTCACTGAGAACGGTAAATTAAATAAACATAACAAGAACTCAGGCCTTTGCATTGCTATTAAATTAATTCCCTGTCAAATTTTACATTATCAAAAACAATTATAATACAACAGTAAAGAAACTATATCAATGTAACAGAAAAGAACCTACAGGCAAAAAGTAATAAAACTAACCCATGTTTTTCAGAGCAGTCACAAGCTCAGAAGTAAACTTGTTACCCTAATCAAACACAGCATTTCATCAGAATGACAAACTCTAACCACAGAAATTCTTTCTAAGCAAAATAATTTGGCAAAATCTGGAGCTATAAGGTAAGCAGGACATACTGTCTTGAACAACCAGACCCTAACAGATGAGTCTCTACCCAAGAAAACCTTCAAAAAGTTGGAAAATTGGTTTAATATTGCATTGGATTGGGCTGAAAATGCTAAATGATATGACGAAAACAACATTTTTCCATCATAATTTGTAAAGAAAAGTTACAACTATTACAAACTGCATGTTAATTTATCTATGTACAGTTACCTACAATTTTAACGTCTGGTGTAAATTAAATATGTTTTCTGTGCACAACATTATTAGGTTTATGTAGCCTGAAATTTAACACAAGACGTTTTAAGTGATCTATTGTGCACCTCTTTGAAAATGGTGCACAGCACTATTTAGGACCTATTTTTAAGTGTGGGGGTGCATGATAGGTCATAAGTTCAAATCTCCGCCAAGGCCAAAATTTGTTCCAGATTTTGGCTCCACTTTCACCCCCTAGCCAACTCAGCTATGAGTACACTGACCATACACTGTTAGTGGGAAGATTAGACGGAGAGAAAGGGCCAGCCCCAGAGAAAGGGCCAGCCACCTGCCCTCATATGCCAAGGCTAAGAAACATGAAGTTGCTAACACTTCGTACTTATGGACGCCTCTCAGACGAGGTTGAGGGACTGCTCTTCTTCTCTTCTTCTTTATGTGTAACAGCCTTCTGTGTCAATCTCTTGCATACTGATATATCTGACTATGTGAGGGGCTTTCTCAGGCATGGTCATATATTGTTTAAATAAGTCAGATAGTCTTGTGTGCAGCAATTTTGTGAAGTACTTAAAATAGCGTAGTTCTAAGGGAAATTTGCCTGTCAAGGAGCTCCTTCACAGGCAAACTCCTTTTATAACTAAGAGAGTAGTAGATCACACACTGCAGCCTTGGTTTAATTCTGTCATTTCTGACAGGGGTCACAGAGGTCAGAGTGTTGGAAGCGCCCCTCTCATCTTCCCTTGGATCTCATTAAGCTGAAGCAGCAGTGCAAACTTGCTTCATCTGCCAAATCAGCTTATTTAATTAATTTAACAACAGAAAGTTCTGTATCACCAAAAAATGTGTCAACTCCCATCATAGAATGCTTTCAGGCAACAAACCTTGCCGAAGTTTGCAAACTTATCTTTTCTTTGACAAAAACTGCCTCCTAGACACCATTCCTACATGTCTTCTGAAAGAGTGCTCTCTAGGACCAACCATTACTTCAATTATCACTCAGTGCATGAGCGATCCTACCCATCTGTTGTTAACCATGCCCTAGTTCATTCTCTGTTAAAGAAAACTGTTCAACCTCTGCTGTGTTCTCAGCTACCCAAGAGTTTGCCAGTAAATTCTTCACTTCCTTTGCAGATAAAATTTCTGGCATAAGGTCAAAATTTGTTGGTTATTCAGCATGTGAAAAATCTCTTCATCCTAGTTCTTCACCTCCAGTCTTGGACTCCTTTCAGCCAACAACTCTTGTCATATTCTCTTCACCTAACAAAAGCTCTTCTTTACAACATTCGTACATCTCTTCTGAGAGTGCTTTGATGTCCTAGGTCCAACCATTACTTCAATTATCAATTTCTCACTGCATGCGGGATTTTACCATCTGCTTCTACTCGTTAAAAAGTGCCACTATCTAATGACTAAGTATCAACTGACAGCGCTGAGCAGTTGTGAGTGATTAATGAGCATATAAAGAAAACCCATCTAATTTCGCTCAATAAAGTCTATATAAATACAGAAAGCCTTGTAACATTTAGAAGGTCCTGAAAGAGACAGGCATGGATATTTTTTAATAAAGAACAACGAAATTAGACTTAAGCTTACATCCTTCAACGTAATGAAGCAGTAAAGGCATTCGCCCTTGACTGGATGGGGATGAGCAACAACAGCAGTCTCAGCAACTAATGGATTCTCTATTAGGACGGACTCAACCTCTGCAGTGCTAATAAGATGACCGGATACATTTAGCATATCATCAATCCGTCCAGTTATCCAGATGTAGCCATCCTTGTCTCTTCTTGCTCCTGGAAAGAAATTAAAAACAACATTACTAGAGTCTCTCTGTAACACTTCATTGTTGGGTATGCAACAGTAATTGTAATCAGAAATTTATATAACCTGCTTCAAGTGAAACTAATCAGAGATACTCTTAAATTAGCCTACATTTGTTAAAGTTCATATGTACAAAAAGCCTAGAAAAGTCACCAGTGAAGGGCTGCTGCACATGTGTAGAACCCAACCAACGGCTTCCCATCCAGAGTGGATAGTTTAAACTAAGCCCAAAGATCATGGACTGTGTTGCATTGTACAGTAGTTAAGATTATCGATACAAGATGAAAAAGATATTAATTTAGAGCTCAAAGTCTTTAAGAAATGGGGAATGGACATAAGCAAGAAAATTTCCAGACTCCTCAGCAAGCTACTTAGAAGACAAACAACAAAACAAATAAGAAAACATAACAATCAAGAATCCTAATAAAAACCATCCTTACTGCATATTAATAGAATAAATTAATGAAAAGTTTAACTTCTGACATGATATATGTAGCATTGTGCTTTATTGCAGAAACTTACCATCACCAGTTGTGTAGTATCCTGGAAATTTTCTGAAGTAAGTTTCCACAAATCGCTCATGATTCTCAAACACTGTTCTCATCATTCCTGGCCAAGGTTTCTCAAATACCTAATACCAAGGAAAACAAGTTTTACTAAATCAAGTTTCCACAAATAATTATTACATGTAGAAAAGTAATTTTTCAACACTACAAAAAGATAGCTCTCAGCTATTTTTGAAATCAGTTAAAATTAAATGCAGTCTTCTCAGTTTCTCTTAGAAAGCACTTAATCCTTTGATGTCTTACTTTTTCTATTGCAGGACATAATGTAACATTTCTGGACCACAACTCACTCCTTTTAATAAGATGCAGTGACACAAAAATGAAAAATGTTTTTGTAACATCAATACATTAGATGCACCGTCAACACATTTGTGGCTCCACTGTGCTGTCAAGCTGGAACAGCAATAACTGTATTTTCCAAAATCACCTATATAAATCTTAGATACACTGTTCCATTGGAAACTTCTGTTGAAAAGAAAATTATTGCATTTCATAAATTACAGATTTGCAACACTTGTTGTTTAACACCTTCTTGTTGGATAATTTGGAAAGCCCATTATAATATTATTAACCTCACAAACTGAACCAAAGATACCAAATAAAGAAAGATACTTTATATAGCGCCACAATTAAAACATGTAAATATAGCTTGGTTTGTATGGGTTTGTTTAACTGAAATTTAGTGCTTCAGCTAAATAATTCATTAAAATCATCCAACAGAACAGTTAACCGTAGTCCAAGTAAGTTGTGGGCAGTCATCTTGGTAAGAATACCCTAGAGTGTCTTGTTAAGGAGTCAAATTCTTGAGCAACGTAACTTACCAAGTATCCTTCACCTTCCCCTTCAATCACCTTTCCTTCTTCCGACATCAAGACTGGGACAACACCATAAAATGGTAATGTCTAGAAACAAATAAACATGAACTGTATTGCTGTTTCTCATTTCTCATTTCGGCAGCCCATATATAATTTACAGATGCATAATATGTGGGACACGGTGGTGCAGTGGTATGGTCTGTGCCTCATAACTGGAGGGTTACAGGTTCAAATCTGCCTCAAGCCACTGCACAGCAACCTTGGTCAAGTTGCTCACCCACAATTATCTGTGAGGAAGGCAACAGGAAACCATCTCACTCATCTCATCCCTGGGCGGCATAAACCCAATGGACCTGCCTCTGAGCAGGGAATTCATCATCATCAATATGTATGGGTCGTGTGTGTTTGCATCAGTTAACTGTAAAAAGTAAGAATCGTTAAATCTCTAAGTAGTTAGCAAGCTTAAAAGGCCAAACCCTTATGACATTCAACCGCATCTGATCTGTGACTTCAATTATAATCAAAACATGGTGTGTCATGGCAAACATGAACTGTACATTAGTACAATAGCATATTAAGTTCAACACGATATCTGTAAGATGACATCAAACAAGTCAAAAAAATTAACAGAAGAGATCAACTGACTTACAGCAGAGCCAGGTTTGGTTGGAATTGCACCAGGCTGAGGAGTAATTACAATGCCTCCCTATAATTAGAAGCACAAGACCAGACAAATCTGTAATTGTAATCAGAAAATATAGCGCCACTTCAACAGAAACCAACCACATCTGTGCTAGCCTTAGTGATGTTAACGTCATTAAGAATAGAACATTCAACCGTTAGTAAACATTGCTCAGATAACTGGAAGACACCAATGGCAAAGATCGCACACACATGCAAAGCCCTACCAACAGAATCCCAACTAGAGCTGAAAGATGACAGTATGTTCGGAGTTCCTGAAGCATGTAGTATCAAGGATAAGGAACGACGATGGCTGATGTGATCCACCGCTGATTGCTCACAGATGTCTCACCATCCAGCAGTCCCTCATAAATGGAAGACAATGCAGAGTATGGATATGCCTTGAACCACAGGATATGTGCAGAACAGGAATTCGTTGCCAGCTGGCCAACAGATAGTCGAGCCATTATGTGGAGACAGTCGGTGCCACTCCAAAGACTTTTCAATGAATCCAAGATTTCCCAGCATAGACAGCACCTGTAGGTCAGTAGGTCTCAGGGTTGACTGTCCAGCTGGAATCCTATTCCACCTCGGTAGTTGCACCATTCACAGAAGGTCATGAAAACATGCAACAAAAGCCATCCGAAACCCAGGCAATACGTGTTGTAAATGAAAAATAATTCTGAAATGCAGACTCACCAACAGTAAAAGTCCAAACTGCCAGAATTATCAAGCAAATTTCATGTTTAGACAATATAATCCATCAAAATGACATAAGGACAGTCAATGACTAACATGGCCAAGGACATGTGCCAAAATAAGCTTAATTCAGGGGTCATCATGGTACCTTCAACTGTTACAAATTGACAAGACTAAATGTGACAATAAAAAGACCGATAGCAATCAACAGCTGTGCACAAAACACATTCATCAACTTCGTTTAGGAAAAATGACACAGAGACTTCTTTTGCTTGTATTTACCGTTTCTGTCTGCCAAAATGTATCAACAATTGCACAACTTGAGTTTCCAACCACTTTGTGATACCACAACCATGCCTCAGGATTAATAGGCTCCCCAACACTGCCAAGTACCTTCAAAGACTTGCGACTGTACCTAAAATATTACAAAACTGATAACACTAACAAAAATCTTAAGAAATTGATACCTATAATATGAAACAAGTAGTGACTACCTTACAACTGAAACAGACTCTAACAATCTGCAAGAGACTGACTGTGTGCATGTGTGTGCATAAAAATCCAATGAAACCTCAATGTTTCAATAACTGACAAAGCTGTATTTCCGCTTACTTGCGTACAATGTCATCTCCAAACTTCATCAGAGATCGGATGGCAGTTGGCGCTGTGTAGAACTTAGTAACCTCATACTTATCCACGATTTCCCAGTAGCGACCATTGCCAGGAAAGAATGGTGTACCTTCGAACTGACATTAAGGCATATTGTTATCAGAAATGTCAGTAAGCAAAAGCATGTTATGTGGTTAAAACCCACTACAGCACTAGTCCAACAAACTAATCATTTAAGAGCTATCTTTTCCAGCTGGGTTAAATATTATCAAAGGCTACAAGTATCCATAAAGTCAGGCAAGCAGAGCAAGTGAAAAACAAGTTTCTGAAATTATGACTGCCAAGTGTTCAATTATGCAAAAACACTATATAATACAAAAATACACAATTATTGAAGCCAAACTGTCAAGTATGCAAATGAAAAGTTGAGATAGCTGACATAATAACATGTAAAGCCACTGCAGGTAGAAATAAGTGAAGAATAGAAAAGGCAAGAGCTTATTTAAGTTTCGATTATTTTGATTTCCAAAATACGTATGAAACAAATTACTCATTCACTATTTATTTTGTTTACATTTATAGAATGTCATTTTCCAATTACATCCATTAATGCTGCTAAGCAATTGAGCCGGAAGGACTTGTCGTGCAAGATCCCTACATAGTGATCATCTCATCACAGGCTTGAAATTGTAAACTCTGCATAACAAGGTGGGTGCTCAGTCAATCAGCTGTTGTATCAAATACCAAGGCTGCTAACTTAATAAAGTTATTGTACCATGATGCTTGTGGCTCCATTGGCCAGTGGTCCATAGCAGACATACGTATGTCCTGTAATCCAACCGACATCAGCTGTGCACCAGTAGATATCTTCATCTTTGTAGTCAAAGACATACTTGAATGTTGTGGCAGCATAGAGCATGTATCCTGCCTGGGTGTGAAGAACTCCCTTTGGCCTTCCTGTGGATCCGCTGAAATCGTATATAGTTTAGTCAGCATAAGTTTGCATCTAATTGTTCAATAAAAGAACCAGCAGATCTTCTTCTTCTTCTGGTTCTCTGCCCTCAGGCAGGTTCAAACGTCTGATAATGATAATGATAACCAGCAGATAAAAATTTGATAACATAAATTATGAATGAAATATCAGTGGGACAGAATCCAGAAGCGTATTTCGTGTTATGGATAAAGCAACTACACAAACATACAAGTAATTTACAGCATGGTACAGTATGACAAAGGTTATTATTGCTAACAGGTCTGCCTGTGTTTTGGTTAGTAAATTCTTGTGTGACCCTCATGAACAGACATACCTTGTGTATAGGATGAAAAGGGGATCCTCTGCATCTAGCCACTCAGGTTCACATTCTGCAGACTGGTTAACCATCTCATCGTGCCACCAGACATCTCTTTCAGCATTCCAATCAACCTGAACAAGAAACAAAGCTTTAGATACACCATCGGACTGAAAACATCTGCTCCAATGAACAACCAAGTTTATTTTCATCAGGGGTATTGTTCACACTGATGCAGTAGCCTTTTGGCAAGGTATTCACTTACAGAGAATTGAATTCACATTGATAACCGCATTGGAGCAACAAAGATTTACCTATTTGGTATGAGTTATTCAAAGTCTATCAGTCTTTGTTGCTCAGAGTCCACTTCAGATTTCACAGTAACAAATAATCCTTACTCTGCTGCTGAACATAACTTGACTAAAATAATATATGTATGACAAGAAATTTTACACATTAAATCAAACTAAAACAAAAAACTTAAGAACTCCAGCTAACTTTAAGTTTCCGATATGGCCGCTTGCCCACTGTTTCAAACTGGTTGTCACCATTGCTATAATCACCGGAAAGGGTGAGATGCTTCACAACAATGCACTTCTCCACTTTGTGGCCACTGCATTAAAATTACAAGAAACATGCAAACAATGTCAAGGTTTATGCATATGACAATTCATCCTACAGACAACACTTAAGTGAGTACAAAAATCTTAAGGTCTAAATATGAGGGCATTGAGCTAAGGATTCTTAATTAACAATTTATTATAAGAAAAGAAACTTGCAAACTTGTTTCAATCTGTTAGCAAACAGAACTGAAACAGTTTCTTTCAAATAGTCTACAACAAAGACAAGAAATATTATCAGGAAATTTGAATCACCAAACACTAACTTCAAAGTAACCAAACTGAATCCACTTCTGAATTCAGTCCCACTAATATGTTACTCATAATATGCTCTTGCAAGAAATGTACTCATTAACTTGTGTTACTGATTATAATGTTACAGTGTAACAGCATCTGGAGTTCCAATTAAAATCTCCTTTGAAATCAATGTTCACATATTGAAACTGTTCTAACAAAACTTTGCAAAATAGGCCATCCAAACTATTTATAAATTGACTGAGAGCCAGTATCAAAATCGCTTTTATAACTTAGGAATATTGAAACTGGAAGGCATTATAAAGTTACTTTTGAACAGCTTCAAACATAACGTTTGCATCATCATTAATACAGTAGTTCCTTAGAGTCTTGAAACTGCACAACTGCTTCCAAGATCTTCAACAACTTACAGAGTTTTAACTGCTTGAACACAAGAAAAATTTCAGTTTAGTACCTGGACCAGCACTACAGAATACCCTGCCTACTGACAACATAAGCAATCTTTGCAACACTTCAGATCATGTTTTAGACATTATCTTATTGAAATGAATAAATAGGCCCTTACAACGTTTCAAATGTGACACATATTGCATGCTATCATGTAAATAAAATGTTGTGTAATCCTGTTATTCACTGCCTATAAAAAACATAAGCACTCCACTGGAATTGGGTGACTATTAACAGGACTATATCATACCCTTCGACCTGTAATGCCTGGCATTTACTGACTGACTGATTTAGCCAGAATGCTCTGACAATAATTATTTGGCAATAAACTTTTATCACGAAATAATTAGGTAGCCTTGTGTACAAAACTGGTTGATGCAGTTATCAATGAATATTTTCTAATCAAACTAAAGTCTCCTGTTAACAGATATTGCCGATAAGTGTGCTCAAGTACAAATAAGGTGCCATGACAATTCCCTGCAGGATGGTTTCAGTAGCCTAACATAAAACTTGGCATTTGAGTCTCCTGTACTGCTTCTCACTGAATGGGGTTGTAACTTAGCAGCTGCCTGTTCAGTATATGTATGCAACTGAGGTCCTGCTCCCCAAATTTTTATAAAAAGTGTAATCTTTACATAGTACACTCATTCTCATATGCCATCCAACTCAATAAAAAAAACTATAAGGCAGGCAGGAAATAGCCATCTTTTCCTTATTTCTGGATTTTCAAATTAGCACAAATATTTAATTTGTAAGGTAGCAATTGCCCCGTTTCAAACTCTCCTTCACTGAATTGTCTGCACAGTATTATCCATGTCCTGTTGTCTTGCAGCAAATTATCGTATGGCAAATTATGGTCTGCAGAAAATTGTCTAAGGACATCAAGTAGCACACTAGCTTTGGCAACTTACTTTTGTTCACATATCCGCAGAGCCCCATCAGCAATCTGCTTCAGATTAATCAGTTTCTCTCCTCTCCAGACTCCATCTGGAATATTCCAACAACAAGCATCTTACATGCAGCAAAAATTAAACTCACAAACATAGCATCCATAGTTAGCTTACTAGCAAACATGGAAACTTCAAATAAAACAAAGGAAACAAAATATCAAGTTGAATGTTAAAGTAAACAGAATGTAGGCTCTCCGTAAAAACTAAACAGCTAAGAAATATGTCACAGAAAACCACTTAGCAGAATAACTGGTTGTAGGAGAGCACTGTATCACAGAGACACCACAAGTAGAGCAATCAAAATTTATATCAACATAATGCATGATTTCATGTCATGGATGCTCTTACCATACAATTACAATGTCCCGCAAATCAAGGCACAGAAATGCTTAAATATGCACAGACACCAAAGGGATTCTTCCCTTTAATTCCCAGGAGGTTTGTACTATTCATGATTATGCCTGTAGTTTCTCTTTCTCATCTGCCATAAAACGACTCTAAACTCTCAATCATAACTACTCCTGAAAACAAAATTTATTCCAGAGGTCAACCAGACACTGTTCCTTAAGTGTTTTGTATTTAAAATGACAAGTCTGCAAAACAGAAAAAAAGAACCACAAAACCAAACAATGACCATAAGAAGCATTGGCTTGGATATTGCTTTTGAAAGAGCTCCTGAGGATAAATACCAGAAGTAATACATCTGGCTGCAAATACAAAAACATATACTTGGCTTGATTATCTCTATGAATCATATGGCCAACAAAGTTCTACCAATGCTTTGCGACTAATGACCAACTGCAATACTCTAGACAATGCAACACAATACAAAACTGCATTTCTTGTGCACCTTTTACAACGTCAGTGACCAGAAGCACATTACACAGCCAGCACTTCTGATGCCTGCAATAACAATATATTACAGTTCACAGAGAATGGCAAAGTGTGTTCCCACATAAGCTGAGCTGAAGGGTTCCAGTGACTGTTGACATCTGTTGCTGCATACATTTGAAGTTGCTGGCCCACTAAAGATGGAAGATTGAGGAAATGAGGATACTGACTACATAACGATTGTAACGATGAATTTCTCAGCAATAAATACATACTGCTAAGCATAAGCTCACATGCAACAGTCATATAACGGTGCTGAAATACTTTAGAATTGGAGAAGCAAAAACTGTACATTACACATTACTACAATTAACTGAAGCAATTGAATTTTACTGTTCAACAACACAAGACACATCGAAAATACATTAGATTGTAATTGTCAGTCACAACAAATTTCTAAATATACAAACTCTAGCAGATGAAATCCATGTTTAAGCTTCAAATTCGCTGTCTGTTTCTAAGTAGCCCATTGTGTTTGAACCAAGAAAAACGAACCTGCAGTTATGAGCAAGCAGCACTTTCCATTGAGTATGCGATCAGCAAGCGAGCAGGCTGAGTAGCCTCCAAACTGTTATGACCAAACACAAAACTTAAACTAAAACAACAATTGACTGATAGAAACAGAAATCAATTAAAAACTGAAGCAAGATTTGATGTCTAGTTCACCAAATTTCTATTACCAAATGATAAGAAACATATAATTACAAAAAGGTCTACTAAAACAACAATCAACCTAGCAGATTGTATATATATATATGTATATATATACTATACTTGAATTAGTAAGCTGAATAAAAATATCCCTCTACTATAAATGATCACATGCTGAAAGACAACAATATATGTAGCTAAAGCAAAATAAGGTCCACCAAAAATTTCAAAAAAACAAATCACAGACACAGTCACTGATAAGCTACAAACATCTACACTGAAACGCTGTTGATCCCTTGGAGAGCAAAAAATCAGACCAGTGAGATCAATTCCAGTTCCTTTAACTTTATGAATTAGTTAAAGAAAGATAAATCAGAATATCAAATTGTTCAGAAGGAAGTGATGGCAAAACATTAGTTAGTGGAGAAATAACTTTGAAATGAATCTTAAGTGAAACAACTATTGTTTGGTTGGAAGCAAAGCTGAATTAACTTTCCAAGGAGTAATACCACCAGCAAACACTAAAACTCTGCAATATCTGCAATCTAAGAATTTTGAAATAACATATACTAACCAGTTAAATTTCTAGTTATATTATAAATAGCCACATAGAAGTCAAAAGTTTCTTACAATCTTAAGCTCAAAGTTTGAGGCAGCTTATATGTGGCACCATCTTTTAAGTGGATAAAACCAGGATTGGGTGACTTATCAAAGGCACTTTGCATGACTTATATATGAGAGATTGCTTGGTTCATCAGTGACGAAATTGTCATATATATATATTGGTGACCAAAGAGAGAATACAATTTACAAACAATTGCTCTAATGATATCGATAAAAAAATTAACTAATACAAATTTTGGTATTAACAAAGTGAAACAGCCACGTGTTCACAAAAACCGACAATGCACCTGGTAGGATATTTGACAAAATAACAAAAATAAGTTAATACTGTCCTGCCAGCCAATCTTCAAATAACAGTTCTGGTTAATATGGGCTTTAGATTTCAGTTTGAACAAAACTGAAACTGGCCCTTTTTTTCTTAAGGCAATATTATTAGAAACTAAACCTGGTTAGCAAACTTTGCAGCTTTTCAGTGGCACTACAATTTGTTGAAAAAATTGATTGCAGCAAATAAAACAGGCAGATACTTTTCCTAAAAACTAGCTTAAGAATAATGACATGGTAGGAAGCCATAATCTACTCAGTACCAATTTAGATACTTCAAGCACTGCTACTGGTAACAACAGACTACTGATGGCTCAAGTTGCATCGCTGGTTCAATACCTGCAGTCACAAGTATCCGGGCCTTAGCTCCATCAATGCGGCCAGCCAATGCTTCCATGGAATATCCACCAAACTGCCGATGTGAGAAGAAGGCATCCCAAACAGTGATAAAGAGCACAACAGATATGTACACATGTATATATGTATCTAAGCATTTCTATCAGGATGCACAACCTGCAGCACAAGGGACACATGTGGCCCCCATATTTGTTCTGTGCAGCCTTCTGGTAAATTTAAAATGACAAAGTAATTATATGAAAGAAATTAGAACTTCAAAGGGCAACTAACAATTTTTTTGACCTAAGATAACCTGACAGCTCTGTTATAGTCTATTTCGAAGACCTCTGATTAGTTGCTCTTCACACAATCTTGTTCCATTCTGTGCGCCAGCCATTCTAGAAAATATCTACTTCATTGGTGTCAACAGGGTGAAAATTAAGACGTGTACTATTTTTAATATAAATTTGCCATACTGCAAGTGAAAATGTCGATATCTGCAGCTAAAAAGTGTAAGATTGAAGAGGAATATCGTCTGTTCAATGATGAATGGAAATTTCAGTATTTTGTGGATACTTTTAATGGTAAATTAGTGTTTAATCTGCCACAAATTGGTTAGCACGATGAAATTTAAATGCAACACTGAAATGAAACATGCCACTGTTTATGATTTATTGAAGGATGACATTAGAGAAAAAAATGGAACAGTTAAAGAAGCCCCATTGGCAGAAGAGTTTTTTTTCACAAAGATGTTGCACAAAGCACAGTGTTTCCCACATGATAGCTGTAAAGGAGCGCAGATAATCAACACAGCCTTTCACAGATGGCAATTTTGTCAGAGAATATATCCAGAACATTTGCACAGAAATATGTCAAGAAAATGCCAGTCTTTTCAGTAAAGTCCTATTATCAACGATGCCAATTCAGTGGAGCTGACACCTTACACAAGATATCACTGAGCAGCTGCATGGAAAGCCACAAATATTTTCAGTAGTTCTGGATGAAAGTACTGATATCAACATTGCACAGCTCTTAGTTTGTTTCGCAAGAAGTGCATGATAGTTATTAGATGACTTAGGAATTGTCGGGGTTAGATTTGTTGAACTGCATTTAGACATTCATGAATTTCTTACTGTATTTGATAACAAAACAGGTAGTCTGACTTGGCCTTTCTTACAAAAATCACAGGCAATTTATTTATTTATTTGAATACAATGAATCGTTGCCTTCAAGGTAAAGATAGCTTTATTTTTTACCCGTTTCAAGAGTTTGAAGCTTTTAAATTAAACCTACAACTCTTCCACTCACATCTTCAGTCTGGGAATCTTGTTCATTCTGAGACATGCTCACTTGCCTAAAGCGAGTACCAGTGTAAGGTTTCTAATATCATCAGTCATGCGAAACTTTGAAGGAAAAAAGACATCAAAGAAAAGAGATCTATTTAATTTTATGCATGATCCTTTTTCTGTTTGGTGGAAGCTATTCCTGATGAATACCAGTCATTGAACTTCAGTGCTCAGCTGAGCTCAAAGTGGCTTCTAACCGTTTCCCTCAGGATGACGTAAGTCACAGAATATGCTTAATGCATATGATATTCCCCAGTGAAGGGGTTAATGAAAATCACATTTTGACATTTTTCAGTATCTGTCCTGACAAAATTAAGCTGAAATTAAGGAATAGGCTTAAAGTTTTCAGCATTTAGAAGCACATACTTAAGTATACATTCTCAATCATGAACCACAATAAGAATAAGATCAAATTTGACTGATAACAACCTCAGTTCCATTTTAAGATTGCTACAACTAAATTACAGCCAAATATAGTTACAGTAGCTCACCATATAAGTCACAGCCTTCTCATTATATTAGTGACTAGTAGGCTACTTTGGATGAGGAATTATATGTTGAACCTGCACTTAGTAAATAAATCTGGTGTTCAATTCCTACTGAGTCTTAACTTTTACATGTAAAATTGAAACTGCACAAAATCTGTATATATAGCAGTAGTTTGTGAATGTTGTATTTGTTTACAAAGTCGCTGTTGTATGTACAACAGTATATGTACATTATATATATATGTATATATGTATATATATATATATATATATTATACAACAGATTTGCAACCCTCAAGTTGTTTTAGAAAGTGCAAATTGGCCCTTGGCCAAAAAAAGTTGCGCACCTCTGATTTATTAATTCTGTAAAGATGCAACTTACGATATGCTGAGAATGTTTCTAGGATTGTTCCTGGCAAAAGAGTTTAGATTTTCACAGATCATTTTTCCAGGAAAAGAGTCCACTGTATGAAAAAGCAAGGCATGCACGAGATGTCACATGGAAGCGTGGGACTGTGAAGCGTACATGATATATACGAGTATCAGTTAGACATAATTGGCTCCCTGTGTTCCATCCTGGCAAATCAAGTGTCAGCAATGTTGTACATCAAATAATGTTTCTCATTTTATGAAATCCCAGAAACTCCACTGTTACTACTTTTGCATGAGAAACTAAACAGAGAATATATTTAATACCAGCTTAAACAAATCTTATCTCAGCAAATTTAAGGAAAACAGAGCCTTAATGTTTTGAAAAGTAAATTATTTACACATGTATTGTTAGGAAAAATGTCTGCATTACAAATGCCTACATACACAACTTCACAGCATCAGCATGGTTAACTGATCAACGGTACACCACAAGACAGGCATTACACCATTTTGAAATGGTGTAATGCCTGTCCTGATGGAAGCAACGACCTTTCTTTTTTTGTTGTTTGCAAGCCAAATGCTTGTTAAGTATACCAAGATAGCCTCTATAAAGATTTTCGCTGGTACAGAACTTCCAATTCAAGGTACATCAAGATTTTATTACATCATTTGTGTAGTTGTACTGCCAAAATAATTTAAGTCTCTAAGGACAATAGCTAGACATAAAATGCTAGAAAAAGGTAATACGATTTTCTTTTCGTTAGAAAGATGTAAAAAAATTGGGGGAAAAAGGAAGCCCTGATGTGCAGAAGTTGGATGCAATCAAAAGACTTAGAAATGGCAAAACCCAGGCCAAATAAGTACAGATTTTGGCTTTAATGAAGCAAAAATTTCTGTATTATGTATTGTCTATTTCAAGTGAAAGCTAATTTTTAAGGTGTTGTCTATGTACTTCATTGATCTAAAATAATTATGCCACATAAATTTACCTACAGCACTACATACATACATGAAGTTCATAACACCTGAAAGCGGAACATGAAAACACAGAACACAAAGCATTTAAATGAATTCATTAAAAATTGGTTCCATTTTGAAACACAACTTTGAATTAAATGCCGTTGGCAGCCTCCATTCCAAAAGGCAATTCATAATTTTCTGGTAACATTTGCAGATCCAGTGATGCCCATGACAAGTAGCTTGAGACTCATTTTTCATGACAACATCTTGTGCTGATGCTCTAAAAAGCCCAACACAACCTGCAAAATGCAAGTACACAGCTACAAAAACACGTACTAAAATTCTGGTAAGAAAACAGTTTATCATGGCCCTCGCCATAACACAGTACTTGACACCGATTTCAAATCCTGCATTGCAGCGAGGGTGAGGTGTATTTCCACTTTCAGATGTTGATTACAAGAATTAACAATGACATACCACAATGGAATGTACGACACCGAGCCTTGCACAAGCCAGCATAGCAACGACGATTTCTAAGATCATTGGCATGTATATGGCAACTCTGTCTCCTTTTTTCAGCCCTGAAACAGACAGTTTCAACTGTTTAACACAAAACTGATTTTAAGCATGTTACTGACATTTACTTTCAAGATGGGTGACCAATAATGACTGGGTTTGTTTCCAAACCATCACTTGTAAATAATATTAGCATTATATAAAGTAAATTTATAATGTGCACAAGGTCCCACACCAGTGTGAATCTGAGGTTCACACATGTCTGGTATATCTGAACTGATGAAAGTAAATGTATGTATGTATGGATGTACGTACGTATTTAAATACCTAATAAAGAACCTTTTATGTGCCTTCCTAGAGCACTGTGCTCACTGGTCAAGCGGTGTCAAAGTTCATCAAAAGCAACACATTTGCCTGCAAATAAAATAATGCCCAGATAACTGGAAGTCTCTCTCAGGCACACAGAGCCCAACCAACAGCACCATCCACAGCTGACGGTTGGCACCATGTTCAAAGTCTCTGGTCTGTGTTAAACTGAGGCTGAGAATTGACAACAGCCAAATGAAGTCCAAAGCACACGCTTTTGGTAAATAGCATTTCCTGGGCAGACAGCAGAAGATGCAGTGTCCAGATATCCCTCATATCATACTCTGATAATCTGACTTGTAATAATCAAATTACCATGAGCTTTGAGAACATTTGCAAACTGACAGACACGACCAAGAAGTTCCGCATAGGTTATCTGACAGCAGTCATCCGGATCATTGCCCTCCCTAGACAACAAAAAACAAACATGATCATCAATAAATGCCAGCAAAATAATAATCAAAGTGCTGACATAATCAATATACAAATGCATCTGTCTGAGTACTTTATAGTTTACATCAAATTTCACTATAACTGGACAAAAGTAAACTTTCTAGCATTTCCTCATTCATATAATTAAATAGAATCAGATGGACTGTATGTGATAACTGATTAAAGTCAACAGGTAACACTGCATTCATCAAATAAACATATATAATAATAAAACATAAAAAACATTTGACCACCAAAATATAGCAACACATAAAACCATAAAAGTAGCAACATATAACTAATATATAGCAATAAGGCAAAAGACACTTACTCAGGGCTAGCCATTGGTTGACGCCTTGTGCATTAGGCACCAGCATAATAATTAGCTATGGAGACCTCAGAGACAAAATAAGAATTATAACCATAACCCAAGGTTGAAATGATCCCTGAACATTTATTACAAATTAAACCTTATGTTCAAATAATATAAGCAATAATAATAATCTTAATAATATTAACAATAATAATATTTTATTATCAGTTTATCTAATTTATTACGACATGGACATAAAATAAAACATTATCAAAAAATGAAAATTCCCACGTGCATTGAATAGAACCATTTCTAGGGCCATGCCATGGTTTTAAACAGTGCCTGATCCCATATTCTAATGCACCAATAATCACAACATTACAAATGAAGCTGATAAATGAAGCAGATAAGCATTAGCAAGGAAGTCCAATATTCTAGACAAAGGTGTGGGAGTAATACTCATTAAATGCAGCCATGGTGATGAAAGTATCTCAGACACAGCGGAGCAAGTATTATGCATTAAATGTGGCACTGGTGATGACAATATTACACTTGCAACTTTTTATATTGATATTTGGTATTCCACATCTCAAGAAGAGAAATCAAGCATGCTCCAATCAATGTAGCATTGATTCACCCACACCGCATCACCATCTTCCACCCACTTTTAAATCAATGATCCACACAAGAAAAACAAATTGCACAACTGGACTCAAAAATTTTCCACTTTCGCTAAGGAACCACAAGACGAAGAATGACAAATCAATGCAGAAAATCAATGACACAGAAGACAATTCGTCTGCTGCCATGACACTTATGAGATTCACAAACGATGCAGTGGCTCTCCATACAACTAAGCCAATCTGCATCCTAAATGGTTTCAAGAAAACGCTAATTTTATGCAGCAGGAAATGCCAGTATGTTATATGGATGCTGATTTAGGCAGATTGATAAACTGAACATGCTGTTTGAGAAAAATGTCTGGTAAATTTAAACAAAATTATCAACTAAACATCTCCCAGATCTCGAGATACACATTCATACTTCTGAGCTGCATAACTTCTCAGTCAGAGTGCTATACAGATGTATCATAGTTGCTATTATTATTAACCTTGCATAGCACCGTTACCTTGAATTACATAACTGGATCTAGATCACAAGGGACACAGTGAATATCATCATTATTATTTTCATAAATATTAGAATTTATTGTGCTCAGTGTTGCATACTTAAACACATAGTTATTTAAAAACATCGGCAAAATGTTAAAAGACAATATGATGAAATACATATGCCACACCATCACATTTAACTTGTCATTACTAAAAAACATAATAAAATATAAACAATTAAATGACACAGGCTTGTAAAATTTTCACATCTAATCAAATTTCATGTCTACACTTTAACTCTATCTTCAACAGTTGATTTTTACCCTCGTGAAGAAATGGACCAAAACCCCAAAACTTTATGGTCAGGGCCAGAACAAGGGCAGAACATATCTGGCATGCAAAGGGTTAATGTGTGAAATGCCCTAGCAAGCACAACAAGAACTGTAAAATCAATACACACACTGCACCCACTAATATTCAGTCTCATAATATGACAGCCATTGCTTCAACTGGCACCAAAAGCTGCTGGCTACAGCTGGCATTAAGCCCAGCAGGGGCAATACAGTTCCAAAGTAGTTGAACATAGCTGCACATTTCCACTCCACAAACCCATAAAGGGAACACTCCTAGTAGGGCTGTAGTTGAGCTAAATTATGGTCCTTGTGCTCTTGCCTGCCACAGGGTCCTCACTTCTTGGCACTGCCCTAGCATATATCAGGGAGTTTTGCCTTCCAGTCTTTGTGTTCCTGGTCATCAATCATTCTCCTGTGTCAGACAATCTCCTATGAACAGACTTCCCAGATATAATGTATGTAAATATATGTACTGTTTCATCTGACTCTGCTCTGCCTCAGAATATATTTACAGCCCAACTTAAGTCACATCTCTTCAGATCATTTAATTAGTCCAGATTAAAACACACTGTTACTTAAAATGTAACATGCATATATACAACATAGGTAAAATTTGACTCTGACCCACCTGCAGCCAATCATACAAAAACAATATGGTCATCCCAGACTGGGTGAGAATATCCTTTGGGTAATTCTTATCGCATACCCTGGATGGAGAGCTTATTTAGTCTGAAAAACTTAGAAAATCGCATTTTAATGCATCATCGTGTTGTTCATGAACATAACTGTGTAGATCCGCATGACATTGAACTACACACACACAATGTGGAGAACACATGGACTTGTGTGAAAAGGCACAGAAAAGACATGTGGCACAAGTTTCCAATGCATCCGCAGCAGTTCGTCTAGTGAAGTGCATTTCGTCATGAAAATATTTTCTTGCGCATTCTTATATGTATAACAGAAATTTACCCTATTCCATAATATCTTTTAAAAAGATACAGTTTTTTACAAGTGTTTCTTACTTGTCGACTACTTACTTATCGGAGAATTGCTGTGTGAACCTTGCAGTGTTTCATTCTCTCCCAGTCTGGGGTGATCATACTGTTTATACATGATCGGCCACAGGAGAGCCAGCCAAATTTTACCACAACATATATATATATATAATATATATATATATACATATATTAACAATGTATCTATGAAAAGGCAGTTGACAACTTTGCATAAAACATACCAGTGAAATGCCACCTTGTCACCGAAGCCTTTGTCCTGAATGTTCCTGTCCAGTACATTATAGCAGACATTTGTAACAGCGCCTGCCATCCAACTGATCTTGACGGGGCCTTTCCTTGGATCAAAATTGTAATCAAGGAACCGGTCGTCTGACGGGGGTACCTTCCAGTGGAACTGACGCCCCAGCTCTCCCCAGAACCCAGCTGGGTCATCGATTGACCGGTGGTAGAGTGTACGATACTCATCGATGCTCGAACAATAGGCTTTTCTTTTGATTTCTTCTGGAGGACTGAATAATTTGTCCCCACTCACCGGCGAATTTACTATGACCACGCCAGCAGCCATGTTGCTGCCTGCCGATTTTTCGATATTTAACGCACTACGTCCGCAGCTGTTCTGAGCAGCCGACTCTCACCCCTCAGCCAATAGTCGTCGCGTTTAGGGTTCCAGTTATTACTCAATTTCTCGCAAGTACTCGATTCAAAAAAGAGTCGAGTAGTTTTTTGGTAACACTGGACAACACATTTTTTCAAAAGGTTTTGCCTCCTGGAAATTTTTGTGATTGTAATAGACAGCTTCAAGGTGAACACAAATACAATATCAGATTGACTGTAACACTAGGGCTTTTGCAGAAACATGAAATTAACTTTTACTGAATTTAGCGTGTTTAATTACACAATGATGCATTAATTAGTTTAACTTTAATAAGACTGTTTTGCTGCTGATTTTCGCTTGCACGCAGCATCTGATGCTTCTCGTTTCAGTGTCCAACAATAGTCGGACAGCTCTGACGGGTTCCAGCTGCCCGATACCGCTTTTCATCGTCGCAATGTCCTTGTGTAATGTTTCATAATGTTCGTAACTGCCTGCACCAAGATTAGCAGAGGAAAAGTCCAAGCGTGAATGCAGAAAATGAACCTTAGCGACATGTTGCACTTCATAGATTGTTATGCTTGAAGCACATTGTCAACCAGCTAGTCGTAGTTTGGTGCTCTGTAATCCATGCGATTTTCTCTGGCCGTAGGCTACAGCAGATTCCCAGCTTGAGTTAAATGACCACAGCATGTTCAGAGTTTCTGAAGCACGTAACATCGGGAATGAGTAATAACAATAGGCAATAGGATCATACGCCGATGGTTCACAGTTGTCTCACCGTCCAATAGTTCCTCATAAATGGAAGACGATGTCGAACCTCCGAATATGCTCTGGACAGGATTTCGTCGCCCACCGGCTGATAGGTAGATGAACTACTCCGTGGTTGACGATCGCTGCCCCCCCAAAAAACTAATCATTATCCGTAGTATACGTATTGTTACTATGTCTAACTCTGGAAAGCTTGTCAGATGGTGTTTGGCGTTACAAACTTTTAATCTTGGAGAGGGAAAATTGAATGTGGCGGCAGATTGTCTCTCATCCTTGCAATTAATTGTTACATAGTTATTTTTCCATCTTAACATGTTTCTCCGTGTTTACGGTGGATTGTATAACATTCCATTCTGTTCCGCTTACAAATCAGAGTTGATTTGAACACTTCAGAAGGGTGTGTAGGTAATGTGAGCGTAACATTACGCTGCTTAGTCAGCAAATTTTAAGCGAGAGCTTGTATAGGAAATTTACACAAATCCTCAGATGGACTTGTTTGCGCACTCGCGGATCACATAATGGCTGGCATGCATCGAAAACGCGGCAGGTTGGTGTGACTGGTTGGCGGCACCCTGCGGGCAGATGGGCTAACATCAGCAGTGTTTCTGGCCGACGTGCATTTTATCACGTGAGCGCCCGTGCGGGAAACGACACTCCTACGTTGCGATGAGTCACTGGGTTTTGGAAATTCCACGATTGCACTATACCAGGAGGCATGTCTAAGTTTTTTTGGTGACTTGGCGGGAAACAGCCTATATAAAACGATTACGGGTGCATTGTTTGAAGATAGCGCGATGAATTTGGCTCAGTCGGTCCAATCCGAGCACTGGGCCAGCCTATATCCAATGTCACAAAACACAGAAGTTGGCCTTATCGGCGCCTACAGTATATCGGCGTAATACGGAGTGTACGACGTATATTCAACGCATGCTTTTTCTTATTAATGGCACAGGATATTAACTTAATTTTAGTCTTTATCTCAATAAATACGTCACGAACATTGAATTACTTATATGCTGATACTTACATGTGTTATTATTTTCGGCATTTATGGTGTGGATATTAACAAGCTGCGTTTCAGTTTTCTAAATAGCCTATCGCGAGATTGATTTCGGTTTGTGTGATCTTTATGCCTTTAGTTTAGAGTCCGGCTTTGCTGCTGTGTAGTATAGGCCCTACACTTCACAACTCTTTGCCTTTGTGTTGACCTATACCCAACTTTCCCTCTTGTATAAAACAAAGATAAACCAATAATCTCTGGGTGATCATGGAGGTGGTCTCGGTCTTGAACTCTCGATCTCGGGATGTGTACCAAACGTCTCCTCGGGGTCTCATCTCGAACATGGTTGGCGAACGTTTCGGTTTCGCCTCAGTCTCAAGGCAATTAAGTACACTTTCAGGAACATCAAAGACTCGATACCTTCTCGGACTGCTAGGCGAACGTCTCGGTCTAGTCTTGGTCTCGGTCCAAAGGGTCTTGTGGTCATCCCTGCGGGTGATCTTTCGTAAACTCATGGTTATAATCAATAAGTATGTTATTACTCACAATGTAATTGTAGTGCAGCCCTACTGAACGATAGTCTAGCCATCGACATTTAAGTCCCTTTCAATGTCCATTCTCCTTCTTTGTCTCAGCACTCCAGTATTCCGTCTCATCACCCGTATATTCTATTCTGGCGTTCTATATATATATACTTTCGATCATCACTATAGCCTTATAGGACTTGAAGAGGCCTACTAATAATTGCTGTCATTGTTGTAGCAACACTGTATTCAGGCTCTATCGTATTCTGCTCTTTTACTTTTAAACGAGGTCCAAGATTAGGCTTACACAAATCTTAGCCGCCATAATATATATGCCCTACATATGTGCCTTTATAAGGTTCTTAGCGCCTTAGTGAGGTTCGGAAAAGGCGCTATACAAGCAACCAGATGCATATATAAATGCATGCATGCATGCATGAGTACATACATACATACATACATACACACACATACATGCATACATAATTACTAACTTGTATGCATACATATATACGTACATGCATACACTGACGCCAATACCTAAAGTCGTGACAATGACGCGACAACAGGCCAAACTCTTATTTACTCTACTGAATTACAGAATTTGAAAAGCGAGTAGACCTATTACTAAAATAATGACTGCTAAGACTTGATCTTTGGGATGCAGCCGAATGTCACATAATGACTGTAGAATTACGAGAGCTCAGTTTATAAGGCCACTCTTTCGAGTTTTTGAACCTTGAAAACACTGCAGTGTACCATTTCGGCCGATATTCATTGTAGGCCTATAGCTTAACTACCAATATCAAGGCACAGGTCTATATTATTATGTTCTTCATGATGTTCGTTAGGGTTATAGTTCTGTCTTGCGGTTTGCCATAACTTGGTGGACGTTCCATTGACCATTGCATCTGTTTCAGGGATACTGAAAAGCCGTAGTAATTGTAGTCGTTACTGTTGTAGTTAGGAAACCGGATTATCGTCTTGATTATCGAATTAACGAAAAGACAGACTTGGCGAAAGAACAGTTTTGTTGGGTGGGTGATTCGCTTTGCTGCTTTGACTTTCAGTTGCTTATTCTGAATGGGTCGTCAGGCTGGTTGCATTTGAAACGATACTTCGGTCTCTGAATTCATTGACATCTGTTGTGTAGCTAGAAATTTCCTGGCTTCTTGTAACATATGTAGGCCTACTGGTGTCCTCAGCTATTTCTGCGGTCTGGGTGCTAATACCGTCAAATGTTCTCATAGCTGGAGTAGGCCTACCACTGTCTTCGGGTAACATCGTAGCAAAAGTTGTGTTGTGTTCCGCTGCTTTTGTAGTAGGACTTTCGTCACTCTTGGTCACTCCAGTAAAACTATCGTTTTCATCAACTGTTACAGTGACATTGGCGTTTTTCGTCACTACCTCTGTAGTGACGATATCAGCAGTAACTGTTGTTGCACTGTGGATAGTTTCAACAATACCTGTAGTTGTTTTTAGTGCTGCAATAGTTTCACCCCTTGAAGCACCGCGGCTGCTCACCATACTTGTATTTTCAACCATACTTGTATTTTCAACCATACTTGTTTTTCCAGCCCTTTCACTTGTTAATGAAGCACCGCTTCTCCCTGTCGTTTGTTTTTGGCTGTATTCAGAGGAAGCTGCTGAGTGGTGCATATCGTTGTTTTGTGAACTAAAGTGTGTTTGCCTTACTTTAGGCATAAATTCCGTGGGTGCTGAACTTTCAGGTAACACTGCAGAGCTTGCAGCAGGCCGACTAATATTTGCTGTCAGTAGGCCTATTGTAGTAATGCTGTTTTTATGTGTTGTCGTGGTATTTTGCAAACGACTGCCTTCCAAAGTGAACTGAGTCTGTAACACAGCATTAGAAGTGATTTCATCCTGGACTGTAATAGGTCTAATGCTGTAGTTTGAAGCTCCTGTATTATCAATGCCTAAAGTAGCATCGTCTGCACCACTGCTTTTGGTCATTACTGTAGTAGCTGCAGAGTTATTGAGATAAACAGAAGAGAATTTTGCTTTGGAAGCCATGTTGGTTGTGGTTTCAATCTGGCTTCTATTCTCGTTTTCAGACAAAACAGTCGATGTTCCCACGCTGCGAATCGTAGCCATTTCTTCTTGGTTGGCCGTACTTGTTTCAGTAGCTGCAAACAGGGGTGATATGGCGAAACGAGTGGCTTCAGTAGATAGATAGTCAACCCTGAAACTGCTGGAAGATTGACCGGCATCATTTGTTGTCTCTTGCGTCTTGAAGTGGGTAGCAGTTTCCACCAGTTCAGTAGAGGTACCAACATAGTTCCGCGTTGATCCTTCATTGCCGGTTGCACTGCCTTCACTGGGAATACCTTCAGTAGGCCAAATCGGATTCCGATTGATAGTGGAATAGAGAGAAACAGTTGTGGTAGAAGGAGAAAGAGAAATCGACAGGCGACAATCTGTTTTCCATTGAAATTCACAAGTTCTGAAAACCGAGTGGAAAAACAGCCCAAATGGACAGCGACGCCGTTGAACTGTCACTTGCGGACTAGAGGAACAGTCAATGCGAAAGACCAAGAAGCCTGTGCAGCTCTCAGGATCTGGGTGATGGAATTCCTGGCCACAGTTGCTTCTGCCTGGACCTGCACGAAATAATGCAAACCGCTGAAAGAAAATTACACATTAAAGCTTCTAAAATAATTAATTTACTGGATAAATCAACTTACGGCAACGTAGTCCTATATACGTGTATACCTATAAGCCCGCATTCCAGCGTAGGCTATAGTAGTACACATTACCATTAGGTTGGAAGTTGAATTCTCGAAGATTCCATAGGCCTCTTAACTGAAGTTAAGAGGTCTATGGTACAGTAGCCGATTGGTTAGAGCGCTCGGCTTGTAACGGGGAGTATGGGTTCGATCCTGCTCTGAGACGGTCACTGTGTAGGGACCTTGAGCAAGTTCGTCACTCACAGGTGCTCAGCGCCATCAATTGATGTTTAGTCATTAGAAAGTGGCGCTTAATATAAGCCGATATAGTAATAATAATACCTGAACTTGGGAAAGCCTTGGCCGAGGCGAGAGGCAGCATACTGTGCAGAATGACAGTCGTTCTGATGATGTCAAAAATCATTCCGCAGTAAGAACGCTGCAAAAACGACTGAAATGAACAAATCCATACAATGAAGAGAATAATCCTAACTGGACGGCTTTTTAGCCACAGGTATACTAGCTACGTTGAACAAACGTCTGAAGTCGTCGTCTCAGTGCTCGACTAAGACGCTTCGCTGGGTTTTGATATCAAGTAACTTCAGAACATAATATCAAATGACATTCTCAACCATAAATGTAATCAACATAGGCATGGAACAAGTACAAGTACAAGTCTGTCATCCAGTGGGTATCAAAATCAACCCGCTGTAAGATTATGCACGTATGTTTGTGTCACGGATTACTAGAAGACCTTTCAAGAAACAATTACTGAAGGCTACCAGCTCGTTTTTCGAAAATAGTGATGACAGGCAGGGCCTTTAAGAGAGGCCCTGGCCATTGCAGATATGAGGCCCCAATCTCAGAAGCATGCACACCATAAGCCTACTAAATCGTAGTTGTGAATTATAGTACAAAAAAGGAGAAATAAATTAAAATAATTATTAATAAAATAAATTAAAAGAATTCGAAAAATTTGTTGCTCGTTACCGAATCATAAATAGAAAATCTTTGATTCGAATAAGTACATATCTTTCTTATTTTAATGTAGATGAAATAGGTACTTAAAGATGAGGCCCCTTACCGAGTGAGGCCCGGGCCAAATGGCCCTGCTGACCTTTCCCTCTTTGATAGGGCCTGATGACAGCCTAGACTCCACATTCCTGCCGCTCACAAATAGCTACAGTAAGCAGAGCGAACCAGCTCATTAAAAGGCGCTTATTAAAGGAAAAAATGTTCGATGAAGCAGTTTGAGAAAAGCTCGATCCGAGTTGGTTTCAATTGTTTGATGGTGTTTGATTTACAGGGGTTGTCGTACAAAATAAGAATAAATATGTGCTTTATAGTTTTACACACTGTAGATCAGATCAGTTGATTACACACTATGAGCTCAAGACTACCGACAGTTTGAGGTGAGTGCAATAGTTGAAAGACGGCAACTCGCCAAAAGGAATAGTCTATAGAATAAGCGGTGGACGAGTAAATGCATGTATATCGTTTTATGCTGAGTAAACAACATATTTGTAATGTTCTTAAAAGTACCTACAGTTGTTCGCTGCGTTCTCCTCATTGCGTTAAAGCACGAAAACTGCAAGTTCGGTGTATTCTTCCAAATTTAAGCCTACAATGAAAGCTCCAGCGAAACTCACAGATGTTGACCAAGCAGGGCTCATGATCGACTGACTTAGTCCTGTCTCGGGCACCTTATTTATAGGCTTAGGCTATGCGTATGCATATAATTAGCCTATGCTTCAATTGGTTCAAATAATACAAAGAAATTGCGCTGAAAGGCTTCTAGTCAGATGATGATGATGACTAACAATAGAAGACGAAATCAGGTGCGCGTAGCCTCATCTGTTATGACTAATTTCAAGACATGCATAAAAATCTTATCGTTCAATAACAGGAGTGTCCCTGTGGCTACAGACTTGACTAAGGCTTATGTTGAAGCTTAGCTAACTTAAATGCCAACATTTATATAAATCGTCTTCCAGATTTCGCAAAACATTTCAACCGTTGTTTCAACGCGTGATTGTTCTAAAACAGAAAGACCCTCGCGATGTACACACATGCGATGCTGTCGATTCAAAGGCAAATGCAAAGGATTGAACAAAATCGTAGCCTGTTTCAGCGAATATTTTGCGGTCGAATGAAGGAGACAGTCGACTGTTACAGCATGCATATACGCAGAGCTTCTGATGACAGTCAATTGAATGCCAAACAACTCTTGACAGCCTTCCAAAGTATGAACCAGAATACAACGATGTTAAAGGCTAATGCTCGCTAATCACGCATTGTAAACGTTTTATCAGTCGCAAACACGATTAGGCTTCGAATAATTTTCTGCACTGGAATTTGAATCACTTTCCACATATAGGCCTAAATATGCATGCATTAACTGAAATGCGGTTAACCATTTTGTCTAATTTTTCGTAACTTGCTTTAGGACATCGAGACAAAGACAGCAAGTAGGCCTATACTGCCATGTAGGCGTACATTAATCAAAGTAAATTATTATAAGCCTGTAATTCATATTAACTCTCCGACGGTGGGGTAAGTTCTGCCATATAATTGAATGTAGCTGGTCATTTATACAGCGCCATATGGGAACCTCTCGAGGGTGCTGACGAATGCTGATACTTGGTTAAGTAAGAATGAACAGCGCAATTCTCGGCAAATGAAGCAGGAATGGAAGAAAAAGTCTCGTTTACATGTAAAATCAAATACATAAATTCTTGACTATGATTAACTGATGACATTCTTGGTAGCTTCAGAGTTCTTGATCGTTGCCGCGATGAAGGAGTCATAGTGCAGGTGCTTCCAACTGGAGTCAATGGCCAAACTTAAAAAGCCGATATTATTCACACTTGGTAACTTGTAAGGTAATTTCACAATAAATGATAATGCAAAAATCTTCATGGAAGAGGTAGAAAGGCAAAACATAAAATTTTATGCTAAAGATAGGGCCCTATTTTCATTTACTGGAGACAGGGTCATGGCATACTGGTCCCGCCAAATACAACAGTACAGGCAATATGACTAACTACATTGATACATGTGTAGGGGCCTACCATAGAGATTTCATATTGACAGTTGATGAAGTAAAGCAGTTCGTTTCGAAACCGGCCCAATAAAGACTAACAACCACTATTATCGAATTGTTTGCTAGAGCTTAGTATGAATTCCACTTCTGCTAATAAACAGATATCAGAGTTAAAACCAAATGCTGTCCACAACATAACTGTGACACCGGACTCCACCACCAACCGAACTCTAAACTGTCAAACCGAAAACTTAGCATAAAAGGCTGACAACTCTTAACTAACTCATTAGTGCAATGATAGAGGCTCGTACCATTTACTCCAATTAAAAAGTCAGAAGTTTATGTAGTGCATTCCGAGCACAGCTATTGAATACAATAGCTAGAATCTCAAATATAGCTTCTATTTCGGATATTAAAAAGTTTCTATAGGAGAAAAAGTTGTCATCTTGCTTGATTGAACGGTTGTCGTGTAGCCTAGATGTCATGTGACAGAAGGATTTTTAGGCTACATGGTGCAGGGCGTAAGCCTAGGAATTAATTACAAAACCTGGTCCCTTTCATTTTTTAATTAAACATTAGACATCATTCTGTTGCAGATATCTATAATTGTTGTCAGGATGACCTGATGACCTCAAAGACTCCAATCCTTTTGGACATTTCCTCGAATGTCTCGAACTCTATTGCCAGGTCTCCGTCTCATGTTGTGCATATACTTAAGTTTTCTTCAGTGCTAGATTGAAATTAACTAGGCCCCTATGTATCTGCTAGGATAACATCCGCTGCGCTAAGCCTCAGTCCTGGACACTCGTGAATTCATCCGCATGGACATCGTCGAATTTCTATGTAACTCACTTAAACCGACATATGCAACCAATGATACGTAGAGTCAACGCAGCTGCATTCTTCAAAGTAAGCAACAACTTGTGAATAAATAAGGCCGAAATGTAACAAAATGACTCATCGCTGCGCGCATGTGTGTAGGCATGTACAATGTACGTGATTTGGAAGTAACGCTGTCGAGATGTGTCATCCGTCGGTCTTTTATAAGTACATTTCGCTTCTGGTTATAATAATCTGGCACGGAACAAAACGTACGGTTGGCATTTGTTGCTCACGGCGTTGAACAACATTTGGTAGGAGGTAGAACTTATCTTATTCTCACTTTCTCTCCTTGTAATTATCCTTTTGCATTTTATAGTAGGTCTAAACTTTTCATTATAATGGTATTAGCGATTAATACTAATAATAGCAACAACAACGATAATAATAACTTAGTTTTTTAATTCCTGTGGGATCATTTCTACCTCGGGTAAAAATAGTAATGGTATAACCAATCGGCCAAGATGGCGATATTTTTCCCGCTCTTAATTTTATTTTGCCATCACTCTTGCTTCTTTCGTGCCGGACTCCTGCAGTTGATTGGTAATTTAAGCGCAAATTACTCTGATCTGGACTACATTAGCCTCCCTTTTGACCGCTCACGCGGCATCCTCTTCTGTATTATCGCCCACTGGCATCGTACTCCTATATTTCGTCATGCTTGTTAGCCTTCATTAGCTCTATTATTGTTGTTACAGTCGCATCAAAAGACCGGCCTTGGCCACTCTCAGTTCTTCCAGAAATCGAAGGGCATTTGCAGCCACTGGCATGCCATCAGACAGATTCATTGAGGCGACGGCTTGGTCTATAAGCACGGCTATCGTGACCATCCATGCCAGGGATCTCCTGAGCCACCATTTAATGTCCTTGCTTCATCTCCTCTGCGGGAAGGATGCGATCGCTGCCCCGAGTCGAGTCCCGTCAATACAGGGTGAGGTTACGCCAAGCCAGGTTAGCGTCTTTCTGACTACACAACACTCCATAGCTCGTCTCAACCCTTCTCGCCGGCGGCTTATAAAACACCTCCCAAGGAAGTTCGTCCTTCAGTAGGCCATCTTCTCATTATAATATTTGATCGAATTCTGTTATATCACACACATCCAGACACAAAGAGTACTCTAGTGGTTTTTATTAGCTTCATATTTGATCCCCCAGCTAGAGGAGGTATGCGTCATAACAATACTTCTATACTGAAACAACGTATCAAAATTTTCATAGCTGAAATGACCTTTAATGTGCAGTCTCATCGCCGGCTGAGTTTGTTAAACGAGGTGGCCAGCGCAGCGGACGGATACCCAATTCAGATGCCATCGCATCAGCGGGAGGATGGTAATACCAGAGTTGCAGTTTTGATCCTTTTGTTCAGAGGACCAACAACCTATTCAGGCAGATCCGGGTTCCTTCGCAGAGCATCCTCCACCTCAGGAAGTTATGACTATACCATCTCCAGACCCAAATCATGCCAACTTTCAAGCATCCAAAAATGGCATCGTTCGTATCGTCCGCTCCTTTCCGGTTGGTTTCTCTGGTGGCCTAGATGGGCTATGCCCTCAACACATCATGGACTTCATCAACTGTATGGAGGTTGGTCCCGAAGTTCTTTCCTCAGCTGCCTGACTTGCCTAGCTTATTAAGCTTCTGCTGTAAGGTACTTGTCCTGAGGTTGTTGCTCCTATCCTTTTCGGAGTCGCACTACTGACCTTGGTCTATTCAAGGCGAACCTTGTCACTTTGCTATTGGCTTTTTCTGGCGCGGTCTGGCTTTAAAGTTGCGTCAGTGCTTTTGCATTCAATAAGTTATCTGACTATTTTCGCGACTGCAGCTTGAAGGCTGCCCCTACCGAATAGATCACCGTGTGGACCGCACGGGATCCAGTATCTGGGCGACAACTGATGGATTCTTGGACAGCGAGCGCCGAAGGCCCCGGAAACCAATGTATTTTGGTACACCCAATACATCGGATCTACACGAATTCCAAGGCCTCAAAGGTATCCGGACCCTAGGACGTCCGGCCTACTACGCCACTGAAACTAAATACAGTATCCGTATCTTTGTTTGGTCCTTGTCAATATCTTTGTTTGGTCAATATCCTTTTTCATATCCTTATGACCCTGTCCTTATCTGTTTCCTTTTGCCTCCGCCGATTTCGCCCATGCTTTATTATAGATAAAACTGCCTGCACAATAGCCATATCAAGTATTCATTCCAAAATTGACTACTGGAACTATCTCTTCTATAGCATCACATCACCTCAGAGAAAAGGCTTCAAACGATCCAGAATGCTCTTGTCCGTGCAGTCACCCAAACCCCAAACACCACCATCTAACTCCAGTGCTAAAATTACTTCATTAACTAAAGGTCCCTCGGCGCATCCACTACAAAATTGCACATAATACGTTACAGAACAGCGAAAATCTCATATAGCCAAACCCCATTGGCTTCTGCAATGAATTATGATTTTGAATATGATTTCACTCGAATTGACTATCGATTTGTTCCTTCGGCATTATGATAATGGCAATATAGAAGCCATTAGATTGGGCCTGCATCTTGCCAACGGCGTTTAATTGATATTCTGTGGGAATTTTTGAGAGAACGTCATTTTTCTTACCGTCGAATACTAGATAGCGTCTAATTTTAAAATTAAACGAAGCCATAATTGTGTGGGGAATCTGTATCTATATATGGTCTTTGTTGTGAGAAAACGTTCTAGTTAAGTAAATATTTTACATTTAAACAAAACATGGCTGATTTGGTTGATTTACCTTCTTGGAGATTAAGTAGTACTGGAGAGCTGATCCAACAGGTAATTGAATATTTAAGCCTACTTCATGTTCGTGTTTTATTTCGCGATCTAGAGTGGAAAAGACCTACTTTTTAGGGGAATGACAGTCATTTTATTATAATCACATTTGATGTGCTGTATAATAAATCTTGCCTGGTTACTCCTGTAAATGTGAATGTAAAGGCACACGTTTTTCTATAGCGACCGTATGGCTTCGAACCTGCTCATTTTTCAATGAATTAATGGGCTGGGATCATGGTACGGGTCGGGTTTTTGAGGTCTGTTACCGAATCTAATCGTAATCTAGAAATTTTTTACACCGCTAGTCGCGGGAACCAACTTATTCACAGGCGCTCAGTCAAAATAAAATCGATAGGCTGAAAGGGTTCGGTTCCAGGTCAAGATCGAGGAGTCAAGTAGGCAGACAGTCAAATTTTACTTGATGATGCCTATGACCACAGCCAGTCAAACGTACCAATACCCATCCTCTGGAACTGATCCGCCAATTTTTAAAAATTTTCAAATATCCAACTCGACTCCATGGCAAGGACCAGTATTACGCAGGACTGGAAACTCCTTATTGAACGTCGTGTGACATGCTGAAGTGGCTATGCACCGCAGCACCCATGGCGGCTAGCAAGTATCATGTGCTGTTTACATAAGAAGCGCAGTGCAGTTTAAAAGAAAAGCCAACAAATTATTCTACATTATGAATGAAAAATTGCCATTGGAAAGTAAAACATTATATTTAATGTGCACTGTAATGTCTGCATTACAGATTGTAGAACATTTGATTTACTTTTGAAGCTGTTTTATTTTGCAGTTTACGGCTATGCAGCAGACCTTTGAATGTGATGAAATGTCTGGTATTAGTGAGAATTAAGATAAACTGTTGTTGTAAGAAGGTAAGAGTAGACCAGATATATAACAACTCACAGATTCAATCCAAACTTGATACCTATCACTATGGTCAGCAGCTTCATTGTCTTGAAGGCTGATTACTGCAACCCCCTGAATGTTTGTCTGCTATGCCCAGTAGGCCTACAGTAAGTTCCGAACTCTGTTGCCAGTCTAATCTATCATGTTGCTTATGTGCTGTATAACAACCTGCAGCAGTTGAAAGCTCCTCTTATTAGGCTTTTTTTATTAGGCTAACACAATTCTTGGCACTGATTGGCCTTTTCCCAGGCTAAAGGTAATCCAAATTACTATTTCCAAGTGGCACACAAGCAGTGGATGTCAGCTGGCCATGGTCCCCCACAAGGTATGACAGATGGAGACAGTTTGAAACATGTGAGGCTGAGGCCAAGGTTACTTAATTACCTGGCTTTATGGTCACTCTTCAGAGTCATAGTCCTCTTTTGGCTGAATTCCAAGCACTACGACAGCAATCCAACCACAGGAACTACTTTCTAACCTTACCCACTTGTGTGGGTACTCATTTACCGACCTAGATGAATGGAGAGCTGAGTTGGTCCATACAGCCTAGTATTCAGTTGATGCAAGAACTAATCACATTCGGTGTTGCTCAACTTTGCTGCACTTACCAGCATCATGTCCACAGCATCTTAATATTATTTTTGATGGTTCAGTAGATTATGATCATGATTTTGGTAATTTTTGATTAGGTGTCGCTCTATCAACTGAAATGCGGGCGTAAATAGTGACCTGGTTGAATTGCATTACTTTCTTACTTTATAACTGTGATAGCTTATGAAGTTACAAGTTCTAAGCTTTTCTGAAGTTAGTAAGCAAATCATTATTTCTTTCACCATTTAAATTCAGATACTTTCTGCTTAATCTCTTTATATAATTAAGAACGTTTATCACACAAAATTCTATTTACTTACTAATGTATGAGCACTGTAATAATTTCTTGTATACTTATTAATTTCATGTGCACTTCTGGTATCGGTATTTTTCATGGGTGCAGTGCTCTGTTTCTACACCTGCCTGGGGAATTTTTTTACCAGTTTGATGGATTTGATGGAAACCGTCCAGGAGCCCAATATTGAAAATTACCGATTATTATTAGACTCAAAGCATGAATGGCCACAGGCTTTTATGAGATGTCCTGATTAAACGTTCAACACCTTTTCAGTCTAACTGGAAGCCATTTTGTCAGAGTCTGATAACTCATGGCATAAATAATTTTTATAAAAGTAATGTGACCATCTAAACTTTTTTCTAGATTTTGTAGAGCATACTTACTTGATTTTAGATTGCAGCTCTGATATGGCTTAATAAAGGCGATGAACACAAAGATTTATATAAGAAAGTGACTGGTGCTCGAGTCTCATATGAGTTGTACAATCGACTTTCGGTGAACAAAGATATTGAAGTGTTTCAGGTTGGTTATGGACAGCTTAGGCTCTTCCTATCAGTTTTGTATTGTTTGTCATAATTACTAATTAATAAGATAGACTAATATTTAAATCAATATTTTGTATTAAACTATAACCCAAACAGGTAATCTTTACCTTAATAAATGATGTCATATGGTGCATTTGGAGACTTTCTATTAGAGGAAAATCGAAACAGATTTGTAAATTCAAATGCAGCTAAGTGCACATTAAATTTCTGTTCAGTTTATAAATAATTATACAAAAAATACATGTTTAACATTTACTTAATTTATTGTTTTATTTGAGTAATATTGATTTTATAGCATTAGAAAATAAAGCTTAATCTGAAGTCTGACAGCATTAGGTGTTCTAAAAATGAACTCAAATATTTTTTTAAAAGTAATTATGGGATGAAATGCATATTATAACTGCATTTTTCAAAGCAGCACCCTATTTTGACTTAACACCTATCAGACCTTCAGCTACTTACTATAATAATTCATTTCAACCTATTGTTCACTTTTAACTTTTCCAGTAAAGCCAAAATCCCTTTTATGCACATTGTTAAGTTTTGCGCCATATTGTTGATGAATGCTAGCTGGAAGTGGCCGCTGCCTTATCAGCAGGATAGCCGCCTCAGATTGTGATGGAGTAGAGAGCCACAACCTTATCAAAAGTATAGCCACCATAGATTGCAAGAAAATAGTGCTGCTTCCTCTGCAGGAATTCATAAGTTGTCTGCCAATATTGATCCGTGACATGAGGCTGCATTACTAAATGTAGACTGGTTTCTAATTTACGACTCTGTTTACCGTCACGGTCTTGGGCTTGTCTCCAGGCTTAGTGTAGCATGAAGTTCAGTCTGCACCTTCATTTACAGTCCATTTATGCCTGGGCCATCCAGTTGGTCTCTTAAAGCCCTTGGGGGTGCCAGAAATCAAAGTCGAAGCTCCCTTGCACGGCCCTGCCTGCTATCAGACCATTTTAGAATCTGTGTTTCACAAGTATTGTGGACTACTTGAAGGCAAATCCACTTTTTCAGGTCGGAAGCACCTCTGTTGAGTTTATCCTCTAAGAGGCGCTTTATATATCTCAAATAACAATTACATATGAAGTGTCCAAACAAGCAACAATCCTGAGTAATTATTGTGGGTTTAAAGAAGGCATAAATAATAAAAACAACAGAAGACACACTGACAACACAGTGTCAGTGAAAAAGCAAAAACCTCAGGTCATTCCAATAAAAATACAGCAGGATGATTTTTACAATCTGTACAAGATAAAATTTCAGCCATAATTCATAATGTACTTTCCTTTAGAGTGCTTTATTTTTATGTGTATTGGACTTGATAAATTTTAGAATCTGTGTATCACAAGTATTGTGGACTACATCAAGGCACATCCAAAAGTCACTGAAGCTGAGCTTACCAAAGAAGTAGAAAAACATGTGAAACTCTTCAAGGAAAGAGTTGAAAGCCTCTGAATATCCTTAATAATGTCACAGTTGACAATGGCTTATGTCCTTGGCTGACGTGGCTGTACATTGAAAGTGCACACTAATGCCATACACGTTGATTGTAATTGTGAAGATATATTTCTTATGCATCATCTTCAAATCTGTGGTGGAATTCCAACTTATGTAATTTATACAGGTAAATGCATCATGTTCTTTCAAAAGGTAAATTTTCGGGCCTCATGTAGCCTCTTTGTAGGGCTACTAACCCAGTAATGATAATCGGTTGCAATAGTTGCTAGCTAAACTGTGGATGAGACAGTTACAAGTTATATGTTGTAACCTTAATTTAAGTTGCTTAATAATGCTTAAATAATAGCACTGCTTTCGCTGTTGTCATTTTTCTCTAACTTTTGTCTTTCAAGTGAGCATTGACGTATCATGTTCAGGTTATATTTCTTCAAGCTGTTCACGAACATTTACCAGATATGGCATTTCTTTAGTGTCGCTGTCTAGCTTATTGTTTGATCACTTGTCTCATAACAGTTTGATTCTTTCATGAGACAAGGTCTTATGGCGCTATTGCTTACAGTAGTAATGTCGATTGATGCTTGATGAACTAGGTGGTAGCTCCACATATAAGTGAAAAATATAAATGTGTTTGTGAATTTCATTGGTCTTAAGTGTTTTGGCTGTTGTGCATTTCTGACAGTCGGTCTAAGTAGTCTGTTACTGATTTTATTTTCATGTGTTAGATATGAAAATAAACCTATTTGGCTATTTTACATTTAACATTTGAGTTAGATTACACAATGTGATATGTTGACTGATTGGTTGAGCCCAGACTTTGTAATCTGAAATGTGAAGGTTTGAGCCTCCTTTCGGCAGTACCTTTCAGTGACCTTTACCAAGACCCTGACTGACCTTTGCTTAGTGCTATTCTTTGAATCCTTGTTTTTAAATAACAACACTATAGTTATAAGAATTAAGAAGATGAACAACTAATACAGATTTTAATCTATAAATTTGTAAACATTATTTACTCATGTATTTGTTGTCAGTTTTTCTTTTACCAGAGAAATAGTTGTTTGTTTGAGGTTTCAATGAAGCTTGACCTTGGAATTTGAATAGTATGACTGCTATTTGATAAAGTTAATCAAAACTTGTTGGAAAAATTTTGTATTTTATGCTACTTTACTCTTATTTTTTGTTTTCTTTTATACTATGAATGCAGATATATCTGAATGAAAGCTTTTAATCTGGTGTGGGGTTGTGTTTGTTCTGCTTGAAGCAGGCCAGTTTTGCCACAGAAAATGTCAATGTAGTGATAGTCTTTACCTGTGGTTCTTAAAACGGTGAATGCAGAGGTGCCAACTGCCAAGGAGTGCATATTAATGAAATAATAATTTTTGCCCTTGTCTCTTGGACCTCATAGGGAAGGCACAGTTGGCTTTTGATGGGGTTGTTTGCACCTCAGCCAACAGATCCTTCAAACTATGGGAGCATGCTGCTGTGGAGTTTCTACAGAATGCTGTAAACAAGTTTGCTGTATACATTTGAAGCTATTTAAATGCTTTGTCAGAAACTGACATTTTCGTGACATGATTGTGAATGCAAGACATTGCATTAATGTATTATTAATTAGCTATTTAGATATATGTATTATTAATTGGCTATTTAGATATATGTAATTAGCTATTTAGATATATGTATTGTTAATTAGCTATATGTCGTTGATGTGAAATACTGTACTTTAAGCATTTATTGTATTATTGCATTAATGTATTATTAATTAGCTATTTAGATATATGTATTATTAATTGGCTATTTAGATATATGCAATTAGCTATTTAGATATATGTATTGTTAATTAGCTATATGTCGTTGATGTGAAATACTGTACTTTAAGCATTTATTCATGATTCATTTCCAGACTACTGTAATTGATTCTTATTTATTGAGTTCTGTTGAATGGACATGCACTGTAACCTACCATCGCCTGACGCAAAATATACTCTACATCGTTCGTCAAGCGGAACATGAGTGCCTTTCAATACATGAGATCCTGCTACGCATGAAAGGCGACAATAGCCTCAGCAGCAGTAGCAGCATCGGCTAACTGCTCTGGACGATCAATTGCTTGCAGCCTGTATATAAATTATATATATATATATGTAATATATATATATGTCGGTGACGACTACCGCGCTTGTGGTGCAGGCAGACGGACCGACCAACGGACAGGTGTTTATGAGTAATGTATCAGTTAGGGCAAAGGTCCATTTATATAATGCCTTCAAGCAACTATTGTCGTGTATCCACCGTGCTGCTTGGAAGAGGAAAGGATGACTGAAAATCGTACAAGAATCTTAATCTAGTTTGACTTCGTTTAGATTCATTCGTCGGAATTGTAGCAAGAAACGAGTCCAGGTTCGTAGACATGTATTTGGATTCTCAATACAGACTTAAGGGGGGCTTATTTATATACACAACCAACTGCGTGTCTAACAATGTATAAGAGATAGAAAGGCTAACTGCCAAAAGTTCACAAGACAATACAAACAATTCACAGTCAATCAGTCCGAGTAAATTCAATAATTTATTTAGTAAAAACGACGAACTTGTGCAAAAAACTAAGAAAATTCAACCAATATAGGCCTATGTATTTATATGTATGTAGACAATATAGCGCCTTTTAAATACCTCACAAAAGCGCTGCCTAGGCTAGATTAGCTGAGTGTGCTAAAGTTCACTACGAACAGAAAATTCTTCTGTAAGCAATAATGCTCAGATAACTAGAAGAGGTCACCACTGACGATCTCTCGTAGACACGTGGAGCCCAGCCAACGGAAGTCCCATCCACAGCTAACAGTTGATCCATGGACTAGAGGAGTCCATGGTTGACCCCACCATGATCGGAGCTCATGGTACATAGGGACGTGGAATGACGACAGCCGAATAAGCTCAGACTGGTAGTCCCTCGCAGGATGGAGATTTTTTAGGCTGTATATCCTTATGCAGTCCTAAAATTCAGCTTATCGTCGTCATTATTGTCACAATCAACAACAAAGACAAAAGCAACAACGTCATCGTCATAATTAAAGTTATGGCAAAACTGCTGTTTAATTTGCATGTTTTAAAAATTAGCGATCCTTTCACAGCTTGGTTGCTCAGATGTCCTTGCAAGAGTGCGTTGCAATGGCCGACCTTTGGCATAAAACACCCTTCGAACTCGGTGAGCAGATGATGTTTCGACTTTGTGATTAAAACCTTAGAACATTACTTATTTGAACCAACCTTTAGCCAACGCAATGGAGATCGAAACGCCACGGGTAGAAGAAGCCGATGAAATCAAAACAGATCGATGGCGTTGCTTGGCTTCCCTTGCAGATTGCGTAAACTATTGCGTTGGCATTAGGATCTATTTATATATAATATACGTATACATATACATGTGTATATATATATATTGTAAGTGAGCAAGCAAACAGATAGCCAGGTAGCTAACTACATGTGTTTAGTTAAGTTTAAATTAGTTAATTTGGTTTAATGAGGTACATAGGTAGTTAGGACAGACAAATAAGTTGCTACTTAAATACATTGTATTTTCTAGCTGCTAAAATCACAGTAGGCCCTACGCCTAAAGTAAATTGTTTCCAGCAGCAGACAGAGTTTACTTTTAAATTCGCAACAGCTTCCATTTTTGTGAAAAATTATTACAAAACTTTCTTGAACTTGTATGAGAATCATAATTCCGTTGCAGCATACAATTGGAAGAGTTCAAGTTCATCATAGATTGATTTAACTAAATGATGGCTTCTACATGCAATGAATGTAGCTTTTCTCTCACACAACTGATTGGATCGCGTGTACTAGGTTAATCCTGACCCAATGGCTTTGAACTAGCTGTTACTTAAATAGTGTTGACTAAATTGGTATGTAGACTGTTCTAAGTTCACGTCTATTCGATAAGCATTTTCTTTTGATGCAGATGCCGAAGTAGAGTTAAGAAATGGGCCTAAACAAGATGCTGCTGCTGCTGCTGGTGGTGAACTGCGTCCCTCTCAAAGCTTGCCAATACAAAGCATGGACTATGACAGCGACTACGAGGAGGTACGCCGTGAATTTTGCCAAGAAATATGCGATTCTGGAGAAATGTTCTTTGTAAAAAGTTATATTTATTTTATTGACAAGATAGGTGGAAACAAATATTTAAATTTTGACAGGCAGAAAATTGCAGATTTTGCGCAGTAATTTCACACAGGCATGTCACGCAGTTCGATACACTTTGTCCATGCATTTCACTCTTGCCTGACATTGCTTGCCGAGGAAATGACAAAACCAGGCTATGTAGCTATCGTTATGTAGATATAGATGGATACCTTGAATGGTATCCATTTTAAGCCAGATCTTGCCCATACAAATTCGAATCTTCACAGATTATGTTAGCCTACCTATGTGCCCTCCACTACTCTGTCACGTTTTCTGTGCACATCAGAGCTGGTCTCCATCGCAGTTAGTGCCTCTGACGAACTTCGTCTACACCAATGCATAAATATCTGTGTTGAGGCACTGTTGGTGCTGCTGCAGCGCTAATTTTTCTGCTCCTCAAAGCATCTCATAAGAACTGCGTTCTTATGTGCTTGTTCCTATTTGAAGATGACCAAAATATAGGCCTGCCACTGCTGTATAGGTATGCTGCTGTGTGATTCGTACAAAAATCAGAGTACAACGCAAAGACTGAGGAATATATTAGCATAAATTAGCCTAAATGTTACCTTAAACTTGCTTGTGACGGATGATTGTCATTGTCTTGCCCCATCGATATTTAGCGCCAAAATGACGCCTTGTGTTGTTCTTTGTGGTGTTGGCCATATTTGCCTCACTGATTTTGTTCTTGGCTAACCGCTGCGAATAAGCTGATATACACAATTTAACTTTTTGGAGCGTTGCAGGTTTCCGAAAGTTACGATTATGAGTGTACGTATGTATGCTTGATGACCAAATTGTTTTTGTTGTCTCAATGAGTAGGAAAAGATGGCGATAATACGACGCATGGCTAAGGCGCAGTCGTGGATGGAATGCGAACGCAGTCGACAGGTGGAGCTACTGCGCCAGCGAATAGAAAATAAGAAGGCCGATCGAGAGGAATCAGAAGAAATGGCGAACACGCTCGTTGGTCACATGACTGCTGTAGAAAAACAGTAAGAACATCGGCGTTTAAGACAAAATAGCTTTCAGCTAAGCTAAAGGGGCCTATGTAACTGTCATGCCCCTTTCAACAGAATAATTCTTCTTGCTTATATTCTACGCTTTTAACCACTCCTGGCACTTCCATGCTGTTATATGCATTGCAATTCAAGACTAAACAAGACTAAGCTCAGGCGGGATAGATAAGATGTAGCCTACAATTAAGGCGGTTAAACAGGTCCAATAAGTCGACTATATGTATCATGTGCCTTAATTCTATTATTGTCTAGTTCTGATTGAAATGCAAAAATGTTTTAAAAATCTTGAGACTCTGAAAAGGTCATCAGAAATCTTTGAATCCCAAATATCCGTGCAAATAACAAGTCATCAGAAATCTAGGAATGGAATAGCTGGCCAAAAAATCTCGGAGAGTAAAATTAACGTCATCTAAACATCTTATTAGGCCTACTAAACCCCCAGCGGGTTAACTACGTGCTATGCTTGCTTACTTACTTGCCCCTAGCTTTGTAAACTAATTGAACCACCATCCGTTCCTGTATTCATCTTCTTTTCGGATTTGGCCTACACTGCTAGACCACAAATAATTTTGTCATGTTACAATAACTCCAGATGCAGAATGAAAAGGAGACACGTTGTCAATCGGCCAACTGACTGATGTAATGTATATCATAATTTGCAGTTCATGTGGTGCGATTTCAACGAAACCTGTTCATATAATCACCGACTGGACAATATTCTTGTCGGCCACGTTCGTTGGGCCCATATTGGGCCAACAGCTGACCACCAGATGCGACTAGGCCTATATTAACACAGTGTGGGCTTGCTGTGGGCCCAATGAATTGTGGCTGTCTAAGAATACAGAAGGTAGGCGACTGCGTTTTGCACTTGTTTTTTGTTTGTTAACTGGATAAACTGTAAATTGTAGGCCTACACGTTTATAGCGACCACATGACCTCGACCCTATCGGGTGAGATCCTTGTCTTAATCCCCTTATGTTGCAGGAACATGAAAGAGATGGAAAGACAGAAGCAGTTGCTCAACAACCGATTAGAGGAACAGCGAAAGCTGAAGTCAAAAACCAACAAGCATTAAGTCACAGTGTGGTGAACCAGTTGCCGTTGAGGTTGTTTCTTGGCCAAAATCGACCACTCTACGGGAGTCACTTGACCAGAACGACATAGTTGTATCCTGCTTTATCTCAACTGTTTTTGTTACTTTGTCGTGCAAGTTCTGGGATTTGACATTGCTTTATTATCGGTGGTTACATAGTTTGTGAAAGCTCACTAAGCTCAATGTGTTGATTTATATGCTGTGTCTTCAGTAGCCTAATATTGAATGCAGTGGAATACATTTAAAAATTCATTCTATAGGCCTAAGAGAATTATAAGACGTCATGAACTAAATAAATAAAACTGGAACATTAGAAAACAAATCTAGGACGAATTATATATATATAATATATATATATATATATATATATATATATATATATATATATATATATATATATATATATATATATAAAAGCTAAAGTACGCAGCGCTTTTGTGAGGTACATAATTAAGAGGAGCTTTATTAAGCGTCTATATATATAATTCACTAGCTACAGTATTATTCTTCCATGTAGCAGCTCCATAGGTGGCATATAACAACAGTTCCATAAAAACATTACTATATATAATATATAAAAATTCAAATAATGAAATTTAGTTTGTTTAATCAATGTCAGCGTTATTCTGATAAGACACGTTTTACACTCGGGAATGTTATTTATGAGAATTTCCTTGGAATATTTGAAGCCTAAGCCCATCTACTTGTAGCAATATAACAGCTGAATTAAAATAGCGGTCTTCTTGTTTACAAGACAGCCCACTTTGGCTTACAGGAACACCAGTCGAAATAGCTTAAATACCAAATCTTAATGAGACTTAATCAGCCAGGTGGTGTGGTTACACCATCTGGTCATGCTATCCCTAACTACCTTTGGGGCTTTTCAGTTTCAGATTTATGTTTTACAAATTCTCAGGCCTCAGCAATTCTTTATGTTGAGTCCTTGTTGTCATTGTGATTTTTTTAATGATATCAAGTCATGTTTAAGGCTTACTTCTTCTACAATCCTGCCTCAGGAACTTCTGGGCTCGTAACTAGATGTTGGAGTGTCATCAGCTGAAAGTGGCACAATGATCTTGTGCATTAGATATCGATACAGCTGAAATCATGAGATGAGATTATAATTTAAAGGACTATCGTTATAGTATACTGACAGAATGTGATGCTTGTCTTATAATTTTTATATAATGACAATACTTGAGCTCATTTGTCGGTGGAAAGATCAGACGGCTAAGGATAGGACTGGTCATCCACCTTATTCTTACAATGCTCACAAAATGATGTTGCTCACACTTCAAACATAATAATGGCTGCCTCCAGGTTTCGCTCACGGGATACAACCTCCTCCTCCTCCTCTTCCTCCTCTTCTTCCTCCTCCTCCTTCTCCTCCTCTTCTTCCTCCTCCTCCTCCTCTCTTCCTTCTTCTTCTTCTCCTTCTTCTTCCTCCTCTTCTTCTTCTTCTTCTGGTGGGGTTTTAGTCTTTGTTTGATTACATTCATATGACTCTAGAATGGGTGTTATGATTGTGGTATGATAATAAATGTTCTTGGGGTAATAGTGCTAATATAGTGACGGTTATGGTTTCTGTTAAAGGTGAAGGTAAGCCACTTGATTACACACCTCTGCAGAAACTTCTCGGAAGCGTGGTCCCGGGGTTGAAGACTGATGCCACTGAGGCGCAAATATGACCACTGCAGAATTCCAACAACTAAACAACTTTTAAACCCTGCAAACTTGCGTTTGATAGGCCTACTATTTAGGTCTACTGCCTTCGAAAGGATGGGGGTTGAGGAAGCTAAACATTTCATGTTATTCTACACATCCGATTAATGCATTGTATTTTGGGTCCGTGCGATGCATTTTGCACGTGCATCAAAACAACTATAGGAACCTTAACATTGCTGTGTTGCGAGCTATTTTGCTAGAAACATTCACATGTGTCTTTTAGCTTTGGCTGCACGGAATGTCACTATGGCGTCGAAATGTCCTAAACCTGCCTGAATGTTAAAACAAACAACTTTATGTCTACTGGCGAGTTTAAAACTGTTATAATGTCCAAATTAACTAATCTGAAGTCCACTAGAAAGTCTCAAAATGTTTAAGTCATGCGAAGTTGCATTGGACCTAATGAGGCACATATATGGGTCGTCCTTAAAGTACGTCGGCAAAAATGACCTACTTTGGACGCCTTCCTCCTCAGATCCGCAGTTGGTATTATCTCCTTCCCCTTTTTGCGTACGTCCGCATTCCAACGCCAACGACTATTTTATATATATATATATATATATATACATGTATATATATACATGTATATATATACATGTATATATATATATACACATATACATACATAGGCTTATGCTGCTCCCAGCGAGGTCCACTAATGATCCAACGCAGTAAATACTGTTTGCTGTCTGTCTGAAGTTGATATTTCAGGCACAGGCTGTACTGAAATAACATGATGTATCAAAATCTTGATCTTCGCCTTCTCGGTGCAACTGGAGCTAATGGAACCTTCTTCATAAAACTGAAGACTTCTGTTTCGCCTGCACTGGGCTAGGATGTTTCGGAACAGATATCTTGAACTGTAGGCGTTGTATTTAGACTAAGTTATTTATTATCGTTCTTTACAACATTGAGATCAGCAATATTTAATTAACGATCGCGGCTGTGTCCATTTCACATGCTGGGCAGTGTTAACCGTCAAGTGATAAGTATAGGAAACGGCGCAATTTCTCACCTTCTAAAACCAAAACCACTGAGCTGGTTGATTAAAATTTGATATGAATCACACAGTTTTCGGGTATACGTGGCCAAAATGGCGGCCTGTTCCTCTAGCGTGTCGTTTTGATCATTTAGTTGGTCACATATGGATTTTGCTCGATAATTAATTTCTTGTTCGTTCGGACTTCTAATATGACCTAGCATGCGTTCTTAGAGTTATTTCTTTCTTTTAACTGGACAGTGTCAAGCTCAGGTTGGAAAGGCCAAGAGAGTCCTTGGACTGATGCTGACCGTTCTACTGCGCAGACCCTCTGCGACCAATTGGCCGCCTGCTGAAGAATGTCGTCCCCCAAAAGCCTTGTGGCTGAGGGATGTTCGGAAGGTGCGTCTTCTACCATCTGTGAGGGACCGCTAGACGTTGGGCTCGTGTTCCGAGCCTCCGAGCCTGTCGTCGCTCATCTTCTTCGACGCTTTGTAGTCCAGGAACTTTGAACATTGAGTCTACCATCAGCTCTGGGTGGGAATCCGTTGCTTTGGCTCTGCGTGTCTGCGGGAGATCGCCAGTGGTGTCTCTTCTAGTTATCTGAGCACTGTTCGCTTTTTGATTAACTTTTTCTGTTTAGTGACTTTAACATCATTTAGACTGGCGTAGGCAGCGCTTTGTGGGGTATCTAAATGTGCTATAGTGTCTAGATGCATATATGCATACATACACACATGGGTGCAGTGATTAGGTTCATCCCACAAGGCCACAACTACCTAACATTATATACATCTTATGTGCCTTTCTATACCTTTTTGTTTCTCTGATCATCATAATCATCAACATTTTCATCGTCTTCGTCGTCATTATTATCATCATCATCATTAACACCAATGAATTACACAACTGGTTGTGTCTATGATTGATTAGTCTTGCCTTGCTTCTATAGTTTGATTTTATTTGGGAAGCTTGAGTTTCGTAGATCAGTTTCTGTGTTGACCTATTTTACGCACGTATGTTTTATCCCTGGGAACTGCGTATCTGTGTGTTGCTTACTTCGCTTGTCTCCATCACTAGAATATAGGATACTTAACACTGAAGCTCATCAATGCCCCAGTGCGTAGGTAATAACAACACAATGATAACAACATATCGTCTGAATGGCTGTCATCGAATGAATGAGCTACGATCCAACGATTTCCGCACAATGGAACAGCCGGCTACTTCGGCTTAATAGGACTGTTGTATTGAACTAATGCTCCACAGTTTACATGTGGTGTTGTTCATTGTTATTCTCCTGATCGAAGTCTGGGACGATGGCGGAAGAATTATGGCTCTGAATTGATCGAAGTCTCTCTGATGTTCGTCTGTGATATCTGATGGAATCAATGAACGAGAGAATAGAGAATCAACATCGTGACACATGCCGTGCTAGGTGAGCAACTCAGCCAATTACCTGTCATAGTCATCGACTTGTAGGCTACATTATACACATGAAGACTAACGTCACATGAAGATTAACTGCGTTGCCTGTTATCGAGATCTCCCAAAGACCTATACGTGGAAAATAATTGCAGTTCTGTTTAATTAAATTACTGCGGCGGATGTTCAGTGTTTTCTTTTGTGCTTAAGCCTACTGTTCCTTCTGACCGACAAACATAGGCCCTGTAGGCCTACTCAGAGATGTCAGCTTAAGGCTACCATGCCACTCAACTTGGAAATGCAGTGGATGTAGAAATGATCCCAGTACAACCGGTTCCGTATTAAAGGTAGGTTTATTTTCATTATCATCATAATCATCATCATTTGATTTATATTCCAGGCAGCTAGCTAACCTTTTTAAACGTTTGTTTTTAGTTTGGAACGTTGAATAATGGTTTGCGTTACTTTGTGAGCGTCTCGATAACGTTGCGGAAACATGAGTAAACAAGGCTTCGGAAGTTTTCGTAGCGTTTCTGTCAGCACATCTAATGAACAGGCTGTTCTAGATGACGCTGGAAAATTTGTTAGATCAACGCGTCCACAAGCCATATTTCAACGTTACCTTATCATTTGTGTGCTGCATAGTATACACGACACCACTTTCAAAAGCTTATCTAATCTAATATATAGACTTCTATAGCGCCTATGTAGTCTTCGACTTCAATTACTCGATCTCGGAATATGAAGGTATGTCTGAAGTATTCCTCCGAACGTCTTTGACTCAATGACTAAACAAGTTGATACGCTGTCGTTGAGCTAGATTCGTATTGCGTATTCACGCATAACGTAAAAGAATTTCTTCATGTCATCGTAAAATACATTTCCTCAGATGCTGTCATGTGAAAATGGGTTTGAACATTTCTGAATATAAGTTAATGCCTGTATCGTAATTTCTGTTGAAGAATAGTTTCAATGAACGACTTCATTGAAGTCCGCTCGACAGCGACTGGTGGAATGATCGCGGAATTCTCGAGGTCTCAATATCAGAATCAGCAGGTATCACCAAGACTTCTCGTTCAGGACTAAATCTTCGGTGTTCGATCTCAGTTCCAAGTCTGATCGCCTAATCTTTGCTTTCTATAGAGGTATATCATTCTATATGGTGTAACATCATACGCAGCGGGGATTTCAAACTGGACACCTTTCCAAACATGTATAATGTGTTTAATGGGCTGCCTACCTTAAGATTTCTTGAGATGTCCTATCATATTAGGCCATTTCCTGCCTGCACGCAGGCGATGTGTCGTCTTATCTTGGTAATCTTATCTTCGTAATCTCACTTTTTATCTCCTGATAAACGATGTTAGTTAGACGTTATTCCCACCATCCTACTAAAAGAATGCTTCGATGTCTGGGCCCAAACATCACATACATTGTCAACTTCTCTTGCTGAAAGCTGCTTCCCCGTCAGTTTCGCTCATGCCATGGTTTATTCTCTTTTTAAAAGCCATCTCTTTCTTTTGAAATTCTCTCAAACTATAGCCCCTTCTCTGCTCTCAATTTCATTTCAAAAATTCTAAAAAAGTAGTTGCTAATCGCCTGAGCTGTCACCTCTGTTCTTGTCAGTCACATTTCACAATCATATGATCAGCTGCGTGGAAAAAGGAAAAGTAACTGTACTCATTCTCCTTGACCCATCTGCTGCCTTTTTTACCGTTGATCATGACATAATCCTTCATGATATAGTCTCGAACACTGGCTCGGTCTATTTGGTTCCGCTTTCAGTTGGTTTGCAGATTACCTACACCCTCGTACTCAGTCATTTCGTATAAATCAAGTCACTTCTGCACCCACTGTTTTAAATGCTGATGTTCCACAAGGTTCTGTACTGAGCCCTGCACTCCTGTTTGCAATATATACCACTCCACTCGGTTCACTATTTACTGGTAGCTCTCTTGACTACAATTTGTATGCTGATGATATCCAGCTATTCCTTTCATTTGATAGGTCAACGTCTAATCCTGCCCTCCAACTACATGGGTAGTTGTCTGTATTTAGCAGTGTTCAGTCTTAGATGGCTAGACCAAAAGCCGCGACTGATCACCAACTATCTGATCACCAACAATCGATAATAACCGTTTTGTTGTTTTTGTTGCTGACAGCATACATATAACTGCTTCCTTTTCGATGACGCATTTCTCCGCATTAAATCAAACTGTTGTATTAAACACATCAGATCTAGAATAATCGCTTGGTCTGTTGTTTATTGAATGGACTGAAATTACAGGCAATAGTCTGCTGTTCCTAGTTATCGCGTATTCCGATTATTTAATGTGAATTTCTTATCTGTATAACAGGAAAGTGACGAGGACATCCGGAGAATCCAATCAAGGCCACCAACAAGTCAGCAAAAGGAAAGTCTTAAAGCACAGCGTCTTTTGCCGAAGAGGAGAGATTGTAAGAACGCCGAAACAGACGATAGGTTTAAATCACGCCGACGGAAAAAGTATGAAAATCTAAAAGACCTGTATCAAGCGCTGGATGGAAATCAAACTGATCTAGAGAAACTGGCAAGGGATTTGAATTACCAGAAGCAAGGATACAAATCTCACCCACAAGAGAAAACTGACCAAGATCGGGGAGGAGTACAAAGTAAGAAAAACTCGGACCAGGATTATGAAGACGAAGGGACTGCCAGTAGTCATGAAGAACATGAAAGAGATGTAAATTTCGAAGAAATTACTCCAAATCTTGAAAACGACGAAAGTAATGAGAAAGAATCTAATTGCGAACAAAAGCCAGATAAGTCAAGTCCGTTGGAAGACAGAGAGAAAGTGAAAACAGTCAGAACAAACAAACAAAATCCTGAAGGAGACGACGAAAATGAAGGCTCCACGGAGGCAGATCTCGAACTTGAAAATAAAGAAAATTACAGCAGCGACTTTGAGAATGAAGACCATAATTCAGTCAGAAACGACTCTTCAGTTTCTGAAAGAGATCAGGCAGTTGAAGAACAAGACGAAAATGAGTTACCACCAAACTTCGAAAGAGTAAAAGAAGATATTAATGACTATGAGGAAGATGAAAACGATGCGGAGAGGCCAAATTCATCGAGCTCTAAAGCAGGTAAAACAACGGAAGAAGATCTAGAAGAAACGACAGAAACTGAATCATCAGGCGGTCAGACTAAAGAACAGGAGAATGATAGGACACTTGAAGAATATGAGGATCAAGACTCAGCCAAAATGATTGATCCAATTGGAGAGACAGATGAAAAACGTGAAGACGAGAAAGAGACAAGAGCGGAGCCGCAAAGCAAAGCAGAAAATGAGAACATCCATGAAAAAGTAAATGAAAACGCCAGTGCCGTAGAGAATGAAAACGCAAATAACATACAAGATATCAGTGATGAAGTAAACTCCAAAGAACAGGACCCCACCAGAGTAGAAACCCCGAATGTCCCAGTAAACGAAACAGTTGACAGTTTGCACTTGAATTATGAACCTGACGAATATTGGGAACAAATGGCAAATAGAACAAGTGCACTAAGACGCGCACGAAACGAGGGAAACAAATCGCAGAAGAAGATAAAACCAGAGGAAAATTTCTCACCAAATGAACAAGACAGCAACCTTAACAAATATAGCAGGTGCCGGTCCTATGGAGGCGAACGAACTGCACTAGAAACACAACCAAATCATCGATCACGACAATCAGACAACTCGGATTGGTTCACACGCAAAGACGAGCAACGACTATACAATAGTTTTAATATATTCACTCCAGTGAGAGACGGATCAAGTTCGTTTGAGAATGATTATGACCTGATGCGAGCTCTACGAAATCAAGAACTCGAGAACACGAATCAGAGACTGGCAGAAGCGATTAAGAACAAGCACATCGACAATCTAGCTCATCGTGAACGCAAAAAGAAAAGAAATGATAACCGAAAAACTGATCACAAAAAGGAAACGTAAGCTTCATTTTATTACAGTGCGTATACTGCAAACATTCTGGTTAGACTTTGCAGGTGTGTTTGCTACGCGTTGCTAAGAAATTTTATGTGACTTTATTAGGCCTATCTACAAGTCTTTGTTTCTTAACTGATAAGAGGTGTCATGCAACCAATCTATTTTGGTGTATTTGAGTTTTGTGGAAGAGCTGATAGCTGGAGATTAGTCATTTAATCAGTTGACCAGTCGCGGTGGAGGAGGTAGGTACTCTAGGGTATATGTTAGCGTCCGCTCCCAGAAGAATATAATTTTAATATAATTCACGCGACTAGGGAACACAGAATGAGTGCATTAAGTCCCTTGGAGTATAAACTTGTATGCACTGTTTGTAATCAGAATATAGACCCCTATCCATATATATATATATATATATATATATAATATATATATATATATATACACACACATACACTATCGTCCGTCGTCGTTCTACGCCTTCGACGTTCCTCGGTCCAGGAACTCTTGACTTGGTATGGTATTATCTGTCAACTGTAGATAGAATTCCGTTGGTTAGGCTTAAAGTATTTGTGCGAACCTGCCACTGATGACATTTCTAATTATCTGAGCACTGCTTGCTAATCGATAACCGAGTAATTCTTAATTACATTTGACATAATTTCGACTAGCGTAGAGAACGCCTATGAATAGTTTCTCTTGAACAGGCGCTATATAGATATGCAATTACAAGTACAATTACATTCATACACACATTCAAACGTATACGTACATACATGCAGAACTTTTTACTTTTACTTTGAAATGGTCATTTAGAAGAATACTTTTTATTTCTACTTAAGTAAAATCGCTTTTACTTAAGTGCTTAAAGTTAGGTTTACTTTTACATTTAATTAACTTATTTTGGCCGGTTACTTTGAATAAGATTAATAACTGCTTGTATCCAAATTTTCAGCACGACCGATTCGCCACACAATCGAGATTCTGAGTTTCTCGAGTCTTGGATGAAGAACATAGATAAGAAACTAGACAGAATCGCCAGACTTCTGCCATTGCCACTTTTGGCAGGAAACGATACACAGACAACGAAAACGACAGGCAGGCGATCAACAACGCTACGAAGTAACAGATGAGCCTTTCTGAAGCATCTCATACATTTGTTCTTGTCTTTGCAGATGCTGTATCTTAACATGTTGTATTTCAACATGTTACATATTATATTGCAAATCAGCAAGTTAAGGACAATTAGTGAAACATTCATCAGCCCAACAGCGCTTTTCAGAGATACTTTAAAAGTCACAATGTTAATTGACTATCTAATAAGATAGATAAGAGTTCATTTGACAGCCATATTTGTTTGGCCCACATGGGGCCCTTAACTGGCCACCAGTTTCCACTAGTGACGCAATATGTGGGCCAATTGTGGGCCAACTGAACGTGGCTGTGCGTGTCTATTGCCGTATTGTGTTCAGGTAGTGCTATATTATTAATTCATTCATTCATTTATTCATATCGTTTATTGATCCCAATTCAAAAAACGATATATGTTACAAGCATATACATCATATAGATATAGTTTACTCTCTGCCTTCACAAACTATAGTTCTTGTGTGTAACTGAAATTAGCTAAATGCATCAATATTAATCTCAGAACTTTTACAGCGCCACTGCTTAAGCACAATGCATCCGTCTATGGTTGTTGCTAAGTAAAATCTATGTGCATACCGAAATCCAGGCTGATCCACATCGACAACCATAGGGGCGACTAATATTTCCTCATTAGCAGACACAATTTACGAAAAACCTTCGAACTAGAAATCGCACAAGTATTGCGATTGTTTCAAAACAGTTTCAAATAACCTATTAAAAGCTCTCATAAACATATGACATGATCTGCGCGTCCATGCATTGGAATGGCCTATTCTTTCGTAAAGGACACATGCCGCAACACACACACGAATTTCTTCTCACGAATGATAGGTGATATCACGTGCAGTCGCAGGCCACGCCCATTTAACAATAAGCTAGGCACTAGCAACCTCAAGATATGCAAACGAGTTCAAATCCACGCAGAAGCAGGTATGAGTTTTGAGATGTCTACTCCTCTTGCGCAATCAGCTACAAAAGAGTACACTGACCGTGTAGGCTATCGGAGGGAAGATCCAAGAACTGGTCACCCGCCGTCATATGCTGAAGCCAAGAAAGTGAAATCGCTGACACTTCTTACTGTAAAGGCTGCTCTTCTTATGGATTAGTGCGTTCGATTGCAGGTATCCTTACTAATCTCTTGCCGAATCCGAAGATATAACTAAATTAACCTGACAAATTTAATTTCATCGTTTATCGGATTGTGAACTATTTGATTGACCGACTAACTGGTCGATTTGATAGGACTGCAAAAACCAAATGTCTGTTAGGTATGAGTGTATTACAGTAGCTTCTAACTTATTGTGCTGTTGTTCTGATGTCTTTGGAGTTGTTGAGTGATCATTAAGTAGGAAATGCAGTCGGGCGAGTATTTTCAGGGAAGCTTGGGCGGAAGCTTGGGCGATCAACGAGAACGAAAAGGTGCAAGAACCATATCGGCGACACAGACATAGGCCTACTATGCCGGTGCCTGTGAAGGAAAGGAGACGACCTCAGTCACCCACCGGAACAATTGTGCCAAAGAGAGCATCAAGGCAACCCAGAACTATAAGTCAAGCGTCAACAGCTACTGACTGTTTCTTTCCATATCTCAGTCAACTGAAGAAATCCTCTCGGAATCCAGTAGGTGCTGGTCAACGCCAAGCAACGACTGGATCAAGAAGTCCTGTGAAGCCTAATGTCAACCAACGGACTTTGGCCGCTGATTCCAGATCACTGACTACGACTATGGGGCGTGGTAACTTCCAACCACGCCGTATCTTGGTACCTTGGCAATATTAGTTACAGGTACTGTATGCCATCATGGTTTGGATAATTGCTGCACAAAGTACTGAGTGTCTCTGTTGAACTTGCACACTAAACGTCACTTGACTAAGCATAACTAATTAACAACCAGGTGAATTAAAAGGAGCAAAGCTGCTTCAACACAATAACTTACAGTTAAATAGAAGCACATCATTTCTACTGCACCTATAGTGATCAGAGGCGCTTGACTAAATCATTAATTATAGTGAGTACGCCGGCGTGAATAGCAATGTTTTAAACTGTGTCTTGAACGCCTTAAATAGTAGTTCACTAGAATCAAAATTCACAGAGTTTCTGTCAGTATTTTTACACATGAAACGTTTGCCGTTAAGGAGGGTTTGATGTCAGATACCCTGCGTAAATTCTTGGCTTTGTGCGTGTTTGTGAATCGAAGATCACTTCAACACCACTCCAAGATTTCATCGTTAGATCACTGTGTGAAATAAATAACTTTTAAGTTTGTCTGCCGCTGTTTGCTGTAACTTGTAAACCTAATCTGTACTAAGCATACCTGCGCAGAACTTACAAGAGGTGAGATCGTATGATGGGTCAGATAATTGTCGTAATTCTGGTGGGAGTTTATTCCTCTTCCACAAATCCTGTCCTGATTCTTCCTCTTCCCCTATCTCACATTCGGGTTCAATTCTAAACACTATCCACCATTGCCATCAGATTCTTTGATCTTGACGTGGAACAGAACCCTTCGTGCTTTTCGATTTTGTTTTGACTGTGAATAAGCTGGTTCCCATGACTTAGCTTTCGTTTGGAACTGTAGAAATCTCGAGCTTACGATTAAGCCTACTGGATGTCTACGAGTGATATAGGCCTACTGTTGTCACGAAACTGTTCGTTTATTTAATTACATAGCAGAAACGTAAAGTATCCTATATTCCACAAGTGAAAGAGAGTCGCTCATCTCATTTTCTTGGCCCTTGAGCCGGTAATGGATGAATCCTAATGTCCTGGACACGGAGCCAGTGCATCGCAGGACTTGCCGTTTACTTTCCCGCTTACGCTGGTACCAAATTATACTGCCTGGTGACAGAGTAACGGTGTGCGCAAACAACTGGCCCAGGTCGTTACACGGAGTCGAACCCGCGACCGCATGATCCTTGACCAAACGTTTCATCGATCGACTACCGTGCCGATTATTTAATTATACGTACAAAAATTAAAGACAGTGTGTTTCTCCTTGAGAAAGTTAGCGCTTTTGCGGTGCATTAAGTTTCATTAACTAGCGCTTTATAAATCTTCTTATAAATAATAATAATAACAAGGGATTATACTTACCTTGGTAAAAAAAATAATAATTATTATTATTATTATAATTGAGTAACGCTACGCTACAAATCGGGTGAGTCAGCGGTTAGAAGCCCAATCAGCTGACAACTTCAGAGGGTCATCGACATTCCATATTGTGGATATCATGATGGTTAACGGAACTGGACAGCGATGTTTTAAACCCTGACATATCGTTGGCGGCCGTGGCTAAACCGCCTCAGAAAATCTAACCTTGATTCTATATGACCCCACTAATTTCGAACGTGTAGTCCAATCTATAGGTCAATATTTGTTAGATGTAGCTGCATTTTTCAAATGTTATCTCGGATTTATCTAGAAATTGCATTCCAATTCTCTTGATTTTTATCTTGAAAGTATTTTAATCGCAATTTGATATATTTGTGGTCTTAACTTCCTTTAGGATTGATCTTGATATTATCAAGCATTTCTTTTGGATTTATCGTGAAAGTTTCTCAGATTCTCATGGAAGTGTCACTGTACTGATCAAGCGCTTCTTTTGGATAAGCCCAAACAATGGATGAACCCAGTAGAAAAGGCTTGAGGCCGTTAAAATACTTTAGTTGCTGCGTTTGGATACCACACGCGTACGCACACACACACCCCTACGCTCGCGCATGCCTCACTCGAACCATAAACTCGCCCGATTTGTAGCGTAGCGTGAACTCAAGAAAACACAACTTTTGATTTTCTAAAATTTTATTAATTAAGAGTTTAATTCGGCTTCTGTTCGCTGTTGTTGGTCTTGTTCATACTGCTGTTCCTGCATCTTAATTTTATAGTCTTTGCATCTCCATTTCGGCCTGTGTCGCTTTCTCTGCGCTATCTATTCAGCTGGCTTGTTTTCTCCGCGGCCTCTACTTGTAATCTCTGGGGTTTAAGTTGCTGCTTCTTCATCTGCAATTCAATGTGGCAAGTTCTTTTCAGTTCTGTCATATGTTCCAGCCTTCTGTTGCTCGGCCTCGAGTCTTTTATGTTTAGTCGCCTCGGCTTGTGCTATCCGTCGTTGTTCGATTGCCGCTCTTTCTTTCGTCCCTAACTCCACATGACCAGCAGGTAATCGCCATTGTGGATTATATTGCGAAATCAATGCTGACACTAGTCCTTGGTTCTTCTGGTAATTCTCACATCCGCAGAGGCATTTGACTGTTCATCGGTGGCGGCTGCGCAAGGAAGATAGAACCGCATTTGCGCCTCAACCATTTTGTCCATCGGACAGAGTTTCGTAGAAGTCTCCCAGATGAGGAGTGATCTGCTGGTTTCTGCGACAATGTAGAAGTTAGCCTTCACATGACTTGTTGTGGATTCTGCTTCCAATGTGATATTTCCAAGGACAGGCAATGGTGTAGAGCCTTGATAAGCCATTACTTTGGCGTTGGTCGACTTCAGGGAGCGCTTTGGCTGAACCCAGCGAAAACTCCATCAACTGTAATGTAATGTAAATACGATTACTCGTGTAGAATCTTATACGTCGTGAGCTACCCCTGTAGAGTGCTTTACAATGTCAATTGTTAGTGTAAGTGCTTGTATTGTAATCTGATTGAGCATCGTACATTTCGATATAGTATCTTATCCAAAACTGACGACCACAAATTAGCCCAGCACACTTGTGAGAATTACAGAATTATCGATGTTTATCAGAAGTAAAACCTGTAAAAGCAGATGGCGATAGGAAAGTTGGCTGCAGGCAGTCAGTGTTAGAACAAGCATGAGCGCCAGATGTCTAGAACAGATTCTTTCAAGGAAATTCTGACGCTCTGATATGCAATCCATGTGATGGAGTCGGTCATAATAAATTATTTGGTGTGTATCAAGACTTGTACGCATGTAATGTGTATCATCGCCTTTAAGAACCTGTTAAATGAGACAGTACTTTTATGCAAGAGAAGACTGTTGCAAAAGAGCGGTGAGACAAAAGAAAGCAAGGTGGACCCGAGTGCGGCGGCACTTGCATGTCCCCAAGGGCAGCAGAGATCAAAGATCGCCGACCGAACTGACTCAAGACTCCAACACACCAAACTCCCCGATGTATACCGCTAGGATAGAGACATTGTAGCCTTTCCGCCATGCAGGCACCATTGTTTTATTACTTTGAAAGAGTTTTTGTTTGATGTAGAACGATTGAACGGACGATTTGTGAATATTACGATCGTTTTAATGTGCTGTATCATAGTATCTGTTGCTATCAGACATTGAGAACAGCCTGCACTTGGTCTTGTAGTACGTGAACCTCATGTTAAGTTCTTCATTTGCCATGATTGTCGCAATGCTGTGTACTGCAATATCTTGCTGGATTACGCTGAATAGAATCGAGAGTTTAGGTAAGTTCAATAAAACAGCCATAACGCAACGGCAGCAGAGCAGTTCCTGGTCTCATCTTAGAGCTTAGACGAACGACGTCGACTGCAGAGCAAATAAAACGGTGTAGTCTACGTGCGCGGAAAATAAGATGGATAGCAGAAGAAGAGGCAAGAACACAGCTACAGAGGTCCAGGTCTATTCTTGGGCTGAGGATATATACGTCGTCGTCAGCTGCAGCATGCATGATTTCCGCATTCGTCATTAGGGTAAATGCAGGCGCTGAGCTCAAATCCAGGGGGGGGCTGATCGCTCGAATTGGCATTATTAATGATTATCGGAAAACGGAGGAGTCAGTAGGCTGCCGGCACAAATGGAAGGCCCAGAGGCGTGCATGCACCCAACCATACTGGGTGATGTTCCGATTAAGCAGCCTTGATCGCTAGTCTTTAATGATCCTTGACGTTTCAGCAGTTATCTTTATTCAGTCCAAATCCAGTCCCCATTCAGTTTGCTACTGCGTTCAATCAGTTCAGGGGCGTCCCTCCTGTTGCGCTAAGAAAACGTCTGCAGTTTAGCCTTATAAGCCGTTTTGATATACAACTAGCATGGCATACTTGATCAGGCGATAGCAGGCTTATAGCTGGCTAGCCTAGACGATACTGTATAGGCCAGGCCTACGTTAGCATAAACTCGGCAACAACTAGTATGATATCTGTTAACAAATTCAATGCAAATACTTATATAGGGCCTACTATGAACAGACAAGTTTATAAAATAAATAAATAAATAATAATATACCCTCAGAAATGTAAATGTATATCTCCAAAATTTCCCAGAGCCACACAAAAGCCGCGTAAGGGAGACCAGCTTATTTACCGGCGCTATATCAAATCAAGTCCGCAAGAGCCAGGTTGTTTGGTCAGTTTCGGTGCAGGTCAGAATCCGCGAGGGGATGAAGTGGTGGAAATCGTTGGTGGTGGTGGTCACGGATGGTGCAGTATTGGAAGCAGGAAAGAATAACTCTTTGGAACGAACGCCCGAAAGGTCTCCGCCAGTTCCCGCATCCCCTTTCTTGCTGTCATTACTAGTACTCCCTCGCTTGCCCTCTCTCCTCCAGCCTTCCACTTAAGACTAAAAACCGAACTTTCCAAGCTATTCTATTCTGCTTCCGATACTGTACCATCGCATGACCACCACCACCAACGATTTCCACCGTCGCACCACTGTCTAAATGATTACATACTTAGTTTAACTATATTTAAACTAAATTTGTGGTGTAAATGTCCTACTTACGGCTCAACTTAGGCCTCGAGGCGCGTACGCCGTTGACTTATCGCAGCATCGAATATAAGTTTAGCCTATCGCTTTTTTTGGAAGAGTATTTTTTTACAAACTACTGTACGTCACTTTGACGTTATTTTTAACCAGGAACTCTACAATTATAATTTGTTACTATTATTGTTACGATTAAAACAGTTTTAGTTTATTATTTTAAGCATTGATTGTTTACAGTTTTAGGGTCCGGTTTATTATGCACACATCAGTCTTGTTACAGGGCATTAATTTGAGGAAACTTTTCCTGCAGAACGAGCGTTCCTATTTGACAACACAAAACGACTGTCCGAATAGATTTTGATAAAGATTAGAAATCTCTTGTCGTAGAATAATACCGAAAAATCCTTTCCGGAATGAATATGTATCACTCATGACTTTTGAAAAGTAGAAATAATTAGATCACTTCGAGTAATGGCTTCGCCCACGAAAATGCTTATAGGCCTGAGAAACGGCTGACGAACAAAACTCTCAACAAATAGCTAAACGTTTATCATACATGTACAATCCCGATCTCGTCTCTGAGCATGGAAGCAGCTAGAGAAAGCCCGGAGTATATTATATAGTGCGTTGAGCTTTCGATTTCCTTCGCACAGTCCATAATAAACCCTATAGAAAACAAATTTGTTCTGCGTTTCAAAGATGTTTGTCGATTTTTTCATCGATCCAGTGGGAAACTTAGGCCAGAAACATATAACATATAGCATATAACAAATAGATATCATGAAACAAATACTGCATAAAAATATCATCTAACAAACGAATATCATATAGCAAATACCGCATAACAACTAGCACAAACAGGTATAGGCCTAATATAGATACATAGCATATAAATACGCAGCATATACCAAATTGTACATAAACGCATAGCTAAATAGCGCTACATAGTCGTCTACATGCAAGGTAGCATAGGTGACCGGCTAGCTTGCGTGAAGTAGCTGCACTGATATATCGTGATCGCATCAAGTTACTGCAAGAAAAGCAGGTAATTCCTGGCTGCTTTGGAAGCCACAGGTGCCAGAAACCAGTACTTGATGTACAGTTTTGCGAGAAATATGTTCACAACGTGTAGCAGTCCCCGATATTCTCTTGCCGACAGTTTAAACTGGACTCTGAAGAGCCAAACTTTGATACTGTATATTCCTTTCGACAACCGACAAACTTGATGCATCGGCCCAGGGGCTCGGAATTTTGTCTCATGATTGGGCGTTCTTCCCAAAAAGACAAGCATTAGTTGGAGTACTTCGCAGCGCCAAAGCCTTTAAAAATAAGGGGCCTGAGGAAGCTTTGTAAGCTCTTCTAGCGGGTTCGAAGCTCCTACTCCGTCCATCGGCGATTTTGGGGCAAATGATATTAAATTTATGTTGAACATTGACTCTTTTGCAGCAAATGCGAATGAATGGATAATTATGATATTTTGGAGCACCAGCTATAGGCAAAATCGCAAAAGATTTTCCGATTTATTGAAAGTTTTATGAAATACTGATATTAATGCAGTGTTTGCAGATTATAATTGTATTCTCGTGGACCTATGTGAATGCTTATATATAATTCTGCTAAACGACACTCTTTGTATATCATTATGACAAGCTTAAACTGTTTCCTTCTCATTAAGCTGAAACACGACATTTAAGTTCTGGTTTTACCCAGATGGTTACAGACTTACAATGCAAAGTTTGGGGATCCCACGCTGCAACAGTTCCTCTTACCCTCAGAAGTGAGGGTCAACTGATTTCCTGATCCCGTGGCCCTGTCACCGATGCATATACGTACAGCCTGTAGAATAGATAAAAATATAATTAGAAAACATAGCACAATGATGAATTGATCGCACATTCATAAGGCTAATATCATAAGCTACGTGTTGGCCATGATCTGACTTTTTGAAATATTGTTGGCCACACTGCGCAATTTAACGAGAAGTTAAAATCACCCGATGCTCCGCAAATCCATCCCTCTATTTAACTACTGTCAAAAAATGCAATGAAGAATTTACGGATCTACAGAATGTAATCGTAATCGTAATATCGAGATTTCTACAGCGCCCAACTAAAGCTAAGTCGCGGGAACCAGCTTATTCACAGGCGCTCAGTCAAAACAAAATCGATAGGCAAAAGGGTTCGGTTCCAGGTCAAGATCCAAGAGTCAGGCAGGCAGGCAGTCGGACGGCTAAGGTGGATGGTGTTTGGAATCGGATCTGCAAGATAGATAAGGGTAAGAAGAGCAATAAGGATAGGATCTGCGAAACAGTAGTGTTTTCAATTTTTTAGTGGAAGACCTGCGGAAAGATTACAAGGGGCGAAGTGATGGTGAGTTCTTAAGATAGATCAGATAATTGTCGTCATTCTGTCGGGAGTTCATACCAGAGGTTTGGAGCAGCTGTGGCTAAGGAGCGATTTCCAAATTTTAAGGATGAGGTGACGGGAGGGCGAAGAAGTGTTAGGGCAGAAAAGGAGCGGATTGAAAGGAGTGGTTGGATTGTAAATAACTGGCGAAGATAGGAGGGTTGGGAGGATTGAAATGTTTTATAGGAAAGTGACAGGACTTTGTACTCTATTCGTTTAGCCAGTGAAATAATTTGAGAACAGGAGTGATATGATGGTATTTGGGAGATTTGGTGACAGCATGAGCAAAAGCATTCTGGATTGCTTGAAGGCGATTTATCTGGGTTTTGTCTATATTCAGGAAAAGTGAATTACAGTAATCAAGTTTTGCATGGACTATGGATGTGGCGATGGTATACACAGCTTTGAAGTCAAGCATAGGGTGGATTCTGCGGAGGTCACGGAAATGCATGAAGCAAGAGCGGGAAAGTTGGGTGATATGATCAGAAAGAGAGGCCTTGGTCGAATATTACACCTGAATTGCGGACAGGAGAGTTAGTATTAAATGTGTTGGTGGAGGCAGAGTCCTTTTGAGAAAGATAAAGGGATCAGGAATTTTCTTCAGCTGGTCACGCAGGCCAATAAGTATGAATTCCGTCTTAGATGGGTTCGGGCACAAGACATTAGATGTCATCCTGGAGGAGATTTGTTTAACCGCATGAAGAAGATGATTTATAGAGTCTTTGAAACAATTCGGAGAGAAAGAGATGAATAGTTGGATGTCATCAGCATAGAAGTGATGGTCAAAATGAGGATGCTTTAATGAGTGAACTAAGTGAGGGATATAGAGGATAAACAGAAGAGGTCCTAGAACAGAGTCTTGCACAAGTGCACAAGTGAGAGGGCATGATTGAGAAGAGGCTCCGATGTTTTAACAGAGAAAGAGCGGGAGGAGAGAAAGGACTGTACCCAGAGGAGAGCAGTGTCAGTAAAACCAAACCAGGCTGACAGTCTTTGGAGTAAGATGTTGTGATCAACAGTATCGAAGGCTGCTGAAATATCAAGGAGGCAGAGGCAAGAAATCTGTTGAGGAGAGATGGCAGAAACAAGGCTGTGCATTTTTATTCACTTTAGAGTGTGGATCTAACAATAGTTAATGATATTTAACTTTATTTGGGGTTACAGGCAGATTAAAAGCAACCTCAAGGCAGACTTTTATCACGGCTGGGAGTTCACATTTAGTCTAGAGACACCCGACAAATCCAACCCTATGCGGGCCTCTACTAAATATTCCGGAGAGGCACAAAGCTACAGTGTGTTGCAAAAGGCACGACAGTTAAACACGGCAGAAACAATTACAACATGCATGCGGCTTTGTTATTCTGTCAGAGTTTAAAACATGAATGTATTTAGGTATATGCGCAGTCTATAACAGGTAACGATTTCGTGAGATGGTGCTCAGCAATACGAGCGATGTTTTAAGGAGTTGAATATCAGTTAAATGCGCGGCTGGCGACCACTGACTTCCTTCGCAAGAGCCAGGCTTCTGTCCTTTGCTTCTCTACACTTGCCTTTCTTCGCTGTTTTCTTTGCATGCGCTGAAAGAAGAAAAACCGAATGAGTTATAAACGACTCAATGACAATTTGTCCAGGAGTTACATCTATAAGAGAATTAACGACTGAGTGAATGAAATATCAAAGGAACGAATGAAAGAGTAAACGAATACGCGAATTAAGCCGCGAAAGAATGAACCAACATAAAAGTACATGAGAAGCCTAAATGTACAATGTAAATGTACAAGTTTTTCTATAGCGACCGCATGGCTTCAACCCTGCGAAGTTTTCAGTGAATTCATCAACTGAAATCCTTCAGCACCGATGTCAGGTTGAACGTCTAAATGTGGAGAATTATGAGGGTGAAATGGTGCTTTATTTTCTGTGAATCTTGAACCTGGACATCAGCTGGTGGATCGGATTAGAGGCAAATGGACGAATGCATTTCGTTCGCTATTGCTCCCTTGAATCTGTCAATCCATCTCTTGGATGCGAATCCAGGAAACTTAAGAAAGCACGGTCGACCAAAAAAATTTCACAGATCAACAGTTGGGAGTGAAACTAGGAGTGATCAGTCAGGCATTGTGGTGAGATGATTGTTTGAGGCAACTCGATGAATGGCTCTCGTTCTTGCATGATATGTTCGATGTATGGTTGGCTACCATTTCCACAAACCAAATATCAAACATATCAGGCTTCAGATGGAGCACATCTGCTGAATGGATGCATGGATGACTAGAGTCAGCTGGATGGCTATAGGCTACAAATAATAATGATTCTTGTTTATGATGCGTCCAAACTTTCATTATTATAGTACTTTCTGTGTCGATGCTGTAATTCGTCGCAAATATCGAATCCACCCCCATAACATCGAGTCCCGTGTAGGGAATGCCATCGATCAGGGCAGACGTCGTTTAGTCTCACTTTCCCTTCGTCCGTCCCTTTGTCCGTTCGTCCGCCCGTTCCTTTGTCCGTCTGTCTCTTCGTCCGTTTGTCCGCCCGTCCAATTGTCGGTCCTCTGCCGGAATCTCGTAGGTCGCGCGATGGTCATTTTGGCGACGAGAGGAGACACAGAGTCGGCTGCGACATGTGACATCGAAGAACCATTTCATAGTTAGATTTAAGGAGCCGCTGGGGACAGATACAGTCCCCCTTATTATCAGGCGGCGGCGGCGGCGGCAGAGGGGCAGAGCCGGACAGGGCATCGTCTCCATCTATACCCTCCTCCTCCTCCTCCTCCTGCTCCTCCTCCTCTTCCTCCTCCTCCTCCATCCTATAAGGAAAGGAAGAGAAGCGGCTGACCTCGACGGGTCTACAGTCTGTGATGTATTGTTGCCTGCCTGTTGGGTTGTCTGTCTGTGCGTCTGTGTCGCTCTGTCTGCCCCTCTTCCACGGTCCACCTTCTGCCGCCGTCGCTCCAATTTAATCGGATAATAGATCCATGCCAGCAACAACCGCATCATGCCAGTGTTTTCTGTTCTACAGCCCCATGGCCGGATAATTATGCGATTATATACACACATATACGTGTATACATATATAACCGTTCATGAGTATATATATATGACCTTTGTACATCCTATGTATGCATGTGAAGGCCAGGCATGTATAGCCTATTAATATTGATAGATACGAGCTCATAAGCCTCTAAGAGCAGACTAAAATGTGTATGAACATTGCTGTCTGCAGCCATACAAGACCTCTAAGTGTAAAACTCGCAGTTCTCGTGGTCCGTGTTATCTGCTTGGTCCGTCCTTTCGTCTGCCCTCTGGTGTCTCATCGCATATTGTGTTCCGGGATCCGTGCTAATTGTGGCCATATAATTGTGGCCTGGCAGACCGAGGAGGTGTGTGCATCGATTGAAAACGGTTTATGTACCAGTACAGCCGCATAATTATATGTTTCATGACCACACTTAATGAACTGTAGCGGTTTAAGGCAGCATGTTCCTCACATTCTCACGCTCCTCTGCTAGAATATGAGGGTGCGGCTATGGCCATCATATACAGGATCTGTATAAATGTGCCTGTGGAGTCTAACAAGGACAACCAACATTAGAGTAGGCCTACTTGTTGTCTTTTTTGCGAAGTGCTAATTCATTGTTTTATCCTTGTTCCAGTGCATTCAACGCTGTTAATTGCGCCGCATGTGGCTGCAGCCCTGCAGAGAGCGAATAACTATATATATATATATAACTATATATATATATATATATATATATATATATATATATATATATATATAGTATCCATGTACAGCGCCCTTTCTTCGCCCTTGGCCATGCTATGGGGCTATATAATCGTATTATTATTACTACTACTACTACTACCACCACCACTACCAACACCATCACCACTATTAAAGTGGAATGAATGCATTCTCTTGGAAGCCACCATGGGCTTCTGTCTAAACGACACTTTTTGTAGAGCGTTATAGCAAGCTTAAACTGTTTTCTGATGGTTCTCAAACTTAAGTATAGGCCTATGGATACTGTCATCTAGGTCCTAATGTGTACCTCCGGTTGTCTGTCATTAAAATTAGAAAGTAACTTATGTTTTTAACATTCTGCTAAGAGTTTTGTTTCGTCTTTTAAAGAGTCTTTCGGTCACTTTTAAGGGCTGTGACCAGCAGTCGCTTTGTTTTCTTCGATGCAAAAGCCGAAAGTAATTCTTGGTTGCACTGCGATCAAAACTGACCAACTCATATAGGGACCTCAGTGAACGTCGTCCTCTGGGATTAGACAGGTTGGATTATTGGGCTACATAAAACGCATAGCGAACGTCAGATGCGTTCGTCGGTCACTCATGGAGTAGGCCTACTTCGAATTCTGGACGCCCAGAGCCCGATATTCGCATATTTGCCTTCAGAGTATTTGTTCGGCATGCTTAGCCTGGGATCGCTTTGTAGGAGACAAACCATGACATCGAGACCGTCCTATAGGCCTCTTACCGGTCCTTAGTTGAACTGTTTGCCTATCTTTAATATTTTATTACATAGCTGCTACCTTTTCCAAAAAGAAGTTGCGGGTAGAGATTAATCAGTCAGTCAGTTGTTCTCTGCACCCAGTTCCTATGAGTAGTTGCGGGTCAAAACTGTAGACCGCTGCCGCCGTTGCCTCGGCCCCCCATGACCCACCGACGCTGCTGCTGCTGCTGCTGCTGCTGCTGCTGGGGCCGGTTGATGGGTTTCGTCAGCGACGCTTCGTTGTTAGCAGCTGACAGGGAATTAACATCGATCGGCCAAGATGGGCTGCCATACATCTGCAGCAGAAGCCCAGCAGTTGATCATCCACGCCACAGATCGAAAGGGATGGACGGGAGAAATTGAGGTAAAGAGGAAGGGAGATAGAGGGGAGGACGAGGGGAGGGCTGAAAGAAGAAAGAGAAGGGATAGGAAGGAGGGAGGAATGGAGGAGACAGGGAGGAGGGATGGAGCCGTGTGTTGTCTTTTTTCTGTTCGGCATTCTTCAAGGGCTCTGTCCAGTGTCAGTGATGACCTTCCGGTCAGCCAAATGATCGTTGACTCTTCTAAACTTAAGGTCACTTAACAAAGCATTGTAAGTGAGTTGCCTACAGCAGTCATCGGAATGCAGTCATACAGACAGCACAGCTATGACGACGACAATGACAACGACAACAGTAAGATCGACAACAGCAACAATAAAAGCGACGAAAGGCGTCGACAAGATAGTTTGAATTGATTTTTTTCTTTTAAACGCAGGGCGATCGTTTTCTGAAAACAAAACAGCATTTCCAACATTCACAAAGGTCATGTTCGTCCCATTTTGAGAACGCACAGAACATGAGCTCATATTCTTCCCATTTCGAGGATAATATCTACTATCTTTTAGGTAGAAAGGAAATTCGGTTCGACAACAATAACTTGCGGTTAAACTGCATCTGCCTCACATGAACCATCTCCTCCTATTCGAACCATTTTTTGCTCATACACGACTTGGCAACAGAGCACAACTTCCTAAAACGGCAATTTACGTGTGATATAAAGGCAGAAATTAGGTCCTGTTGGATTGAGATCCGCGTGACAGAGATTAATTTGCATGCCTTCTGGTCTCGCTCACCTTCCGGATCTACCTTCTATAGTGGTTCAGTTATGAGATCCGGGGCCACTCCGGCCGACTTCCAGCAGGGCAACTTATAGAGACAGAGAACAGACTGCAGAGGAAATTCGGCCTCTAAAAGACAACTGTTTTAGTCGTGGCCAACCAACCCTGAGCTGGAAGAAAGTTACAGAGTTTTAGGCCAGCAAGCGAATATGCTCGCCTCGATTGAAGCTGTATTGCGCACTGCATTAACATGGGCGCCGATTTCATTTCGCTTCAACTGATTATTGACCGGTAAGCAGTATACAATTATAGGGTCAATTATAGGGGTGCTAAATAAGACGCCAACCTTGACAAAAATTAGGAAAACAGATCGAAGGTTACATTAAATGGCGCTTGGAATTTAGGCGTGAAGATCTTAAATACGTCTTTGTTTCACTGGCGAACGACTGGTTTCCCGTCGACGACAGATTGCAAGATATTCTCTGCTGTATTCTCTCTGGGTCTGTAATTGTCTGTAAGCCCTCTTAGAGCTACAGCCCAACTTTCTTATTGTTTGCATGTCTTCCCAGTTGATCCAAATCTTCCGACGCAACTTTACTCTGTTTAGGAGTCCATGACGTGAGTCACGGGTCAGCCAAATGAATTCCTTCTGTGACTTACCGCTGGAGCAACTGGAGTAGGGCGTTTGAAAAGAATATTATCACTGCACGAGTTAAACCTTTAATGACGTTGAACAACGCATATCCCAAGACCATGCATATCCCAAGACCATGCATATCCCAAGACCATGCATATCCCAAGACCATGCATATCCCAAGACCATGCAGTGCTTTAGCAAAGAAAGCCACTGCCAGTGTTTTCTCTCCAGAAACCAATCCATGGCTATAGGCCTACAGTAGATTATGAAAGTTACGCATTAGACGAGTCTATTCACGGGCCTACATGCAACTCACTGTATGCAAACGACTCAATTCGCGCACTTGACCCGAGGTTCTCATACATAACATTCAATGTATAGTCTACTACATTCTACAGAGACGGCTCAAGGCATAAATACGACTAAAATGTTCGCATACAATGTATGCATGCAACTCCTCGCTTCTTCTATGGATGCTGCAGTTGACAGTTTTATTCAGAACTTAATAAAGCAGGAGCATTTAGACGTTTGCAATGAAACCTCCTATATATACTTTAAATTAATGTGGTCAAACCACTCAAGGACGCTGATTGTCTATTGTAATGACACACATATATCGTGGTTTAAACCTAGGACAGTCTAGTTTTATCAAAGAACACATATCCGCCTAGCTGCAGGCTACAGCAACTTCTTTTTTGCCAGACACTTTATGGCATTACTATAAAGTGTCGGACGTTTAGAGATATTACTTTTAAGATTGTATAATTTATCGAGTATACGGCTCTACATGTACCTTAATTCGATAAAGTGTTGTTTCTTCCGTCTGTGGCATCGCTGATGACTCTATTGTCTCTCTGTCCCTATTCCGGCCTCCGACCCGTTCCTTCTTTCTCTCAGTCACACCTTGACGTACCCGCCGATTCAAAGTGCGAGCGCCGAAGACAAATCCACCTTCCGTCCGTCCGTCCGTCCGTCCTTCCGTCCGTCCTTCCGTCCGTCCGTCCGTCGGTCGGTCGGTCGGTTGGTGTGTCGGCGGCGGCCGAGTCTGATATTGGCGTTCGGGTCCCGGATACTTGGTCTGTAGATCAGGATGCTGGGAGTTAATTGAAGTCACTCTCATCATCCGCCGCTATATCCGTCCCGTCACTCGACGCGTCGCGCGATGGCGCGCTCGCTCTCATGCTGCTGCTGCTGCCGCTGCTGCTGCAGCATGTGACGCCTATATATGCACACAACGCGACCCGCAGCATCAGCAACTGCCTACCCCACCCGCCGTGCATCATTACTATCCCGGACCTATTCATACAAATATATCTAAACATATCCACACGCACACACACATACACACTTACATTATATATATATATATATATATATATATATATATATATATATATATATATATATATATATATATATATATATATATATATATATATATATATATATATAGACTGATCGCGAGTGGTATATGCGGTCTCGGTATGTTAGCGTTATTGTGGGGTCCTGTATATATTTATGCCCTTGTAAATACGGTTCTATTCTTACAGTGTATAAAGGACCTCACAACGCGAGTTAAAATCCGATCTATATATTCATGTGTGCCTGTACATAAGACTCTATATATTTGCAGGACCCCACAATAACGTTATCAAGACCGCATAAACCACTCCCGATCAGTCTATATAATAACTGAGAGATATTGAGAAACATAAAAGAGAGTCACTGCTGCTGTCATATCCGTAGCTAGCCAATTAGATCATACGTTATGCGAACGCGATGAGAGAGCTGTGCACGCCCAAGTACCCGCACAGGCCTGTACAAATGCATATAAACTTGTGCGCATACGCTTCGAAGAGTGCCGTCAGCATAGAGAGCCTTCTACGTAAGCGTCCTAATGCTGACCGCTCGTCGGCATCACCTCTCCAGCAGGGATACAACGAGGCCGACACCCGCACCGAGGCAGCTAACGCCGACAGACATAATTAGCCTAAATAGGCCTACAGTAGCTGGCTAAAACCACCTGCTCAGCCAGGTTAATAGTTCAACATGCAATGCCAGCAGGAAAGTGGAAGATCGATTAATACGAGGGTGCGATTTGTAGGGCCAGGGAGGACATTTACCCCTCGGTTCATATTCTCCCACCTAAGTACATTTTCGGGTTTTTCCCACAAATTTTGTTCCTGACCATGGGTATTTCTTCAACCACAAATCGCACCCTGATTAACTGAGCTGAACTGAATTTTTATTCAGCACCAAATTCCTTTACAAATATCTTACAAATTCATTAGCTTTGCTGCAATGGTGTCAAAGGGCAAATAATCAGAAGGAACAGATTGTCCCGCTAATTTCTAACAAATTTTGATGGGCAGCGACATTTGACCCAGATAGCAGAGCAAGAACACGACAGCCGTCTGTGTAACAGTGCCAAAGCAGAAACTGTTCAAGTACAGAAACAATTATTCCATACAACAGCTCCATTTAGTGACAATTTAATCTGATTTTAAACCTATACATTGAAGGTTATTCACTGATGATTCAGATGAAGATTTACACAGCTATAATTCACCAAATAAAATGGAAAAGAAGGCTGCCTCGTATTGGCATACTCAAAATATTTTATATGCTCATAGTAACTGAAATAACTACAAACATTAATTCTGTGCGTACATTCATCGCCTTTCAGAGTTTTGAAAATGCGCGCTGTATAAATGCTCATACACATATACATGTTGCTGTTGTCGGCGGAACAAAACCGCTGGTAACTCCCTTCTGGTTCTAAGTTGCTGCGGATTTCTTTCTGTATTCATAATTGGCTGGTGCGGTGGAAACGCTAACCCAAAATCTACGCTTTCCTCCACCCATCACCCGACCTCTTTCAATTCTGCTGTGGCGTCTGTTTGGCACTACCTAACCTCGTAGCAGCATCTTTTTTGAGATGAAGTTTAGGATGGGTCGCTTCCCTAAGAGAGGCAAAATTGTACGACTCTGTATTGGAATTCGACTTCGCTTCTTTCACACACATACATACATTTCTCATTTATCATATATAATTATATTGCTCTAAAAAGATTTAAAGCCACTACATAAATATCCGGATACATTGAAAGAGCAAATGAAACTAGTGACAACGTAAAAAACTTCCGTTTTCTACAATCCCTGAGTCTAGGACAGAGGCAGACTATGGAGAGTGGAGAGATCTTGCAGAGGAGAGTCAAGCCAGAGTAAAGGCTATATACGACATCGTACGGATGCCAGCGAGGTAAGCAAGATTGTAGGCTAAGGGACAGTACCGGGCGAATTATAGGAGGCCAGACTGCAGAGGGACAGTTTATGCTAGAATAAGGGCTGTCGTACGATACACTTGCTTTCATATAAAGTGGTACTGAGGCGCCTTGTATAATATTTATATCGACAGAGGGCGTTCAGGCAAACTGTAGGCACAGAGCTACCTGTAAAGTCAGTTAATGGAGTTGGAAACCGCCTGCCATCAATTTTCTGAGACAGATATTCTCCGCCTTGTTTTTGGACGGTTTGTCGGTCTGAATGCAGACAATGGAAGAACGACAGGTCTGTATGACGACTGACGCTCGTAACAAAGCGAACCATGTTATGGGGAAAGACTTTGCAAAGTCCTTTTTCCACAAAAATTATATGGACAATAGGGCGCCTCTGTCTTAGAATCTGAATTCGTATCTTCCACGGTTACCTAAGATTGTGCATAAGTTTCAAACCTTGCAGGAGTACATTTTGCAGTCATTCGGCTGCAGCCTGGGATGTTCTTAGGGATTAAACCTCTGTTCGTCATGCACAGTCCAAACTGGAAGATCTGTACAGATACAAAGAATCTGTTAGATAAATCGCGGGAAGGTCCTCAATCCGGCTAATTCCCTGACTGCAAGTCCGATATGACAGAGACACCCCACGATATGCAGAGAGAGAGAGAGAGAGAGAGAGAGAGAGAGAGAGAGAGAGAGAGAGAGAGAGAGAGAGAGAGAAAGAGAGAGAGAGAGAGAGAGAGAGAGAGCCGTACGCATGAACTTAAAGAAGCGGATTTTGAGTGGCATTGGCATGAAGTCAGAACATGAAATGGATTCCAGCTGCTTCTTACTCTACGGCGACTAAAGCAGCCTTTGTTAAATCGAAGAACCTCAAAAATTTACTCACCTATCTGCCGTGTATAGGCCTATCATTGAGATCTGTGTAGGCTATACGTTATGGCCTTGTCCCATGCACTAAGGTTTGGATTTTCTATAAAGGTTGTATTAGGGCCTATTCCTTTCTCTTCGATATTTGCGAATGATTGGGTTTTGTTGGACGATTTGCATTATTTTCACTTAAATTATTAAGAGAGGGAAACGTTTTGCAAGCTGTTAAAACTATTATTCAGCTGTCGAATGACTCAGCAGTTATGACTTCGGCTTAGGCCAACATCAAGAGTTCTTAATTTTAAATCTATTCAGAATTTTGCTTTACTGTCTCACACAAACTGATTCTAAGCGAAATTCAAAGCGCGGGTCAGACTGTAAAGCCCCTGTAGTCGCCACACACCACTGCGGACCGATACAACACAGTCCAATTTTATTATAGGCCTGTATATGTATATTTGCCTATATATATCAGCGGAAGTTTTGTCCGTCACATGCCGGATTTTGCGTTAAGTCGAGCGTCCAATATATATTGAAAATTTCCGCCATTAATGTTTCGCGAATTCATATAAACGGCAATGAAAGACAAAAGGCTTTAATTCAGTCACCAAAGTGCAACAAGGACTTATTTTTTGTATATATATAATGATTATGTCATCGACTATCGTATATTTTTACATATACGATATATATTTAAATTGCCATTACGATTACTCGATTGCTTGGTTTAATGCCAAATGTATTATATGTACACTCCAAAAAAATCTGTTTTTACAAGCAAATCTTCCGTTATTTACCGGTTAACATAGACCTAAAGCCAAGCTTAAAGGCGATTCCCCGTTAATTGACGTATTTACGGTTAACAGTTCCGTGTATGCAGCCTTCTTGCGTCGTGCGTAATTTGTATACATGCCTGAGAAATGTAGTTCATATGCAACCGTGCCAACCCGCGACTAGAAAACTGAAGAAAATACAGATAGTAATTTTAAAAAATTTACAGATAAAAATAAACGTGAAACATTATTAAAACAAGATCGTAACTAAGTGAACAAGCCGCGTTACTTAAAAATGCGCAGGGATACAATTAGTAAGCCAGACCCTTCAATCAATGCGGCGGGCAATTAGAACATTTTACTGACATGCACTGAGACATACGGCATCCCGGTCGTGGCTTATTTCAGAGATTTAAATCTCGGGCTAGTGCTGTCCGTGCACGGGGACCTTAAATGGCGTGGCGCCCATTCAAACGGGCAGCGGTGATGAAGGGTCTCACCCGATAAATTCAATGCAAAATGAGCATTGTCGAGGCCATACGGTCGCTATATAAAACCGATACATTTACATTTTACAGGTCCTAATAAGACAGAAACACAATCAGTGTAACAAAGACGGCTATACAGGCGGACACTCTTAAATATGTAAGCATCCTGGATACTGGAGGCCATTATTATCAAGGACAATTAATTCTTTAATATCTTAAAGTTGTCACATGTGTGGGACTTCGCTGAGCCTGGTGATCATCGGCCATGCGCATGAATAGTCCATCTACAGGACTCATTTACACATGGCCGACAGCGATGGCTGCGCTAGCAACGCTCAGAGATCATCTATCTGTAACAGAATTCTGCGAACTTCGATGATAAATTAAGTAAGTATAGGCCTAATCTTAATCGTAAACTCACATCGCATATATTACAGTTTTTGTGTAATTAACTTTGGCCCAAAATTGTCTTTTTAATATAATCTTATTGGGCATAAAAGATTTGAAATCTTGTAAGTGATTGCGTTATTACGTATCAAATCAGCCGTGGTCACACCTCACCTTATATTTTGAGGACATTTCCCAATATGCAGGCAGGCATGTCTTAAAAGAGCCTGCAACATTTCAGACTTGTAGCCGAGAAACTCGGATATATAGAAGACAAGAAGAGGAGTCCATTAGGCTATCACCGAGAGGCAGCCACGGAGTGTTAGCGACTTCATTTTTCTTAGCTTCTATATTTTAGAGGATGTTACCAGCCCTCTCCCTCGCCAAACGATCTTTCCACTGTCGGCTTTAGCTAAGTAATAAGTGATACTTGAAAATATGAGCACATGACTCCGTGATTAAATCTTAGGCTTTCTTTTAGTAGAGGATCCGTTTCAAATTGGGGCCTATGCCTTGTAAAATATGATATTGTGGCCAACCAGAATACTTAAAACCAAACGTCATTTCCAGACAATACTATTTAACTAGGTCACCTGATTGTCTTTCTTTAGCTATAGCAAACGTTGAACCGTTCTTGGTGAATGAGCATCTTCAACTGAGGACAACGACGGGAACTGCGAGCCTTTTGATAAACGAAGCGCGGCCTTATCTCGGCCTCGCCTGATAAGCTCTGTTTTGTCTCTTCGTCGAGCTTTTGCTACGGACCGTGCAGGCCTTCTGATAGATCTCGTTTTTCATACTTCTTGATATTACTCGACTTCATATTGGACAAGCTTATACTCCTCGTCGCTGATCACGATGTCCCCGAGGGCCTTCGAGGAGTGGCTGTGGATGCTGTTGAGATTGCTGCTGGCCTGCATGCGGATGATGTCATCTTTCGCCACTTTGACTGAGCACTTGCGGAAACAGGCGACGCCTACAATGTCGAGCAGCAGTTGCGTCCTCAAGGACGAGGCCGGGAACAATCTCGACCCCAGTGGCCAGCACAGCAGCGACTCCCACGCCCATACTTAGAGTGATCCATACTTAGAGTGGCCCATACTTAGAGTGGCCCATATTTAGAGCGGCCCATACTTAAAGTGGCCCATACTTAGAGTGACCCCCGCCAAGCTGGCAACCGCGCCATTCACCGCGTTCGCAGCCCTGCGGTACTTCTTGTGAGCCTCGGCTGCAGGTCGAGGGAAGGCCTCGAGCTCCCGGATTTCTTGTAGGCGGAAAGTCTACGACGAGGCCTTATCTCCAGTTGCCTCATCTCTTTCAGTCCGAATATACGCCGGTTAATGTGTGTGACCTCGTCGGCAATCGCGCCGACGACTCCCGGGTTGGCCAGGTCGAGCTGACTCGGAGGTTGACTGTTGCAAGGGGGTGCTATATTGTCCCGCGGACCCTACTGCCTGTCGTCGTTCTACACCATCGACGCAACTTGGCTCAGGAACTACGAGCATCGTGTCATCTGTCAACTCTGGATAGGAATCCGTTGGTTGGGCTCCACGTGTATGCGTGAGCCCACCACTGGTGACTCTCCTAGGTATTTGTGTGCGTTGTTTCGCTTGCCGACGCACTTTCTGTTCTTAATTACATTTAACATTATTTAGGCTAGGGTAGGAAGCGAATTTGTGAGGTACTTAAAGGCGCTATATCAAATGTCTAGATAACTTAATAACTTATCAACTAAATCTGTCTGGCTCAGAACTTCCATAAGCATTTGCTAAATATCTGTTCTCTTGGATTGACACTGTTCTGTGTTAAAGCACTGTAATTATGGAAGGCGGTTTTGCTTTCAGATCATCCAACATCACAAAATTTGGGATTGCATTGGTGTCAGTGGCATTGATCTTCTCCAAACACTTGGGGCGTGCTCTTCCCTCTCCTGGCAAGGGTACAATTGAAGGGTGACAGAGAACTGTCCTGTCACTGGTATTCATGTGTATGACCATGTGGCCGATTGGTTGAGCACTCGTCTAGTAACTCGGAGAGCATAGGGTTCGAGCCTCCTTCATGAGATGGTCGCTCCGTCAGGATTATAAACAAGTCCTTCATGCACAATTTGCTAATTAGCGCCATCGATTAATGCTTAGTAATTTTAAAATAAGGTGTGTGTGTATGACTGTGGGTATGCGTTTATTCAAGGCCTGCCTGTTCATCTGACTTTGCTGATCTAATGTAGCACAAATTCTTGCCATCGATGACATCATTCTGACATCACTGCTTCGCTATATTCCTATAGACACGCCCTCTTCTAGGCACCAACCCATCGACCGCTGTAGGCATATAAGTCGGGAACTACGAGCGCCAATAACATCGTCTGATCACCGCAGACAACGCTTATGCCCGATTTTAATAACACACTTCTGTTATATGTGGAAGTAATAACAGCGACTGATTCATGCAATATCGTCTGCATTTATGGCCACAGATCGATCTACGTATTAATATATATATATATATATATATATATATATATATATATATATTACATATTACGTACATAAACATTTATTGACCTGTTCATATAAACGTTTTTTGATATAGCAGATACTAAAACTCAACTTCATATTAAACATTTCTTTATGTGTCAAATATGTTATTATAACCACATGTGCGACTAAATTGCAGAGACACTAGGCATAAATAAGTCGTCAGGCTTCAAACCGGATATGCACATTGCCTGCTCTTTGAATTAGCATGACACAGCTGCTTGTTGTCAGGCGATTGGAAGAAACTTCCTTTTTCAGTATACATAAGCAAAGAAACGACTCGTGCATGGATAACACACATGGGCGATGCATGCATTTGCTTAGGCCTAGTATACATAATATATATATACTAGTAAATATAGTATATACATATATATTCGTCGTACCTTAGCAGAATTCCTTAATTCCAGATATACGTGGTATTTTCCTCAGCCGTCACCTTCTTCCTTCTTTTCTTTAGTCGCTTTGGCGGAGCTTGAAGAGAAATCGGTCGCCGTAATCTGGGTGAAAGCACCGCCACCGACACACAGAATTCGAATTATCTGGCATACATCTGGCACACAGAAACACAGCGCCTTTTGTGTGCAGCTTTTCCACGCGGACTTGCACGCCTCCTCCTCCTCCTCCTTCTCTTTCTACTTGTCCTTCTGTCTGTCCTCCTCTATCGTTCTCCTTCTCTGCATGCAGTCAATGATTGCAGCGTCCGTCGGTCGTTTGCGGTCGTAATTGTGGAGATTTAACCCAATTTCCCGGCAGCTGGTCTCTCGCTTCTTATCCGACTGCCTCTCCTCCTGCGTCTTCTCTCTGCTCCTCTGACGGAAGACCAGCGCCATCTAAATTGCCCCGTGGATGCATGCAAGCCTCTCTCTGAAATGCCGAGGCAGAGGAGGCGGCGTGTGGGCCGTCAATTAAGCAACGGCGCGTGACAATCCGTCTTCCTAGGTGCAACAACTGAATCCACGCAATACTACCTCCCAGGCCACCGCAGACAACGGCTCCAGGTATAGATATATGAGAATACTGCTCCATCTGTACGATACAGTGGCTTCCTGTGTACTAGACAACGGCTCTATGTGTATGAAACAACGTATCTATTTGTACGAGACAAAAGATTTATATGTATAACCACGTGTACGAGACAACAGCTCCAAGCGAATCAGACATCGGCTTTATATGTCCCAAACAACGGCTTCATATGGACAAAACAACGACCCACTGTGCACCAGACAACGGCTCCATGTGTACGAGACTGGTTGCACATCGAGATCCAGCTTGAACTCTTTATAATAGTTCACGAAGTGCTATGCTTAAATCAGCCAACCTGCAGCCAACCTTACTACAGTATAATTTTTTGTTTACGTCTAAAATATTCCATTATTATTATTACTGTTGTTGTCGTTTATTTTAACTCGAGGTGGAAATGATCCCTCAGGAATTAAAAATTAGTTTAGGAATATAAAATAATTGAACTCTGAAAACTCAGGCCTCGTCCCAGTAGTTTTCACAGCCGTCTGAAAATGTGCCTTCTGAAAAATATTATTATTTCTGCGTTTACTGTAGTGCCAGGGTAGACGATGGACCACTTGTCTTGTCAGAAGTCTTCTTGCAAGTGGCTGTGCCAGTTTCAGAAACATTTCAAAAGAACATTCTCACTGTATACATGCAGACGACATTTAATTTTGGATCTTGACCTCCTGGAACCGAACCTGACCATACCTGTATCGACGGTTTTGTTTTAGATCGAGCGTCTGTGAGTAAGCCGTTCCGACAATTAGCTTTTTGCGAAGTTTACGATTGCGATTATAATTCTAAAAGTAATTATGGATTGAAAACCCTCAAAATAAACATCCTTAAAATGATTTCGAAGGTATTATATAAAAAACCGAAGAAACAAACTTACTCGAATAACTATTACTAAAACTAACTGAAACTCATAACACAATAACTAAAAGTCAAACGGTCTAGTTATTAATAACTGTAACTAAAGCTAAAACTACATCAATAACGATAAATAATTATAAATAAAACGCATTAAGTGAAAATATATAATAATTATAACTAAAACTAAATGGATAACTAAAACTTCACTAATTTGTACGAGAAAACGGATCCGTGCGTACAAGGCAACAGCTCCATGTGTGCCTTAAATGGCGCCGATTAAAACTGGCAGCGGTGGTGAAGGACCTCACCCGATCAATTCTCTGAAAAATGAGGAGGGTCGAGGCCATATGGTAGCTATAGAAAAACGTGTAGATTTACATTTACATTTAGTAGACAACTGGTCCGTATGTTAAAGACAACGGCGTTGAGTGTTTAAAAAAGCAATGATTCTGCGTGTTCATCAGAGCTTCGTCAATTCCATGTCCATGAGGCAGAAAGTGAGACGTAACGAATATATTCGCTATCGAAGAGAAACATACACAATACAGATGAAGACCCAAATACACGGAAGACGTACATACGAGCAGGAAACACACAAACAGATAAGCAGACAGATATACAGACGCGAAACGTGAGACAGACGAACAGACACGCAATAGTATAGAGACTGACACAGTGCCTGGCAAACACTATACAGCCAGCCAGTCATCCATCCAACCAGACAGACCGACAGACGTAACACAGACAGAGCAGCATATTAAGTCCTGGCTGTACGCTTCCAACTGAGGCACCATCCATCCGTCCATCCGTCCGTCCGTCCATCCGTCAGTCCGTCTCCTCGTCGTCATGCGCACTGGACGTAATTCATGACACCCTGATTACATTATCCACCTTTTATTGACTGGACTGCTCTGTCTGTCTGTCGGCAGCAGTTCGCCTCTATAGCGCCGTCTGTCGACGTTTATTATTTTGTCAAACATGATGCGTCGCAAAGGGCGAGCATCGTCGTGACGCAGGCAAATCGCACGCGATGCAGGTTAACGAACTGAATTTAGTGGTATAAAACGATATGAAAGAGATCGACCTTGACGGTTGAGCTGAAATTGATTGAGGTGGAGAGTTCAGTTGATAGTGGTCCTGGCGAATACGATTGGTCTTAGATTTAGGTTTTACAGTCCAACAGCCATCATGCGAGAGTGATTAGACCTGGGAGTCACTTTTGTCAGCAAATCTGACCCCAACTGTGAACGTAATAGTGCGCTGTTTAGTTAGCAAGTTTTAAGTGCGCGTTGGCATCGGAAATTTCCATAAGTCATCAAATTTCCATAAGTCATCACATACTGGCTGCCACGCATCAAACGCGTGGTGGGGTGGTATGATTGGCTAGCTGTGTCCTGCGGGTTGACGTCACCAGTGATTCTGGCCGACACGCATTTTATCGCGTGCCCTCGCTCGGAAAAACGACAGGCCTACGTTTTGATGAGACACCTGATATTTTAAAATCTACGATTGCGCAATAACGGGAGGCCGGACTAAACCAGTTGGTACTAGTCTGCTCTCTTGGCGGGAAAGGGCATATATAAGGGGATGCAAATGCAGTGAGAGAGTTGAAAGTTTAAGTTACCAATACTGCTGACAGATTCGTGCGTTTAGAGACTGTGACTGTTGCAACTGAACTGTTCGTATAATTATGATTTCGAGTTGAGGCTGTTCTTTCATAAACTTCGTAAAAGAACTCTAGCGGGACTCTTGTAAATCCATGTTTGACTTCTTCCAATTATAGCACCCGTCTTCAATGCGCCACACTGCATGGAATAACTCTCAATAGTTCTTTCCATGACCCTATACACAACACTAGTTACTCTGACTGTTCTTTAGTTACATGGTTCCCTTCTGTTTCCTTTTAAACAGTGGCAATGTGAATGCATCTTTCTATTCATATGGTACCTTCCCAGTCTGCACTGATGCATGGAAGCTGTAGACTAATGCCTTTCCGATTTCTTCTCGCACTTCGACTAAAATTTCAAGATGTAATTCATCTATATATACCTGGACTCTCGTCAGTTTTTAACCTTTTCATATATTCCACCACATTTACTAAGGTACAATATCCGTTACACCACTGCCTACAAATGTTTGTTGGGCCCAGGGATGTTTCCAAGGTCTCCCAAAGTATGTATTATGTATTTCTTGAGCGCTTCATCAGCTTCCACCGTTGAACGACATGGAAAATAAATTTATAAAGCGATGATATGTTCACTCTCTTCGTAATTCAATGATAGATAGACAAAGCCGACAGACAGACATAATTATGATGTAGTCTGAAATGACTCATAAAGGAACCATAACCTACATCATCATGTGCTCTAAAACTGCCTAATTGCTACGTGAATATATCCGCGTACCAACGTGCACAAACACGTACATCACGCGCAAATATACATACAATGTATGTACATAGTTTTCTGTGCATGGGTATATACGAAATTATCCGAAATATAGCAGTCTGATTGGGTGCATGTGATAATAACGGGTCACTTAATCATATATGTACACCATGCTTATACTGATATATATATGTGACTATATATGGCTTTGTATAAATGCGTAGGCGGATGTAGGTTCGAATGTGAGCTAATTTCTGCGGCGCGTTTTCTGACGAGCTTATGATTATTTAGGCATCCGGACAAAGTAACCGATTGTATGTTAATCACAATATAACGGTTGTATATCACACAGACATACAGAGGCAGACTGAAAGACAGAGACATAGACATCAGCAGGAAAAGACGCAACCAGGTAGGCTACCAGCCAGAGAAAACGGCATAAAGAAGCAGACAGAAGCGAGCAGATAGCGACGAGTAGGGAAAGACATAACCACCAACAAAGTCACATGAAAGAGAAAGCCGTATGAGCAGATAAAGCAAACAAAAACACAGGAAGAATTACAGAGAGACAACGACACCTAGAGACAAAATGAAAGAAACAGACATAGACAAAGAGGAAGACAGACGCACATAAAAAACACATTTTCCAAAGGAACTTACTGACACAACGTGACTCTTACCTTGGACGAAACAAGCAATGGACCATCTGCATGACTACAGGAATCGAAAAAGTCACGGAGACCAACAGAAAGACGAAAGACCGAAAGACGAGACAGAGAAACAGAGGCAGAGTGGAAGAGTCACAGAGACTTACGTAGACGTAGAGAGAAACTGACAGAAAAGAACAGACACGCAGACAGACAGCACCGTATAGAGACATGAATATTCTATGCATGGAATATTATATGTATACATCAGAACCAACGCAACCGGATGTAGGTGTAATATGCGAGGTTTTGTCGTCGTCATCGTCGTCGTCATCATCATCATCATTATCATCATATGATGCTGGCTGTTTGCACAAAGGTCTTGATTGTCTTGTGTAAATAGGTCAACATCTCAACGTTTCTGCTTCCATGTGAATTTCACATGGTGACTGTTAGGCTTATAGACCGGCTTGTACATGTACATGTTTATGTATGTACGTACGTATGTATGCATGAATGTATATGCATGCATATATGCATGTGTATGCATATTTGTATTATGTTTGTGCGTATTTATTTATGCATGAATGTATGTATGCTTGTGTGTATGTATATATGACTCAAAAAGAGACCAAAGCCTACCCCAGGTGCACAAAAAGTGCCTAATTTCGATGCTACATTAATGCATTAATGTGAACACACACGCGCGCGACAATATTATGTAGTATTCTATGCATAGATGAATATCATAAGAAACAAATGAAATGTTGTCGATTTCCACATAATTTGTATACGCATACATGCATGTAAATATGACCAAAAACAAGGACCAAAAGATAGCAATGAAAGTTGTTCGAAAACAGTCAGAGATTCATGGACAATCGAAAGCGTGGAATCTGACACAGAAGGTGTCAGATCACAGGGAGAAAAAAAGAACAAACGACCTATAGAGCCTCGTATCTTCTTATCTTAATGATCGTTCTCAACGAGTTGCAATAAATGCATTTTGCTCTGATCCTGTTGCCTTTCGCTCAGCTTCTGTCTTTTGGCGCCTCTCCTTTTTTCATCTTTATTTCGCCCATCTGTCATATTGCACGCATGCATAATACAGTGGTCCAACAAAATGCTGACTCATATTGAATACTACCCCACTATCTCTCTCTATCTCTATCTATCTATCTATCTATCTCTCTCTCTCTCTCTCTCTCTCTCTCTCTCTCTCTCTCTCTCTCTCTCTCTCTCTCTCTGCCACAGATCTCAGATCTCTCAACTAAAACTGAAGTCGTACTCTGTTTGTCCTCTTTTCACATCTGGTTCTGCTTCATTGATCTTGCAATCAACCCTGAAAAGTCAGAAGCAGTTCTTTTTACAACTCATTAACGTATGCAATCTTTCTTTCCACATTCAACTGTTGACCTTGCAGGAACCAAAATCCCGCTATCAGACAAAATTAAAACTCTTGGTGTCATCACTATGACTGTACACGTATCTTCGATTTGCAGGTCTTGTTTTTACCACATCAAGGCATTTCATCACATCAGGCATTCCCTGACTGATGACATGGCTAAAATAGTGTCTTGTGCACTTGTTGGACCAGCCTCCGAAAGAGAACACCCGAGAACCCAACCAACTTTTCTGGTGCGTGGCTCAGCAAGAGTCAAAGCATCCATTGATCGATTGCTGGCATGTGGGGTGACCAAGGAGCAGAGATATGTCGGCTGATCCAAATGCAATGCCTTGTATACTATAGAGGCAGATTTGAAACTCAATTCTTTGCTCAATAGGCAACCAGTGTACAGAATGCAATAGCGGGGTTATATGCTGGTATACTTAGGGGTTTGAGGCATGCAAGATCTAATTTTACGAATAGGGGCCTACTCTATATATTAAAGTGATCTGATTTGCATACGGTTTTAACAAAATCAAAAAGACGCGGTGGAGTCGCAATTTATGCTCGAACTGCGTGCACCTTTGAAACGGTCAACAGTCGAATTCACCTAACTGAACAGCCGTCTTCCTATCAGATATATGGAGTTTTTACCTGTCATTTCTAAGAGGAGGAATTCAGTCTTAGATGGATTCAGGAGAAGCTTGTTTCTGGACCAAACACTACAGAAAAAAGCAAGTAATTGGAGAGCTGATTTAGACGAGAAGCTATCAAATGAAAGAAATAGCTGGGTATCATTGACATATGAATGATAGTCTAGACAGCTTTACAGTGCACAGTGAACTGAGTGGACTGTTGTATAGTGTATGCAGGAGTGGGCCCAGCACAGAACCCCGTGGAATATCACAGTTCAAGGCAGTTGGCATCAAGGTGAGTTGAACAGACTGAATGAGCTCGAGGGCGCAGGTAAGATGCAAACCAGAGAGGACAAACTCGCGAACGGTAAATAGTACAGTTTTAGTGGAATGGTATTTGCGGTAGGCACACTGAAAAGGTAGTTACTGTGGTCCGTGCACGGGAACCTTAAATGGCGTGGCGCCCATTCAAACGGGCTGGGGTTATGAAGGAGCTCACCCGATAAATTCATTGCGAAATGAGCAGGATCTAGGCCATACGGTCGCTGTATAAATTCTATAGGCTACATTTACATTTTATGCGATGAAAGGTGACAACTCAAGCGACTGGCAACTACTTTTCGAGGATTTTAGAGATGAAATGGAGATTAGAGATGGGGCAATAGTTTGACAGATCCAAAAAGGACATGAGCGCTGCGTGCTGCCACCAAACGAGTTCCTTCTAGATGTTAAAGTTTTAGGTAAGCTAACATTAAGGTTGCGGATAGCGGCGCATAGGCTGTTAGAATGAGACTGGGACTTTAATCCCAGCAATCGCTGAATCTTAGCTGTTCTTTTCTGTGTACTTTTGTAATCTGTGCACAAGCGAAAAGAAAAACATCCGGCCAAGTGGAATCATATTAGCCAATAGGTCTACATGCACCACAGCATAATTATGTTGTATTCTACTGTAGCCAATAGGCATACTTGTACTATAGCAAAAATAATTATGCCATACAACGATGTTCATTTAAGGTTATCCTGCCTCACTTGTCAATACCGCCCCAAATAGATCAGGGTAATATGTGTTTTCATTCGCGAGGTCGGCGATCGTTTTCGCTGTGGGTGACGCGTTTCCACATTTCAACTCGACTCCCTCGTGTCTTCTCACCTATTGGTCCGTCTTCCGGGAGCAGTCTCCCCATTACGTTTACCCATAGTTGCATTTGATTCTGTGCAACATACATCTTCAAAATGTCTTAAAACGCACTTGTTTAGAACAGTTAGGTAGAAGTGCATGAAGAGCCAAGGGATGATTTCTCGGTCTCAGCACCTCGGTTTGGAGACGGTCTCAAGACGTAGGCTACCTAGGATCGCGTCTCGGTCTCGGTCTCGGTCTCGGGCAGGGAGTCTCTCGTCTCGTCTCTGTCTTGCGCGTTGAGGTCTCGTGGGCAAGTCTCAACATCCGATGTTTGTAAGAAGTTGAAAAATCGCAGTGTAATTCCCGCTGGTACCAACCATAGAATATAAACAACCGAAATAAGTTTACCATGAAGATAGTTCATTTATCGACGCTTATCTGCAGTCCGCTGTTGTGAATTTCAAATTATTGTCTCAGTTTCTTCAATACACCGTAACAACTTTCTGCTTTTGTAACAGCCAGTAGCAAAGGAGAAAAAAACTAGGTGATAGGTGAATTAACAAAATAAACAGTTTTAAGTTGCCCCTTGAAGGATGAGATTGATGGAGCAGACCTGATTGATAAAGGAATGTTATTGCAAACCGTGGGCGAGGCCGAACTAAAAGCATGTTGGCCAATGGGACTTTGCCCACGAAATTGTCGGCACTAAGTTGCTAACTACTAGTTTGCTATAGTACTACCTGTAGACCTAGAACACCAGAAGAAATCATTGATATTCACATGTGTCTGTCCTACTAGCTTTCTTTTTTCTTTAAATAATTTGATTTCACTGTTGGATGACTCCATGTTATGGGCCCATGGCGGGCGAAAGCCTATAACTAAATGTAGTAGTTTTTTTGTTAATCGGATGTCGGTCCGTCGTCCGATTATTATTAGTATTAACTAAGTTCTTCTAAGGCCATTATTCCGCAACCACGTGCATCTGGAAGAATGGCCAAGATATGGAGAAGCAGGGAAATAAAGAAACAAAGGCAACAGTATATGAGACAATGATGCAACACACTTTTCTATATGGATCAGATACTGGATAATGAGAGAGTAAAGATGAAAGAAAATCATCACAACATCAATGTGTAGGCATTGTCAAATTTTAAATTAAGTTTTCTTCATTATGTTTCATTTCAGAAATCAGAAAAACTGTGATAATTTAGCTGACCGATGAATTGAGCTGATCAGCGGACCGGCAATAGTCCGCGGACCACCGCATCAAGAATCACCATCCTATGAGGAAAACTGGCTAGAGGAAAATTGCAGAAATCTCAAGATTACAAAAGATCAGAAATTATGAAATACGACAACCCGTGGATATGCAGACAACTCTTGTTAGATAAAGTCGTTCAGCTAAGACTCCGCTGGGTTGGTCAAGTGGAAAGAATGCCAACTGACCGTATTCCACAAGATGCAGAGGAAAGAGACGCAAACTCACGACTACCCTGGATAGGACACAGCAAAACTTGGACTAAACATGGGAACATCCCTTTGGAATTTGGTCGAATTAATGAAAAGAATGGAGATCATTTATTCGCACCAATCACCTATTAACGGTTTGTGTCAGGAACTGATGACGAGGATGATTTTTTGAGTATCTTTAAAAGACCGGTAGCATTCAAATAACGAACTAACGTAACATAACTAAAGCCGTTACAAATAGATACCAAGCAAATTATCAAATTATTGAATGATCACTGAAAACCTACTAAAACGAGTCAAAGTTCCCGAGTAGACCAAGAATCGAACCTGACTTTATCTATACCTTCCGATGTTGCTTTGATTGAGCGCCTGTGAATAAGTTTGGGGACTGTTATAGAAACTAGAAATCTCGAACTTACGATTACGATTGTCGAGCCTGTGCTTTGTTACATTACATCTGCCCGTCAGATAGAAGATACGAGTTTATTTGTGCATAACAATGCAAAGTAAGTACCCTTCACTTGTAGGCCTAAATGAAAACGTAAGAAGACTGTTAGGTATTGACTGTAACATACATACAGTAACGGACGTTAATGACTCAGTCTTATTTCGGTCTCGTCTCGGAGGCCAAACGTCTCAGTCTCGTCTCGGAGTCCCTATAGGTCTCGACCTCGGTCTCGTCTCAGACTACTAGGCGAACGTCGTTCTCGTCTTGGTCTCAGGGGGGGACATCTCGGGTCTCGTCTCGGTATCAAGGGTCTCTTGGGCATTTAAAAACGTTATATTAAGTATGTTGATAACTTGATACATGCATTCATGCATACATGCATACATACATACATGCATGCATACATACATACATACATACATACACACATACGTTAATGTTCATTAGGCAGCCGTGCTGCTGCGCCTTTGTGAGTCACTTAAAAGGCGCTATACAAATTTAGTGATACATAAATACATGCATACATACATACATACATGCATACATACGATACATTGTGCCTATAGATATCTAGAACGAAACTGCAACTAACCATCCACTGATACCATTTAAAACCAGCTACTGATGAATGTATTCAATATAATCGTTAAAGGGTCGGTCTTTACGCGTGAGTTGGTCACGTGCTGTTCTTCTTATATGTTAGAAATTTTTCCAATAGATAATTATCGCACATGTACTATTTTCAGTCTTTTAAATAAACTAAGTTAAACATTGACCGAATAGCTTTGCACGCAGTCTTTCTTACAGAGTGCAGATAAAACGCCGAATGCGAAAATCCAGTTAGCCTATGATTACAACGCAGCAAAATGCTCCTCTCACCTTCTTCCGGGGACTTGAGCAGCTGATCGACCTCTGTTTTCCACTTAACGGCTGAACTCTGCCCTCTGTTCAAACCCCAATTTCAAATTCCGGAAATGCCTCCGAAATGCAAGTCAGTCGATTATGCGGGGAAGGTTGGACGGACCCGTGGGACCGCATCTCTCGGAATATTGAGTCCAGAGGTTTACAGATAAATACGCAGCATTAGCCTCTGTTGGAATGACTCCAGTCGCTCGCTGGCCAGTAAGCCTCCGTTATTCCTACATAGAGGCCTCTATACGAATGCCTCTATACGAATGCCTCTATACGAATCTATCGGCGAATTTATTGCCTCTGTCACTCGCGCGGTTGTTCTTCTCGACGCACTTCCAATTAAGGTCAGACGACTTCACAAAATTACCATCTATTTCAGCCAACGATCACCGAGAAGCCTCCCCCCAACCACTGCGAACTCCGTCTCCATCCATCCAGCCGTCCTTCCAGGCCTCTTCATCCGTCCGTCCGTCGTGGCACCCCCTGCACCCATGTTGCAGTCATCCCCAACGGAGAGGGACCAACAACGTGAATAATAAAGACGACGCCAGCGGTCAGCTATTGGTCACCGAATCACCCAACCAATCTTCATATATATACGAATCATATGTGTGTGTATACATAATACTATATATTGTTGGTATATGTACGCATGCACACCATATATGTATATTTACATATATATATAAATGTACATAAACTATATAGGCCTATGCGTATATACGTATATATGTGGTCTAGACAGACAGTTAGAGGGCGAAAAGAAAAGACAAAGATGGGCAACGAAGAGACATTGACTGCAGAGGGGTGAACTTGCATGATTTGTTCACTTATATCTTGTTCCTGTATGTACCTGACAATATACACAGACTTAATCATCCGCGTATACGGTATAATACATGCTGTATATACGAAAGAATGACAATTTCTGGTTTGCTTTATTACAGATTGCATGCGAAAGGCCAGCAATTCGGGTCATATACAATTCAGACGACGATGCGGGTCTATGCCCCCCGCCCCAACGATACATCGTTGTCCGCAATAAAAGATCATGACATTAGGCGTCGTGTCTGAGATATTACAAGTGCAAAAACAGAAATCATAGGACATCCACAGACCAACGCTTGTCTGCCAAGGCCGTAGTCTCTATGAATATTCATACACATTATGAATATTCATACAGAGGGCTACATAATTATGCACGAAACTGTATGCACATGAGTACAAGTCGTTCGTCTCAATCGGATATAGTAGCTTCTGTAGCGCCAGGAATTCTTCATTATAATAATTATCATTTTCTCTGTCCATTGGTGGACATATCGTAGGGGTGCCCATTGCATATTTAATCGTTTCGTGGACCTTGTGGACCCTGTCGACATCCGACCCTCTTTCGTTTTTGCGAATTGTCTTGTGTCATGGATTTCTGTTGTCTATCTCTTTACGGGCCACATTTCTGCCCCCATCTGTCCGACCCTCCTCTTTATTCAGGCTTGTGATTGGCGTGGGTATCCCAAAGCGAGGTTACCACTCTCGTTGGCCAACTGTTTCGGGGTTCCTGTATGATAAATCCTGGATTCAAATTACCCCGCTGCTTACTGCTCTCCATGATAGCAAATTCAGTTAAAACCATAAAATCGTAATCCCGAGATTTCTACAGGGTCCAACGAAAGCCATGTTACGGGAAACAGCTAAAACTGGTCCTCATAAAATGATGGCTGTTAATGCGGTGGTCCGCGGACTTCGCCGGTCCGCTGAGCAGTTCTATGCCCCGGTCAGCAAAAAATTATCACATTTTTCTATTCCTTCGTGTCCCTTTTTCGTATAATCAAGATGAAGTCAATAGTCTAAATAGTCTATATTATGGCTGTAGTCAAATCTGGCCAGAATGACGTCCCCAGTGACACTGATTAATTACAGAGCAAAGCGAAGTTGCTGTCAATGCGTCAGAGGTGATGCCTGCACTGTCCAAGTGGTCGCAGCAATTAAAATAATCCACGTGGCACGTAGGCCCTACCATTTCTTATCGATTGAACAAACCATTATTGTTCGTTTTCTATGCCTATCCCTTTAGCTTGAACCAATATTGTATCGCTATTGCTCTTTCATCAACTATTGAATGCATCGATTTTCTTCTTAAATATTCATTATTGACCAAGCACCCTACCGACTGGACGACTGAGTTGCAGTTAATTTAGGCCATTCGAATATACGAGATGCGGATTTATACCTCACCCAAAGTAGTATATGAAGTTCACTACATTTGACCCAGTAACCCTCTATGGGGTTGTCAGAAACAGAGGGCCAGAAAAGAAGTGCAAACTTGAGGTGGGAAGGAAGACCAGAGACGAAGAGGTGTGCTGTTGATGATGCTTTAAGATGTGAGAAATGGCACGATGACAAGCCAGGCAATATATCACCTTTTGACTTCTGCGACTTGGGTTCAAATCTTAGGTCCTCACGTGAAATTTATAATACGTGGCATTGACGGCATTCCTATCAGTCTTTGAGCCGGATTTAGATGTAGTTGACTGGAACGATTACTCAATGAAGAGCATAGATGATAATCCGCGAGTACTCAGAACGAAAAGCTACTCGATTCCAACAAGTAATCGAGTATTTCTTCTTAAGTTCTTTGTTCTTCACGTGGTATCTTTGGACAACCCTCTGACTAGATGCAGCGCAGCGTGAATAAGCTGGTGCCCTGTGCCCTGTGCTTAGCTTTAAAGTAATGCTATGTTTACGAGTACTCGAGTACTTGCGTCAGCCATATTTGTAGTCTATGCTGGTAAGTCGTCGAAAAGACCATACAAGCAGGACATCCAGCTCACGTTTACACAAAGAAGACTTACTAATTCTGCATTTTGATAATCGATACTAACATGTAGTAGTTATAATACATCATTATATCATCGTAATCGTAAACTCGAGGTTTCTACACAATGCACAATGCATAAGCATCGTCATTCTGCTTTCTGCCCCACCATTCTGGAATAACCCCCCCCCATGCGACAGTTATCCGACCCATCATACAAACTCACCTATGCTCCACCGCTTGCAATTTTTGCATTGACCTTTCACTCAAAACTGAAAACATTCCTCTTCCACAGATCCTATTCTGATTCCCCTTCTTCTTCTTATCCCTCTTTCCGCTCCAATCCCAAACATCACTCACCGTAGCTGCCATGCTGTCTCTCTGCCTGACTCTTGGATCTTGACCTGGAACCGAACACTTTTGCCAACGATTTTGTTTTGACTGAGCGCCTGTGAATAAGCTGTTCCTCGTGACGTGGAATGATTACGGAAATGGGATTACGATTACAATTACGCTTCAATGCAAATAAATGTGACAATTTTTACTTCTTGCGTAAGTGAATAGGCCGTATTCATAATATTTCCTTATCCGAACTTTAAAGTCTATAAGGATAAAGCTTACAATTAGACTCGAGTTCCCACAGTTATGAATAATCATGCCATCTTTGGCATGTTTTATGAAGAACTTTTTTGAAGAATTTGTTGAAGAACGATATTTTAACTGAAGAAGTTAGAACTCTGAAAGGGCCATAAAAGACAAGAGGGGATGGGTAGGTATAAGTTTTAAAAAGAAAAGGTTTAAGAGGAGCGGAAGGAGAGTGAAATGTAGGCCTATAATAACTCTATTTCCTCAACAGGACTATATTTATGCGGCAAGTTTGCACCAGTAGAAAAATGCAGAATTTTACACTAGTATGTATGGGGTTAAATAGCACTACGTTTGCCATGTTCTTTGCATCGTAGTCTTCATTGCCAACTGTTAAAGCGGCAGCTATAGGTTCTATACACCAAGTGTTAGCAGAGTTCTTTTTTGGCATTGTGTATTCGTTAGGTTAAAGAGAATAGCGAACTAGAGTATACATCTAACTCAATGCTTAAAGAAGGACTTCAGACTAAAATTAATATCCAAAACGACCACAGTCAAAAAAATTATTATTATATAATCATACCAACTGCACATTTTGGCACAGGTTCGTGCGGATTCACAGCCATAACATAGGCTCTAGGTACTTACTTTAAAAACCTCTACGTCGGTGTTAAAATGATGTTGGTCCGGAATTAAACTACCCGATTTAGAGCGACTGCTTGTTCAAATGGCAGCCGCAGTATCAGAGTTTACATTTGGGACTATGTGCTCCTGATAACACATGAACCGGAACTTCTTTGTTTTATTCTGCATCTTAGGTCATTGATTTGTTGTCTTAAGAAACGCTGTTTAATAAAACCAAGGATCCTAGATGAACTTTTCACAGTATAAATTAGGTACGGAATAATGTATTGTTTAAGGATACGATGATTTTTAGCTGCGTTGTATGGAGTTTAATTACTTTAGGGTTCAAAGTGATATAGACTGAGGCGCTACTAGATGTATACGATGGTGGGTTCTCAGCATCCGTGTCGTAACCCAGGAACTTAACTGTATGGGTCCGAGTCAGATCGTAGTCGATAAAACTACGGAAACTAGGCTACACTTAAGTTCATTCTGTAGCTGGGTAATCATTTGCTTTCCGTGTCTAAAGTCTTCAGGACTGTAACAAAAACATCCCAGACTGGTATAGATATAGACCCCTGCGCCCACGAGGAGGGCATTTCTAACAAGACAGTGAGTACTGTACATTTAAATTTATTAACGCAGACTAGCTCAAGACTGCTCTGAAAAGTTTTAATTGCTTTAATTTGCGCACTTGTTACCGTGCCTGAGAACCCCCTCACAAAGTCGGAATAGTTAATTTGCCAGAAATACGTTTAGAAGGCAGGTAGGCATAAAATGGTTTAAATTGAGTTCTTTGCATATTTATATTCTTTCTTGTGTTAGCTATTGAACTGTATTTTCGGTTTTATTAAAATGCCCTGCATAAATACTTATTTGACATGTCTGCTTAGTGCCCTAATTTAGAGTGATGTGCATCAATTATTATGCAAATGACCAAGTCATGTAAATATTTACCTTACCCAGTTTTTATGGAGATTTCATTTATGGCAGCCTCATGCTTATTAGACCTTGTAACCATGTAATATGAACCTTTGTTTCCATGTAGGGTAGCTTTGTCTGTTGTTTCTATGCTGAAACGTAGCATCTCGTGCTGGCTTGGCCTCGTGGAACTGCGCAACTGTAGCCCTTTAGGAAATGATGGGCTGTTGACTGTTCAAGTGTGATCTTAAGATGCACTTGTTTGGACTGGCTTACTGACTGATGACATCATGCACTGTTGGTCACTTTAGAGTGGTGCCCTAAAATGCAGGATTATTCTTTTTTGTTAATTTATTAGTTTTCAGCATATCTATCTTTTTGAAAGAACTCACCTGAATAGTATGTTGTGCTGTGTTAATTTGTTTAATACTTGAATTCTACCTTGAGTGGATGCCGGAGAGTGCTTTAGTACTGAAATAATTATGTCATATCATAATTACTTGTTAGAGATACTCAACAGCACAGTGCTCTATTTATATACCAGTCTGTGCAGTTCTTGTTACAGTTTGATGAAAATCAATTAGAAATGGAAAGCAAAAGATTACCGCATAGCTGTTGATTTTATTTATGTTGTGTCTGACTACGTCCATAGTATGTCGTGCGCATAGTTGACTTACTAGTTTGTCATCCTCAACTCCAGAACCCTAGGAGCCAATACATCAAAAGAAAGATTACTTTCTTTTTATTGGTTTCTTCTCTATTTTGCTAAAATCAGAGTTTTACTGTGAAGTATGAACTTCTGTGAAGTATGAACTTCTGTGAAGTTTGATATGAAAAAAATTTGCTTACATCTCACTCTTTGGCATCAACTGCACAATAGACTCAGAAATGCTACATTGCATAGATTTTCTCTTTTTGAAGTTAACATGAAGTATACAGTGGCAACAAAATGAAAAACTTAAATGTGTTTTATTGATTATATTTCAGCTTAATTCCAAACATATATTCTAGACGTGGCTCATATGTAAAGGATTTATAGTTGTTTTTCTTGCAGAAATGAGATTTTGGTTGGATGCTATGGTTGACTGTATGATGCATTACACAATATCTGTCCAATGATTGTCGACTTTTGCAATGGAAGGTTGGACTCCCCACCCTCATACAAAGCCGCTGGTGCCAAAGCGAGCTTGGACACTCCTTCATCCTGGAAGACAACATGTGCGACAGAATCCTGGTCGAAGAAGGCAGCTGCTCGTTTTCTTACTGCAGGTTTGTTTGTATGATTCTATTCCTGTGCCAGTTAGTGGTATTTATTATAATGTAAAATATAATGTTCTATCATTTATGTTATGTCATTTATATCTGTCTACATTGCTTTATGATAGTATTCGTTGATGTAATTTACAGGGCTTTGGTAAAATGCTATAATACTTCTTTTGGTCAGCATCTGCTCCTGAACTACAGAATGAAAACCAAACTCTTGGAAGTTTCTGATATTCCTTAGCAGAATGGATTTCAGTTCTTTGTTGAAAACTGAAAAGTTTATTTATGCATGGTGACTGTCTTGCAGTTGTAAATATAAACTTGAATTTTCAGGTATCGTAGGAATAATATGCAACCTGTACTGAACATGAACGTAACTTAAAACAACAAATTCTTTAGTATGACTGAATAAAACATTTGCTTGACTGTTTGGGTATCAGCACAGATCAGTCAGTATGTGTAGGATATGTTACTGGATGATGGTATTTCGTCTGATTTAATTTTTTTTATGAAATGCCTCTGCTAACTTCATTTGTCACTGCTATTCTGTTTTTTGTTTGTTGCTATTGCACTTTAATATGAAGTTGTGTTTGGCAGAGTTGTCTGGTTGTTGTGTTGGTGATAACAGTTGTGATCAATGTTGCATTCATTGTCAACACTAGTCGAAAGTTACAGCTGCAGTCATCGCAATCAGGTATCACAGGATGTCAAATACAGACGTCAGATATGTAATGTGTTAAGTATTTTGTTGAATACCTTAGACTTAATGAGTTGTAGGAGATCACAAAGTTTCCATTTGGTAAATTTATCCTTTCTTTGTGCCCAGAGGCATGGAAGAAACAAGCTTAAGCATTGTGGCAGCTGTGCACCAACCATTGGGTTGCATGTTTGTATTTTTACATAGGAGTCTGAGTGTTGACAATGTAAAATTCAGGAGGATTTGGACTGTAAATGGTTATTATGGTATGAAGCAAACAGATTTATACTATACCAGGTTCCAGAGTCTATCAGAGGGGGAGCAGCAGGGCCATTTCGCTCAGGCCTCGGATTCTGACAAATGTTTGTGTGTACTGATTATTTATAATAATTTTTCCTTTTTTGCATTATAATTCACAACTGCAATTTAACAGGCTTATGATGTGCATGCTTTGAGATTGGGGCCTTGTATTTGAGATTGGGGCCTCTCTGAATCTCTGAAAGGCCCTGCCAGGTTTATTTAGAAAACTCTCATGAATGTTCCAAGGATGTGCCACAATCTACCAATCTGTCATTATGGGCTGTAGTAACAAATTGCCTTCTGACCAATACAAAACAACATTTTGTTATTTGTCAGTGATGATAAGTTGCCATGTTTATCGGCTTTTCTGGTTACATGGTACAACACCTTCTAGATTTCAATTAATTTGTGCTGAAGATATTTATGGTGTTGTGTTTCTGACAGGGGTTGCCAGTGTTGCAAATGGAAACAGTATGGCTCAGCTGCTACCTGGAAAGAGTCTAAACATTGAAGTCCTATCCAGCAAATCCAAGGTCCTTGTAACAGTTGATGGCACAACAGTATGTTAAAACTTTTACATTTAAACAATTGATTCAGTAGTGTAATGGTGCTAGATACATTTTATTTTTCTATATTTAGATCTACAGGCATAAATGTCTGCCAGCCAAGATGGCTGTTTTTTGTGTATTGTTCATTTTGATGTTCACTTACTAAATCTGCTCGATAATTCTCATTAGTTAGGTAGTTAGTTAGTTATTCAGAGACTTGATATAGTGCCTTTTGAGTACCTCACAAAAGCGCCACCTATGCTAGCCTAAACAATGTTTTAAGTCATTAAGAACAAAATGTTCATTGTTAAACAGACAATGCTCAGATACCTAGAAGAGTCGCTATTAGCAAGCCCCGCACACACGAAGAGTGAAACCGATGGAGTCCCATCCAGAGTTAAGAGTTGTCATAATGTTCAGGGTCTCTAAACCAAGTTGCGTTAAAGATGTTGAATGACGATGGGCGATGATGTCCGCAGTACGAGTTCGATAACTCCGCTGTTCAGCAGCCTCTTGTAAATGACCCGAGGGATTTCTGGAAGTTGCAGTAGCCAGGCAGTGATATTGGTGTCATCATTCTTCATCCTCAGTGCGACGTGAACCAAGAAATCTAAAAGTACTTTCAACTATGGATAGAACTTTGTTTGTTGGGCTATGCATTTGTGCAAGAGCCCACCAGTGGTGAATTTTTCAGTTATCTGAGCATTGCTTGCTTAAAGATGAACTTGCTCTTAATTAACTCTGATATCATTTAGGCTAGTGTGGTGCGCCTAGAGGTACTATAAGAATCTTCAGTTAATTACATTACCTTAATCTAGTTGTAACATACTATATTGTAACTAAACACTGTAGAGCACTCAAGCTGTGGCCTCCAATACGAATTGTAAATTGTAATGCATGGCCTTTGCATCTGGTTAGATGGTCCAGTTTCTTCATTGTCAGGTGATGATTCTGAAGACTTGAAATAGCTTTGTTTGCTCATGCTTTCACTGCAGTTGTTTAAGCACTAGAATTTACGTTTAGGTTTTTGCCCATATTTTGCTAATATTAGAAGAAATTCTTGACATCTGAATATGTAATAATAAAGTTTGAAATAGCTTGCCAGTTCACATGTGCAGGCTTCCAGGGACCATCCTTGTTTAGACACATGATTATTCATATCAGACTTTAAAATATTGTGACAGGTAATTCTGTAATAGTTAAGTGTGAATTCAAAGAATTTAACACAGGTGTTGTGTTGTAAAAATTATTCTGATATTTTGTAGATTTTAGATGATGCAGTGCCTGATGTCAACCGTGGTATACATATTGTTGTTCTCAATCAAGCAACGGTTTGTATCAAAATTGATGGTTGATGTTTCTTGGACTTTAGGTTCTGGCACTTTTTTGTGTACTAGAATTTGTGTTTAGGTTACTGAAACATTTGTTCTAATGACAGAAGAAATTTTTAATGTCAGAACATGTAGTAAATTTCTAAACATTCAACTAAATTCAAATTTTGCAATATGATGTATATAATTTAAGTGGACATTTTTTGTTCAAGGAAAGAACTTTAGAATTTAAAGCAACTAATTAATTCAGATTATGTCAGCTACATTTATTCTTTAGGTAATGGTCAATTTATGTTGACACATCTAAACTTTATGACAACACTTTGAAGTTTAGCATTTTTTGCCAGTTTGTATACTTATGTTTTATGAAATATTCATTGTGTAGCATTTTACTGGAGTTCATTTGTAAGACACCTTAAACTTTTGTGGCATTTTCTGTTACTTTTGCAGGGAAGTGTAATGGCACAACGTGTTTTTGACACATACTCAAGCCACGAGGATGAAGCAATGCTGCTCTTTCTAAACATGGTGTCAGATGGCCGTATTCTTATCTTCACCATCAAGGTCAGAAACAGATATTTGTTTGATGAACTGTTTATATTCAGCTGTTGCAAACCTCTCAAACATGATTCTTGCCATGAGCATTACACGATTTAGAGTTTCAGAGGAAGGGAGTTTGTTTGGTTGAATGCTGACAAGGACTTCTACACACAAGGACAGTGGCTGATGAAAACACATCCACAGTTGACAGCATGTCTGCTTTCTTTGTAAACCCCTCTTTTACAGGAGAATCGTGTTGGGAGTGTAACTTCTGATCCTTGACCAACAATATTATTAACTGTTCGGATAACTTGCGCCTCTAAATTAGGTTAAAGTAATAAAGTAACTGAACTTGGAGCATTCTGCTTTACCTCGAGTCAGCATCAATTTGTTAAAACTTTAATTTTTCAGATTGGTCCGTGAGTGAGACCTGTCTTGGCAAGCAGATGATAAGCCAGTTATTAAAGCATCCCTAATTTTATGTGTAACTAGTAAGTAATACAGTGTAGCAACACTTGCACAGACTGCCAGCAAAGTCTTGCAAGACTCGTGCCAGCCTTTTGTTGGCTGCGTCAGTGAGTCCTGTGCAATACAAGGTCTCAATTACTCAACCAATTCCTTTTTTCCTCAGAACTAGACTCTTGCAGCTGACCAGTCCTGTGTAAGCACCCTCTCTGCTAATACCTGATTGGCCTTCTAAAACTGCAGTTCTTAGGTGTGAATTTATGTCCATTTATGATGAATCCCGACATAAAGAAGTTGCTTGAATATTTTGCACGATGCTGGCTGTTCTAGTGTACTGACTGCAGCCGATGTTCTTTGTATTTGTGAATTTAGGATGAGGGTTCATTCCAGTTGAAGAAGGATGCTCGCCGTCTGCTCTCTCGTCTTGGTAGTGATAAAGCTCTCGAGTTGAACTGGAGAGACACATGGGCCATGATTACAGTAAAAGGAGGTTCAGTGTGCCATCAGACTTGGAGATTTGATTTTTTATATTGGGAAAGGAAATTGTTATTTTGTTATAAATAATGAGGCTAAGAATCATCTCTGATGCATTTGACGCTATCGATATCGGATATGTTACACTGGTTGCTCCTCTGGATGAGAGCTTAGTATTTGATAGCATGGACCTTGACATCTTGCTGACCAGTTTTAGCACTTGTTATGGAGTTAATGAACAGCTGTGGAGTGTCTTTGCTCTTTCCTCGAAGGACAAACAATGATGGCAGCTCGGTTCTTGCCTTGCTACTGTACATTCTGTGCATGGCCAACCTGGCCAAGATCACCACTGCTTTGTTAGTCTGGGTTCGTCAGTGTACTTACTGTATCTGACGTGTCACTCAACTGACGCAGTGGCTTGTCTATCCAAGTTGCAGTCAATCATGACACAAATGAAATGGAAGTCCTCAAATCAGTTGAGGTTGAGTCCAGCTAAGACAGAATTTATATGGCTTGGCAAACAGCAGGCATGTACTAAGGTGGATACAGAGATGATAACAGCATCATTGCCAAACTGGCAAACTCGGCATGTTGTCAGGGACTTTGGTGTGGTTATGGATGAAGAACTGTCCCTGGAGGAGCTTGTCAACTCTCTACAGGCCTGAATTTTTGTCCATTTATGGTATAATCCAGGTGTCAGAGAAATTGCTTAAGTATTTTAAATATACAGACTGCAGCATCAGATGTGTGAGATCAAGGTTATTGGCAAAATTTGTTGTTTGAGGCTGCTGTGACTTTTGTCCACTTCTTAATTCGGACATGCTTGGATTTCTGTAATGCCGTCCAAAGTTCCAGGTATTTCAGCTTCAGTCATTCCTGAACTGCACGACCTGAATTGTTGCCAGCATGCCGAAATTGTCGCTTGTTTCAAGTTAAATGAGAGGCACACTGCAATGGCTCCCAATCGAGGAGAGGATCATGTTCAAGACTCTTCTTAAGGCACAAGCTTCACTATTTGGTGTGGCCCCAGCATACTTCAGGAAGCTCTGCATTCCAGCCAGGCGGGTCGACGATTGCTACATTCTGCTGCCCTTTGGGACTTGCTAGTCCCATGCTGACCTGTGGTGATGTGAGCAGATCATTCTTTCTCATGTATTGAAACAGCCTTCTGGAACAGTCTTCCTCTGAAAATACGTACATTTTCAAGAGATCTCAAGAAACATTTCAACTCATATTAAATTTCAACTTAAATTGCACCTAATTGAGGTGCTGGATTTTCTAGCATGGGTTTTTAAAGTAGGATATTAGGAAAGTTGCTTTCTTTAACTTATGACATTTTTTATGCTGAATTCATTTAGTATGATTTTAGTTTGATTTTTTGCTGTGATATTTAAGTTTTTTACAATTTTGTATTGCAGCTAACATTCTTGGTAAGAAATAATTCTTTGTGAATGCCTGACACTTTAAACATGAACATGAATGAACTTTAAGTGAAGTATTGTGCAATACTGTTGAAGTAAATATTTATTTAAGGCTGCATTTTGTTGCTAAATGGTGTTTGTTCTGCTTTAGGTCAAAGGTATGGTGAGTTGCTAAGTAAGTCACCTGACCTCGGCAGCTGGGGTCAGCCAGTTCTTCTCAATGTTGAAATACCACTCAGGCCATTGGCAGGTTAGCACTGGTTCAACAATCCCAATATTAATGTATAACAGAGCTTCTATTTTTACTGTAAATATGGCACTCATTATCTTATCGTTATCTTAGTTAAGAGCATGTCTTAATTAACACTACACATCTTAATTAATACTACTGTGAGAGTGGTTCTGTAGGTGTGAATCTGTACTAAATCTAATATTGCTGCTACCAACTGTTATTGGACAGGTTCTATTTGCTTTCAAATTTCTTGCAGAGAACCAGTGCAGCTGGCCAGAGACACCAGAAAATGAACGTCGTCATGTATTCTGTAATCGACTGGAGGGCTATGGCAGTGTCTGCAGTTGTAATGATCCGGCTCCTCTGTCATTTGGATCAGAGACAGTGAGCTGAGATTTCCAACACAGTACCATCTGGAGCTACATCTTTGGATGTCTCTTGTTCTCTTTAACCAATTTTTGCATTTAATTCTAACTTAACAAGTTGAATCAAACTCAGTTTTGCTAAATGATGCTACGGTCACTGGATGACTTGTTTAAGGAATAGGAATAGTATATCCAATGGGAGGAGCACTTAATAAGTTTATCATTACCTAAGCTATCTTTCTGTTTTCCTGATATACCTTTGTTCACTTGTCCATGACATTAATACCTTAAGGCATGTGGCTCAAATTTGTTTGGAGGCTAACATACTAATCCCAGTATATTTCTTACTTCTAATTTCTTTTACCTACAGTCATCAAAAATCAAATTACTTCATAAATCTGAAAAGGCCATGGTAAATAGGCATGTGTTAAGCAGATGGCTGAATAGTTTGATTTCAGTGATCTTCAGCAGGGTGCTAGGTAGAGAGTTCCAGGCTCCCAGACTGAAAATCAGCCTTGTTTTGGCAATAATTCTATCATTTGCAGTCAGAGCCACATCTGCCTATCTAATGAATAGGCCTGTGATACTTAATTGAACTGAATTACTCCAGGCTGTTTTGGGATTTTGTAGGAGCATTAAAGTTTTTCGATGGCATTTGCATTAATTAATTAATCAGTTAAAGTCTTTCTAGTTAATTTGGAAACTGTGTAATGGAGATTGATTTGTTTTTTTCCAGATTCCAGACAACAAGGTATTTGATGTACCTGTGGCTGTGATAGCTAGTGATAGACCACACTACCTTTACAGGTAAGCGTAACTGGAGCCTGTTTATGTTTGCCCAAGTCTTGGATAGCTGTCCCAATTCAACACCACAATTCTGCTAAGTTGTTGGTTTTCTTGAATTATTTCAACATTTAAGAAAGCTAGATTTCTCTGTTAGAAATGTGGAATGGTTAATAAACCAATTTGTTGCTTGTGTCCAGCTGGAAAGGCCCCGCACAATACAGCTGAAGTTAGCTACTGGTTGTTTCTTCTGCATTAAATATCTTGGTCCTAGGATGATTTTATTTACAATCTGTTCTCTGATTTAATTACTTGATCTCTTCAATCTGAAACTTGAAGATTCATTTGCAATTGAATTAGGTTAGTTTAGAAAGAGTAAGGTTATGATATAGTTTGAAAGGATTCAGTTAAAATATAAAAGACATGTTTGCCATAGCGTTTGTTGTAGTGGGTAACATTTCTTAATTCGTGTTGAGAGTAGAGATGTAAATTTTGGTAAAATCCAGCCCAGATACTCGAATCCATTCTGAGCTCAACTACCCATCACCGCATCGTTGGATAATAAAAATCGTTAATGGGCATCACTTGAGTCATGATATGCACATAGGCTTATTCAAAGTAAGTTAAGCAGTCACCCACCCACAAGGCCCATCAGTGTATATGACAGCATGCTAATTTCGGTTGACTCCTAGAGACTAAAGAAATTTGTTTTAATACATATGCTTCACTGTTGGTGACTCCCACCCCATGGCTTCACGGGCGACAGACAAACTGCACATAGTTAAACCATGAGTTCATGAATAATGCAGCAATCTGCTTAAAATAATCATTAAATTGATTCTTTGTCGAGTTTCTGGTGTATGCATTCTTGGCCCAGGTGTCACCATTAGGGCAGATGCCTGGGGCTCTGGGTGCCCACCTGCATGCCTGGTTAAGAGTAGATATGTTTTTTCAGAATGTTGCAGTCATTGCTTTCTGCTGACGGAGTCAATCCTGCCATGGTTACCGTTTTTGTTGATGGTTATTTTGAGGTAAATTGGCCTCATTATGATTTTTACAGTGTTCGTCTCGGATTCAAGACTGTTTGGACTAGCAGAATGTTTTTCAAAGCCCTCTGCATGCCAAGCCCATATACTTCATTCATTCATGTTTCTGCTACAGTGAAATGTTACAGAAAGTTGCAAATGTGACAATACCAAAAACAATTAACTGCAAAATTAACTGTTTGTAAAAGAAAATTTATGCTTGTACATGTCATTTGCACAGTGTTAACTTATTTTTGCACCTAGCTCATGGATGATTTTTTTAAACTGAAGATAATTATTGCCATTTATGTAATTTAACCTTAGCTGATACAGTAAAGGAGAGTTTTAAATCTGAACAACCTTCTTGTTGTTATCCCAATCTCAGCTTTTATCATCTACAATTTGACCAAATGTATAAGTGGCATGTGATGTATCTGTCCAATTGGTCATTCATGTTATGTCGTCCATGTTTTAGGCTCCATTGGAGGTGTGCAAGTTGTTTGGCGTTCGTGGAATTCAGCACACACCACTCGGAACAAAAAATGCACGAATTTCTCAGCATTACAAAGCGAGCTTAACAGCCACGTTCAATCTGTTTACGGTACTGAAGATTGTCATAGATGAAAACTAATTTATCTTAAAAAATGGTTAAGTTTGCATAAAAACTGCTTTTAAAGTTAACATATTTTGTAGTAGAATAACGTTTCTAAGTTGGCTGATCTTGTCATATGGATATGTTAAAATGCTAAACTTTGCTAGGCACCATTTCTTGTAAATATTGCAGTTAACAAATATGTGTCAGAGAATCTGTCAGAAACTTTGTGTTTTGAGCATTGCTATTTGGCGATGAGTCCTTGAATGATTACTATAACTCTTCGTTTGGTTGTTGACTTCTTTAGGAAGCGAAGTATGCAATAGTTATAGAGGAGGACTTGGACGTTTCCAAGGATTTTTTTAGGTCTGTGAAAGTTTTTTTATCTTTTCAAAAATATGTTAATATAATTTGTAAGTTTTCAAAAGATTTTAAACAGTGAAAGTATAAGTTTTATAAGGCCAAGTTATAAGTTCTTATTAAAATTCTGTATTTGTTAAGAATGTTGGTTTACTGGGTAATACTGTGTGTTACTGGAGATGATGATACCTTTGGGTTCAACACACTAATCAAATACTGAGAGTGGCAGCATCTAGATTTAAAATGTGTTGAACAAAAATTAGCACAACAGAAAAGAACTGTGAATTTGATTTACTGTTTTTGAAATCTTTTTCTGCAGTTACTTCAGTCAAACTATTCATCTGTTCGATCGTGATGACAGCATTTACTGCATCAGTGCTTGGAATGATCAGGTCTGAGTTTTTCTTAACTACTGTGGCAAGATAACTCAATGGAAATTATCACCTACAGCCATTTATCTACTCATCCACATATCTTGTTAGATAAAATATGTAGAATACAAAATATTTCCCTTAAAAGGTGTCATGGAAATGAAATGCTAAGACCTTAATTTTCTTGCCCTAGAGAGTGTTACAGGAATTTTGAAATATCTGTCCAAACAGGAATTTGAATCCCAACCTGGCAGAACTGTTTCAAAGTGATACAGAAGGCAAGGGCTTTGATGGCTTTTCAGAGAAGACCAAGACGAATGAACATTTTGGAAAATTTAATTGATTTATTTGTTGCAAAAAACTTGTAAACTCTGGACTTACTAACATACTTGTTAATTATCTTTTAATGCTTTCAGGTGACTGGTTTTACTTATAGAACCAAGTAAATATTTTAAAATCAAAACAAACAACAAGTGTTGGAAATCTTTATATTCAAAAGTGCAAAAAATAAGTTCATGTCAACTCAAAAAAGTTATTTTTGAGCATTTGTTGCTATTGATGTCCATCTATGGTTGTCATTAGGTAACACGCCTATAGTCGTTCTGACTGGAAATTTGTTTATGGATATGCCCAATATTCCAATGCGTTGTGTGTATTGACTTTAAAAATTTTTTGCAGTTGTATGAGTGCATCTAATAGTAAGGAGCAACTTCTAGTCCTGACAATATGATACAACTGGATTTCCATAACTGTATTGTCTATGAGTAAATAGAATTTTTAGCTTAGTTAAGATATAACAGCAATTTGAGTATAAGCATATGACCATTTCCTGCAAGCGTAGGGACCTTGAGCAAGTCTTCCATGCACAGATATTTGAATCATTGATTGATGATAGCAACACTACAAATAAAAAAAAATACAAATTCATGTTGCACTGTGTAACATTGATTTGCCAATTTCATGTGACATGTCACTATAGCAATAGTTCCACTAGTTCATCTAGAAAATTAATCTTCTAAGAGGCCTTGCATTTCAAATCAAATGACACTGTATTGCTTCCAAGAAATCCAAAATTATTGTCTGCTTAGATTTGTCCTAATAATTGTGTATTCTGCTTGAAAATTGAATTCACGTATTCGTTGAAGGGTTACGATCACTCGTGTAAAGATCCAGCCCTGGTGTATCGTGTTGAAACAATGCCTGGTCTTGGTTGGCTGCTCAAGCGTTCTCTCTACAAACAAGAGCTGGAGCCAAACTGGCCAACCCCTGAAAAGGTACTTGGATAGGGGATCCAATTTTGTGGTCAGATTTTGATGTTTTTCAAGTGAGGTTCATCTTTTCATGATTGACAAAATTAATAATATGTAAATGAGTGCAGGTACTTGTTTCTAGACCCTTGATTTGGGAACAGAATCCTTGTAGCAGAAAACTTTGAATGTTTAATATCTTGGTCAACAGATATGATTCTGACATAGAGAAATTCTTGAACATGCAGGTTTTTAGTAGGTATTTATCAATACACTTGATGTAGTGTTTATTACCCAAAAAGATCATGAAGACTATGTGCATCAAATTCTAAAACGGTGTAAAATAGTAGAAATGTTGAATAGTTTTGGTGCAGTTTGTCCGTGCTATATCCATAGCTTTTCATTTTCCATGTGCAGCAGTGGGACTGGGATATGTGGATGCGCATGAACTCCGTCCGGAAGGAACGCGAATGTATAGTGCCAGATATATCACGGACATATCACTTTGGCTCACGTGGTGTCAATATGAACTCCTACTTTCAAGAAGTCTACTTCAAAAAGCACACACTCAACACAGTACGACATGTCAAGCTAAAAGACGTGGATAGGTGTGATGGAAAGATTTTAAAATTCTGTATCTATTAAAACAATATATATATTATCTATATACTGCTTTAATATGTGCACTATTTACTGTATATACATACTGTTTTAGTGTTTAAAAAGAAAATATGCTGTTTGAAATGGTACACAATTTATATATGTGAAATTTGATGCTGCTAATGTGGTAGCTTATCACTGAAGACCAAGTTACTATGGGTACGAGCACAGAAGAAAGTCCTGCTTTGTCACAAGATTTCATTACACCAGAAATTAAATGCAAACCAGTATTGTCTTTACAGGGTTTTAATAAGATATCAAAGTAAGTGCAGTGTGCAATTTTGTGTGGGTTTGCTTTTTTGTTCGTTAAGTTGCCGTACGTGTATCATTGCTCATTGTAGTCTACAGAAAGACAAGTATGAAGAAGTCATGAAAAGTCTTATCATGTCTGCCCGGCCACTCAATCACAGCTCAAATCCCTGTGACAATTCATTTATACCTGATACTCAGGTAAATGAATCCATAAGCATTTTGTTGGATTGCAGTAATAATTGTGTAGTATTGTTGTGATTCATTATTGAGGTCATAAAACTCCCTGTTTCAAAATCAGAGTCTGGATGATATTCCTTTTTTGCAGGTGCTGTAACCGGAAAGTGGTGTAATGTAATACTGGTTTGCACGTGAAGTAAACGAACCCTTAATATCAATTGTTCATGAAATTGGCACACATTGCAAAGGTTCCAGTTCCTTTGCAGGCTAAGGAAGAAATTTAATGTGAGAAATTTTATCTGTTATATTCTCATTTGTATCGCTGATGAGCTGATACATGGTAAATTCTGATATTACTTAGTGGTACTCTTATTCTGGTAACAATAAAAGTTTAATACTAAAGAATAGCAACAGCAATAGATATGATCAGTCTTTCAATGTTAATATCACTATTTTCTTAAATTATTTTAATGTTTTCGAAAAGTCAGTATTTCACTGTTTTTTTTTCAGCAAGCAGACCATTGAAAGACAAAATAGATAGTAATCCTGAAATAGACAAATTGGAAACAGTGCTGGTTTTTCTCACAAGAATCCATTCGTTGAGCTGAAATATGCATTAAATCTGCTTTTGTGTTAGCCATAATTTCACTTCTAAGTAAAAAATCTTCTTTTGTGATTGGTCTTTCAGGATGAAACTTACGTACTTTACATACAGATGAATCATCCAGCAGATTTTGCTAATTGGAAACATATTGCTAAAGTTTGCTTACCTTTTTTTCTTATTTCTTGATTAAGCAATGTTTTTAAAATGACTTGAATAAATTATAGTATCTTTAATCCTATTAAACCACTATTGTATTTATAATGCTATGTGATGTTTAGAGTCTGCTGACTTGTCTTGGATGATTTTCATGAATGAGCCTAGGCAGTATTATCTATCTATCTCTTCTTTTTCTTCTTTACTTTCTCTCTTCCTGTGTCTGTTCATTCTGCTCAGTTGCTTGCATCACTTCATTCTCAGCTGAAGACTTACCTTTTTCAAATTGCTTATCCGCCACAGGCTGCTTCTGTGTCTTAACAAACTGATCTTCTGGATATTGACGTGATTGTGGCTTGGTTTTGGTGTGCCATTGGTTGACGCCTTGTGCATTAGACACTGACACGATAGAAGTTATGAATTAATAATAATATCATTATGTGTTTAACTGATTTTTCATGATCCATTGAGGCAGGTTGCAGGTCCAGAACTGAAGAGTTAAGTCTTCATTTTGGAATGAAATGCTGGACTTATTTGCTAGCAGGACTGACTACTATAAATGAGCAACATACTTTGATGACTTTTGCTTAGGTTACAGCTTAACTTTGTGAAGATGCTTGCCAAAAGATACTTTAGTCCTTTGGCAGAACTACAATAGATAATTTAGGATATATATTTTTAAGTCTGTAGGCTTGTGACAGAATGACTTATCATGCTTGAGCCAAGTTATGAAACAAAAGACTGGTGCGATAACATTTTTGTTATGAATGGAAATATGTTGCAAATAGTAGTTACTGAATTATGAAGTAGCATTCGGGACACGCTGTGAAAATAGCTTTCAGAGGCAAACTGGGTATGTTCATGCAGTGTTCTGCATGAATATACTCAGTTTCATGATGAGTTTAACTGTGGTGATGTTTTGTTTGTTATTTAGTGTTTCCGTATTTGGGATCTGGATGTTAGAGGAGTTCACAAGGTAATTTTACACCTCACTGCTAATATTTCGCATTCATCAGCATTTACTTTTATATGTTCCCTGATGGATCATGCTTAAATGTGCTAAGATTAGAATGACTATCTAATTTTGGGAGACATGACAGACTGACGAATAGTAACTGAATTATAGAATGCTTTGATGAAATAGTAACTGAATTATAGAATGCTTTGATGAAATAGTAACTGAATTGTAGAATGCTTTGATGAAATAGTGACTGAATTATAGAATGCTTTGATGAAATAGTAACCGAATTATAGAATGCTTTGATGAAATAGTAACTGAATTATAGAATGCAAAGCATGCACAAACATTGCTCTGTTTTTGTTCAACTCAGTTTTCCACAGTATGTATCCACTTGCCTGTTCCTTGATGTCATTCAGGTCCTGATCGAAAACTTCACCTTTATTGTCTTGCTTATCCACTGTGACCTATCTTCTATTGTCTCGCACCTCTTGGATTTTGATTGGACCTCACCAGATCAGATTACACCCTCAGTTGACTCCCAAGCATCCCTTAGGCAGGTTGTCATTGTTGATCTCTTAATCAACCTGTTACTACAGTAGACTCAGCTCCTTCATCTATTCACCATCTTCTATTCATGTAAGTTTGTTTTAGAAGTTTGGTAAAACTATCGTTTTATCATGTTCCTGTTTGTGTTTGCAGAGTTCCTGGCGAATATTTCTCAAAGGAAATCATGTGACAATAGTTGGAGTTCCTACATCACCATATTCGTAAGTAACATCAGAGTGCACTTGCCATAGCAGTGCCTGTTGCAATTGTCTGAGATCAGATGGTGAAGTTTGGACTTGATAGTTTTGTGGTGCAGTTAATACAGTTTCAGTTTTGTTTAGGTATAGTAAAAACTTACTTTTCCAGTGAATTAATGTAATTGGAATAAGCAAGATGCTCATAAGCCATCATCCAAAGTAAGAAGAATTTGAATGGGGTTTAAACAGTAAAGTAAGATAAATGAAATGCTTTTAATCTAGTAATCAACAAGAATGTCAAAAAGTTTAAGTGAAAACCCCTTATGTGAAGCTCGGCCAGTGACTTGAATTTTTTCTTTACATTTGAACCAACTTATGAACATTTAAAACATTGCAGCAAATGCATTTGATTTAAACTAAAGTTCCTCATTGAAATTTCATGTGGTTATTTGTGAGGATTTCAGTTAAATATAATGGTTACTGAACCTGCTTGATTATTGTAATGACTTGCAGGTACAAATAAAATTAAACCTGTGAATTGCACAGCATAGGATGGGACTTCTGCCTTTACCAGGTTGTCGGTACAAAGAGTAACCTTTTATTGCACCATCTGTGAGTTAGATATTTGGTAATATGTCTACCCATTAGTAGATTTTTTTATATGTATAATAATAAGTTTATTTGATATTGTATTTTGATATTACAGTGCATACATGCCCACTGGATTTAACCCTCTTCAGGTCGAAACGTCAACACCATCATCGTCACAGTCTAAATAAGAGCACTACGTGGGAATACAAGACGATTATCCAGAAAGTCTTACTTCTTGGGAACCAACTTCTGGTTGTTGTTGTGGCTCTTGGTTTCAGACGTTACTAACAGTGGATGCATGTGCATTACATATTCACTGGAACGTCCTTGTGATGCTACATTTAGGAGCGATGTAAAATGTTGCATTCTGAATTACAGTGAGGTTGTCGTTATGAGCTGTATTAAATTCAAGACCTGCATCCCAGACCATGTTATGTAAGAACTCGCATTATACTGATGTGTGTTACGAGGAGGTTCGGGTATGTGTATGCGTAATAGACAATGCCTCCGTATTTATGTAATTTATGTCTAGTGTATCAATTTCAGACTTGGCAATCTTTCACTGCTTGTTTTTGAGTCTGGTGATTTATGGAACTGTTGCAGATGTGAATTTTGTAGTTATTTTTAGGCATCTGAAGACGAACAGGTTTTACTGAAAATTAGTATTAATTCGCTTTTTAGTCGCTAAACTAGCCAGCTGGTTAGTTTATTTATTTAGCAAATGTTTTTATAAGCTGCATATTTTGAATGACGTTCTATTTTCAACGTATTTGCCTCATCTCTTGACTGCCTCCCAAAGTATTGATAAGGGAAGCGTGATTTCAGTTTCCGCTGTAGGGTAGTAATTGTAATTGTAATACACAATTGTTGCTTTTAGACTGGCATTATGCCAGGAATAATTTTGCTCAGATCAGCAAGTGCTCTAAAGAATCGATTCTCGTAAAAGTTTAGATTTATTTATCACTTACTGGTACTGACTGCAAAAGATTTTGTTTCCTAATAGGCTACCATTGTGGTAGCACCACTTTTTGTGATATGGTTATTTCAAACAGTCGTGTGATCTTTTTTGAAGTGATGTAGAATTTGACATACTTGCTGTATTTTTTGAAGATTAACTGGAAAGTAATTAACTGGTTTCAGAAGACTGGAGACTAGATTGGAGAGAATTTTTTACTTGTCTAAATGTCTTTTTAATTGGTCATATAAATAACAGTAGCATAACAGGTTAAGTTGGATCGGTCAGTGAGTTATGCGTAATCAAAGTGAGTTAAGTTCAGTTTTATTAACTGAAAGTTTAGTTGTTTGAATCAAAATCTGTTAAACTGAGTGACACTTGGTCATATGAGTTAAATGTTATGTGATGTGTAGCTACAAGGAAGGTGGAAAAAGCTGTTGAGAAAAATTTAGTTAACTAAACATTCATTTGGAATTTGGTTGTGTTGAGTGAATTGTTGGGCTTTATTATAAATATAATGAGAAGTTTTATCATGTCAGTGATTGAGTGACTGCATCTTTTATTGTTGCATCAGGATTGTAGGAAGGTAGGAATGTTGTCACAGTTTTTAATTAATGGGGTGCTGAGTATTCTAGGTAAAACCCAGAAATGATGCTTTTATGCCTTGTAAAAGTATTGGGTAATGTTTCTGTCTCTACTGTTTTTTGTTTTACTTATGCTTTACAGTATTTGTCATGTGCTTGATGTAATAGAATTGCCTTTCTCTTAGAAAGTGTGTTGTTGCTGGCCTTAAACACTGTCGTTTACAGGATTTAATCATTTTGCTGTAGAATTCCAGTTTGCTACATTTGCATAATTTTAAATAATTAGATGGCTTATAAGTTTTATTTTAGTCATAGTGAATTTATTTATAGTCAACTAAAGTTTAGTTGCATCATAACTATCTTATGATTGTTTCAAACAGAATTCAGTCTTTTGTGAATTACTTGCATGTATCGCATGTACAATATTTAACATATAAAATCTGCTAATCAATTTTTAAAGTAATCTCAAATATTTCTAATTGAATTTTTTGGCTTGGTAACCAGATGTTAATTCATTTTTGCCACAACACTTGTTTTGTCAACTGTTATTTTTCATTACTGTTAATTAGAAACTTCTATTGTGCCGGTGTCAAGCCACGAGTTATCAACCGATGATGCACCAAATTGAAGCTGCAGTTAGGTTAATATTCAGAAAATCAGTAGTACACTGAAAGAAAGAGGCAGCCTGTGGCAGATAAGCCAGTTGAAAATGTGTTAAGCTGAGAACAGAGCGACACCAGAGACTGAGCACAATGCACAGATGCAGGAATGGAATTCTGAAATTTAGGTCCAGCAGCCAAAAATTGTAAAAACAACTACTGTTATTTATGTTTATGCTTAGGTAAGAAATATGCGAGTGGACATAAATATTCCTCAATCCTTGATTCTAGAGATTTTATTTGCATAATCTGTGATGTGCATAATGATCATTATGGTAAAATAAGGCAGTGGCCTATGACAAATTGAGAACTTTTGCTACTTACATATTTAAGATTCTTTTCATTATTAAACCTGTTCTCTCTTCCTATGTTTGGCTAAATTGTCTACTGTATGAAAATCTGTGCTATTTAAATTTATTGTGATGCTCTTCTATGAAATTTGTGCAATGTTTGCTAACATTTTTGTTACTACTGTTTTATTTTATTTTCTGGAAGTAAAGCGTTGATCCCGAGTCTTTTTCTGCTCAGCTGAATCTCTTAAAATACTGGTGCCATTGAATTATTCAGTGTCCTTAAATGTTTTGGCTATTGTACTTTCATCTGCATTTGATTTCTAACTCTAATCAATAATAGAATTGTACTACGTAATGGCTTTATATATATAGACGTCTATTATCAGTGAATATGTGGAAATGTAAACTAATAATGTTGTGAATTCTGCTGTGAGCACAGTCCTTGTTAAGTTCATTTGAAATTGATTACCATTAACTCTTACTGTATGTTCGGTAAATGTGGTTAAGAATTGGAAATGTTATTATTCTTCTGCAAATTATTAAATAAGATGACAATTTGTGAATTTAAAATTGTTATTCTGTTTCTCTTGTGAAGGCAGAATATTTGGCAAAAATGCTGTTGTACTGCAGTATTTCTTCATTAAATTTTAGTTCCTTTATGAAGCTTTCATTTCTGATGGCACTACTAATAAAACTCTTTAAGTTAAGCTTTCTTTTGTTGTAAAAATATTTAATCTAATGATTATGGTACTGGATGACATTTCAATTGCTCATTATGGGTGTTGTTGGATCTGTGATACACAGTAAAGACTTAGCCAAGCGGGACTCCTTCATGAACTCTGATAGCATCTGAGAGTTTGCTTATTAAATGACAATTTTACAAACACTAATGACCCACCATCTTGCACCTGGTTTTCAGTATGAAGAATGAAAACTGATTTTTGTATAGCTCATATTTTCCTCCATGGACCAAATTTTACCAACTATGAAAGTTAATGCCCATACTTTCACAATAAATGTTCATGTTTACTGCTTCACTGAAAATTTCATTCAGTTTGACTGATTTACTTATTGTACATGCCTAATTTTCACTGTATTTAACTGCAGCACTGTGTGCTTTTGTTTTATAAAAGTTAATGAAACAGATTTTTAATGTTTTATTGTTTTTAACGTTCTCTGGATTTAATTTTCAGTAAGTCCATGAAGCGCCACCACTCTTTCATAATTGGACAGTAAGCTGTCTCGAGTTTAGTGGCTTTGTAGATCTGAATGCAGTTAGCAAGGTGCTGACAGAGAAGATTGTGTTCACTTTGAACTTTTAAATGAATAAAGTTCCTGCAACAGCATTAAATGGGGGAAAAAATGGAGTTGAGTACTTGGCTAATTTATGCCGGCACTTGTTCAACAGAAGATTCGGCCAAGGAACAGATGAAAATTACTGTACATAATTCATCATGCTTACCTTTATCATTCTTTTATTATAGTCAGTATTGTCTTGATCATCATTGTTTGTCGATTTCCCTGTCATCGCTTACAATCAGTAGTCCATTTGGTGGAAACAAGAGTGATTAACTAGGGCATGAGATTAGCAGCACTGTTTCATTTTAACTGTAATTGTTCATTGGGAATTGTCTTGTTTCATTACTGTCATCGATTGCTATGCAGCATGTTATAAATGCAGACAGAATGCTTTAAACTGCTTGTCTGGTTACCATTTCACAGAATGTATCAAGCTGCTTATGTGGTACTTTCTTATGTTTTGAAGTAGATTGTTATTTTTATGTATAGTCTTTAGGCAGATTGCTTGTATTGCTTTGAATACTGTCATCTTAATATGCTGTTCGTCTTTTTCTGTGTTGTGTCATGGTGGATTTAAAACTGTTGCCTAACTACCGGTAGCTCTGTTGCAGTTTCAGACACTCTGAATTTTGATTTACCCAAAAAACAATTGACTTACAGGGTGGACTCTGTCATTTAAGCCACTTACTGAAGGCACAGGCATGGAGTAGTGCAGTTAATCGTAGTTATTCTAACTGATACTGTGATGTGCAGTTGGCACTATATATGCTTTGTGTATTAAGTCAGTTTAACAGTGTAATTTCTGGTTTTTCTATGTGTAGTTTTAAATGTTTCTGTAATAATTTGTGCATACTGTATTTCACTTTTGATCTTGGTTTCCTTCATATCTTTAGGTAATAGTATACCAAACATTAAAACAGCAAAGGGTGGTTGATAACATTTGGCCATAACTATGCCATGGGTTTCAGGAAATTACCAGAGATTGTTTTGGTTTGATTGCTGCTGCAGAACTTGGGGTCTTCTCTTAATTTTGTTGTTAGTAAACTCATGCGTTTGATTGTCTTTTGTTTATAAATATAATTAACTGTCGTGTACTACCGGTGCTCAATGTTAAATTTACATTTCATTCTGGCAACTTGTAATTTGTGATCAGGGGTTGTCCACTGGTTGGCATACTGATGTGGTTTAACTCTAGCCCTGAGGTCCTTCAAACTTCAGGACAATATCTTTGAACTAATGTGGAAAGTTATGTAATAGCTGTAATGGTAATCGGACATCTACAGTGCAAATCGTTTAACATGAAATACAGGGGACTAGCATGAACAATTGGTGTTAACGGAATTTCGTCTTAACCGTTTTTCAATTCCAGTTTTTTAAATGTTTAACATATGCAGGTACTATAGTAATATGCAACAATCATTGGGTATAGCACTTTCTATGCATTCAAACAAACTACACAAGACTGCACAAATTCATTAAAATTGTTCCCTACATAGTAATTAATATAAAAGATAATTAAAGATGAACTTGTAAAAAAATTTAAGAAAACTACTTTAAAAATCAAGTTCAAATCCTATGATGACAACACTGCCATGCTTTGAAAGATGAATCATAGCAAAGATCATCTTGGAGCCCACATTTGGTTGGCATTGGCCACAACAGGTGACAAACATCTACCACAGGCTCAGTAGGTTAGTACTTAATGCTGCATAGTATATTCTGTTCTACGTTAAAAGTATTTAACCACGGATGTTGAGAGCTGGTGAGGTTATAAAGGTCAAAATGTCACAGTGCATTAAGCATTGATGCGTCTCAACAGTCTGCTGCAGGACATGCCCATTGATTTCTGTTTAGAGGTACTGGAAGCTATCTATTGTCTGCTGAAAGACAGATTATTGCTGAGTTAGGGCAAAACGCAGCAGACTGCAGAAGGGATTTTATAGACTGTTATTGAGTACATGAAACGAGCCCGAGCCACATCAATGTTAAGGGCCAAGGACACCTTTGATGAGATGGTTCATTCAGTTGATTCAGTAATTTATATAGTGCCTATTCAAGAAACATGTACTTATCACTCCCAACCCAACCCCAGCGGAAAAAAGACGTCAACTGGTGAGAAAAGGTACATGATTTGCCCCAAACATGAGGCGCAGCCGACTGCTATCTAATGCCTATTGTAAGGTAGTTGGCACTCATATACTGAGGTAGAGGACATTTATACACTTGCATTCGTACGCTTATTTCCTAGCATGCTCATCAGTTAGCAAGCAATACTCAGATAGCTAGAAATGGAACCAGTAGCAAACTTATGCACACATGCCAAGCCCATCCAATGGGTTCTTGTCTGAGATGACAAATGACACCACGTTCAGAGTCCCTGGAGCAAGAAGCGTCGAAGATTTAGAACGATGACGGGTGACAGTGATGGCACCACTGTCCAGTGCAGCCCCTTGTAGGTCATAGAAGACGCTTCTGGACATAGCTCGAGCCATTGTCAATCTGTGACAGGAACCCATTTGATCGATGATAGATCCCCTTTGTGATAGACGGTCGATGCCATTCCAAAGCTTGTCCTCACCTCTTGATGGCATAGAGGTCTGCAGGTGTCGGCCGAAACCATCCAAAGGTATACAATTCCTTTCACCTTACCACTACTGATGCTTAGTCAAACTACTATTGTGTTTGGCAAATACATGTCTTGACTGTTTAAATTTAACCCAGTCATGTTGGATTAACAGGATGTCTACAGATGCAGTGAATAAACAATAAAATATTTTTGTCTTCAAGTGCCCTGTACTTTTTATGCATGTGCTAACGACACTGATCACTGTATCAGTAAATAGTTTTGTAGACTTGTATTAGGAAATCTTTGATCTCGGTTCTATCAAGTGTATCATTTGTGAAATTAAAAAGCTGACCATCCAACTTTATCATTTGTCATATAGCTAGTATTTCATATGTGGGCTGTAGACAAACACAACGCAGTATTAAACTGTTGGTTAGGATTGCCATAACAACGTACAAGTACAGAAGTGTGAAACTCAGACTTGGCTGAAATTGTCATTGTTTGACCATGTTACAAAAAGCCAGATAAAGACTTTTTAGGTCCTCCATGCAACCAAATTGTGGCCCAACCAAGAATGTTTAGCATAACTCACCACACAATTTATGATGAACCTCCCATGGTAATTTACCTTTTGCAGGGGCAAGGGCAACTAAAATGCAAATGCCACCACATATGCTTAACTTGTTTTTCTGTTGTCTTGGTGTAAAACACTGGCTGATAACTATTTTTAAACACGTTGGTACAGCATTTAGGTTGTTTAAGATAGGACTTTACTGTTCCAACTGCACACCCCAGCAACACCAAAGCAAACTGATATCCTTGATATGTAGTTAGTGCCTAATAAATTTTACAAAATTACATTTTTTCTTCTGACTCTTACTTATGCTTTATGATGTAATCAGTTGCAGTACCTGTCTCATCACTTGTACTTTGGCTTATTAGTTCTTTTTACATTTCATGTAATAAAGAAGTTCTTTCAAGTTATAACAGATGCCTCTAAACAGTGTTTCACCTACTAGTACCTCTTTATTTCCAAGTCTAATTTTTTCTTCATGTGATTACTTATACTATAAGCTCAGTTGTCCCTTTAAACAAGGTTTTGTGAAATAAATTAAAGTAAATACTTACAAATGAAACTTGTTTTTATGTACCTGAAAGTAATAAAACTAATAAACTGCCTATTTTCTAACTGTACTGTCAAAACAACTTCAAATAATCAGTTAAATGTAGAATATCCAAATGGCACTTCTTGCCAGTCATATGTTCACATATGCATCTAGTCCATGCAAATGTCTCACAAAGGACAATTGATCCCATCTTTTATAAAATATACTTTTATAAGAATTCAATTTTTTTGAAGACTGCTACAAACTTAATTCATCAATAGAGTACTGGTGAACGGTTTTCAAAAACAACTATTAATTATTGTCAAGACTCCCTCAATATCTCAGATGGTCAGTTAACTGTCCACTGTGAATCTTTCCACAGTTCATTTCAAGTTCTGTGTTTCTGAGCTTATAAAGAACTGGAATACTTCTGAGGTGGAAGACTTAACCCGAGTCCATAAATCGCTAGACTGCCATGGCCATCCGTATTGGAGGATGTGGGTTGTAATCAATCAGTTCAAAGTCTTCATACTTGAAGTCCTCAATGTCCTTAACATCTCGTAGGAGCTTCAAGCGAGGAAATGGCCTTGGCTTTCGTTTCAGCTGGTCCTTCAATGGTTCAATATGATTCAGATAGATGTGAGTATCACCCATGTTGTGGATGAACTCTCCTGGCCTTAGACCAGTCACATGTGCAATCATATATGTCAAAAGGGAGTAGCTGGCAATGTTAAATGGCACACCAAGACCAACGTCTGCTGAGCGCTGGTACAACAGACATGAGAGCTCTCCATCAGCAACATAGAACTGCACCAAAGCATGGCATGGTGGCAGTGCCATCTTGGTAAGGTCTTTTGGATTCCAAGCACACATAATTATTCGTCTGTCATTTGGTGAAGTTCTAATCTTCTCAATCACATCCTTAAGTTGGTCGACACCCTGCCCAGCGTAATTATGATGCATGTCTTTGTAATCGGCTCCTGAATGCCGCCATTGGAAACCATACACTGGTCCAAGGTCGCCTTCTTCGCGATCGTGAAAACCAAGTTTGTCCAAGAATGCTCGTGAACCATTGGCATCCCAGATGTGGATCTTTTTCTCGGCCAGCTCCTTGGCATTTGTTGATCCTCGAATGAACCACAACAGTTCTTCTACAACGCCTTTCCAGAAAACCCGCTTTGTTGTCAGAAGTGGAAAAGAGTCTCGAAGACTGAATCTCATTGTGTGACCAAACAAAGACTTTGTTCCTGTTCCTGTACGATCGTCCTTTTGGATTCCACAATCCAGTAGTAGTTGTATAGTATCAAGATACTGCTGTTCTTCCTTATTCTCCTGCTGACTGATGCATCTATCAGAGTTGTGGGCTGGCAAAGACTCACATTCCTTACTTTCATGCTGATTGATGCATGTCCTGGAGTTGTGGCCTAGCAAGGATTCACCATTACAAAGCTCTTTTCTGGTATCACCTTCTGCCAGCCCAGAGACATTCACACTGTCAAGCATATCAACTCAGAATAAAACAGTGAAGAATAAAACAATGAAGAATAAAACAATGAACTACTGAAGCCAAACATGAAAGCTAGTCTTGTTCATTAAGGTGTCAGTGCTGATTCTGAGCAGATTTAGGCATGCAAAGAACTGACGATAGTGAAACATTAACTAACTAGTTTTTTGCTTACAGTATCGCACACATGACAATTAAATCTGCTGCCTTTACCAGATTCATTATAAGAACTGCTTGATAAGGAGATGATTCTCAAATTTAGAAATTTGATAGCCAAGATGTTCCACTGACAACATCTGGAATATTTATACAGAGGTTTGTAAATATAGGTCAAAAGTAATCTGTGGCCAGACTGCACAAACACATTAGTTGTCTATATTAATAAAGTACAGTCATTTCTGTCTCAAACAGACATTTTTGTCTCCTTCTCGTAAAACACCTCACTAAATGTCTGACTCTAAGCTACATCATCTGACTCTAAGCTACCTCATCTCTTATCACCAGCCAAACTATGAAAATTTTTTGGATACATTTGCTAGTAGCTGCTGTTTGCAGATATTCCTTAAAATTTTAGTACCAGAGGCAAAAGTAGGCCTAAATGTAAATCTCAAGCCTGCGATTGCGATTTCTTATGCACTGGCTGATTGTTGGGTTTCGCGCCTTGGGCGTGGCTTCATACAGATCACTGGCTTCACCATCAGAAGCGGGTTAGTAGAAGAAAGTGCGGTACGAGTCTTCGTCTATTCTACGTTAAATAAACGTTATGAAACCTAATCTACGTTTAATCAAAAAGCTTTACCTTGTTTGCAACGACATTTGTGATTTGTCCCACGAGTTCACGACTTATCTCTCGAAGACATCGGGCTTCCGAAGCTTCGCGCCCTTATCCACTCGGCCACATCGGAGCCATCTATATATAGATGGCTCTGGGCCACGTGTGACTCGGCCTATTTATATACAAATAATTATATAGCGTATTTCTAAACTTCACGAAAGCGCTGCAATATGACTATCTATCTAACAATTCTAAAAAGGAGCGTCTTAAGATAATCTGAGGGTGTTTCTTGAGCTGCTTATGGAGAAAGAAGTGGAATTTACGCTGGAAGGTTCCAGAAGGACGGTGCACCAGAAAGCACTGTAGGATTACTTAGCGCCCATTTAAACGGGCAGCGGTAAATGTAAATGTACACGTTTTTCATAGCAACCGTATGGTCTCGACACTACTCATTTTTCACTGAATTTATCGGGATAGAGTCTTCACAACCGCTGCCCATTTGAATAGGTGCCACGCCATTTAAGCCCGAGAATCAAATCCCTAAAATAAGCCACGATTGGGAAGCGAACCGGCACCCTCACGCGCAGGGTTCGGTTCCAGGTCAAGATCCAGAAGTCGGGCAGTCAGACAGTCGGACCTAGCGCTGCCAGTAATCGTAATCGTAATCTCGGGATTTCTACAGCGCTCAACAAAAGCTAAGTCGCGGGAACCAGCTTATTCACAGGCGCTCGGTCAAAACAAAATCGATAGGCAAAAGGGTCAAGATCCAGGAGTCAGGCACTCAGACAGTCGGACGGCTACGGTGGATGCTGTTTGAAATTGAAGCGAGAAGAGAGATGAGGGGAAGAGGAAGAATCAGGATAAGATTTCTGGAAAAGAAGTGTTTTCAGTCTTGAGTGAAAGACCTGCGCAGAAACCGAAAGAGGTGAAGTGTTGGTGAGTTCGTATGACTGACCAGACAACTGTCGCAATTCTGGCGGGAGTGGTGGAATTACCTCACATACGCTGAAAGTAAATCTTTTATAGATGCGGCTCGACTCTACCACTTTTGAACTTTTGCTTCGGTTTTTCGGAACATCACGACACGATACACTCCTATTTCGATGACCGTGCACGATATCGGTTTGGCAGCGGTGAACGGTCTCACATCACACTTTTGGCACTTTGTACACGTCTCAGCGGCTTAGTGGCTGAACGCAGCAGGTTTCACTATGGGTCAAACTGAATGTGTCTGTCTGACGGCAAGTAACGAGTTTAGTGAGGCATTATGGCAGATTTATCGGAGAAATTGTTGAATGTTTTAGCGGAACGGAATGAATTTGATACTTTGGAATTGTCAGAAGAATTACAGTTTGATCACCAGAGAGTAGTTGGCGCAGTTAAGAGTCTTCAGTCGCTTGGCAATGTATGTAAATTTTGCGTTTTCTTTATGGCATGGACCCTGTGTTAAACCAGCACATTATCGCTCACCTGGCTGATGCAATGCCGGTCTGCCAGCGTTACGGGTAACAAGACGACGCTGTATGGTTCCAAAATATTTTAAAATGAGCATAAGTTGCTATTGATGTGTAATTTTTTTTAGCTGAAAGAGTGTTTTGGTTATGCTTTTGGTTATGTAATACTGCCATATATGTGAAAATCTAAGGACTTTGTAAACTGTAATTGTAATCAGGAATTTGTAGCGCCTTTTGAAAAAAAAACTAATCAGAGGCGCCTCTCTGCGCTTGCCCTAAAGATGTTGAATGTCATTAACAGAACATTCATTCATTAGCTAAGATTATTCAGATAACTAGAAGAGTAACCAATGGCAAGCTTGCACGCACATGCGGAGCGCTACCAACAAATTCCCAACTAGAGTTGAAACATAAAAGCATGTTCAGAGTTCCTGAAGCATGTAGCATCAAGGATGAGGAATGACGATGGGCAATGTGATCTCAGTTACAAACAACCTGACAATCTAGGAGCTTCTCAGTAAATTTCCTACTCCACATCTCCAATCAGGCTTCAGGCGATTCCATTCTACGATAACAGGCATCTTGCAAATTTGTAACGACCTCTTCCTTGCTGCTGACAAAGTATGTGTAACTGCCTTAATAATCCTTGATTTCTCTGCTGCTTCTGACTTTAGATCAACTGTGTATCCTACTTAAAGTCTTGTGCACACAGCAATCATTTGGAATCTCTCATTTGTCTCCTACCTCTCACTGCACTGAGTACATTCACATAGGCTCTAACTTGTCGATCATTGGAATGCTGTTTATTGTCTTTCACAGTTCAGCCATAGGGCTCCAGCGGTTCATCCTATGTACCTCTGCACTGTCAGCTATTTTGTCTCATTATGAGATAGAAATTCACCTTTATGCCAACGATACCCAACTCTGTGTAAACCTTCGGGTAAATGAGGTTACAGTGCAGCTGCATGGATGAATTCTTGCTATGGTATCTGTCTGTGTGCCTCGAACTAAACCTGACAAAACTTAGGGCTTCTGGTTTGATCATTCCTCCAAGGTCATATGGTGCACCGACCTTTTGCTCTACTTCCGTAACATTACCCTCCCCATCCTCTTGTTTGTTATCTTGGAATCATGCTTGACTTGATACTCTAAATCCTCAAACAGCTGTTACTTATCAAATGTGCTTAAAATGCTTTAGAAAGATCCAAGAGCTTTGCTCAATGCAATATTGAAAATTGCTGAAAACTCTGATACACAGCTTTATTCTGACAAGACTCTACAACTGCAATTCTATGCTCAGTGGTCTTCCTGACTGCTCACTGCTTCCTCTAGCTGGAGTCAGGCTGCTCAACTGTGCTTGGGCTCTCTTAGACTCTGCTTGCACACCCAGAAGATGGCCAAACCATTTTTCATTTTAATAAACTGGGGAGATGATAATTTTATTAGCTGAGCTGATATGTGTTGATGTGTAATTTGAAATTGAGTATTTATTTTTATATATTTTTTAATTGAAAGTTTTAAGATTTTAAATTTTGTCCTCAGAATTGTTATACATTTTGGTACTTTAATGTAGGTTTAATACAAATAAATACGGACTAAGTTGCATTATATTGTCATTTCAAGAATATGTAGCTTTGAAATATGTGCAGACTACAGTAAAATGCTGTATAAAAAAATTAGTATCCACGTTTTTTGTCTTTTTTCTCTGTTTCACAGAATTTCATGAAATTTAATTATAAGCCTAATTTCAGTAAGGTCAAATAGAAATTCATTTTATGATAATTTATTTTTTCAGTTTTTTTCTGACTAGTAATGATGTCTTTTTCCTCCTGTAAAATTTTGAAAAGCCTACTTAGTAGGTTTTACTAGCCTGCCAATGATTTGCTGTTCTTCACTTGTCTGCTGCATTTGACCTGTTGACCTTGCTGTCTTGCTCCATCACCTTGTTTGCTGGTTTGAAGTATCAGTTCTGGCCCTAAACTAGTTTCAGTCATATCTTACTCCCCATGCAATCTGTATTCATTGGAGGATCAGAGTCAGCCCCAGTACCTTTCATTGACGGCATCTGCAAAGCTCTGATCATTGGTCCATTGCCTTTTTCCCTGTACACCACTCTTTATTGAATCAGAGTGGTCTCAGATATCTATCAGCTTTATGCTGATGATACTCAGCTGTGTATTTCTTTCGGCAGTTACTCTCTTACTCTAGCATCTGAGCTGTTTAACTGTGTGGAGTCCCGGATGGCAGAAATCCATCCAAACCTGAGTTACTAGTTTTTGGTACTATACAGTAATGAAACCGATTTGATTCACTGAATCCTGTACACTTAGGCAATTCTTTTATACAGTGCAGTTGTTCAGCTTGTAATTTAGGTGTAGTGCTTAATTCTAATGTATCCTTCAATGAACATATTAATTCAGTATGCGGGTCAGTGCACTATCACATTAGTGACATCAAATAATTAGGTACCCTTCCTGCGTTTTTGTCTGGCAAAGGCCCAGGTTTCCAGCCATTGTGACTATTGTAACTCGCTTAGTGGTAGTTCAAATGCTAACTTGAAGCTTCATAGGGTTCAGAACACCTTGGACAGAGCCATCACTAAAACTCCAGAGTATTCACATAATATTATATCTCCAGTCCTAAAATTGTTGCACTGGCTAGCTATAGAAAACAATAATTTTTAAGATTGGGCTAATTGTCTGTATAGTTTTACATTTTAGCCAAAATTATTATTTTTGCCTGACTGCCCAGATCCTCTGACTGTCTCACCTTATGATAGCAAGAACAGGGACAACTCTTGGTGAGTGTGCCTTTTCTATTGCTGGCCACAGACTCTAGAACTCTCATCTGGCAAACATTTGCTATACAGAATCTGTGTTGACTTCTAGATGTCAACTAAAAGCCCCATCTTTTCCTGAACTCATTTTCTTCGTACGCTGTTTTTGTGTCTTCTTGAATTTTTCTCTTGGCTTTTGACCAGACATACTCTGGAATTTGGTATGGACAGTGGCTTGCTTAACAGTGACCATAGGCTTATGCATTGAGCATTATTCTAGTGGCACTATTTAAGTTCTTAAATTATTATTATTAAATGGTATTAATTGGTTTCTTCAAATTAAAGTGTGGTAAAAAATTGTAATCTGCTGATGCAGTCCAGTCAAGATCCAGTAGGTTTAGACCTGAATGGCATTAAAGTTAATGCGAAAATGTCTCCTTAAACTTGTGCAGACTAGGGCTATTTTTGATTTAACATCCCTTATTCACTTTGTTTTGGAAAAGTGCTGCACTTTACATGATTGGGGATGCTAGCTGAAGGTCCTTTCACTATGATCATCTCATTCATATTACGGTGCAAATCACTTAAGATGAAAACGGATTGGACAAAATATCACTTAGTACGAAATGAAAACTTGGTCTGTTCCGATGTAAACTGATAATAATGTTAAATTATTCTCTTAAGACAAAACAGATAAGACGAAAAGATCGGTTATTATGAAATCTTCCCGTGAATTTATTTCAGTGCTGAGTCTGTTGCATAAGACGAAATGTTGACTGGAACACAACAGCTGCAGCCTGCAGTAAGGTTTCAGGGTTCGCACTTGCACTTCGTATATATACGCCTAAGATAGTTTGACAGTGTCGGTCTTTGATGAGTGTCACCACTCGAGGAATGAGATAGCAAGGAATGAGATAGTGTACATGTTTAAACTGTAATTGGGTGATTGATTACCGGTAAGAGACTCGCAGACATTGGTGCATGAGACCATAGGTATCATAACTACCGTAATGATGCCTATGTATAGGAAATAAACTTTTATAGCTGTCTGCACTAATGTGGGCATTTCATTCGTCGGTATATTTTGTCTAACAATGAAGGACATTAAGCTAGTCATGTGGCATATTTATGGTAGTGAGATATGTAACCACAGTGGAAGTGCCCTAAAGCTAGATGCTTTAGACAGTTCAGGTGTCTTCGACTACTCTAGCCAGATTAGTGCCTCCTGTTTAACAGACATACATGTAACTTTCACAGCTCTCCTCAAGTAGCCTAATATCCTCGTTGACAAGGAGAAGACATTGGTCAGTGGTCTGAATCTCCTAAGGGCCTTACAAAATACAGAGGCATCCGCCCCAAATCAATCAGCACATACATTTACATGTGCTGTACCCTTATTCAAAGGCTTCTCGCTGTCTGACGTGCCCACCCCTCTCCGAGACCAATCGGATTCGCTGTCGAAATAGCATCGTAATTGAATGTATCGGCCTTAACCCTTTCATAAAACCTTAAAATACCCCTCGCTTGCTGCTCCAGCGTGAAACTGAGTAGTAGTTTACTGAGACTCGCTTAGAAAAATGGCCGCTAAAGTTCTTAGCCTACCATGATTATATACAGTAATGCGTTATTTGCTGCTGCATGGTTAAGTCGTGCAGCTTTAACGCATTTCTGGTTGGCGTGCTGCGCTTATGTTTGCCTGACTGCTAATACGAAATTCGGTTAAGACGAAATATTTACACTGGTACCCTGTCTTTCGTCTTAAACGAACTGCACTGTATAAGGTGAGCACATAGGTTGTAAGGGTTAAACTTGAGCTATGTTGTATCAGTTCTCGTAAATCCAGTGCATAGCATTAACTTTTCCAAAGCATTTCAGTTCCAGCCATCCCATTAATTTAGTTGGATTTGCCTCAGTTTGAGCCACCTCATTATTTTGATCAATGAACTCCATAAATTTGACAGCTGTGGTCTGGACTAATTTTTAAACTTAGACTTGTCCTTTAGGTCCACCATGACATGTGTTGCATGTGTTTGTATGTGATAGTTTGTGTGCAAACTTAGATTTTGGTTTCTCTGTTATTATTGAAGGTCATCTCAAGTGAACAGAAGAATTCTGTGCGCTGGGAGCTGACAACTGAAGGAAAGGAAGTTGTAGAAAAAGGAAGCCATGAAGCACTTATTTATCACAACATTCCACCAGAGGGAATAAAACAAGAAGATCTTCTTGTTAGTGCTACTGTTTTCCGTTGTCTTATTAATTATAATATTGAAGTATAATTAATTATTTAATCACAGAAGTTCGTTTCATGTCTTCATTTAAATACTTTTCTGTTCTCTTGACATCAGAATACTTTGTTTATGCAAGAACTTATTTTTATGTAAAATTTTCTTCTTAGTATTTGTGATAAAATAGATTACAGATTTCCTTACCTTTTTGCCTCCAGATTCTTTTAGGTCTAGGCTATGCACAATAATTTTGATGCTGTACAGTTTATTCTCGTAATGATTACTAATTTTTTTAATACAGGGCCTTGTTTCAAATGGGAAAGTTGGTTTCAGCAAGGCCATGTCCAACAAATGGATTAAAATCGACAAGGCTGCAGAGGGCGGACCCAGAGTCTTCAGACAAGTTTGTTGTTATTATTTCTTTCAGTTGACCTCAGATTAGATTATTACATAGAGTGCTAGTGATATCTGTTTTATGTGCTGTGAAAATATTGGGAGTGTACAGTGTCATTTGTAAATGATTACTAAAGGTAAATTCTATAAAGTATCTATGCTTTAATAGTTTAACCATAGTTATGTTATTAAAATTTACTTAGTTCATTGTGTAAAGGTACAACTGCAAAGTCTTAGCATTTCATATTTTAAAAGCAAATAGAAAAAATCCCACATGGCGACATTTATTACTGAGATGACAGTTTATATCGAAGTATATCAAGTTTATATCAAGTTTATTTATGAATGCTGTGTATGACATTAGATGTGGGTTAGTCCAATTTTCAGTGACAGGACATATTTTTTAAAAATGTTCTTTACTTCCCCAAGGTTGAGAAGATTGAAGATGTTACCCAAGGAATCTGTCAGATGATAAAAGATCTTCGATTGAACGGTGTAACGGAGCAACAGAGGAATGATTTCAAGAAGCGAAAACTGATCAGCGAAGTGTATGTTGTGCAGCATTATAGCTACACATAGACATGTTTCACTTAGGCACTTTGTAGAAATGATGTGGAGAACCAGACAGTGTTGCTATTGATGGATCTGGTTCAGAGTGAATAGTGTCTTAACAGCATCAGTTGATGTCTTGTCATTAGGTAGTGGTGCTACATAAATATAAACTAATCATATTAATCGATTGTGTCCAATATTTGTTGGTCTGAGGGGTGAGCGATGAGTAAAGATAGTTCATCTGATTTAAATGTAATGCCTTGCACCGGGAAACTGAATTCTGTGTAGTGCAGCTGGCTGCCTATTGAAAAGAGAGTGCAGTATGCAAGTGATGTGTTGATGTTTTTGGTCTTGGTTATGTATGGCTGCATCAGTAGCACACAATTCTGGATTTTTCTATATCTGACAGTGGGATTTTTGTTTGGGATCTAGTGATGTTATGATGTGTTCTCTTGTTAATTGCTTTATGTACTTTTTTAGAATTTTGTTTAATAAATAATTTTTGGTTTAATTAATTCTTAGGAAAGTTGTATCTTATTTGGTTAAGAAGGGAAGTGATTTCAAGACATCTGTAACAAAACAGGAGATCGAACTTACAGCAGATATGATAGCAATGTAAGTTTGTGTGAGCTGGTAATTGTTTTTCCTTTTCCATCTAAGCATTTATGTTTTCATCTTGCTTAATGCAGTGGGCTATTTCCTTATTCCATTTGATGAGTTGTCTAAGTACCATTGTTTTTACAGTCATAACTCGGTTTTTAACCCTTTGGTTTCTCTCCACTACCATGGTTTCAATTATGCAAATCACCCTGTTTATATATAGCAAACTTTATAAAATGCTTGATGCCTGTTTCGTTTTTGAATAAGATGCTTTGAACTACTGATTCTTTGCTTTTATATTTTTATCTCCAGTTTTCTGAACTCTCGTTAAATTGTGTCAGTGAGCATGTTTGTGATTAAATTTAAATAAATAAATTATGCATCTATATTTTGATTGGTTTAGTGGTTCCTGGAAAGACAAGCAGTTCAAACCTTACAACTTTAATGCTCTTGGTCTTCCACCTCCGAGTGGTCATCTCCATCCACTACTCAAAGTCCGAACTCAGTTCCGGCAGATTTTTCTGGAGATGGGGTATGGACTGTTATTTTTGCAGAACTTAGAACTGCCCAAACAAGGCGCTGTGTTGTATCAATAATGAATTCAGGATTGTGAATTGACTTTTCATAATTTTAATTTTTCTTTAATTAAGAAAAACATTGGTTTTTGGAGAAGAACTTACCGAGAAGCACATCTTTTGATATACGATATTCAATGGATGTTGTGTGAAAGTGGTGAAGCTTAGATTGTTAAGTTGTACTTTCAGGTCAGTTGGTTAGCAAATGGCCTGTTGTTTTGCCAATAGGTTCAGTGAGATGCCAACCAACAACTTTGTTGAGAGCAGTTTTTGGAATTTTGATGCTCTCTTCCAGCCTCAGCAGCATCCCGCAAGGGATGCACATGACACTTTCTTCATATCTGGTATGACGGCTGTTATTGTTCACTTAACGGCTAGCTGGCTTTGAAAATTTCTGTTTGAGGGAAAAAATTGCCTCAAGTATGACATTGGAAGTAAGGCTAGAAGCAGACATAATACAACAGTTCTGCATATGTATACCATAAGCTATTGATTTGTTTGTTTTCTAGAAAGTCTGAGAATTAGCATGTTGACTGATAGTGAATAGGAAGCCTGACAAGGAGTACTACAAGTGTTGCTTGTACTGAGTTCCCTTTACCATTATAGAGAGATTAGTAGGTTCCCACATTGGAACAACTGCCTGTGTTAATCAGGCCAAGTTGATCCGCAAAAGTCTACCAGAGTTGACGAATTTAGGCTCTGTCATGAGATCTCGGTTTTGTGTAAAATGTGAAACTGCTTAAGGAAATATGTATGCTAATAGTATATTAGTCTTTTGGTTTTGGCATTAGATTTATTAATAGATTTAACTGGATATTTTCTGGCTTAATGAACAGCCACTCGAGTTGTGTGAAAGTCAATGCGTTTCCATAAAGTCATGTTGATGCAGTGAGTTTCAAGAAAAGTGATAATTAAATGCAAAGAAAAGAGACACTTCATTAAATAGACATGTTGCAGAAGTTTTCACCTTAATCTGTAATTTTATTATTATTATTATTCTGCTATGTTTATTCACAAACAAGGGCAACTTAGGTGTTAATCAGCATGGCAGCTGCTGGCAATGCGTGGCTGTAGGATAGACAGCGGTGTTTAGTTATAGATATGTTTATTTTTTCAAATGTTTGACTGTCTTGCTTTGCTTGCTATTGTAATTTTCAGAACCAGAAGAAGCTCATGAATTTCCAAATGATTATCTGGAAAAGGTGAAAACTGTCCACTCTGTTGGTGGATATGGATCCCAGGGGTATGTTAGGTTTCTCAGATTCTTTAGAATGAAAATGTGATTTCTGATTTCTTGCAAGTTTCTACTGAAATTATGTTATACCAAATGTGCTATTTCTTCTCCTGAAATTTCCTGTTTTAATTAATGACAGGTAAACAGGCTGTCTAACTAAGTAGCAAATACTACTACCTCATTCATTTTCTTTTGTCTTGTGTTTCACTAAAAGACCTACCTATTTAATCACATGTCAATATGAGAGAGATTGACTAAATTACTAAAACTTACTGATAATTTGTGCAGATATAAATATGACTGGAAATTGAAAGAAGCAGCAAAGAATATTATGCGAACACACACAACTGGAGTTTCAGCTCGCATGTTGTATCGCTTGGCACAGCAGGTAAATGGACTGTGGTCAAAGAAACACTGCCACTGTTCTTCACATATTTGTTCTTAGTTTATACCTAGTTCTTGCTGAAGGACCTATAAATATGCATACATTAATTAACACTCATGACTGGAATGTGTTAAATCATGGAATTCTTGTTACTTTTTTATGCAGCCAAAAAATACACATAGATATTTGGGTACGTACGCATGAACAGAAAGGTTGCAAATGTAGTTGATTCTGAACAAAGGTCTGAAAGTTGAGAAAATGTGCTTTAGACACATATGAAATATGTTTGATTTATTCTTACACAAGTGGAATCTGCAGCAGTAGTACTGGTTTTATTTGATTTTGTTGGATACTATTATCAACTCTACTGTAATAAGGATATAATTATTGCTGCTTGGTGCAAAAATATTTTGTTAATTCCAAGAATACCTTGCTGAGAAAATTTGTTTTTATTTTATTATAGGAAAAGTTTACGCCTGTGAAATATTTCTCTATTGATCGTGTCTTCCGCAATGAAACGCTAGATGCAACTCATCTTGCTGAATTTCACCAGATTGAGGGCCTTGTAGCAGACTATGGGCTGACTCTTGGAAATCTCATGGGATATATTGAGGAGTTCTTTAAGAAATATGGTAATTATGAAGTCTTGCACATTTTCTGAAATGGATATTTCTTTCACAAGCCTTCTGTAATATTGTTTGCTACTGTTAACGTTTTGTCTTCTTTTTAGCCGAAATGTCCCGAAAGCCCAAGTTCAATACATATGAATACTTCACAGATAAAGTGTATTTACTGTGTCCAGTTTTATATCTAAGTCATCTGCTGTCAGTGTGGTAGTTAAAGTGCCATCTCGAAGTCCTCAATACAATATCGGTTGTCCTAACACTTGACCAATTACAAAAGGTTGTCTAGCTTGCTCTTTAACAATGCCCACTCACAGAAAAGTCTAAATCTGTCAGTTTCATGCAAATCGAACCATCGATTTAGACGACAGAAACTTAACAGTAAATGTTAACATAACAAGTTGTTCTGTTGGCAGCATAAAGCTAGTTTTCTGAATAACCTTGACGGATTGATTTTTTAAAGTCAAACGAACCAAGAGGAATGTCTTAAATCTTGTGTGGGGCAGAATGAACTCTGTTGATAAAAGTATGACTGATTTTCCTAGTGATCTGTTTTTCTGACACTCAGATACACTTTTCTCTTGTGCTGTACATTTACATTTTCAGCATTTTACACAGTTTGCTCTAACTCTGCTTAATGAACTTGTTATTTAACAGGAATTACAAACATACGTTTCAAACCGGCATACAACCCATACACAGAACCAAGCATGGAGATTTTCAGCTATCATGAAGGTCAGTTAAATAGCATTTCGGAGTCACTGATGTATGTGTGTATGTATGTATCAAGACAGTTTTAAACTGCTATCAAAATTTTTACATGCTTATTTGCAGTGCTTTTGTGACATACTTAATAGATGAGGTTAAATGTGTGCTGGAATTCTATATATCATGTTATATTCGGTTTAAAAAAAATGGGAAAGTGAAAAGTTTAATTAATGGACTGGCCAGATTAAATTTGTATTCCTATCAAAAGTATGTCACTGTAAATTTTATTCCCAGGTGCTAGATACTATAACGATGATTGCGTTAAATTGGTATTTATAAAGAAATGCAAGTACGTTGTGAGCACATAAGACTACCTGTAAAATTTTAGCACAATTAGATAAAATATTTAGAGGAGCCTCAAGGTCTCCAAAGTGGCCATTACCCAGTTGTATAGCAATTAATTACCTGCGCACAGCAAGCTCAAATTCTAAGGATTTCTGAATAGTGGCTCTTGCTATTTACTTTTTTTTTACTTTGTTTTGTGTGTCTGTTGTTTTTTTGCCTTTTTGGCAAAATAAAGATGTTCATAGGATGTCATGAAACAATGGAAGACACAACTAGTGCCTTTGTTAGGTTCTTGAAAGGTGCTATATAAATAATCAAATCATACATACATTATTTTAATTTAGTTTTATATAGTGGTTTTACAGTGTCTTAAGATATATTGGTCCAACTGTGGACATCAGTTGGGCTGAAAATGGGTGAATTAAAACATTTCGAAATTTATGTTGGACTGTTTGAAGCAGAGCAGTGCAGGGGTTGATTTGAATTGTAATATTTCAGAATAGCTTCTTGTTACTTGCCCTTAAATTATTTCTATGTGATTATTTCAAGGTCTTCGCAAGTGGGTTGAAGTTGGTAACTCAGGAGTCTTTCGACCTGAAATGCTTTTGCCGATGGGCTTGCCTAAGGATGTGTCTGTCATTGCCTGGGGATTATCTCTGGAGAGGTAAAGTAAAAATGCAGCCTACTGAATTAATCTTACTGAAGAAGATTAATTTCTTACACCACTGCCTTTACAGATACTTGGTTCAAGATGTCACACATTTTACTTAATTTTAATAGGATAACACCTTTTATTTAATTTTAATAGGATGACGAAAGTGTTATCAGTATAGTGTAGTGTGCTGTGCAGTGTAGTGTAGTACAGTATATATGTTTAACCAACCACAAAACAAGTATTGTCCTCTCCCTCATGCGCAGTTGTGTTCTTGGCTCTGCTCCCCTTTACCTCATTCACTTCAGCACTTTGGTCTTCTCATGGCCGGGCCGTAGCACCCTTCGCTCAGCCACTCAGGATCTCCTGTTTGTCCCTCGCATGCAAACTGCTGCGGCCCAGTCCAGAGGCTTTGCCTACGTTGGTCCCACTTGCTGGAATCGTCTCCTCGAGAATTGCGACTTGAGCTCCTTTCTCTCCCTCTCTCAGTGTTCCGTAGGCGCCTGAAGACTGTACTGTTGAACAGTGATTTTACTTTTTAGGGTTGGAAGCACCTGGGTTGAGTTTATCCTCTAAGATACGCTTTGTAAATCTCAAAATACAATTACAGTTAATAGTCTTGTGGTTGTTTGCTTTGGTGGTGTTTTTCAATAAATCTTGTCAAAAACTTAAGAAAATTCCATGTTTATTTGTTTTAGACCTACAATGATCAAGTATGGAATCTACAACATTCGTGAACTGTTCGGTCCTAAAGTTAACCTCCAAAAAATCTATGACAATCCATTATGTCGACTTGACAAATAAATAGATGGCACGTAGGATTGTTAAGCAAATTAAGTCTCACATTTCTAGCAAAAAGACATGCATGTTTTCATAAAATTGAAAACAATTCTTGAGCAACAAGTCTAATACGCAGTATCCTTGTTTTGTTTTCCGTTAGATTATTGGCAAATGTTGAAAAGTGGAACCACTTTTAAATGAATTGAATTTTTATAGGTTAATAAACCAACTGATAAACATGTTGTTTATTGTGCTACAATCACTGTTTACATAAACTGCAGGTGTGCAGGATCAGCAGTGGCTGCGAGACTGTGATATAGGTTGAAGTTGTGCTTTTGAAGCAATTTAGGTATCTAGCATCTCTGATGCTGGCATTTAACTGGCATTAAACACCATCATTCTGCTAGCGACATATTTTCAGAAGATTAACAGGAAGAATTTATAATGAAAGTGGCAACAATAGAAAGTACTGGAAAATGAGGCAAATGAAGGCTGTTGTGTCGGCAAAGGTATCTGCCATACTTAACTGCACAAATTCCAACATTCAGACATTTCCCATGATATGTTTTGATGTTTCTTGTGAATGAAGTAGGATGTTCAACATCTGTCACAGTACTTTCCAAAAGTACTGTTTATTGGCAATCTGAATGTAAATGTACATGTTTTTGTATGGCGACCATATGGCCTTCACCTTGCTTAATTTTTGATGAATTTATCTAGTATTTTAAGCCAGTGAAGTGATTGAGAACAGGAGTGATGTGATTGTGTTTGATGAGTTTTGGTGACAGCATGAGCGAAAGCATTTTGGATAGCTTGAATGCAGTTTATTTGGGCAAATATTCAGGAAAAGTGAATTGCAGTTGTCAAGCTTTTCATGGACTATGGATGTGGAGCGAACTAATGAAGAGTAATCTCTCTTTTTAGCAGCAGCAAAAAGGTGATGATGTTTATTTGTGGCAGATTTAAGGACAGATAGAAGCTGAGGATCATGGATGCGTTAGTAAGCGCGTTCAAGGCGTCGCCGGAATGATTTGAAGGCTTGGAGATAGGAATTGTACCAAGGATTGTTAGAGTGAGAGCTGGATTTGGTAATGATAGGTGCATGTTTGTCAAGCATCATAGAAAGAGGGAAGTTGCAGAGAGAAGGTCTTCAAGGGAGGAGGCTGGATTTGAAACAAGGTCTGAGCAGGAGATATCTTGTATGAAGGCTTCAGTGTTTATTGAACTAATGCGATGAAAAGAATGAAAGACAGGACACGGAGTTGGAAGAATGTTAAGATAGGATAATGATGAGATTGTGTCAAAGGAGAAAGATTTACAGCATCAGGCTATAGGCTGGAGAATGATGATGTGATAATAAGGTCAAATGTGTGATTGTGAATGTGGGTATGGAATTTGACATGCTGAACCAGATTAGTTGAAGATAATAGGGTGAAGAATTCAGAAGCAAATGTGTCAGAGGGGTTATCAACATGTATATTGAAGTAATCAGAAAATTCATAAGGTGTAGTGGCGGCAGTAGAAAAAAAGAATGGTAAATTCTTTCAAGAAGACCGATGGAGGACTTGAATATGAAAAGGAGGATGGAGGGCTATGCACATTAGACAGATTTGTTTGCGGAAGTTTAAGCGTAATTGAGGTGAGTCTAAAACTATGGCAGGTTCTCGGGTCACAAATTCAATACCACCACCAGTTGCCAGTAGAGCTTATATTCGAATATTTAGCGTGCAAACTAAGGAGTGGCTGTTGCCTGTATTTTGAGCATTGTCAGGGGTGCCGGAGGATGACATTCTGGAAGGAACAGGAGGTAGATAGGTAGAAGGAGGTGATGGAGGAGGACATGAATGAAGATCCAGTGGGCCAGGATTTGGGTGGATGTCCCTGGAGAGTAGGATCAGTATGTTGAAAATGGAATGGCGTGTAAGGTACCGCGGCGGCTGTCTGAGAGATGAAGTTAGCCGTCTGACTGTCTGCGTGCCCCTTGGATCTTGAACTGAAACCAAATCTGACCCTTCCTGCCTGCCGATTTTGTTTTAAACGAGTGTCTATGAACAGGCTAGTTCCCACGACTTGGCTTTGTTTGGGTGTTGTAGAAATCTCTAGTTTGCGAATACGATACGATTACGAGTCGACACTATTTCTGTTTTGAAGAGTCACGTGTTCACAAAGTCACGGGTTTCCGCATTCGCATCTCGGCATTTGTAACATCTATATTTTGAAACTTGCAGCGAGAGACTCTAGCAAATATGGCGTTAATCGGTGAACACAGTCGACGAAAAATTTGCTATTATTACGACGGTAATGGAAATTTTGTATTCTTCAGACATGTGATAAAGTTTGTTCTGGTTTTTGTGGCATAAATAGTAGCCCAAAGGTGTTAAATACCATCATCGGTGGAGTAAAAAACTCTCGCGCGTTTCGAAGACAAAGACCGCGCTGGTTACTAGACAGAGGAGACCCGGAATTAAAGGAGACTTTATTTGACGCTTTGATGGGGTGGGGTAATTATTTTAAAGCAGCTGATTTGCACTTCATGCAAGTAATGATGCTGTGATGTGAGGGCATTTGAATTTACCCAAAGTGAAGCAGTACTGAAAGAACTACCCATGACAATGTATGAAGTAACGGCGGCGGTAGTAGTAATTGCATCTTAGCATGCCAAGAAAGACGACCTCCCATAGCTTACTACTATTCACAGGAAGTTTGCTTTGACGATTATATAGGGCAAGGTTAGGTGCCAGGTAGTACTCCAGTTTAATGGTTTTTGTTGTTGGCCGTGTTCGTAATTCGTGTTTGCCTGCCTGACTCTTGGATCTTGACCTGGAACCGAACCCTTTTGCCTATCAATTTTGTTTTGACTGAGCGGCTGCTTTCGTTGGCGCTGTAGAAATTTTGAGATTATGATTAAATTAATTGCGGACCGGGTCGGGTATTGAGGAATGTTACCAATTACCGAATCTCATCAAATTTTACTAGTAGATAGACAAGACCTCTTGAAGTCTAATATGCATAGTCTTCTCTTCCAGAACTGATCCTGGAATTCTTAATGAATTTTCATAACTTCAATTTGAACCATTGGAAAAGTGGGTTTGGGTCTGAATCTCGTCACATTTTGTTCAGTGATAGACAGGACCACAAAAAGTCCAATGTGCCTATTCCCATCTTCCGGAACCGCTCCTGGAATTTTCTATGTATTTTAGAAATTTCTACTCAAACCTATGAAGAAGTAGTTTAGGGGACTGTTACTGAATCTTATCAAATTTTATCCGATGATAGATAGCACCATAAGAAGCCTAACACGCCTAAACCATCTTCTGGAACTGTTCTGTGAATTTTCTATGAATTTTTAAGTAGTTAAAAGTGGTTAAATACTTTTTCAAACATAGTTGTAACTAGTACAGTAGTTAAACTACAGAGTCTCAGTTTTATTTTACTACTTTTTTCTAACTACTTTTTCAGCAACTTACTTACATGGTTGTCCTCTGTGTCTCAAAATAAGTTTCTGCTAGATGTGTAGTTAGCAACACTGGTGATATTTACTGCAGTAGAATAGTCGTCTGATTAAGTATTAAAACTTTCAGTGCATGTCGTAGGCGCAAACTTGTGACATTATAGGGGCACTTACCAAAGCGATTGGAAGTTAGGGAATCTGCATTCATCCTATATTATGTTAACCATTAATTACCAACATTCTTAATTTTTTTACTTTTTATACTCAAATCCCTATTTAAAAATGTGGAACAGGTTCTTAAATTAAAAGAGATAATCTTTCAGTTTAGGTCCTAAATGATTTCCATAGACCTGAACAATGAAGAGCCTAGAATAGCGTAGAAATTATAAGGCTGAACTGTGCAAGGATTTTTGTAAAAAGAAGTTGGCAGTAAGTAATGTAGTATTAGTAACAGTCATTTTAGAGAATTCATTAGCATGGTTAGGTCGGTTTATTCTGAATTATTAAAATTTCATATTTCTTTGATGGATAAGTGCTAGGAGATGGTAGCTGTTCTAGATATATTGAGTAATACACAGTGGTGTGCCAAGCAATAGATAGATAGTTTAAACATCTAGCGTAGTGCCATGACCTGGCAGTGAAACTACCAGAACTGTTTGTTTTTGTTTGTTGCTTAAACTTTTGTGTTATGATTTAATAATATATTTATTTTTGTATTTGTGTTATGCATATGTATAAATATCCTGTTGTTTCTAGGAGACATTGGCAACTATTATTATGGCCAGGGTCATCCCATGAAACCACAACGAATACGCATGTGTCATAATCTTCTTCTCAACTATGGATTGTATCGAAAGATGGAAATTTATGCAAGTATTGTGTAAATTAGAGCATATTAAATCAAAATGCAGCAGTTAAACTGAATCTGTTGAGTTGAATTAGGCATGACTTAATGTTTCTCAGACTTTGGACTTTTAAAACTGTTCAGAAGTTTTTGACCTATATGGGAGTATATAGAGAGTCTTACTTATACTGTATATATGGACTTAGTTGGTTCTTCTGTTTGAGACCTCATGTGTGTATATATATTTATCTAATGTTGAACATCTGTGTACGGTGATTAATTTAATTTGTAATATCTGAATTAACAGCGTCCACACAAGGCAACCCAGGAAGAAATGACAAGATTTCACAGTGATGACTACATTAAGTTTTTGAAGAACATTAGGCCAGACAACATGGGAGAATTCAATAAGCAGATGCAAAGATGTAAGTCCAACAAAATGTATGGGTTGTTAGCAAGTGAGATTGACAATTAAAATATTCCTCTTTCACTCAGTGTTTACTACTGATTTCCAACATCCCACCTCTTAAATTTTTGGTTATTTCACTGCTACTGATTGCCTCTTGTTACTGAGAAGACTTTTTAAAAGATGTGATCAAACTTATTTCTTTAATATCATCGGTTAAACATGTTGCATGTAGCAGATAAGTTAACTGCTTGTTTTTGATTGTAGTCAATGTTGGAGAAGATTGTCCTGTGTTTGATGGACTTTATGAATTCTGCCAACTTTCAACTGGTGGTTCTATTGGTAAGAAACTTTGCTGAGTCAAAAGCATGCATGTGATGCTGTCTGTGAAAAAGGACCACAATGTGGGATTTTTTACTGAGATACAGACCTCTGAACATGGTCAAAATAGCAAAATTGGGTTTTCACTGGCATTAGCTAGAGGATGCTCCGTCTGTCTATCTAGCACAATTGTTCTTGAAAATGGAACATTGCAAGGATAACATTGCAAGCTGTATAACTTCCAACAATTGGATGTGCTATGGGCTTTCTTAATGTTAAATGAGTTTTATTGAAAATCATGTCTTTCCGGTACAGCATCTTCTAAATTCTACATCTAAAGCCCCAATACTCTCATTATACAGCATATTACATCATTATTTTGAGACTTGCTGATCGTTGTGGTATAAATAAATAATTCAATACCTGGCATGTGGTACCTTGTTATAGACGGTATCACATATGTTGTATTTCCGTGCATATATCCCACGGGTTGAACAGTTTTAGCAAACTAGTTTGTGTTGTGCAGAAAGTAAATGAGCAGTGGCTAATTAAGGCAAGTTTTAAGGAATAAGGTAATTTTCTGAAGGAAGTTTGTACTTTGCAGACTTCAAGTGTTGGTATCTTTGTGGAAGTTGTGTTGGAATGACCTAGGAAATGCAAGCAAGTGCCAAAAACCAACTCTGGCTTTTCTGTTAATTTATGCTTAGGAAGTCATAAATTTATGTGTGGGAAAGATTTAGGGAAAATGGAAACTTGAGTTTATTGCCATCAGCGATGTTCATGTTTGCAAAGAAATTACTAACATCTCCGATCATGATCTGAAATTTTGCTTAAGTTGTGAATTTAATGTGTACATAAGATTTTATAGCTTTCAGTTTGCTTTGATACGCTAAGGCTATCAACTTGCATAAAAGAGGGAATGGGGTTGATGTGCGCGTTACTGGCATGTTTAGATTATCGGAAACAATTCAGAAGCAAAGCTATGACTTGGCTACTTTTTGAATTTAGAACTTTCTGTTTCATAGTGTTTTCTCACTGACTGTTTGTGCAAAATAACTGACAAAGTACATACTTCTGAACATTTGGTTGACTTAAAAAACTAAGACCTAATGAACAGTGTGTAATAGTGTAGTGGTTAGCATGCAAGGGTGTCAACCTAAAGAAAGTTCACATTAACAGCCTCGCAAGAGGAAATGTGTAATAAAATTGTGTTTGTGTAATTGTTTAGCTGGAGCTGTTAAGTTGAACAAGCAGCACACGGATATTGCGGTTAACTGGTCAGGTGGTCTTCATCATGCCAAGAAATCAGAGGCATCTGGATTCTGTTATGTCAACGATATAGTTCTTGCTATTCTTGAATTACTCAAGTAAGATATCTGATATTATTTAGTCATTTTCTTGTAAGGTCTCTTGGTGTGTATGAAATGTAGCAAATTTACAGAGGTTTAAAAACTTGATTTGCAAATTTGTTTATGTCTTAAAGTTGCGAGGATATTCCGTGAGGTTTGTAATGATCTCTTAGATATCTGTTTTGTCAGGTATCATCAGAGAGTTTTGTACATTGACATAGACATCCATCATGGTGATGGTGTCGAGGAGGCCTTTTATACTACAGACCGAGTGATGACCATGTCATTCCACAAATATGGAGAGTACTTTCCGGGAACTGGAGATCTCAGAGTAAGTGATTCTGAGCTTGGCGTTCTTGGTCATTTGAGTCAGTTTCTTATATTATAGGCATTATGTATGAGGAACAGCTTTTGAAGTTCATAATTAAAATATAATGCCTTGTTTCAATTAAATGAAGGAGCTGTGTATAAAACAACTTTGCTTATATAATATGCTTATATAATTATTTCCCTACTTCATAACATTACAATCAGTGATTTCTCAAAGCTACTGTTCATGGCTCTGCAGCACTTGTGATATGCATGCACATTCAGCATTTCATGCACGCACACACAGTAATTTGTCAGCGACCAACAGTGAACGTAAACCTATGTATCACAATCTACTTGGCAGATATTTTAGTCCACAGGGAACATTGGATATGTTGCACAGTTTCATGCCGCATTGCAGTTGTTTAAATCGATGCTGCCATGTGGGCTAAGGAGAACAGTAGAAATAATGGTTGCCTATCTCCAATGCCCTACAGTGGCTAGATCAAGAATAAAAGCATCGCCGCCATGCAGCACCAGCTGTTGTCTGTATTGGCACTGTTGCTTGTCACAGCTTTGCCTATGTTGGACCCAATAGCTGGAATCACCTTTCCCGAGAGCTTCGGCTAATATTCCTCAGTTTGTCTCTTCCGCAGTTTCGCAAGCGCCTGAAGTCTGTATTATTTGCCAGTGGTCTCACTGGTTCGGGTCGGGAGCGCTTCTGATGAGTCTATTCTTGAAGTGGCGCTTTATAAATGTCAGATTACAATTACAGCAGGTTTCCATTCTGTTTGGACTTCACTTTTTAATACAGAAGCAGAACACAAAGTGGGAAATATCACCAGTGTGAACAAAATGGTTGCAGAGCAAAAGACTTGGTAAATAAAGGACAATCAAGATGAATTCATGAAGGTGGGGATTAAGGTGACAATTTAATTTAATGCTGTCTGAACTGATTATTTTTTAGGATATTGGAGCAGGTAAAGGCAAATACTATGCTGTCAATTTTCCGCTGCGTGATGGTATTGATGATGACTCGTATGAACAAGTGTTCCAGCCGGTAATAAATGTGTTTTGCTAGTTACACAGTTCTTTACTTAACTGGTTCTTGCTGACAGCAGGAAGGTATTAATATGTAGATCTTGATTTGTTGTATAGTCATTTCTTGTATAATATTCCATTTCTTATTTATGGCTTTAATGTTGCAACTTGCCTTTCCCATAGGCAGTTGGCATGTCAGAGGGCTGCTGTGAAGTCACCATTCTAGTCTGTTGGATATCACACAGTACAGCTTGTACTTGAAATGTACTCTGTAGGTGTAGATAGTGAGAAAAATTATAAATGGTAGTGTTCCTGGATTGATTTGTTTGCTGCGCTTATGTCATTGTATTTAAGCACTTTAACTTGATTTCTGCTTGCCATGTGGCCATTGTGGAAATGGTTCAGTTTTTGCATGACCATTTCCTGTGGACTCTGGTGGCTAAATTAAACAGACAATGCTGCTTCCAAATAGAACTGATAGTTGTTTACTTTGGCAATGATGCTTGTCACAACTTGCAACTTTGTGCATTTTGATTAAAATTTAGTTATTAAATGGAGCATGCGAATAGTCTAGACATCTAGATGTCTAACATCTAGTTAACCAGCTGTGTTGTTTTCAAATCACTGCAAAGGCAGAAATGTGTTCCAAAATTTATGTTCCACTAGCATCTCCTAATGAATTCAGTTATAAAATGAGTACAGTGGCTTCACACTGTTGGAGCAAAGATCAGGCAGTGAGTAAAAGAACTAGTTGCCAGTCTTCCTATGCTGAGACTGAGAAAAGGAAGTCCCTAACACTTCATACCCATCGATGTCTTTAGGTGCTAGTTTAAGGGCTGCTTGACTTCCATTAACTTAGGGTTTTAAAGTGCTATATATTTTGTCTGTTGGTGGCACCAGTGAGTATACATCATTACACTTAATGAATGTACAACATTACTTTCATTGATGTCACCAACTACTATAACTTATAAACACCAGAAAGTAGTTTCAGGTCTCGTATCAGCAAATTATGTATTATATTTGTTGTTTGTGAATGATGCTTCATGCACAATAAGAATTACTATCCTTATTGGATCATTTCAGCCTTTGCTGTAAACAGATTTAGAAGTTGGTACCAAATTCAAGGCATGTAATGACACAGAGCCTGTTCTGACTAAAATATTGTGCTGAAAAGGATACAGATGTGTGTAAACCACTCTACTGCATCAGTGAAAACTGGTCATGCATGATCTTTCTGTTTAGGTTTATGATGATGGCTGTTAAGCTTATTTGATTAAATGTTACTTTTATGCAGTGGTTTGTAAAATGTTGGTGTTTGTTCAGGTCATATCTAAAGTGATGGAGATGTATCAGCCTAGTGCTGTTGTTCTTCAATGTGGAGCAGATTCACTTTCTGGGGACCGACTTGGTTGTTTCAATCTCTCACTGAAGGGTCAGATACAGAACATTTCTGGATTATTTTGTTGAACTTGTTTTTTTTTAAATTTTGCTTGATTGAAGTTTGCCATCTGACCAGTGTGGAAATAGATCAGTTTGCCAAGCAGACTGTTCCAGTGCTTTGTGGTGGCTAATAAAGCAGACACTGCTGCTTCCAAATAGGTCTGATTGTTGTCTGCTTTGACAATGGTGCTTGTCACAATTTGCAGCATCTAGCTGCTTTATTTAAATGTACTAATTGATACAGTTTTAAACTAATTTATATTTTTTCTTGATGCCTTTTCCTTGAGGGCCAACGTCTATTCCTTACTGGTTCAGTACTTTGTTATGAATGAGATTGCTTGTTTTTATTTATAACCTCGTGAAAGTGGGGCTTCACATAGATGACATTGGTTATGTGGTGCCAGACAACTGTGACTTGTCTGAAGTGACTGTATGCAGATGTAAGTCATTTGAGAAGAGAAGCGTTAGAAACAGATGTGCTGTGTCACCCTTTGCCAGCTGCTATTAGGCAATCATGGGGATGAATCTCTGTGTAATAGATGAGTTCTTGTGCCAGTTTTGCCAGATAAAAATTGACAGATTTGCTTCTAAATAGTATTGTTGATTGTTTGTTTTGAAAATGTTCCCTGTCAGAGCTATTCTCTTTGCCCTTTGGTAGACTAGTGTTACTGATTATTCACATTAGAAGCATTATCTAATAATTATTAGATAATGCTTTGCTTTTGTTACTGAGACAATCCGCAGTGGACAATCTACTGGTTTATGTTTTTATGAGGCGGTACTTAGCATGCTGTTGAATACGTATGCCTTTCTGATACTTTCAGATTGTCAGATAGTGTTATACTGACATTGTATTAGGTAGCAGCAGAGTCGAAATTGTAATGAATTTTTTAATCTGCATGCACTGCTTTATTTATGTCTTTGCTAATTAGACATATGCATATTGAATTTTCAGGACATGGGAGATGCGTTGAATTCATGCGTAGATTCAATATACCACTGCTGATGGTTGGTGGAGGAGGTTATACAATACGCAACGTTGCACGCTGCTGGACCTACGAGACATCACTGGCGCTGAACGTAGAAATTGCAAATGGTCAGTTTGTGAAATTTTATCACTTTAAGATGATAATTTTATGTTTATAGTTACCATATTTTCACACAGGTAACCTGCACGTGCACATAAGTCACAGAAATTAGGAAAACATTGAAAAAGTTTGGTGTTGCCTGCACTCACTTAAACCCCAAAGTCCCACACATGCCCTAGAGGAATAGTCTGCAGGCATTTATCCATCTCTTAAATCATCTGAACGGGTTGCACAATTTATTTTACTATGTTCTTGTTAAATTGGATGAAAATGTGGATTTTTCAACTTTTCTCTTGGTAAAATAGCAATGATTTGGGAGTGCTGATTTGTTTAGGTTGTATGCTCTACTTGCTTTAGATGACAAAAGCACATCTCTGGACACGAGATTTCATTAGGTGTAGTCACAGACACATTTGTTTTTATAGCGCATATCTAATTGTTGCACAATTTATTTTGCTGTATTTTTATTAAATTGGATGGAACTGTAGATTTTCAGCCTTTCTATCGGTAACAGCAGTTTTAAAAAGCTAGCACAAATCTAATCGTGGTGTTGCTACACTATGCTTTAATAACAGAATTTGGCCTTAATCCTTTTCCCGTTTATTAAAAAAAAATTCAGGTTCTGCCCATGGTGTTCGTTAAATTTTGCATAAACATGGTCTTTTCAGGTGTAAACATTGCTGACTGTTTTAACTTTAAAAAATAATGCCAAAATTTTTTATTGTTATTATTTGTTTATGACATTTGTCTCTGGTCACAATGCATAAGCAGTGTACCTGAAAATAAGTTATAGTATTTTTCTTTGTGTGATAAACCTCAAACAATGGTACGCAAAGTGAAACATCACACACAATCAGGTTCTGACTCTTGAGTGTCTTCCTCTACCTCCGAAAAACAGCTATCGGATGAGTCATCCGAATCCTCTAGTTCTGATAAGATCGAGTTTTCAGATGAGTCTTCAGCTAAAACCTGCTCTAGTATGAGGTTGACATCATGCGTACGAAAGTTACAGTTCTTAGAAGAATTTGACATTTTTTAGGATATGTTTACAGATAACTGAAACAATATTTTGCAACAGAAAAACTAATACTAAAAATATAATGACGCCATTTGTTTCCATAGACGATCATAATAAAGCAATACGAGAGCAACAATAAAAGCAAGATACTTCGGGGTAAACCGTAACAGTAAGGTTAGGACTGTGATTGGCGAGTTATCTCGGGGTAAACGCTGCAGTACAGAATGCTGCCAGCGAATATTTCCGGGATATACAGGAAAAGGGTTACAATGGCATTCAGTGTAATACAGTTTGTGCTACAGTGAGCCTATGACAAAGATGTATTAATTAGGCACGAAAAATATTCATGGTCTTACTGAAGAAGGCACTTTCTGGCTGACCTAGTAATCTACGAGTGATCCATTGTCTCGGCTATGGTCACATATACATCAACTAAGAGTATGCATACATTCCTGCACTATTAGTAGACTGATTCCGCTTAATGGGTCCAAAATGGATTGGAGTATGTAGTTTCTTTGGTTGATTTATTTAGAATACTTGAGCCAGATGTTATTGTAAAATAGCACCTTGAAATCAAATTTGATACCAATGCCACTTGCAACAAAATTAACAAATCTTTAATTCAGAAAGTGTAAAAATAATTGTCAGAACAAATTTAATATTTAGCAGTTACATCTAATTTTGCACCTATCACAAAGTCATCTACAGATGTTCAGCAGTTTACAGTGCTGCTCTTGTGATATGGTCCAAAACATACCATAAGCTCATGGCAACTACCTGCGTAAAATAAACTGGCATGATCTGTACACCGAGATAACCCATGGCGGTGTGGGGTATGGATATATGCATGAATACAGGTTTTAACTTAAAACTGGAAAAGATGCAGAAGTTGTCTTAGAATTGATAATGAAAGGAATACCAGCGGTGATGGTGCGTTCTGTTTCACGTAGAAGGATTTTCGCCAGCCACCGATGTAGGGTGGTTGAAAAATTTTACCAAGAGGGTTGGTCCACTTTCTGATATGATAGATTTGTCAGAGTTTTGTATGTTTTCTAGTTTCTTAACGAGAATCACATGCCAAGATTGTCCTTGAAATTAATCAGGACAATAAAATTTGCCGAGCAACCAAAGCTCCAATCAGCAATTTTGCAATCTTGCTAGGCTGTTAACATGAACTCTCTTTAGGTTGACAGCCTGGCGTGCTAACTCAAAACGCTAAGCTGGTAATGCCCAGGTATAAACAAAGCAAGCACATCACTCGAATTTCTCACTTTTCTCATGCTCTAGAGCTTTGTCAAAATGATTTTGTGATAGTTACTGGGGCCTGACCAAGGATTAAAAATATCTGGCATGCAAAGGGTTAACAGACTGCATATTTGCATATTTTTGTTGTAGAGCTGCCATATAATGACTACTTTGAGTACTATGGTCCAGATTTTAAGCTGCACATCAGTCCTTCCAACATGGCCAATCAGAATACAGCCGAGTACTTGGATAAGATCAAGACTAGGCTGTATGAGAACTTGCGTATGTTGCCCCATGCTCCTGGTGTTCAGCAAGCAGGTTAGTTTGCTAGTCCTCATTCATATTGGTTGCACTTTATTTATTTTTATGTTTTGTAGTTATTTTTGTAAATAATCACTGCCCTTTTGTTGGTTAAAATCTTACAGATTTGAAATTTTGCTGCATATGTTAACTGAATGTGTAAGTTTGCAACAGACATTGCAAGAAGGTCATTGCAATGACCACAAGCTAGGCCTGTCAGCAAGCACCCAGAGGCCCCGGGCACCCGTAGTGGCGGGAAACCCAAGCCGCGAATCCAATACTTGGCTGTTTCTAGAAATTACTTAAGCGTGATAAGTCAGCAGATGACAGCCTGGGACACCATTACGCAGCCGTTATCGCCTTTGCCCATACAGCAGCTGAGCTGAGGCTGGAGACTCCATAGACTCACCTGGGTAGGCTAATGGTGGCTGGGCAGGTGCAGGACACATTTACCGTGATTTATCAAAGTGCCACTAGCATAAGTAGGTCTGGTCCCTTCATCACGATGAGACACTATTTCGATCAAAATAAATCATAAATTATAAACTAAGCTTCATTAACTTATCTGTTTCAATTTCAGTTAAAGCACTCTATACAGTATCTTTCTATAGTTAGTATCTGTGGAAACTGGGTGGAATTATTAATAGTACTTTAGCACAGTGGGCACCATAGAAGGTAACAAACAAGGCATTAAAGCAAGTTTTGCAAATCTAAAAAGTGCAAAAGTCTTTATTTCAGCCAAATTTCATGACTTGTAAGTGTATCAATTATACATTTGATTTTGTCTTTGCTAACAACTATATTGATTAATGTTGACACCGGAAATATGCACGATTCAGGGCGACATTATTTGTCCGGTGACAGAGTGATGGGTAGTTGGGCACCTGGTCAACGTGGACATGGGTGCCAGGGCTACATTTTACGAAAGTTTGGCAGCTCTACCACACAACGCAGCACACTGCACTTATATTTTGATTTGGTTTTTTTCTAGAAATACCAGAGGATGCTGTAAAAGAGGAGAGTGATGATGATGACAGGCACAATCCAGATGAAAGAATTTCAAGCATGTAGCTTTGAATTATTTTATGAATAACTTTATCCTGACTGTGGTCTTTCAGACTATAGGGAAGTGCTGTATTAATTCAGTTCAAGTGACACCAATCTTCTTGGTTATGAGCCTCATCCTTAGTTGCCAGCCCAATTCCTTTGTATGCCAATCTGCATAGTTCTTAGTCTTTCTTCATTCTGACTTAAATAACAACAGTGACTTTGCAGTAAAAAAGGGAAATTTCATAAAGGTGGCATTCTGTGTAATAGTAAAATTTCAGATCTTGTCAATAATCTTAAGAATTCTTGTTACATTTATACACCTGTAAGCAGTGGTTTTCTAACTTGAATTGATTGGTATTCAGTGTGGTATTTAGTGTTAACATTCAGTGAAATTTGCTGTTACAGTACGAGCAAGTGACAAACGTATTGCTTGCGAAGAGGAATTCTCGGACAGTGAGGACGAAGGGGAAGGTGGTCGACGTCATCAGGAAAGCATGAAGATCAAGCGTGTAAAGCTTGAAGACAGAGCAGACAAAGATACAAAAGGTAATTTACTGGCGTTCTGTGAGATATATTATACCACTGTTTTCAGATACTGGTGCACTGTTTTTATGTTTGAAATATGCATAGGTTAACCCACTAACGATATTTAAATAAGAAGCCATTAAGATTTTAGCATCAGCATTTTACCAATATCTAGTGCAAATGCAAAGATATGTCGAAAGAGTGTATTTGTTCACAAACCTATCACTTCATTCTGGTTTTTCTGTGCTAAGTTGGGCAGTTTCTTTCTCTATGTTTGGAAATGAAATTGGTAATTTTGCAGTGAAACGTTCTATAACTGTAAAACTGATGATGCTTTATGGATGTGAACTTTCTTGGTTTCATTTTAATTTTATCATAATATTTTAATTTTGGAGCAATATATCCTGCCAATGTTGTAGCTACAATGCCTGAAATAAAGGAACCTAAACCAGAAGTTGACACAAAAGACACTGCAACTGGAACAGACACGATAAAAACTGAGCCAAAGAAGGAGCCTGAAAGTGGGGGAGTTGGAGCACCTCAGAGGATGGATACAACACCTGCGGGCAAGTTGCCAGCCCCTCCCACTGGAACCGGCAGTGATAATTCAGAACACTGATGAAATAGAGGTTGTATGGCATATGAAGACACTGTAGACTGTAACGTTTTGCCATGAAGTGCAAGGGCAGCTGAATTTTTCATTTGAGAGACTAAGGATGTGTTTCTGTTTGGTGCTGAACAGGGCTGCTCTAGGAAACTTGTACCTTGTTATTTTGGAGGTATAGTTAACGAAGCACTGAACATAGGAATGTAGTTCATAATTAACAGAATGAAAAACAAGAGACTTGTAATGGATTATTTGCTTTTTGATTGTCTCTGTTTTATGCCAATGTGGGACCTGTGCAAAATTCTTTCAGTTTTGCCTTTTTCTATATAGTTCAATATTTTGCAGAATATGCACGTTCATTGTGCTGTCATTTGGTGATTTGAGAGTGGTCTTTATAACAAGCACAACTAGGACTCTGTATCACCACCTGGAACAGGATACTTGGGTTAAAAGAAGTTATGGCCAGGAAGTAAAACTTTCTTGCATAACAAGTCACTAACTTGTGGCTCTTACTTTAGGACTTTTACAGCATGTAGTGATGGCATTATGACACAGCCGAGCATGAAATGCTTAGGATGCTTAGCTTTCCTATTTAAAATAGCATATGATAATTGTGAAATAATTTCACCTTGTAGCAGACAAAAGTGAGTAGTTCCATAATGTATGCTTTCTGCTGAACTTGTGCATTAGCACCAATATTTTTCAAATGTAATGGTGTTGCCTTTCTTATTCAAAGCCTGGTTATAGCGATAATCGTCGATGCTCATCATTTCGGTTTAACTTCTTTTGTCTGATTTCATAGCGATGAAGATGGCTTAAAAGCCTGATGGTGAGATGTGTAGATGTTGGCATTTTAATTTGATAACTCGAATTGTCAACTTTCGGAAGCATTCACTGATGCACCAATTAAACTAAAGATGATAAAGCAGCTGCTTATGGCAAGCGTGAAATCTTCATCTGTTAGACTAATTGGGTTTGGGCGTAAAGCCATGGAATTTTGAGTCCATGCCACTGCAGCCTTTAATTGTGTCAAACACATTCTACAGCCATATTGTCACCTTTCACTCCTAAGGGAAAGTCTTGTTGAGAAAGCCAGTTTATGGAGAAAACTGATATTGGTTAAAGTTTGATACTGAATGCTGTCATCTTTGTTCCCTGGAAATGGAATTTTGCGAGCTGTGTTGTATTGTATTTGCATCTTTACATCATAGGTCAGTGTGCCATAACATAAAGATTGGATGTTTAACTAATGAAACAGTTGTTGCTTTATGTTAATTTTGGACAAAAGATGACTTGATTGTGAATTTGGGTTTGTGTGGAAGTAAATGCATTTGGAGATACATCTAGATTATCACAACAGAAGTTCACCAATAATGCATTTAAAGCGATGTCATGAGGACAAGATGTGCTTGCTTTTTGTGTGCAACTGACTGTGTACAATATGCAATCAGTTGAATCTGCTTAATTCTGGGTTACATGTTTGCCAGGTCACATATGCATTTTCATCATACAGCATATGAAACAGTCCAGAATAAGGCATCCGGCTGATTCTTTGCTTTAATTCTAGGTTGAGTGCATTTTGTGAATAAAGATCTGTCATTCATATGGTTCATAAAATATGCTATGTCTTTGTTTTAATGCCTAACAAAATCGCCACAACAGTAATACTGGCACAGGGTTGTAAAATTTCTTGCTTTGCTATATGTTTGAAATTTCCTTAACTTTTCTAGGCTTGTTTCCAATGAAATGGGAAGTTTGCTGCTAATTGGAGTCAATGCTGTTTATTTTATAGGTTCTCTTGTGTTTTTCTAAAATCTATCATATCTATTTAATATCACAAAACCGTTTGGTCACAAGAACTGTTCTTAAATGTAAATACAGATGGACATGTGAAATTTGGTTTTATTATTGACAGTCTTGTTTGATTAATTACAGTAGTAATGTATAAAATCATCAAATCTATAGATTTGAAGACTGACTGATGCAGGTATGCTGTTTGTGGAATTGTGCAAAGCCATCCTGCATCTGTGGTGCAGCTACCCGATAATTGAGTCGCTGCATGAACCTGTAACTTTAGCAGGATTCAACTGTAGACTTGTGGTGACGATTTCTTTGGTGACGAGTATCAGTAATCTTATTCTTGAGATTTCTACAGTGCCCAATGAAAGCCACATCACAGGGACCAGCTTTTTCACAGGCGCTGTCGAAGGGGTTCGGTTACAGGTCAAGATCCAAAAGTCAGGCAGAAAGACGGCTACAATGGGTGATGTTTGGGATTGGAGCGGAGAGAGATGAGAAGAAGAGTCAGGACAGGATCTGAAAGTCCAATGTAGAAATTGCAAGCAGTGGAATATAGGTGAGTTTGTATGATGAGGTGGTGCAACTTGTCTGTTAATGGGGACAAGTGTTAAGCATAAAAAATTTGGCAGTGATGGGTTCAAATAAACAGCCCACTATTTTCGGTCATTTGTACAATTCAGTGCAGTCCTCTTGTTTAGTCCAACTTTTTTCAGGTTGTACTTTAATGCTTTTTAAATGGGAATGTTAATTAACATTAACACAGTTATACCCCCTCAGCAGGAATAAGTTAAACAAGGCAATCCCAATGTTACTTTTTCAGCTAGTAAGAGGCATCCTGATGAGGTATCCAGAAGTACAAATATCTGTTATCTGGTCCTCATCTTTAATTTCAGGTTATGCTATTATAGCTAAGACACGTGTGTAGTAACAATTATGGCTTTTAAGGAGGATACTGAGCACAGAAACTGGGTTAAGATCTTACCACGGTAATGCTACTGTCAACAAGCAGTGCATGCATCTTTGTGCTAGACATGAATTATTAAGCAATATACAAGTTTCTGTGATACCCTTTGTAAAAAGACATCAGAATTTGCCTCTTGTCCGTTGAACCTTCACATCGAGCAAGATTGGCATTCCACAAGAAAGAGAGGTCGACATTGAGATATGTTGTAAATGACATACTCCTGATGCAGTTTTGAGTCTTTTAAAACGGAAGCCACTCTGCCTGGGGTCTGAAAGTAATAACAGAACAAGAACTATGCTCAAGCATGGACAAGTGCATTTATTATATGCTTGTTGGTTACTATAGGCATGATACATTAGAAATATATCTGTATTTTGAGCCTAATGTAATGGCTAATTACAGTAAGTGCAATTTCACTTGCCAATATTGAGTCATATCCTTTAGGTGGAGTCACAGCTTCAGGATCTTCTTTGGTAACAGATCCGATGTTTCCAAGGCCAACTTCAGCAATAATCACTTTTCTGGACTACAAGTTGGCAGAAGAAAATATGTGTATGAATAGAAGTCTGTTAAGATTAAACACATTTATAGCTAAAATGGCAACAAGTGAGGGGGTTAAATTAGCAAAAGGGGTTGGCTGGCTGTTACAGAGGTTGCTCTCCACTTCGTTGCAATCTTGGACTGTAATTTCAGCTGAACCCAATGCTTCTAATTTTTTAATGTTCAAGGCAGTTTGTAGTCTGATTTATTTCCTTTCATTGCCTCCTATAAAAAATGAAAGTGGTCCTGTTCTAGAGATCCAATGTGTATTTCAGAAATAAAGCACAGCACTTTTTGACTTACAAAATTGTTCATATTTCTCAGAATATTTTGCATAACAGAAACGGTGAATCATGAATCTGCAGTTTTGTCAAAAACTTCACATATCAGCTGAAGCAAATACTTGCAAAACATTGATTCTTGGAGATTTTCTTAACAAAACACCCCTCTGTGCTGTATTTTTCTCTTAGCGGTGAATTCATGAAATCAATGCTGTCATAAGATTTTAGATGGACCAAGTATTATTGCTTAATTCTCAGAACTCAAACTAACATTGAAAATGTAAAAACATTGTAACAACCAAGAAATTAAGTTCAGAAAAATTAGCGGCTTACTTGACAGAAATGAAGTGCTCTGGCAGGATATTTTGAAAAGTACAGTCCAGTTCCAAATGATCCATGATCAAGATCTACAAATATTTTCAACAAATCAACAATACTATATATTACAACAGATTTCATTATCCTCTTCTGCCTCCATATCAGACATCTTAATTGGCAGAAACTGGCAACCTACAGTCACATACTGGCATGTGCAATTTTGGGTTTCTGTCATTGGACCACTGAAATGTTCCTCGTTTTCTTTAAAGTGGATTGCACTACATTATTATCATGCCCCTCTCTGCAGCATTGCTGTTTTCATTCACCACCCGTCTCTATTCTGGGCTTGTCTCTGTGTGCAGTCCAAAATTCAGCAGACGCAAGTCAGACTTCACTGATGAGGAGGTCTCTGTACGAAGTTATTCTCCCAGACTTTAAAGACATGCCTTTTCCATCTGAAAGCCATGTATAGACATTGGCCTCTGTACAAATGCTCTGCTACATTTCCAATCATAAGATATGCACTATCAATTTAGACTGACAAAAAGACATATTCCTAGAAGTAAGTAGCTAAGTGAAGTTAACAGAAACTCATTTAACTTGATGCATGAGAATCTGTAATGGCTGTTACCATCGTTGTCGTCGTAATCATCATCAGCAGCAGCATTCAGCATTCAATACTGAAACAGGCTACTGCCTTTCTAAAGGTCTTTTCACAGTGGCCATATAAAATACTAAACAGTTTCAAAGCATTCCAGTGAAGTCGTTCACCTTGATCCGTGAAGCCAGTCTGAAGAATCCTCTGAGGATGAGAGGCATTGCCACAGAAGTAGAGCTTTGTTACCATTGTCGGATCAGACATAGCCGCAATGGAAGCAGAAAACAGGTCATTGACACTGTCTGGAAGCAAAGCCTTTAGAAAATCAGAAAATTGGCGATTAAAATCATCTGACTTAACTGAATACTTTTATGGTACCTTCTGAATACCTCTCAAAGGCACATTTATAATGCCTAAATAGTGTAGGATGTTACAGTTAATTAAAACAATTAGTTTTCCTATAAGCAAATAATGCTTGATAGTTGGAAAAGTCACCACTGGCAGGCTATCACACATGTAGAACCCAACCAATGCAGTCCCCCCATCAAGGCTTGACAGTTGACACCATGTTCTGAGTTGCTAGTCCATGTTGCACCGAGGACGAGGAATGACAACAGTTGATGAAACGCTCACAGCATATGGTTACCCTCACCAACTGGCATTTTATCCTGCCAATGGCAGAAGATGCTGCATCCCTGTGTTCCTCAGGCCACCAGATCTATACAGGACAAGCATTTCTCAGTAGCCTGGTTGTTGGTTGCTGAACCTTTCAATGGTGTTCGGTTTAGGCCTACATCGCTCCACAGACATTCACTCACCATTGCATCATGAAATCTGATATTTTCCAGTTGTAGAAGGCATATTTATGTACAATTGTCTTTTGTCTGGGCTCAACACCGTCCAGATGGTAATAAGCAACCTCTACAGGTCAACCAATTCAAAATGGTTGTCAAGCTTTGGAATAAGTCCAAATACTGCCAAAAATGAATAAAATCTAAAGCAGATTTATGAAATTATTCTTGAATCCAGACTCCGACATGGTAAATAAAACTAAATATATGAACAAGCAAGAATCCAGTCTATTTAAAATCGTTCCATCTGCCAGAAAAAATAAGCAGTTAACTGCTAAATTTGGAATGTCTGCATTGTCCAGTTAAACAATGCACTTAAATGTCAATTATTAAAATAAATAAGTGGCATGGTGGCCAATTAAGAGGTTGGAAATTCAATTCCCTGACTGGAAAGCCAGAAACTTCAATTTCATTTCAATTTTATTTAAACAACACTAGTTAACTATTAATAAATGAGTCATCCCTCAATGAGAAATAAGATAGCAGACAGAAGGCCACCCATTCTTGTTGACTGAGATCATCAAAATTAAGTCTATATAACTTTATATTCATGCCTTGCTTTCAGTCGACTTACATTAGTGCCTTTGAAGCTACACACATTTTAAAGCATGTTTTAAAAACTCCTTAAAAGACTCCTCTGTTATTAGTGCTAGAGAAAATGTTGGAAAGCTACTGAGTTACTGAAAATAAACAACCCTCACTTTTGTAACAGAAGTTATTTGATAATCTTCTGCTTCAAGTTCTTCAAACAAAAGTGACTCGTAGAAGTCGTGAATGACTTGTTGGAATTCAAGAGCTTTTTCATCTTCTAACTGTATTTCTTTTACTTCTGATTCACTTTGCAGAACATACAGCTTCGCTAGAATGAAGAAGCATTCAGCAAATATAAAACAAAACCTAGAAATCATAGAGAAGAAAAGCAGCATTTAGCAATTCAAAACCTTTTTGTAAAAGTGAGTAGAATGAAAATTCAGTGCAAGCCTGCAAAAATGTCGGCACTGTAGTCTAGTGGGAAGGAGGTTATAGGTTTGTGAAGACAGTCACACCAAGCGCCTTGAGACAGCGAGTAGCAAAAGCAACAAGCATAATGGATCAAATGAAGACATAAACCATACCATTGTTGCTGAAATCCAAAGGAAGACCGGTATGGTTGAGTTTGGCTTCCTTCAGTTCTTGGTTCAACGCTTCCTCACCAAAATCAGAATCCATATCTAAGAGAAGATAATTATAACAATCAGATACAATCAGAAAGCAGCCAAACTCTAACTCTTCTACTTTTGCCTGCTGTACAGATCTCAACCCAAAACTGAACATGACCTCGTTAACCTGCCATAATGAATTTGACGGTCTGTGGTTACAGTAACCTGGATCTTTTGACTTGAACTTTTGAGTTTGGGTGTTAAATAATGCAGAGTTTACAATTCTAATTGGAAGATTCTATATTTTACAGCTTTACAAATGCCGAACATGATACATCAACCCAGAGCAAATACACAAGTTCAGGGCATAATTATTCTCCTTCAGTGTCATTTCTCCTGTTAGACACAAGACACTCATATTCTTTTGCATAAATTTGAAGCTGCTTTTAAATTAATCCATGCATACCCTTAAAAGAAATATGGTTGTGATTTAGTAATATAATGGACGCACTGCTATAAAATACTCAGAATGCTTCAAGTGCTTCTCATAAGCACTGTGCACACATTAGCAGGTCTGCAGGCTACGCAGAGGCCCATTCCCAACTGAACCCTAGGTCCCAGTCCACCTAAACTTCTAGGCCGCTTCTTTTCATTTGATATGCTAATAGAATTTGACATGAACTGAAAAGAATGTGTTGGGTCTCTTGGATGCTCCTGGCCTACCCTAGGCCCCAAGTCATAAAACCTAGCAGGCTGTTGTGTGTGCATATATGCAGCATTAGAGATCAAGAAGAAAATCTGTCCTTTGCACTAAAATTAGGTTTCCAGAACTGGAGATGGTCTACAATGACCTTGTTACATACAGTAATTCCATCCCACACTTACCACTACAGTTCAGTTCCAACCCCAGCCGAACCTGAAGGCGATACTTCAGAAAATCCCTTTCTAGATAGAATCACATCAGTTGTGCTATAGATACGTGAAGGAAGGACTAATATATCAACATGCAACTTTCTATACTTCAGAAATTCCATAGTAGGAACGAATATTAGACATATATTTAAAAAAAGATTGCAAACTGATTTATTTTTAAGAATGTTGCCACAGTATTTTAGCCTTCTAAGGTACTGAAATGAAACAGAGCTTTTATTTGTTTACTTCAGCCACTTATCACATGAGTAAAGTCATTAACATACTGCTTCACTAGAATGAAGAAGCATGCAACAACATGAGGTGTGGATAAACATTTGTTATTCACATTTACAAATATCTATAAGAATAAATAATTCAACATGTTAACCTGAAACATATGGTAAGAATTTCTAGTAACTCATAAAATCACTGATTATTCAACTGAAAAGTAAAGGTATTTAAACTATTTAAAGGATTAAACTACTTCAGCAGATATATCGACCCATTGGCAGATTGTATCATTTGCATGCTAAAGTGTATCCAGAGTTTCATCAGACCAGAAGGAGCTGTGTTTCACTAGTAGTCAAAGCACTCGGTTTCATTACATTACAGTTAATCCTCTGTTTTAAATCTAAAACATAATAACAGTATCATCCAGCTATTCTTTAAAATGAGACTGGTTTTTAAGCATACAACATAATGTCAGTGTAGCGTATAAATGTGCCTTCAGTATTTCACCCACCTGCAAAGAATTTCTCACACTGAAGCTGTTCATTTTTTTCAGTTAATTTGTCTATAAGATCCTGCTGACTACTGACAACGGCTCGAAGGTGAATAATCTCCTGTTGCATGCGAAGCATGCAACTCGTCTCCGCCTGATATGCCTCCACACACTTTGATCTCCTGCCTCATCAAACAACATAAAATGTAATGATTCTTTCCAAAACGACAGTCTTCAGAATAAGTCTAGTCTATCTGCAAAAGATGCTTGTGCAATTTAAAAACGAAGAGCAACACTGACATGTCCATTGCTTCAAATAATCCTATCTAATGCTTTGTCTAATTTGCTTTCCCATTGCTTTTCACACAAATACAGGAGCAGAAAATTTTGCAAAGGTTTGTCTTTATCTAGCAGCGTTTTGATATATTACCAAAACCTCACTGTATTCGCTTCCATTTAATCTAATTGGAAAAAATTCTCTAGTTCCAGTACATGACAGAAATGTATTTCAACATGCATGGGAAATCAGTGATGACCACTTGTTTCTCAGGAATAATCTTGATTTTGCTGGACTACCATTTTTTCTTAATAGCATTATTATACATGTTAAAATGATGACTACAACAGCATTATGACAATAATGATGCTGCAGATCTCAGCAATGATAAATAATGATGAGTTATTGTCACCAAACATTCATGAAAGAAAAAAGAAAAATTGAAAACTACTGAAATATTACAAACCACTTAAGGATCTCTGCTGCCATGGCTCTCAGATCAAGTTCAGGAATAGAATTACTGCAGTGATCTCCTGAGAACAAATCAATCAGTTCAGAAGACGTCTGACTACATTAGAATCATGAGCATCATCGGAAAGTATGGCTTCGTCAAAAATATTTTAGAGCAGAGTTGATCATAATTTAAATCCAAAAATCCAGAGGAAAAAGCAGTAGAATGATGGGAATAAAATGATATAAAGAAAATGGTAGAAGGTAGATAACAGAGGAAACAAAGGAAGGGAAACTAAAATGAGAGGGAAGAAACAAGAAAAATATGGAACAGAAGAATGATAGAAAGAAACAACACAGAGAAAAGGAAAAAGATCTGAAATGAGAATGATTTGAAGCAAGACAAGAAAAAACTGATAGCGGTGAATGCCAGTAACATTAATTAAAATTAATTTAAAATTTAAAATTAATGTAAAATTCCTTCTATTTCTCAAGCACACATGGCTCAGTGCATTACAGAGGAAAGTGATTTTTATGCACTTTCACACAAGTCACCAGGTCAACTAACCACCACCCCAGTATCCTCTGCTACATGAAGGAAATAAAGAAATTGACCTCACACACTTATTTTTCAAGGCATACTACTGTGTTTGTTATGTTTATTTTGTATGTTTTTGTGAGTTTACATTGTGTGTTTATTGTTCAAGGCATACTATTGAAACCAAAATGAATCGAAAGACATACTTGTAAAAGGCAGAAGAGAACACATCAACGTGCAGTGTGTATACTGCTCTGCCAGCTCACTAAAAGAAACAAAGTAAACAGGATACACATTATTCTCAACAAAGTAAACTAGAAATGAAATCTGTATATCAATTCTTCAGTACTGGTAATCTATCTCAGCAGCTTCCATAGCACCACAGCACCTATAATGAGGGGCTGCATGCGGCCAAAAGGTTAGAGTGCTTGCCTTATAACAGAGAGTATGAGTTTGAGGACCCCCAAAGCAGCTACCTGTAGGGGCCTTGGTAACTGGCTACTCCTGAACATTAACAAAATGACCAAAAGTATAGCAGAAAGTCTGTCAAATGAACTTGGATGCAGAACTTTTGATTGAAGTGAATTCTGTAGAGTGGCATATCTTGAGTCCACATGGAAATTTACAACATAAATTGGTCACATCTACAGAAGCAAATAGTAAAAATCTCAGGCAAGCAACAGATCAAAGATCATTACTGCCCAGGTACAGCTCACTGAAAATTGTATTGTATTGTATTTGTGAAACTATATGGCAACTCTTGCAAGAACAAACTACTCAGGTACACTCTCGGCATGACTACCTACTGTACTGCTTAAGGTTCGCTCTGCAGCGTCAAACCAAGAGTTTGCCTGATGTTAGAGGTGGCATTACATTTACAGGACTACTGAAAATATACCAGCATGCTGAGTCAATCAATAGATCATTTGGTCACTGTGCGCCAAATGGAGACTTTGGTATACTATAACAGTATACATAAATCACTGCCACCATATAAATAAGATATTATCAAAGCACATAGCACAGTAAACAAATCAAAAACACAGAAAACATTGGAGTTCGGTTTGAATGACATGAATACAAGTTGAAGAAGAGCAAAATGAGCTGCAGTCCATGACAGCTTAGATAAAATACGCAAAACAAGCTGAATTCATCACTTCAGAGATCTACGTGACCACAAAGTAGAAGATATGAAGAAAACCAATAATAATGATGATATTCATGATGGCTGAATTAACCTCCATCGTGTGTTGAGAATGACATCATCAGAAAACCCGCACTTCTTAAAGAATGCAACGGCTGAATTATCGGCATGAACAACAACGGCATCAAAACAACCAACAACCGAGAAAGTCTTCAGTTGCTGAAAAAATACGATAACATTCAACAGATAAAATGACCCATTATTCTCGCATTTGATCTACTTAGGCAAAATACTTCAGGTAAAGAAAAAGGGAATACATCTGGCTCTTATCTTATTAAGACAAGAATAACTTATTATTGAATTTCGCAAAAAAAAACAAAATTATATTATTTGCTCTCTTAGGAAATGATAAATACATGTGTAAAATTTGGCATCACATTCCTAGCCTTCCTATAATCATTTCACTACACATTCAGCTTAACTGTCCTCTTTACTGATGGAACATGATATTCATGTAATAGTAATCACAAATTTGTACAGCACGTCTTCAAACAGAACTCCTCAAAGGTACTCCTGACCTGGCAAAAAAAAACACAGAATGATCTTCAAACGTAGACAGAAAAGAGGCAAACAAAGACCAAGAAACTCAAGTTGTATGTTAGTAGGCAACCTATTCCAGAGAGATGGACTGACCCCAACAAAGCTTTTGTGCTGTGCCATGGAATTTAGGGCCGGTGAAATGACCGGGTCATCTTGTATACTAGAGCAAAGGAATCAGCAGCCAGGTATGGATAGGACCATGATATATAGCCCCTAAGTTAAGACTGAGCAGCCTGCAAGACATGTATGCATAAGCATTAAGATCTTAAACTGAATGTGAATGCACAGGTTCAGTTCATCTGGCATGAAACAACATATATGCTCAAACCTAGGAATACTGCAAGGCAGCTGAGCCGCAGTATTCCATACAGACTGCACCTGGCTAATGCGCTTCTGATGAGTCTATTCTTGAAGTGGCGCTTTATAAATGTCAGATTACAATTACAATTACAATGTGGGAAAGAGTAAGGTTTGCATAAAAAGTAGGTCTTACTCTTAAATAGCATGACCAACTACAGTACATGACATTAAATTTACAATACACTTGTGAATAAGCCTGGGTCAAGCATGTTACTTTAAAAAGCAGTTGAGAAATTTGCAAGATTTGATAAAAACTTGCATAACATTAGCTACTGAGGACGTTATGTACTGAGAATATCAGTATAATAGAAATAAGCGGTTATGTATCACTGAGCTTACTGTGTTCCTAAGATTTTCTTTACACATAGATTGAATAAAGTGTTGTAGCATTTCACCATGTTTGTCACATCACCTGAACTAAGTATTTTCCAATGCTGCACTTTCGATATCGTTGTCGGACAGCAAGTAAGGTCAGGTGGACAACTGTGTCGCTTGGTTTACTGTAAAAAAGTACAGAAAGAAAACCTCAGAAGTCATTTTTGACAGAAAATGGATAAGCAAACAATCTTGTTGCAAATACCAATATGTAAATGTAAATCTTTGAAATTTCTCACTGCCACTCAAAAGCCATTTCAGAGCAACCAGCTTATTCACTGGCGCTAAATCAAATCAAGTCCGTAAAAGCCAGATCAGTTGGTCAGTGCCAGGACAGAATCAGAGGGGGTCAATCAGGGAAACAACATGGTTGAAACTGTATCAATGCATTACTGTAAAATGCCTCAATTTAAGAACAACTGTAATCACACAGCTTCTTTTATATATACCAGTGTCAGCACGTTTATCCTCCTTAAGCTGGGATTGACCAGATTATGAAGAGGCATTGATACACCATGTAATCTAATCTAATGAATTCTACGATGCCATATCATTATGCACAAGACATCAACTGCGTCAATAAAAACCATTGTCAAAAATCATAATCTGTTGTAGAAGTCCAGTCAAAATCTGATAGGTGAGTGAAACCAGAACTCAGACTATGATGAATAAGTAAGTTGAAGCAGGCGATTCTTAAGTTAAGACCTGAACAATATGAGAGAACTGACAGAGTGCACAGAACTGGGCAGTGAATTCCAAATCTTTTTGATGAGCCACTAAAATTGCTCGAGAGCCCAACAATGTCCTGGTGCGAGGCATGACAGCAGTCAGTGTCCATTCATCAAGTGCAATATTAGTTATATTTGTTGACCCAGTATGAGATGTGAGCAAGAAGCAGATACAGGTTGGCTGATTTAAACATAATATCTAGTAAAGTGAATTTTAAGCTGGATTATTTACATGATGGTCAATCAGTGTAATAAAAGCAGTAGGGGTATAAGATGTTGATATTTAAGGGTCTTTGCTACACAAGGCTCTGGTCAGAGAATTTTAAACCATTTCTAGTTTCTGCAAATCTCTTTCATTGATACCAATGATAAGTGAATTACAGAAGTCAAGGCTGCATCATCAATTGAAGCTTCAGCATTATTATACCAATATGGTACTACAAAAGTTATAAGATTTGATTAGACTCAGTATGATAATGCAACACCAATACTGAACAAGAAGATTTTTAATCAAAGTCAAAGGAAGATTAAGAAGTTCTAGTAACCAATAAAGCAACAGAATGACTTAATCAGTGGTCAGCCAAAGGAGGATTCATGAAGATTACGCTTACACAAACTTCTTCTCGAAAGTCATAGCAGCAACGAGTCGATTCTCAATTCCCACATCGTCTTGAGTCAGTGAAGTTGTTTGAGTTGAAAGTCGTTGTTTTTTATTTGCAATATTTCTTAAGAATGAGTGCATTCCCTTGGAGAAATCCTCCTCCTCTTCTTCTGTCTCTTCACCTTCATTATCACTGCACAGACAATAAGAAAAAACGGTTAACTGAAAATGGCTTTTGTAAAATATAATCTTTAAATGAAATCAAAATTAGTTCACGAATACTAACTCCTGCTTGATTCATAGCTTTGAAACTAGGTCTAGGCAATGTAATGTAACACAAAAACAATTTATCAAGCATCATAAAATACAAGTTATGGACCATATTGCTATAAGCTGTTGCCATTGCATTACCAGACTGGCAGCAACAGTAATTTGTAGCTGGTTGCTGCAGATATAAGTGGCACATGAGAATCACAGTGTTGCAGACTGTCATATCTGCCATGTACATATAAGCTTACTATTTATGAGTGCTGCTCTGTGCCAAGGTATATAAAAAGTAGTCAATCCAGAACACTGTAATTCTATGTTTCCTGGATTGGCATCACCTTAGATGGACCACAGTTTTTCTGTGGTCTCTCTAGACACAACTGCACATACAAGCATTTCTTACAGATGCTAATTTTTCATGGATAAAGGCAGAAGGAAGGTGACAAAAATTTCATAGAAATAAATAGCATCACATGCCCATCATCATCTTCTTCTTCCTCTGTATCACTGAATACATCTGCAAAAGTGCATGGCTTGTTTTCCTCGGGATGAAAATAGTCTTCATCACTTTCAGTTTTTACTGCTTCATTGATGGTCAGTGTATCAGAAACTGGTTCTGTGAGAGGCTGATGGGGTTTTGATGGATTCTCTGGGCTGAAATTGGTTGAATCTGAGGCTGCTGACATGCGTTTCTGACGTCTGGCTTCCATGTCCTGGAGGGTACCTTAAAAATAGCCAGCCAGAAAAGGCAAAGTTTAGTAAAGCATAGTATGCATCCAGGTTCATGCAGCTCTTGGAATCTGAAAATGGCATTGAAAGCGTGTGCTACAGTCCTGATAAACTGTTCTTGCAGTATCAAGTTTCCTTCAACAATATGTTATAAGATAATCAAAGTGAATTCATGCATGACCATGTCTAGGTGTGAGAGTAAGCAGTTTGCTAAACACAGTAACTCACACACCATAAATCTAACATCTGCAGGAATTATGGTAGGCTACCATAGCAATTAAAACAATTAAATTCCATCAGTGTACCATCAATGTCCCTCAGTAGCATGATGGTACGAGCACGTTGGTCACAAGCCGAGCAGTATAGGACATCTGGTGTCATGTCACTTAGTGACACATCATAAAGAGCAACAGCAGCATGCAGCAAATTTCGGTTGCTCACCTACAACAACACAACATCACAGAAGATGCATGTCACTGATTAAATATTTTGGAAAACTAAATAAAAAATTATTAGGGACTTTCTTACATTGTTATACCAAACAGAAACAGCCTGCAGCTGGGTATTCATGCATTTGGTGAATCAGTGGCAAACCAGGGTCTTTTGAGTGGCATCAACTGCAGTCCACTACGAAGAGATATTTCTTATTCGGCAACCAAACTGCAACCTGTCTGGCTACTGATAAATGCTCCTTCCTCACAGGACTGGTGACATGATAGATCTCCGAACGCATCATTGCTCTACCACTGAAACATGGAATGCCAGAAGGTGAGTGCAACTGTGTGCTGCAAACATTTAATTTAGCCATTGTTATTGTCCTTCCTTAACACTTCATGGACATACTGTACATATATACTAGGGCTGCCAACTTTTGATTCTGCCAATCCGGTATGCCCATATAGTCACTCGATATGCCAGTACCAATTTACCCTGTCCACATCACTGTATGTAACAAATGTTGCATCAGCCTAATGTAGGATCTACTGCAAACAGTCATTAAAAATTACAGCCAAATAATATCACCTAATATCATCAAGAGACAAATGGCCTATATATAAAATCTGAATCAACTTCAAGAGCAAATGTTTATTACATTCCAATAACCTACCAGGCTTCAGGGCCTAGCATAAGCAAAGTTCATATATACAAGCATGATGCATGCAATTTGCAGATGTCATTTATTGGGTCTAATAACCTAACTACCCTCTATTCTGTGGTCACTCCGTAAAACTTATTTAAGGACGGCTGTTCGAGTTTAGTGTGCAAAAGGAAGAACAACATCTGGTGAAGTGGATATTTACACCAAGTTCCGGGACAATTTGGGATCAATCCGGGACACGGGACGCACAAAGCCGATTCCAGGTCTGTCCAGGCGAATTCGGGACGGTTGGCAGCCCTAATATATGCATGTATACATACATGCATACGTACATACATACATTCACATGCATTCTCCACTTAAAACTTAATTTTTTCAAGCTGCTTATCCACCATAGACTGCATCTCTGTCTTGTGGACTGATCTTCTGGTTGCTGACCTGATTTCGGCTTGGCTTTGGGGCGCCATCGGTTGAAGCCTTGTGCATTAGACACCGGCGCGTCAGAAGTTACAATTATAATACATATGTATACATACAATCATCTTCACTGAGATTTTTGCACCCTTTAAGTAGGAAAACTTGATCAACTTAGTAAGTCCGCAGCATCAGAATATAAAAAGTATCAAGGCCTCTAATTCTCACCCCTTTGACGATATTCACCGACGTTTTACTCTGCAAAAGACGACCGAATTCGACCATAATCGGCGTTATTTTAACCTCTTCGCCGTTTCGGACTTTAAAAGTTTTAATTTCGTCAAGTTGTGTCCCTGGCATGATTTCCTCTTCGCCATAGCTGTCTGCTGATGCCATAATTCCAACCAGTTTCTGTGATTCCTAAACAAGAAATATAGGATGTCTCCTTAAATCTTAACCGCGGTCGCGCATTCACACTTTGCCTAGTTGCCTAGTATGTTGTAGTTCCTAAGCACGCCGTGCAATTCGCAGCAACGGCAGTGGCGACTGCTCATTGGTTAATAATTAACATGCTCAGGTATGTCTGTATGCATGTGTGTTGGAAGAATTTTTGTCGCGCTTGTCTGCAGCGACGCTCTTCTCGTGACCATCAACTGATGCCTTGAGCGTTATACAGTAGTTCTATAGAAGTTCTTCTTTCAGTACAAATGTAAATGTAAATGTATAGGTTTTATATAGCAATCGTATGGCCTCGACCTTGCTTTACGCCTACGATTCATCGCTCAGCCGATTCATGGCGTGTCAACAAATGTCTTACTTACTTACTTACTACTTACTTGCTCATGTTGCCTTCCGATTTTGTTTTGACTGAGCGTCTGTGAATAAGCTGGTTCCGGCGACTTAACTTTCGTTGGGCGCTGTAGAAATCTCGAGATTACGATAACGATTTGCAGTGAATTTATCAGGTGAAAATCCTTTACCACCACTGCCCGTTTGAATGGGCGCCACGCCAATTAAGGTCCCCGTACACGGACCGTGCTAGCCCGAGATTAAAATCTCTTAAATAAGCCACGATCGGGACGCGAACCTTGGATCCTCACGCACAGAGGCTCCTTGGCGTACGCACTTACCGATGTAGCTAACTAGGCAAGTGGATTGGTGACGAGTGGTGCTATTGTTCAGCAGCTTAATCTTCGGGGCTTAGGCCTTCTATATAGCTCGTTGATCCAGAATCGTCCGAATTACAAGACGAAGGTCTACCTTTCATGTTACGTAGGGTCTATGTTAATGAAATATGTAGGCCTGCAAACGTACTTACATTACAACAACTTCAAGAGTCCGTGAATCGCGTCGGTCTACGCGTGGTTTACCGGTTTATGAGATGTACTAGTGAAATAACCTTTCTGCTCGCCGGATGTTGCCCGCTTGACCGTCCGTTTATCGAATTCTTTCTATCGAACTTCACCCACCGTAACTTCTTTTAGTCTCTTTCATCTTGCACCTCCACCTCTCAATCAGATATCTCTTTTCTGACAAGATCTTGACGCTAAGACTTAAGTTTTCTAACGTTTCTTCCAAAGATGGCCTGTCATATTTTAAATCTCACCGTCCTGGTATCGGCCAACAATTCTGACTGAGATTTGTACTCTCACTTTTCATCTCCTAGCAAACAATGTGTCTTGGACTTTATTCCTACCGCCCTTCTAAAAGAATGCTTCGACGTCCTAGGCCCAATCATCACATCCATTCAGTGGCGGCTCCAGGATTGCTTGCTTGAGGGGAAGAGCATTTTCCGAGGGGCGGTCCATTCTGGCAGTCCACCATGCACGGGTCTGGTCTGAGGGTCGCCGGCATATAACCAAGAGGGACGCGGGATGCCAACCGTCCAACGCCTATATCTAGGCTAAATCCGCCACTACATCCATTATCAACTTTTCTTTTATTCGGGGCTGCTTGACCCCAGTTTCGCTCATGCCAAGGCTTACCCGAAGCCAATTTTTTTATCATGGCCAGGAATTTACTTTTGGCCTGTAGGGTTCAAACCCTCAAGCACTGCAAATCCTACCCTGAGTGGCATCTTTTATTTTCATAAACTTAACTCGCACCTGTTTGAACAGATCAATTGGACAGCCATATTTTAAAGGACGTTGCTAGGGACCTCAAGGAGGTCGCCTAAACTGGAATAGTACAGGGCCTCAAGGAGGTCACCTAAATTGGAATACAAGGGGACCTCAAGGCGTTCGCCTAAAATGATATAATTGGGCGTCAGTGTGGATGTGAATATGAACTTAATTCTTTATAAATGCCGTATGGGTCAGAATCTAACCCTAACCCTAACCCATTTTGCGGTCGATTTTTTGCGTCTTGTGCAACCACATTCAGAAACATTTACAGTTGGTCATTCAGGAAAATGACAGTTTGGATCTATTATTTTGTCACCGAATATAATGATGCTGTTCGTGTGTTTGCTTTGCAGTTTGTAACTCTTTAATTTCAAACAAAAAGTTCATCCCAACAGAAAACTCAGATTCAACGTCCGTAGCCATTAATTTTTGACTGTTAATAATAATCACGCGAGAGTCTGCGAGATCTCGCGCACTTGAGGCTCCCTAGTCCGCGCAATTACGGGGCCTCCTTGAAGAGGTCCCCTAGACACTTTGTATTTTAAAGGCGAAACGGCACATATAAATAGTCAAACCATTTATATGAAATTTATAAGGTCGTTTTATTCAACAATAGACTTTTGTGACCTAAACTCATACAGCCGTATTGATAACAATGATGGGCCTATAAATTATAAAACGTTGGGAAAGTCAGATTCATAGAGATGGCAGACAAAGACAGATAGGCCTGGTTGTACGAAACTAAAAACGGGTCCAAGGACAGACACAGAGACATATACAAACATAGATTGACCAAGCAGCGAAAGAACAGACGGGCAGATAGACAGATACAGGGACATACGTCTAAGACTTCAGAGAGACGGACAGGCAGACGGACAGAGAACTGCACTTGATGTTCATCGCCACAATACGCGACTTTATTATTATGATGTTGACAGAAACTGTGCTCTGTAAACACACCAAAACCTGTATGTTGCTGTAGAGTGTTATCGTGCACACTGACCTGCGTTCCGGAGATCTAGATTATGCTGCTGCTGCTGCAGATGATGGTGGTGATGATGATGTTGATGTTATCAACACAAGGGCGTAACAAGGCAGAGGTCCAGTCACCTGATTATTATGCGACAATGAAAACAATGCGTAATTGGGTCCAAAGGATTGAGATTAAAAGCGAGCTCGGGATTCATACAGACAGAAAGACATAGAGAAAAGATAGACAGAGAGAAAAAGAGAAAGAAATATATACAGAGAGAGAGACAGAGACAGAGAGACAGAGACAGAGACAGAGAGGAGAAATGGAAGAGACAGAGAGAAAGAAAGAAGGGGAATTTCGTGCATAGTTTACAGCAGAATTTTTTAATCCGAAGTGAGAGACAGACAGACATTTATAAATAAAGCAGGCGTTCGAATTATAACCCCATGTATAATTTAGACCTCCATGTATGAACCCGTCGACAAACGTCCTGCTGAGGTTAATAAATCATCAGGTTGATCATTCCAGAGAATGACAGTACGATAGCCAGGCAACGAAAGCAGCAGCATCAGCAGCAGCAGCAGCAGCAGCATCAGCAGCATCAGTAGCAGCATTCCTATCCGCATACGACGCATTGTGGTGCGTAAACGAACGCCTGATAACGCATTTCATATATATATATATATATATATATATATATATATATATATATATATATATATATATATATATATATATATATATATATATATATATATATATATATATAACAACATTGACACATATATACATATATAAGAATACGAAGACCTATATATGGGCTTGACTGGCAAAAGCAGTTACAATCTAATGACGTTGACAACACGATACATAATTAGTAGTCAGCAGGAGTCAGCGAATGCGATGTACGCTTTCTTTTCATCATTTGCATGCCTAACTTTCGGTGTCTCTATTGTCTTGTTTACTTCACCTCTTCACGTGGGTTTTTCTTCTTTTTGATGAGTTCCTTCCATATCTTCTTTCAACTTCTAACAGCTCTATCGCCCATTATTCGCCGCCCATTATGTACCCACTGTTCTTGCATCCCTGCCTGCCGCCATGTCAGCTCTATCCAAGGACACACTCCATCTTTAACCCCTTTGCATGATTTATCTGTCAATCATTTTTAAAATCTTCGGCCTAAGCTGTTTGACCGCCTTCCATATCTGGCTCTAACCCTGGCTTGCCTTACATACAGTAATCCAACAGCCAAATATTCTAACTCCGCCCAATCTGGCAACAAAATTTCAGCATCGCAGCATGTATACCTATTCCTCATTCCTCTCCTGTTCTTCCTAACCTCTTCCAGCAGACGACCACTGCAGCACCCCAACCACTCTCTTCACCAAATTAGTCCTCCTCCTCCCCGAAGACATCCACCTAACCCTGGTCCCCAAGATGTGCACTCCTCTCCTCTCCTCTTCTCTTCCACTCCCTCTTCCTCCACGTACTCATTCTCCTCCTCCGCCTCCTTCTCCTGCTCATCTAAATTCACCATCCAGTAGCATTAACAATACTTTAAAAACACTGACAGCAACCGGTTATTAATCCACACTCTCAGTATACAATCGCCTCTCCATCCCGCACACTCACAAGAAATTAAAGGTTTAGCTCTCTTCTCTCATCTATCTGACACATTTGTCGTATCTGTAACCCATCTCAGTTTAAACCCAACTTCTGCTCAGTATATCAGTATTTTATTCGTCCTGGCTACCATCTATACAGTACGCCTCGCCCCTCCAACTCAACAACCTCTACCAACATAACTGGTGGGGGTATTGCCTTTCTCACCCTGGAATCTGTCACCGTTTTAGATTTATCTGGTTTCTCTCACTAGTTCGAATGAGCCTCAATAACTCTTAAACTTCATACACAAAGTGGACTATCATCAATGTCTATCGCCCTCCGTCCTCCTCATCGTATTCAAGTCCTACATCTGTCTTCTTGATATCATTCACCACCCTCCTCTCAGCTGCTGCCCCTACACCTCATGAATTACTGATTACAAGCGAGTAAACCTCATGAATTCTTGATTACTTGCGAGTCGATGCATTTGTTTCAGAATTCTTCACCATCAACTAACCTGGTCCAGCATGTTAAATTTCCCACCCGTATTCACATCATTATCACTCTCCAGGCAATCACCTGATATCTTTTCTCTTTTGATCCACCATCCGATCATCATCCCGTCTTCTCACACCTTAACATTCTACCCACTCCACGTCCTGATCCCGTCTTCCATCTTTTCGCCAAATTAGTTCAATAAGCGTTGAAGCCTTCATACAGGATACCTTCTGCTCAGCCCTTATTTTAAATCCACCATCCTCCCTTGATAACCTTCTCTTTTCCTATAACACCACTCTTTCCACGATTAGTGACAAAGACGCTGTTATTATCACCAAATCCTGTTCCCTCTCTAACAATTCTCGGTATAATTTCTATCGTCAGGCCTTCAAACCTTTTCGACGACGCTTTGAGTGCGCTTGCAAACGCACCCATGATCCTTAACTTCTTTCTGCCCTTAAATCTGCCACAAATAAATACCATCACCTTCTAGCGACGGCCAAGAAAGGCTAGAAACAGGTCGGTAGTTCTTTCAATCCGTTCCTCTTCTACCCTAATACTTCTCCGCCCTCCCATCATCTCAGCCTTAAAATTTGGAAATGGCTTCATAGCCATAGCTGTCCCACCCCTTTGGAAGAAATTTTCGCCGTAATTGCGAGAAATATTTTACCCATGCATCCTACGAACTCACCAACGTTTCACTCCTTTCAACCCCTGCGCAGATCTTTCACTCAAAACTGAAAGTAATCCTCTTCCACAAATCCTATCCTGATTCCTCCTCTTCCCCTTATCTATCTTGCCGTTCCAACTTCAAACACCATCCAACGTAGCCGTTTGACTTCCCGCGTGAACCTTGGATCTTGACCTGGACCCGAATCTGACCTTTCCTGCCTGTCGGTGTTGTTTTGACTCAGCGTCTGTGAATAAGCTGGTTCACGGGACTTAGCCTTCTTTAGGCACTGTAGAAATCTCGAGTTTACGATTTCAGTTACAATTAAAACGATGACACCACTATCTATCCACCGTAGCCGTCTGACTACCTGCCTCTTGGATCTTGACCTGGAACCGTTTCAAACCCTCCCACCTAACGATTTTGTTTTGATTGAGCGCTTCTGAATAAGCTGGTTCCCGCGACTTAGCTATCGTTAGGCGTTTTATAAATCTCAAGTTTACGATTACAATTACTATAGGTCAAGTGTATGCAGGCATGCCAGCGTACACTTGTTTCCGTTATACAATTAGGCAATACATGCATTCATTGTACCGAGCGGTAGGCCTATGTCTGAGTAAACGGGACACATAAAGATTATATGATAAAAGCGGCTGTGGCTGCAAAGGGGGCAGTAGAACGCTGACTAATCTGCATGGCCTTTGGCTGTACATGTATGTGACTGTGTGCTTGTCCACAAGGCGTGCATGCCTCTGAGTGCTATGAGTCGTCGGTCCATCCGTCAGTCGCAGCTGCGGTTGTCTGTAGTTAATCCGGGCATCTAGCCTTACATGGCATTCGCTCAGTGTCTATCAGTGGACCCTCAGCTGTTAAAGCGGTTGTAGAATTTCACCCGAAGTCTATTGACGGACATATGGACCTTCGTCGTCTGCATAACGATTTTGTCTAGCTCTTCAAGACATTCGCAGAAAATACGCCATAAAAGGACTAATATTAATGACTATTATTACTTTTAAGGCGATTATCTAGAAAATAAATTATCTCTGTGCGTGTGTGTATTGGAGAGACCTAATCGGTCTTTTATTCGTTAAGAAGACAAGGATTTCCGAAGAATGTCAGCCGAAGCGTGAGTAGGCTTCTCCGTTTTCAACTGCTAATCGCTATATAAATCTATGATTACAATTACAGTACAATCCTTCGTAATCTATACTATATAATACTATGCAGGTCATAATTTATACGGCGCCCGATCCTTGTATCTGCTCGGATGCGCTGCGGTAACTTGCACGCGGATACAGGCTTGTTTATACAAGGATAGGGCTAGTTATGCGCGTGTGTGAGCGGGGCAGAAGGCCTACGTGTGATTCATCTTAATGTTTACTAAACTAATTCATATATAGGCCAATCTACATATCTGAAAGCAAGCTGAAGTAATCGCGCAGAAGTTCTGGCGACAGAAGGCGAATCTTCCCGACTGCTGTATGAAGCACAGACAGCAACGACGACAACGAGAGCGACAACAGTAATCCTAGAGAAGAGAAGATACCCTTACGAATTTCATGCCATTTCGTTGAATTGCATTGATTTGTGGATGATCTTTATTCAGCTCATGATGTGCTGAAAACAGCTCATAACTACACGTAATATGCATTATGCATAATATAAATTGTATGTGTGGATGTATGTAAGTATGTATGTGTGTATGCATGTATGTGTGGCGAATTCGTTCAAAAATTTATAAGAAAGCATTTCCTATTTTCAGTGGTTCTATTCACAGTTTCTGTATACAGCTTCTTATTTACACAGATCCATCCTTGGTCATAATTAGCAACGGCTGTCATACAGTCTTACAGAAAACAAAAACCACCAAAACAGACTCTCACAAAGAACCACTCACAGTTTCTAGAAACACTGTGGAAAGCCCGGGTATCCGTCGCTTTAGCAGCTCCGCTTGTTCTTCTCTCCCAGCGCAAGAAAACCACTCGAGAGGACTTGACTCGATTTGGATTGTCTCAAGGCAAGGCAAAAGGCAAGACCGCAGCATAGTTCGACCTGTCCGCAAGTCTAAGACTCTGCATGCTTTCAGTCCACAACTCCACATCACCATCCATCCACTGGGCTAAATACAGATCTACATGCACAATAAACCTCCAGAATGCGATCACAATAAATTCGAAGAAGCAGCCTTCAACATAGTCTATAGATCTATAACCAACAAAATCCTGCGTCTTCAAACTAATACAAAACTGCCTTTTATTTCACAAGCATCCTGTGGGTTCAAAAATGTTCATATACCGACTTACATAAACATATGAGCTATACAAATTGAATTAAGTGTTCAAATGCATATGCCTAAGAGCCTCCAACTGTTTATATATATTTTCTTAATCAAAACTGTCCGCCATAATTACCTATTCGACAAACTATATAGACCTATCAAAGTCTCTGCAAAATAAACCTTCAAATCATTTTACAGTATATAGCTAAGGTGAACCTTCCATCAAAATGTAGAAATACTCGAAACCTTGTATATAGCTAAGGCATAGACTCTTCAGTTAAACATGCAGAAGCATATATACGACGAATACATGCACTTATTAGTAAACCAGCGCATATATATCTCTACTCTTATGAAAACGAAAAATGTGGTTAGTTAAGTTCTTCCTCGCTTCTCCAGATTCTTCCACTTCGGCCTCGCTTCTCCAGTCCGTCCAACGGAAAACAGCCTTTGAATTCCCCAAATTCTCCCTCAACTCGATCTGTCACATAGCGACTGATAAGGCCCTCTGTACAGTCGGCCTCCTTATTCCTCCGTGAAACCAGCCCATCCTCCATTATCGCCTGCAATGAATGTATGCCGCGAACCAGGCAAGGTCTTTGAATATAGCGCAGTTTGTTACTATGTGTGTTTGTATGTGTAATTGTGTATGTATGTATGTATGTGTGTACGTATGTGTGTATGTATGTATCTGTCAAGGCACTTCATATGGCGCCTTTTAAGTACCTCTCAAAAGCCCTGCCAACATGGTCACATAACTGATCTAAATTAGTGCTTTTAAGGTATCCGCAGATAATGCATATTGAACAGAATCGACTCTAACATTACCTATATGCTATGGATGACTGTTTCAAGAGGAAAGTGAAACAGGAGATCGCACGATTGGCTCGAGTTTATGCGCGGACGCGGCACCTGCCTATCTTCGTTTGTCGGCAGCACAGCGCAATGACCTTCGACCTGACTGACTTGAGACTCGAACACTGACCTCCTTAACGTATGCCGGGACGGTTCCAACAAGTGAAGCACGTGCCAGCAAAGGCTCTTTAATGGAATTCCCTCTGCGACAGGGAGCCAGCGCAGTGTTTCTCGCATGTATTCCCATATATGCGAATATTTCTGGCATATGGGGAAAACCCGGGCGGCAGCGTTGAGGACGGACTGGAGCAGGCTCAAGTGGAACTTTTGCAGACCTATAAGAATGGAATTGCCATAATCAAGACGCGTCAAAGCTTGTAGAAGAAGTCGAAGCCCCGTGGGACATCGAATGGAACCGACGTGCAAGCTGTGCGCATGCAAGGTATATTTAGGAACTTTAATTGGAACTGGAGCCGCCCCTGTATTGTTCTCTACGGCCCTTAAATATAGGGGTCATTGAAGTGTCGTAAATGTCGTCTAAGATAAGACTTCGAAGAAAAACCCTAGGAGCCGCGATTAGATTGGTCCAGTGGAAGAATTAGTTTAGCCACTAAAACCGACGCTTAGAGCCATTGCTTCCATTACTTTGGAGTCGACAGCAAAAACCGCTCTATAAATGTCAGGGTCTAGATTTGGACAATTTAAACACACTGATAAAGTGTATACATAGTAATACATACCCATATTTTTTCAACACACGCATATATTCATATAAATATATTTAGGCCTACTATAAAAACAAGTTTGCAAAAGTTTGTCCAATTATTCTTTCTATAAGTCTCTTCTCATCAGCAGATATGAACCCTCATAACTACCGGTATAGATGAACTGGTTTGCCTTTTCATAACCACAGATTGACTGGTCTGTCTGTTCATATATGTTTTATTCTGTTTTTGGAGCAATAAACAACTTACTTACTTAATTACAGATGAACTGGTCTACCTATTTGATGTTTCCCTCATTGGATGCAGACATATAAATTGGCGTCTCTCTGGTTTTTCCATAACCAATTTTCTCTTTCCTCTGCAGTTATCTGTAATCCAAACATTCTAGTCCGCATCCATCCTATATATTGGCAGACAGGATCAGACGAAACTGGTTCAGACGATGAGACTCCACACAAGGTCAAGGTCAAGGCCTTGCCATGCTATGTAGTACAACATGACAAGAGTCGATCTGTTCCCCTTTTAGCCATACAGTTATAAATTATATGCATATGATATTAAAGCCTATTTATTATAGATAATAATTGGGCCTACAAGTATGTATAGTCAAGGGCGTGAACACGGTTTGGGGGCACTGACGGATGAATCCAGAAGGGGTCCGAAAGTATGATTGTATTTTAGCAGAAGTACATGGTTTTTAGCACATCCCAAGAAAATAGACACAAATACTTCATGTTTATGGTAAAAGTGGGGCCTAAGCATACTTCGGGACAGTCATGCCTCCCATTTTATCGAGTGGGGAATGGCCTCTGTTTCCCTATACCTATGTCTCCCTTGTAAAGACTCGTTGCATTATACAATCTTGCATTATGCAAATATGTATGTGTGTTTAAGAATGTTTTGTCATAATAATGGCTTATTGATGGGGATTGCTTAGAACTCGCGTGGAATGTCAAGAACTTGCTTGGAATAAGTCGTCGTTTTTATAGCCTGTTTAATAGCGTCATGTGATTATTGCAAACCTACTGGGTCAATGAGCTTAATAAGAATAATTGCTCCCGCTGCAGAGAGACTTGAATTGTCTCATATCACTCCGTTCTTATCTGGCGCCGTCTGCTGCTATCATGTAATGCTCGATTAGATATCAGAGGATTTGTTCCTCTGGCGAGAAGTGCATCTAGAAATAGGGTCAACGGTGGCATTTACATGCATTCATAAAGCGCCATTTTCGGTCACGCATGTTCTCTGTTAAACCTTTCAAAGTCTTTTTCAAACTTACAGTTGTTGCTGGATCATATCTGCGATCTCTTTGGTGGAACAGTGTAATGCGTTTGTTTAGTGGTAATCTGTTGGTGGGTTTGATGGGTGGATGCATTGGCGCATATATAGACGGACCATGGGTGGTGGGTAAGTGGGTGCATTTGTGCCTCTGGCACAATGCCAAAGTAGGCGGATCTGAAACTTTTATAGGCCTACTTCAACCGGTAGCACGGATGTACACACACACACACACACACGCACACACACATATATATCGGCTACATATACCCATATTTATGTAAGTGTGTGTGTGCGCGTGCATGTGTTTGCAGTTCAGAATGCAGGCCGTTAGAATGCTTCGGATATATTAGATATACAGGATATATGATATACAGGGCGTTGTTTAGAGCTGTTGTCGTTCACACAATTGTCTCGTTTTCCCGAAATAGTGTCACTTCCCTCCGAGACATTGTCTCGTTCCCTCGATAAAATATCTCTTCCCTCGAGGTATTGCTTAATTTAACTTTATGCATCTTGCAGAGAAAGATAAACGCCAGGAAGAAAGTGGACAGAGAGATCTGAGACTAGATCAAAGAACTTGTCAAGAGGGAAGAATAGTCGGACGGAAGGGACAGGTCATCGGCCAAGTGGGCAATGGGCATGCGCAAAAGACGCTCAGCCCAAGGAAAGCTGCCACCGGCCTTAAATACGACAGTTGCAATGGCGGATCTAGAGGTGCCAGAGGAACCACGGCCCCTTCGTCTGCATTGTCAGAATGGAAGACCCGGCCTAAGGCTAAATATAGCAGACAATTGTGCATTTCGCCTGTTACTAGTCGTTTGCGAGGCCTTGTATCTGTGTACATCTATTTAGTACATTCGAACGTACGTTGTCCTACCAGATCGAACGACATCAGCTTAATGTCACTGGCCAGGTGCCTGCTTCTGCTTAAAGGGAAGACACGGTTTCCGTGCTCCTTGCCAGGCATTGGCTTATGTCCATGGAATTAACTAGGCCTACATCTCTTGTGATCTTCTCTTTCTCTTTGTATGCATAGGCCTATCGCAAATATTTGAGACTCAAATATCTCTGCTAACTAAGCTTTTGACGTGAATCCATAAGTTATCAAATTATGAAATGGCTGAATAATAACAATAACAATAAATTATCAGAATACTGATATGAACAGTAACAATAATAATAACAATAGCAATATAACAATAGCAAAACAGCAATAACAAGTGGCGCCATCAGACACGATTATGAAATTATATATCATGCCTGACTCCCTCAATTGAAGCCAGTGCTTTGGTGCAGACGCCCGATTGTGCTTGTATTTGTGTTGCCTGTGTGTGTACTTGTGTGTGTGTGTGTTTGTATGTGTGTCTGTATGTATAGCTGCATTCGTATCACCGCTGTACTATCCTGTTTGTAGGTCGCCGGATGTCAGCTCCATTCCTCCTAATAACCAGCAGCAGCAGCAGCAGCAGCAACAACAGCAGCAGCAGCAGCAGGAGAATCCGTTTCAGGCAGATGGAGAGCTGAGTCGTAAGGCCGACTACATCATCTCGCATTCGAGAATCTCGCGGACCGAAGTACAGATCGTCGATCCTGACAGTCCTCAGCCTACGATGCTGCCACCTGGCGACAGCGAGGACGCGCTCTTTAGCTCCGCCCTCTCAGGTGAGGAACCCGAGGCACCGATCGAGAGGTCAAAGACTGCCGAGGTCCACAGCAACTTGCCTGCTTCCAACGGAAGCGTGCAGGCGGAGGTCACGGTTGGCCATGAGGCCGTGGTCGAGGCCGAAGTGAAAACGGCTGAGACGAAGGCCGCTGACCATCCGCAGAAGGCGGAACAGGTCAAACTGAAATCAAAGAAATGCTGCTCGATCCAATAGAACCGCTTAAAATAGAAACCACGATTATATTTTATGAAACTCTTCCATAATACCATATTATTCTATTGTAATTGTAACACGGCTTGAATGCTAATATTTGCAGGTGTTGTTCATATGTTAACAATATTGTTGTAAATAAATGTGATAAATGTGAATGTGTATACGCTGTATATATATATATACTTGAGATTATGAACAATCTCACAATGAACAATCATAGAACAATCTAATGATATTAACCATAGGCTGCTGTGCATACACAACTAACTGTAGCCTACGCTAGTATTCCTACGACCATACATACGACTGTGTGATTCGGAGAGTTACCGATGCACATTTATACACCGACTAATGATTTAAATGCATACATACATGCACAAATACATACATACATACATATACAGCATACACATACATATACAGCATACACATACATATACAGCATACACATACATATACAGCATACACATACATATACAGCATACACATACATATACAGCATACACATACATATACAAACATACATACATGCATACATACATACATGCATGCGTGCGTGCATACATACAGTACATGCAACAACACATAAACACCCGCACATATAGAGCATCGGTCTATTGAGATTACATGTCACGCATGAACATGTATTTCTGTTGTAATGTTCGCTGATTGTCATCCTTTGCTTTCGATTTACAAAAATTTCGTACACGATGTATAATATTTTCAGTCTCGGTATTTATTACAGCTCAAGAAAACATTTTCAGACTATCTAAAAAATGTATGAATGAATGTATGTATGTATGAGTGAATGTATGTATGTATGAATGAAGGTATGTATGTATGAATGAATGTATGTATGTATGAGTGAATGTATGTATGTATGAATTTTTAGATCTGTTAGATAGTCAAGCTGTAGCGCCTTTGTGAGTTTCTTAAAAAGTGCTATTTTAAATCTTTGGATGCATGCATACATACATTCATACATACATACATACATTCATACATACATACATACATTCATTCATACATACATACATAGGTGCATACATGGTCGGAGTGGTCCCCTGGATCGGTCCTTTAGCTCACCAGGAGAAATAAATTGGAAAAAATAGCTGATGTCACAGGCAAATCTTGGAAACTATAGCCTTATGCAACGGTGCTATGAAAAAAGAAGGAGGTGTGTTCACAAACATTTCGACAAAACAGCTGGCGAGGTAAAGGCCTGCATGCATGTTCAAACGAAGACCTCGTATTTGTCAATAAAGCGTAACTGGAACCATATGTCCAGTTGGTGCGAAGCTATCTAGATATTGCATTATTCGTTCAGCTGGAGTTTTCAACATTATTTGTAGATTTTCTCAGCATTAAGGAGGTTGCTGTATATGGCTACAACATTCTGAATGTCGCATATGTGTGTGTGTGCGTGTGTGTTTCACATTTCGACAAATATAAAAGCTTTACACCTACATAAATTGATTAAAAATAAGCAACTTGAGTTCGTGTATAGTCGTCCTATACGCTGACTGGTGGCTGTCTGCACGGTATACCAACTATTACAGTTTATGTCATATGCCTACTTAAACAATAGTATGCAGCCTATAACATAGACCAGCATTTAGTACCAAATGACTTAATTTAAGCATGAACTGCCTAAAACGTCAGGCCTTACAATCTGTAGCTTTCGTGTCACCCAAACGACAGACAGACACACATACAGCCAGACACACAAACACATTTTGAGTGGGTTGACAATGCAATCAATCATAATTATAGCGCTGGATGTAAACCACGTATGTATAGGCCTATATGTTAAATACACATATAATTCATACATATATAACCATTCGGCCAGGTCATTTTGGAAACCACTGATATCACGCGCGTTGAGGGTTGGGTGTCAGGTCATGAGTATCTGCCATCTAGTCACATTAGAGGCGACTGTTAGAAGACAGCCCAACTGGGTGTAGAAACTTTGACAATGGCATATATGCTGATGGATAATCATGCACTGTATGGGCTAAACTGATTGCCTATAAGCTTGACACCCTATAACCGCACTGAGCTAATGAGTCGGCCCAAAAACTGAAGGTTCTTGACTTGTCTTCTTTAGACTATATGGGCTCCGTCTTTATACATGTACTCGCTGTACATTTTACGCTTTTAAGGTTGGCCATTTGCGCTTTTCAGTCAGGTCATCTGTTTCTCCGCTAGTTGTCGGTCCAAACAGATCAAAAACTAACATGATGATATACAAATCTTGCTGCGATTCTCATTAATACAGTAGGCCTACCTCTCTTCTCTTCCTTTTCACATACATTCGCAGCCACCGCCTCCTGTCGTTGTCGCAGCAATAATGTCTCACTTTATTTCCCTATGTTTCTGAAACCTATTCCTTCTGCCTTATCCATACGGTCATTTCGAATATACCAGTAAGTGGTGCTAATCTGGAGGATGTACAATTTAATACTAACTCTGATAAGAAAATGAAACAGCGAGTTCCTTTTCATGTTAAAGGCGCTTGATGATAGGATAAACCCATTACAAAAAGGAAAGGATATGTAGCTCAGATGAAGTCGAAAACACCCACACTAAATCGTTTAGCGGTTTTTATTTTAATTCTGCTGCTAAAATCTCGAGCGTTCGCATTCATTGTCTCTGCAGTTACCCAACTCCCTGTCACAAGAGTGTGACAAGACTGTGGCTTCTGCTGAGTCATTAAATCTAAATGCGAAAAGTCGGTAAATTTCTTATAAGTCCCTAGGTGGCGACACAAGTGCATCCATTCTATGCTGTCCGTATAATCGATATGCAGGCTGAACAACCACAGCATATTCTTTGCAACTATGGCATTCACCAGGAGGCGCTGCCCACCTTTCTAGGCGCAGACGAACACTGGCATAGCGCAGTGAGAAATTGATCACGGGGAAAAGCTAGTTCGAGACGTAGGTCCGGATTAACCACTTGGGAGCCCCATGCAAACTGTACACGGGGAGCCCCTGTCGTAACGTGCCTGGGATGATGGGATAGTCAAATTGTTGGATTTTTAGTCAATACCGTAGGCATATATGTAAATATAATGTAAGTGTAAATCTCCGAAATTTCTCACCTGGAAAGTGTCGAACGTCATACCTATGTATGTCGTCTGCAACGAAGGCCGAGGATAGTCTTTGGCGTATCTTCGACGGTCAATCACAGAGACGTTCTACGACCAATCGATAGGCTGGTGACGAATGTCTGTCCTGCACAGACCGATGGCTCGAGGGAGAGCGGGACACAGTGTGTTCTTCTACCTACGAGAGAATGTTAAACGGTGAGGTAACCAGGTATGCCACTGGATTGAAATCCTTTAGTTTGGCTTTGTGTGCGTGTGCGAGCCCCTCAGTAACGACTTATTGTTCTAAATGAATTTTAACACCAATGAGGCTAGCATAAACAACCATTCTATATATCAATATGAAATACTTAAAGGCACTATATTAAGTGTCTGAATGACTGACTAACTAACTAACTAACTAACTAACTAACTAACTAACTAACTAACTAACTAACTACCCGGTCACTAAAATTCAACTTATCTGCGTCTGATAAACAAGAAGCTAATGTTATGGCAGCATGGAATATGTACTGATAGAAAAGCGTTCGACTTCGCAAAAAAAGAAAAATATGTTAAAGCAGCTATGAATGCTTGGTTGACTTTTTCAATTTTACGGGATGGTCAAGGCGCAAATTCTCACTTAATTTCAAAACTAACGGCTCACTTCTACGACCAAATAGGTGGTTTAATGAAATCTACGTGAGTTCTTGTCACTGCAGAAAATTTCTGATTCCAGTTCGGGGGTCCTCTGTCATCGGCGGGACCCATGCAGCTGGATATTGTGCATGCTGGTTAATCCTGCTCTGCCGAAGATGGGAAGGTCCTTCTGACGCTCGTAGCTGACTGCAGTGTTTTGTGACAAATACTGCAGATTTCCGCACCACTTCAGTGTTTGCATAGGTCTTCACTGAATGAATCTGCGGAATGGTAATTATTTTGTAGCTTATGACAAAATTCTGATTCCGCAAACAGTTAATCACGCGACAATTAATCATCATCCATGGCCTGCCGCACTCTGGACTGTAGCCGTTTCCACAATACGCCGCAGCCGTTTCTGTTCTGGGCACGTCTCCGTGTAAATTTCGAAATTCAGCGCCACTCTTGTCCATGCGTGGCGAGGGCGTCCAGCTGGTCTCTTCCAAGCTCTTGTGGGGCCAGATATCATGGCTCGTAGGGCTCTGGCATGGTCCTGTTCGCTGTAGCAACGTGCAGTAGGTATGTCTTGAAAAGCATGAGTTTGGTATTCAGCCGGATATATTCAATACTCCATGCTCCTCGTTGCATTCCCTGGCAACGGCCAAGCGACGCCAAGCCTCGGGTCCACTGCCAACATCAGCCTCAACATGGAAACTGATGCATGAAAACCCACGAACCAACTCCACCGATTGTAACACTGAAGCCTGTCCAATCTGCATCAAATTACTTAGTTTCTTTATAGGGGCATTTCTGTGTGCCTCATTTTTGACATTAAAAATTGAAGCATAGATTTCTAGCAGGCTTGACTACTGTCAGATACTTCTTATTGGCATCACTGAGAGCGATATGCACAAACTATAAATGATTCAGAACTCTCAGGCCATAACCATAATAAAAACACCTAAGTATAAGCATATTACTCCAAAATGGCAGTGGGAACACTGGCTGTACGTCGAGCAAAGAATTCAGTTTAAAATCGGTCTTATAAATCACGAAGTACTACATTTAATCAGCCAACCTATCTCTGTTCCATGCTTGTTTATGCTGTATATATGTGTACGAACGTATGAGACGTATGTATATACGTGTGTATATAGTATAAGTATGTATATTTGTATGTATGTATGTATGTATGTATGTATGTATGCATGTATGTATATGTATATGTATGTATGTATATGTGTATTTATGTATGTATGTATGTATGCATATATGTATATGTGTATGTATGTATATGTGTATTAATGTATGTATGTATGTATGTATGTATGTATGTATGTATGTATGTATGTATGGATGGATGGATGGATGGATGGATGGATGGATGGATGGATGGATGGATGGATGGATGGATGGATGGATGGATGGATGGATGGATGGATGGATGGATGGATGGATGGATGGATGGATGGATGTATGTATATGTGTATGTATGTATATGTGTATTAATGTATGTATGTATGTATGTATGGATGGATGGATGGATGGATGGATGGATGGATGGATGGATGGATGGATGGATGGATGGATGGATGGATGGATGGATGGATGGATGGATGGATGGATGGATGGATGGATGGATGGATGGATGGATGGATGGATGGATGGATGGATGGATGGATGGATGGATGGATGGATGGATGGATGGATGGATGGATGGATGGATGGATGGATGGATGGATGGATGGATGGATGGATGGATGGATGGATGGATGGATGGATGGATGGATGGATGGATGGATGGATGGATGGATGGATGGATGGATGGATGGATGGATGGATGGATGGATGGATGGATGGATGGATGGATGGATGGATGGATGGATGGATGGATGGATGGATGGATGGATGGATGGATGGATGGATGGATGGATGGATGGATGGATGGATGGATGGATGGATGGATGGATGGATGTATGTATATGTGTATGTATGTATATGTGTATTAATGTATGTATGTATGTATGTATGTATGTATGTATGTATGTATGTATGGATGGATGGATGGATGGATGGATGGATGGATGGATGGATGGATGGATGGATGGATGGATGGATGGATGGATGGATGGATGGATGGATGTATGGATGGATGGATGGATGGATGGATGGATGGATGGATGGATGGATGTATGTATGTATGGATGGATGGATGGATGGATGGATGGATGGATGGATGGATGGATGGATGGATGGATGGATGGATGGATGGATGTAAGGGAAGAAAGTGGGAAGGCGAAGGGGCGGTGGTGGCCAAGTGTTGTTGATTAATTGGCACAGGGTTTCGGAGGAGCGGCGTCAGCCTCCGAGGACGACGATTCGCAAGACTGACTGACACTGGGCGCTGGTTCCGCTCAATGGAGACACCTGTTTAATGGGACAGATAAGCAGAGGAGGATTTCGAGGCGTCCAAAGGAACGTCCCGACCAAATGGGGTTTGCGGTTAACCGACCAGGGAGGGCTACGGGGTCTTAATTACTGGCGACGGATGGGGGCTATGGAGTCTGATCGGTTTATCAGGTAATTGGTGTCGGCGGCCATCTGGTCAGCGACTTATGCAATGAGCAGGACATCGAGCGATGGATAGATGGTTGGATGGATGGTTGGATGGATGGTTGGTTGGATATATGTATGGATGGATGGGTGTTTGGATGGGTGAGTGGACGGACGGACGGGCAGATGGGTGGATGAAAGGAAGGATGGATGGAGAGTCGACGGGCGGGAATAAAAGGAAGGAAGGAAAGGATGGAACTAGAGAGTAGTAAGGAAGGGTGGGAGAGAGATGGATGAACAGGTGGATGGATGAAGGGGAATGATTGCCTGCCTGCCCGCCTGTCTGACTTACTTGCTTAATTACTGACTGACTTACTCGCTCAATCACTCACTCATTCACTCAGTTCTGTTTTGAGTTTTTAAAAGTCACGTAGTAGGCCTAAGACTTACAGAAAGTATAAGATACTTTACTCTGCAGATCTGCAACCAAAGAAGCTGCTCCTACAGCACAGCGTGATGTGATCGAACTTTCTGACTCGCGCAACGAGGCGAGTAACAGCACATCTTATCATGCACTGACCCCGTGTCCAACGAAGCACTAGACAAACAATTAGTAAAAGTAAAGTATCACATTACCCACATGTGAGACGCAAGAGAGGCGCTCATTTCCTTTTCTTTAGGCCATTGAGCCGGAAATGGACGAATCCCGCGGTCCTGGACACGGGGCCAGTGCATCGCAGGACTTGCCGTGTACCTCTCAGCTTACGCCAACACCAAATTATACTGCTTGACAGAGAGTCGGAGTGTGCAAGCAACTGACTCAGGGTCGTTATAGCACATATTTTTTGGTGATGCAGAATTTTCACAGATTTTGTGCCAGGACGATGCTGCAAGCTGGCTACCCCACCCTAGTCCTCGCGGTGCGGAATGAGGGAGGTAGTATTTTTCACGCTGTAACGAGGGTCCCGTAACAGCCATTGGGAAGTTTATCCCAGCGCCTCGGTGTGTGATACCTAATTATGTATGTTTATATCACATCGTTATTCTAAGAGACTAGTTTGATAAAAGTTAGACTGTTTCGGTTGAAATATCTGGCTGAAAGGCTTTTCTAGGTTGTCGTTTTTGCTTCCATGTGCTTCGAAACGTGGCAGAAATGTCTGAGGATTAACCAATTGTTCTTCTGTAGGCATTCTTTCTTAAAGCTTTGATGGAGTGGAGGCTGCCTCGGGCACTCAAAAGGAAGTCATCCACAGATTCTAGAACTGCACATGAATCGAAGTTCCCTCTGTCGTGTTTTCTCCATCAGTGAGCCGTTCTTTCAGAAGACAATGGCCATAGCAGAGATGGTCACTGTTTTTGAGATACGGACGTATATTTTATAAATTTATTTATCTACATCGGGTTTAAGCAAGAACTTGACTTGATTGGCTTAGACTAGAGAAGCAATTAATTTAGACACCGAAGACGACCACAACAATTAACGAATTCCAGACGTCTTTCTCCTGGCAGGAAACCCATCTGCAGGAAGCAACCGAACATGGGGACTGAAGACAGAGGAAGAACAGAAGGGGGAGAAAGAGGCATATTTGAAATACGGAAGACGCTCAACGGGAGGGCGACAAGACGTTAGACGGCGGGGGGTGCATAGACCTTCTAGCAGCCGCCAGAAGCGCGGAAAAATTCCCCTTGAGGGTAAACGCCATGCTCCTATCTTGCGCTCGCAGCCCCTGTGGGGCAAACCAGACCAGCAGAAATAGGATTTTAATGGGTTTATAACGCGTCTGATCGAAACGACCAAACCGCGGACACGCTTTAGCGCACCGGTCGAACCAACCAGCAGAACGGACCACCAGAAGACATCAACACATACACATCAGACTTGTCTACACCTGCATGTATATACATATATATATGCACACGTACACATTGTGTATATGTCCGCATAATATGCATATATATATATGCATGTAAAATCCTACATGTATACATATGTATGCGCATTGCATTTGAAAAGGCTAATATTTATACGTTGCCAGTCCATCCATGTAGGATATCCATGTATATCTGTATCCACGAAGGATACGAGGATGCATTGCATAGGCTATGCAAATCCTAATGACAGCCAAAGCCATTAAGTAAAACGAATTAACTGACTTTGCTGTCTACAAAAAACCGAACCCTTTTGGCGCTCATTTGCTCGTTATCTCCAATCATCCTTTTCAAGGGGACATTGGCCAACACAGTCGGACATTAAACTGAATTGCACACGTGTGTAGGTTACGCTTACACACGCATGAATACGTGTATATGGCCTACGCCTCCACACCGTGTAAGTTGTCTAGTTATGTTTACGACATAGGTTATAATCTAGGACTAGTATATATATATATTATATATATATATTTTATATATATATATGTGTGTGTATATATGCTGATGTAATATTACGGTGTTGCTATTCAAAAGAACGCAGGCCTGTAATATTTCTACAGGCAATTAAGTAAATATTAGTCGTAAAGGTAAGGTCGACAGCAGAGAAGTCTATATTGCCTAAAGACCAATGACGAATTTCCTCTAGCAGGGAAAAGGCTTACAGTTCTTCGGCGTAGAGAACTTTTCGAGGACCTTTTTCAGTTATCTGAATCTTGAGTGGTAATTTTTCCAGTTAAAAATCTCATGAGTTTTTTAGTCGTACGTCTACCTACATTCTACAACTTAGCCTCTTTAACTGCCATTTCTCAAACCTTCTGACTTCATGCATCCATGTTCCCTCCTCCCCCTTAAAATCCATTTTCTTTTTTGTCCCTTTTAAATGTTGCCTTCGGACGTTTCTCTCCCAATCGAGTTTTTCCTTCGTTTTCCTTTCCTCCTGGAATTTCTGTGATGTGCATCGTTCCCGGTTTAAACTCTATTTAATGTAACGTAACGAGACATTTATGCAGCGCCTTCAAGGTATCTCTCGAAGGCGCTTCCTGTCTGTCCAACTGATTGATGTTCGTAAGAACGACAACTTCATCCCGGAAGAATGTAGCTCGTATATGAAATCGTACGATGTCGTTATTAGCTGCATACTGTAAAATTCCGTGGAAAGTTCCACCAATTTTGGTCGTCCCAGGTGTCCACCTATATATCCTGTGTCTTGAACTTCCACAAAATGATAAGTTGGAGCAAAACCGTAAACTGCAGGTGGTGAAATAATCCACCACTGCAAACGGCGATTGCTCCACCAGTAATTTGCGGAATGGTCCATCGTTCATATGGTGGAATGCTCCACCAGTTATTGACGTGGGAGGTGGCGCAGCGGCCGAGCGCCTAACGCGTCGGCTTTTAAACTCTTCTGGGTTCGAATCACAGGCCCATTACGGGATCGACATAGATCGCATTTTTCGAATTGTGCGCAACGTCTGAGTCCATCATCATCATGAACATCGATAAGACGACTGCCGCCTTAAATACATGAGCAAGTAACTGAATTATTAGTAAATAAGTAAGCAAATATATGAAGCTGAAGCATGCACAAAAATTCTGTCTGGCATGCAAACATTTACGTAGGCTACATAGTAGGCTTAACTAGTAGAGATTATTACGTAAGTAAGTACGTACGTGCGTGTCTAGGCCTAAGCATATTAGGCCTATTACAGAGTTAACACAGCTGCATATGTGTGCATCCTCTCGCTGTTCCAATCTTCTCCCTTATCGTCTTTCTGACTGCTTTGTTATTGTATTATTCGCGAGGTATCGCCAGCATCTAAGGCCAAATTACTTGACATTATATATCAAATTTTTGCGCGTGCTTCAGCTGCACGTACTTACCTAGACAGACACTTGATATAGCACCTTTCAGGTAACTCCCAAAAGTGCCGACTAAATGATGTTAAATGTCATTAAGAGCAGAAAGTACGCCTGCGTCAGCAAAGCGAAACACTGCACAGATAACTAGCAGAGTAGCGGCTCTTGCATACATGTGGTGCCCAACCAACGGTTTCTTATCAAAGTTGCGTTTTTTACTGTAGATCGATGACAGGAGGTAGGCCCGCCGTACACGATAACACCACTGCATAGCAGTCCTTCACTGGTGATTGATGTCGCGGAGTCTGGATACACCTCGAACCTGAGTAGCAGAACTGGTATTCGTTGCCTGCCGGTCGGTCGATCGAAGGGCCACCCGTGATTTATGGTCGAGCTTACTTCAAAGACTCGTCGCTCCTCCTCCGTCCAGACCATTACCTGGCTGAAGATAGCGTACTGTACTAAAGTCCGTACACCAAGAATCCCACTCCTCCTTATGCAGTCGCGTACGCCGAGATAATATGCGTAGCAAATACCGTCCAAAATCTGCAGCGGGTACGAAGATTACTTCGGACACGCAAACTTAGCAACACCAACGACCAAACATGTCAGAAATTATCGAGCAAATTCTGCATTAAGACGATAAATCCGCCAAAATGACACCGAAGGCAAGTCAACAACGAACGTGGCTACTGACTTTGCGTGGATTCAATTATTTTCTTACTTAAGCTGAGAAATAATTATAAGGGCGTTATATAATATCAAACAAGGTTTAGATGCAAAACCGTGAAGCATGTTGGCGTCTAAGCTGTTATGTTCGGAAAGAATCGAGCGTCGTGTTATTTATTTGCGGACAGAGTGTTAGCACAGATTCTTATATGTAGATATCGTATATGTGGTGTTAGAATTTATTTGCTGATAGGGAGGGTGTTAGAATCCTTTATTATAGTAGGTCTTTACAAATATTAGGTCTTAATTATATTTTCAATAGCAACACTGACAATACAGTCTGCAACACAAAATTCATGCGCTGAGTTCGGTTGGCTGGTGGAAAATCAATATTTTACTAAAATTATTGAGACGATCAACCCTCGGTTACATATTGGTGGATTTTCCCACCTTTGTCACAGCCATTTCGCCGACGGGTGGAATGTCTCCACCACAAGACCACCTTTTGTCTTTACAGTGTGGGGTAACGATGGAATTTATGGCGGAAGCTTCTTTAAAGCAGACCTTATACGATACGTGAAATGACGTAATCAGCCGATTTTAAGGCATTTAAAAAATGTAATTATCAATTTCGAGGTAGAGATTGCTTGTGACTGTGTGGCTAACTGCTAGGCTACGTCGCGAGGATGACGCTTATGATTAGGATTAGGAGAGACAAAGTAGAGAAAGGTCGTGCTATGTACACTTCAGGCATTGTTTCTGAAAGCTTTCTGTTATTGACAACTTTTAACATCTTGACAAGTCACCTGCATTTTGCCCATGATGCAGACTTTCTTTTTCCCTCTACACGCCCCATTACTTGGTTTTCCTCCAAAAATATGTAAGTATGTAAGCACGTAGGTATCTGCACACATTAATATGGCGCCTTATAAGTGGCAGGCAGGTCTATCTAATTGACCTACGCAAGTGCTTTTTAATGTTGGCAATTAAGTATGCTGAATATAGCAAATGAAACAATAGGCCTACATTGGCTCTTGCTGAAAAAAGGCAGTTTACACAGGCTTTTCTATAAAGTCCATAACTAAATTTATAGCCGTTTGGCTAAAATCTTTGATATGCATTCATAGGCCTATCATAGGCAATTTCCATCATGCATGTTTGAGGTTTGTGTGGTGAAATATTTAAAATAAATAAAAAATACCAGCAAACAAACAACAGTAGGTATACAAAGATTTAACTTTATTTCTTCAAGTACAAAAATGAATGCACCACAACCAAAAATGTAGTAAATGCTGTGGCTATAGCTTTTAATAACTACATAGCAACACCACAGTAGAATTATATAATAGCTTTGCACAGTGGCTGTGCCTGAAAATATCTACTCTAACATCTACAAGAAGCGTTTAAAATACACGGCTGTTAACTGCTAAACTTGCATAATAATCTGTAGAACAACTAAACATAAAAAACTACAGGCATAGGCCTACTATAGGTCTATTCACAGAAACATGTCAGGCTATGCCAGCTTATTTTTCAAAATTTGTAGAATGTCAAACTACTTCAGACGGATGGTGCTTTGTAAAAGAGTTATGTTCGGAAACACTAACTAGTGCCATGCTGTTTTTCACTGAAATGAACAGCACACCGGGTCATCACAATAAATGGTACAAATCATGACATGCAGATTTTCCCTCAACAAATTCAGACTTAAGCACACTAATTTTCATGACTGCTGAAAGATTTTGTGACAGTATTCATTGTGCAATGTTTCCATGGGTGCCCAAATACAGGGGAAGAATAAAGTGCTCATATCCTCAAACATATTAAAATTTTCGGTCCACAACAATGTCACTATTTTTGTGTTGGCCTGCCTTTTATAGATTTCTTTGGGCACCAAATGCACATTACAGACCAATCTGAGATCTCTTGACAACTTATATATCTTGAAAAAAGTTTATCCAGCTACATATGTAGGGTTATAAAGAAAGGGCAAAATCCGTGAACAGTGCGAGTGCTTGGCACTGGGCAAACAACAAAACCATACATGCATGAAAATCCCTAAATGCACTAACTGATTTTCCTGCAAATATCTTCAAACATTGATATCTGTCACAAAATCAACCACTCTGAATGCAGCAAATTAGAATAAACAGATTCATGAACCAGACGTACATGTACATGATTGTGCAGCAAGTTTTCACATGATGTAATACTTTCAAAAGTAATTGCAACAAGTACCTACAATAGTGTTATATGAAGCATGCAAGGCAAGTAGACAACAAATCATTTGTAACAGTTCCACAGCTTTACGAGAATATTTTTATTCCCAAAAGCACTTGCAAATAAAAATCAAACACATGTTCTGCACTTCTCCCAAAAAGGAGTCAAACCATGAAGCCTAACAAAAAGCAGACACATCTACTGCAGTGACCTCTACAAAGCATGCTCCAAACGGCTAGTCTACATATGTACCCGTAAACGGTATCTGTTACACTAATGACATAGTTACCCTTTAACTGTACTAAGGCCATTCAGTTACTTCAAAAATAAAAATGGCATATCATAAGGAAATGAATACACATTACAAAATACTGCTGATATAGAACAGAACTGCTGTTATTCAGAGGCTGTGCATGCACAGGCTGTTGTAGAAAGACATGCAAAACAATCAGTACTGGACAGTTGGAAAAGGGGTTAAGTCCTGTTCTCATCCATACAACGAGGATTATGGACCTCATGCTGCTACAAAATATGTGAAATAAACCAAAGATTGCTTCAGAATGCACTAATATTCAAGTACTTTTTAAAGAAACAAACCATTGCATGATGACCAATCAGAACTTGATGTTTAGGAAACGCTCACCAGAATATAATCAAAATTTATGTTCAAAGCATCCATTTCTTATGGAAAACTAAGCTTGCAGCACTTGCAATTTGAATTCAGAAAGCCTAGAAATAAGAGAACATAAATTTCTTTTTAAATTTCAAAGTTGCCTAACATCTTCATCAGTGAAGGATCTCAGTACATAGACAATTACTTCACGTAATCCACCTGGATTGGTAAGCCATTATAGAAAACACAGATGCATATAATGCAGCAACCTTAAAATTCAAGCTTCAGGTTTTGCCTTTTATTTACAAACTCAGCAAGTTATTTCAACACGATCTAAATAATGATTTTAAAAAATTATAAAATGCTGCCTTTACAAAAGAACTTTCTACACACAGGCCTACCTGTTGCAGCAGTATTAAAAATTCATCATCTAATGACAAGGGAAGTCACATTGCCGAACTTGATAGTCAAGGACATGTCAAAACAGAGAGAAAAGACAAGGATTGTGCAAAAGAAAATAGTCTATCATAAATTCCACTACAGCACTGAATTCGTTCTCTTAGTATCACGAGCCGACAGTCATCATATGCAGTCCGCTTAGCAGACTTAACATACAATTAAATGTTGGATCTTAGAGCAAAGGCTACCAAACAAACTGCATCAAACAAATATGTCCACATTCCAAATACAAACAAGCACTGAGATCAGCCTTCAGTAAAGAACACCTTACTGCATCCCTTCTGCATGAATTAGCACTAACATACACCTGTGCAGTTAATGTATTATCCACAAAATCACAAAATTCACTTCTGTCCATTGATTTGAAGCTTTGCTACACATCAGTTTAACTCAGTTGTGACTTCGTTGTATCAAACATTCATTAGATGCACCTTGCGCACTATAGGCTTACACATTAGCTGGCAAATTGTTCAACCTCAGGACAGCACAAAGCTTTATAAACTTCATAAATGTTGTTCATTTTATAAACAATCAACAATGCTTACTAGATGCAGAAATATCCTGAAGCTAGTAATCAGTGGATAACTACTGTTTAACCAGAACAAAACTTGTTATTTATGTTTTAGTCTTTGTCTGATGACAAACTTTTTTTAAAGTGCACATGCACATACCAATTAAGTAGAACTGTTTAACCAGAACAAAACTTTACTTATTTTGATCTGTTGACAATTTTTAAAATGTGCAACATTCAGTGAGAATATGTGCATAAACAAACATAAGCAAAACTTTGAATTACTGAAATACAATAAAACATTAAACTTCCAATCATTTTATAAACACACCTAAGGCACCTGGAGGAACCTGAAAACAACCATAAACCAATTTTAGTTTCTCTTAATCTACTGGAAAAGAAATCCCAAGCCAACAATATTTCTCAAAATGGAAATGTTCATGCCAGTTGTTCATTTTAGCCCTGCAGAGCAACAAAATATATCTTGATTCATTTTTTTGAAAAACCTCTGAAAATTTCTAAGCCAGCTTAAATGTTTTGGAGGTCACAAGGACCCTTACTTACAATAACAGGCAAATTCTACATCATGGGTAGCATAACTGAACTTACAGAAACAGAACACTACAAAGGCCACTGCAACTTCTAACTCTGACACAGCTAACAAATAATAAAACGACATTCATATATATATTGTTGCATTCATAGTAGCAACAATTCAACACTGATAAAAAATCAGTCTTAGTTTCAGAACTTAACAGTGACAGAGATCCGCATAATTAACATCAAATACGAGGTAGAATTGATAAAATATGCAACGAGGTAGAATTAATAACGGCTAAAATAGCAATGAGGTAGAATATTTAATAATGGCTAAAATCAGCAAAGATGTATACTGTATAGCACATGGGTTGAAGCTGAGGTATAGTGCTTGGCCAATATTTTTTAAGCTAATAAAACTTAAGCCAAAACTGCAACCCTATTACCTAGATTTACAGAAGAATAGATACCTCTGGACAAAAACAAACTATACTAAAGAAATATAGCTCAACTGGTCTGAAGACCAAGATAGTATTATCCACAATACACTGGTCAATAGACTAGGAGCTTCTTAAGGAAAAAAGCACATAAACTCAGCTAAGCCAAGGCTTTGCACATCAAAATACATGTACATGCAACTATTTCCAAAATGCCTTGAAAACTATTTCTTTGCATTCTTTCTTCAAAGTGCTTCAGAAAAAGAACAGCCTCTGTGCAAGAAGCTTTAATGATAAAGCTAACAAAGGTAACTACGAAGAGCTGTTGCTAAAGTTTGACCCAAGAAGCAGTCACAGCATATGAAGCATTAGTGACTTCCATTTTCTTAGCCTCAGCATGAGGGGAAGCGGTCCCACCTCTCCTTCATCACCTGATGGTCCCACTATTAACAGTGTACACAGCAACTGCCCTCATGTTATGGCTACCTTAACATTATCAGAGGTGCAAATGGAACAGAAATCTTGGAATATCTTTCCATTCTGGTGGATATTTGAACAACTGCCTTCTAGTTTGACATTTATTAGGCTATCATGCACCCAAAGAAAACTAACATGTGCTAACGTATTTTAAAATTTTTTATCATTTCACCACATGGCATTTTATTTACTGTTTTGCCCACAACAAACCAGTTCCTTAGCATTTTATTTCGGCTGTAAACTTTTCATTAGATATCTTCAGGGCAAACAAATTCCAACAGCCTATCATGACCAAATATCTTCAAAAGAAAAACATACAACAAATATATCTGCTTAAGAAGCTTTTGAGAAATACATTTTTTCTTAAATTAAGCTAAAATATGCTAATTCCAAGGTTTATTTTAACTGGCTAATACATTGGGTAATGAAAACCTTATTAGAATTGCCTAAAAACCCATTTACTTAAACTGATATGAAGTAAATTCTTTCAAGTCATTTGTTTATTATATATGTATACTTGTGTATATATATAAATTATGAAAACTGTTACAGTACAGATATTTATACACACATATACATATTTATGCTTATTTATGGTTATTACAATTGGAATTAGCATATTCAACGGAAATGCTAAGAAGTGCTTTGCAGCAGACTTCTAGATGTGTTTTAGCAAAATATCAATACCCTTTTGTTTCCACTATCAACTATAAGAATCTTACCCTCAGGTGTTATGCAAGCACCACAAGGTTCATCTAGTACTCCAAACTGGCTATACTGTTTTGCAGTGAAAGTATAGCTCTGCACAGTGACTGGACAGGGTGGTTTGTACCATGAGCAAACAACTGGTTCAAACACAGTTATCTGTGGCCTTTTAGCCTTGTCTCCAACGCGTCTGTTTGATGCATTTCCAGAAATGTGTGCTTGTACTTGTTGGAAGTTTGTTGACTGCACTACAAGAATGTTATCCTCCACATCCACAGCAATCCCCTGGGGTCGGCCAATTATTTCATAACCAAAAACACCAACAAAGTAAAATGAATTTTGCCCATATACAATCACCTTGCATTCATCAAACAATCCCACAACTATGAATTCTTTAATGCAGGCAACATCTCGAGGATTGTTGACACCCTGCTTTGTTTGCTGAAATATAAAGTTTTTGGTGTAAACAACGATCCGATTATTTTTGGAATCAGCGACATAAATGTCATCTTTTTGATTCACTGCCACACCTATAGGGTAGTTAAATTGGGTGTTCAGCTTGCCATGTTCTCCAAACATCCCTCTCAGTTCTCCATTGGTGTTGTAAACTTTTACACGATGGTTGTCTTTGTCCGTAATAATGATACGATCCATAGAGTCTACAGCAACCCCTGTTGGACGAAAGAACTCGCCTTTTTCATCTGGTGCTCCATTGTTTTGTGACAGTGTGCCAAGTTTCTTGATGAATCGCCCTCTCTGATCAAAAGTCTGAACAGTGTTTGTACCCCGATCTGCTACAATTATATTGTCCTTATGCAAACAGATTCCCCAAGGCTTGCCAAGGAAGCCATTGCTGTGCTCACTATACTTTATTTCATTAACAGCTCTTGGTTCTGGAAAATGGAAAACTAGTGGACTTTGAGAGATTTCTTTACCACAAACCTTAACTGTGGCCACGTATTTTCCATGCTTTATGAGAGAATACTTAACTGTGTAAAATCCACATTGGGTATCATGTGTGATCCTACTCTCAACCCGTGTCCTTCCTGGACCCCATATTGCCACTGATATCCTACTTAGATCACAAGGTACAGGTTGGCCACAACAGTCAGAAGTGCACACTCTGAAGGAGGCAGTCCCTAGTTTCCTGACATTAAGTCCAGCCAGAATACAACATCTTGAAGGATCAATTAAGGTTGATTGAACACTTTCAAACAACTTGGTAAAATCAGGAAGCTGAACATCAAATTCATCAGAAACAGTGGCCTGCAAATCCTCCATGTTATTTACTAGTAAATCAGCTCCCTTTAACACCTCCATCATTTCGTCACCTGAGCCCTTGCTTCTGGCTTCTTCCTGCAGTTGAAAAGATCCTTCCATAAGTTGTTTTAAGAATGTTTCTCTCTGTTTATTCAGTTCTTTTACTCTGCGTTCTTCCTCTAATACTAAAAGTTTGTCAGTAGCCATTTTCCAATTTTTTATTGCATGAAAATAACTTTCAACTTGCATTCGACAATCACTGAATTTTATTCGTAACTTGCATTCCCTTTCTTCATGCACTTGCCTGATGGCATCCATTTTATTCTTGACTTTTGCAAGTAAGCAGTTTTGCTCATTGCTGATAATAAGACTGCTTGGCTGTTCAGTGGGCATTGAAGTTAGCCAAAAGAACATCTTAGAGACATCTCTGGAGGCCTCCTTATAACTTCCAGGATCATTTCTTGCCTGGAATGGCATTGTCGGCTGAATGTCAAAACTACTTGCTGCTTCTATACTCAGCCTTTCTCGAGGCAGCAAACTCTGACTTCCTGCAGCATTGCCTGCTGTCATGGACAAACCATCTGTCGACATCAACAAGCTCGCTCCTAAATGTTCTGTATTATAACTCTGTTGGTTTGGAAGGTATTGAGAGTTAGCCTCATCTTCAAAATGTTGTCCTACTTTAAAAAATCCCAAATTACTGTCAGAAGACTGTGGGTAGTTCTTTGCATTGGACCAGCTAAAAATCTTCTGTCTATTTATTATGCAATTAGGAGAGTGCAAATTTAAACAATGGGTGCAGAACATCAATTGACACGAATGACAGCATGTTTCCACAACCCTAAGACCACAGGAGCACATGCGTTGATGGCCGCTATACGGCGGTGATTCATGTGGCAAAAGGTTCACAAAACGTGCATTTCTCAGATCCAGTCGGGTATCACATGTGCTCAAAGCAAATATACGATCAGTTGCATCTGCCAAATTTGACTCGAAACTGGAAGCACAAAATTCACAAGACTTATTCTGTAAATCTTTCTTGAGCTTCTCACTAAGGCATTTCCGACACAAAGAGTGATAAACACAGTGTTGGTGAATACCTCTTTCCACAGCTGACTTGCAGTTTGAGCAAAGTTCCCAAGAGCCTATTTCAGCCATGGTTGTTATTCATCTGTAAAAGTAAGAAAACATGGCCCTATAAATGTACATGAATAGCTTCAGACATAGAACTGGAATACTGTAATGTTACTCATTTACTGGAGGACCATTAAACCACTTTCAAAATGGCTTTATGGCAGCCAAAGCTAGGTATATGATTACCAGTTAAAATGGTTTGCTCAATTTCTTATACAATTTAGATGCTAAACAGTAAAATTTCTTAGGTTCAAAACTTAGCAATCAGTGTTAAAAAGTCATCAGCTGTAGATGGGTATGCTTCTTAGATCTTTCCAATGGGCATATGTCATAATATTACAACTATCACATTTACTAACGTAATTGTAATTACCCTATTCATATCGTCAACCTGCTTGCTGGACTCTACCGTCAACAGCAAGCTAGAGTGAGAGCAGCAGTAAACTATCACAAGGGTTCCAAGTCGAGAAATGGGTTAGACAGGGCTGTGTCATCTCACCATACCTATTCAACATCCTGGCAGAGATTGTCATGAGGGAAGCGCTGGACAGTTGTGATGGTGGAATTCAAATAGGAAGGAGAAGAGTTACAAATCTCCAATATGCTGATGACATCTGAGTCATGACTCAGAAGCAGAGCTGCAGGACATAGTGCATCATAATGACCGGGCAAGCGGCAACCAGGGTCCGTTGATTAAAGTGGACAAAACCAAGATGGTAACTGATGGCATGCCTACAACCTGCAGCATCAGAGTACAAGGTAATTAACCAGCACAGGTTGACAAATTTCCATATCTTGGCTCATTTATAACCGACGATTTCGAATGCAGTAGAGATTTGGTCAAGACTAGCAAAAGGACATACGAACTCATCAAAAAATACACCCCTTGCAATTTCTGGTTTGGTCTTTCACTCAAAACTAAAAATATTACTTTTCCAAAAATCTTATCCTGATTCTTCCTCTTCCCCTTATCCCTCTTCTTGCTTCAATTTCAAGCACCATCCACCGTAGCCGTCCGACTGCCTACCTGCCCGATTCCTGGATCTTGACCTGCCTGGAACCGAACCCTTTTGCCTATCGATATTGTTTTGTCTGAGTGCCTCTAAAGAAGCTGGTTCCTGCAACTTAGCTTTCATTGGGCACTGTAGAAATCTTGAAATTATGATTACTTGTCCGACATATATGAAAATTAGTTAACAACAAAGAAGTTTCTAACAAAATGAGATAATAACGATAATAAAGACATACAAGACAGCTGGTAACATAACACTCAACTTTTTCAAATGTTGCTGTTCTTTGACTGGGTGCAGTAGTTAGGGTTTATGTGTTAGCTTGGACCTAAGTCTATACAGGCTTATAGTTCATGTTTATGGGGCTACAGAAATTGTGCAGCAAACAATGCTTTAAAGCCTTGAAAAACAAAATAGAAAATATCAGTATGTAATTTCTGTATGCAGGAAGCATGATTATGACTTATTTCACATCAGCAGTGCAGACGTGACTTCCTGGGAATTGGACTCTTAATACTGAAGGGAAAACCATTTTAGTCAAAACATTATAGCTGTGATACAAGATGAACACTTGCGGCATACAATAATTGTTGGTGAGGTAGGATATGAGACTACAACCATCTTCAGACGCAAGACTGCCAAAAGAAATGGCTTTTCCTAGAGGGATCATTGCAATTGTCAATCCTGATGGATACAGACGACACAAAAGATTAACTAGAAAGTGCTTGGAACACACAGACAGATGCATCAAGTAATTGGCATGTTCATCTAGGATCATATCTGTGTAAAACTGAAGTTATTTTGTGCAACAAGTTCTTCAATAGCCATGATAAAATGTGGCATCAGATGCTCTATGGGCAGCAAGAGGTGGCGTGGTGGCCCAGCACCGAATACATCTGAGACATGGATTTGAATCTTGGACCTGCCACGTGAAATCAATGTAAATTGCATTGTCAAACTGTGTGTTACCTTCAATGACATCATCTTTGTTATGAATGCCTCCTTAAATAACATAAAACACATTATCGGCCTTTCAGTGCATTCTTTTGGAAAACTTTTAATCAACATGTCAAGCCTTCTAGAGCAACCAGTAAGTCAAGAGAAAGCAGCCGATCCACAAGTGCTAATGGGAAAATCACTGGGTTAAAAATCATAAATAAATAATAAATCATAAATTTTGTGGCAGTAAATGACATTCAGTCATTTACTACCATAAAAAAGAAAATTATTAAATTTCTAAATTTTGAATGAGTAACTCTGAAAAAGTTGTTAAAAGCATTGTACAAAAATTAAAACAGTATAAGACCAAAGGATACAAATCCATGCTAAAATGCTGAACTCGTCAGTAATACTACCCAGTTAGACCAAAAATCTATAAAGCAATTACCATCATCTTGTATATCCCCATATTATATGCACAAATATTTAGACATCTGCAAATAAGATGTGGAAATACACCAAGCACACACAAATGCACTTAGAATGGTCAATATATTTTGCACTGCTGCTTATATGAAACTGAATTCACGTTAATTTATCAAGCAACTATTTCATTTGCAGATTATACACTGGTCAACATAGAAATCGTTACTGACTGGAAAAGGCCCTAATGTGTAGCATCTTGGTGTGCTGAACACGAATATAACCATAAAATTTTTTTATTGGCTCTCGTTTTGAAAATATTTCATATAGTTCATTTTTTATGTTTCACCATGTAAATTTATGCAGTAGGACTGCGACAATATCCTAAATAAGTCTAGAATGATGTAATATTCCACCTCATTGCGTAATCCCATCATGGACACATCATGCACAGTTGAGTACGTCATTTTCTGATGCAATGTAAAACTACAGCCAGTCGGCTGCTGACGTAAGATGACGTCAGCAGTGTACTATATAAAGCGAGTCGGAACGGTTGAGCATTTACAATATTACAGACTTTGTGCGAGACAGTTTAAGTTACTGTTTTATAAAACTATTATTACTTTATCCATTTAGATACAATACAGAACAGTAATGCCTCGGAAGTGCGTAAATACTGTGGACAACTTTTGTTACATTTGTGGGAAGTGACATTTGCCAACCAGAAGAAAAGTATCACTTATCAAGTCAAGAAGGCATATCATGCTTACTTCGAATGCAAGGTTGGTGACCAAGACAAGCCATGGGCCCCGCATATATGCTGTGCTACATGTACAACACAGCTTTCACAGTGGTTGAATGGCAAAAGACCATCAATGCCGTTTGCAGTTCCCATGGTGTGGAGAGAGCAAAGCAACCACGTAGATGACTGTTACTTCTGCTTGGTTCCTCCTCTTTCCGGTGGAATAACGAAGCAAAAGAAGTCGACAATAGTCTACCCAAACATTCCGTCAGCATTGAGACCAGTTCCACATGGTGATGGACTTCCTATTCCAGAACCTCCAGCAGAATATATTTTCCTTGATTCATCTGATGAGGACAAGGGTGAGCCGACATGTTCTTCTCCTGGTCCGTCAGCGTGCAGTGATCCCGATTTTCACTGTGGTGCATCATCAACCCCACACAGAATAACACAGGAAGAACTAAATGACCTTGTTCGTGATTTGGACTTATCCAGAAACAGGGCAGAATTGCTAGGATCAAGACTCCAACAATGGAATCTTCTAGAAGAAGATGTCACAATTACTTCATATAGAAAGCGCCATCAGCAGTTGGAACCTTTCTTTATGAAGGAAGGTAATCTGGTATTCTGTTCCAATATTGACGACCTCATGAATGCCTTACAGATCACTCATGACCCACAAGAATGGAGACTCTTTGTAGACTCTTCAACACTGAGTCTTAAGGCTGTGCTTTTGCACAATGGAAACCGTCTTCCATCTATTCCATTAGCGCATGCTGTCCACATGAAAGAGACATACGATAACCTAAAACAGCTACTGCATTCCATTGACTATAACAGGTACAAATGGCACCTATGTGGTGATTTGAAGGTAGTTGCCATTTTAATGGGACTGCAGCAAGGATATACAAAATATATGTGTTTCTTGTGTGAGTGGGATAGCCGAGCAAGAGAGTTGCACTACGTGCGGAAGGAATGGACTCCCAGACAAAACATGGCAGTTGGGCAGAAGAATATCCAGCACCCAGCTCTGTTCGAGGCTCACAAAATCCTACTACCACCCCTTCACATCAAACTAGGTTTGGTGAAGAACTTCGTGAAAGCCATGGACCGCACTTCGCCAGCTTTCCGATACCTGCATGAAAAATTCCCTCGACTCAGCGAAGCAAAGATTAAAGAGGGAGTTTTTGTGGGTCCTCAGATTACAGAACTCTTCAAAGATGACCGCTTCAACAACTTGCTGGAGGGTGATGCGAAACAAGCATGGAATGCTTTTCGTCTAGTGTCTACAGACTTTCTGGGGAATGTTAGGGCAGAAAACTACAAGGAACTAGTAGAAGACATGCTCAAGCAGTACCAGAAATTTCGCTGCAATATGTCTCTGAAGATGCATTTCCTTCATTCCCATCTGGATTTCTTCCCTGACAACTGTGGTATGGTTAGTGACGAACATGGCGAACGTTTTCATCAAGATATCGCAACAATGGAGCAAAGGTACCAGGAAAAATGGTCCACTACAATGTTGGCTGACTACTGCTGGACACTCCGCAGAGATGCTCCCGAACAGCTGTACAAGAGACAGGCAAAAAAATCTAAGAACTAGTCTATGACCTGGTTTTTACAAATATTAACTGTAAGTGTATCACTATTGGCATGCATTGTGCGATATAAAATTACTTCATTTCAGATTACAAAAAAACTAGAGCCAATTCGGCATTTTCACTGTCATATTCGTGTTCAGCACATACAAATTGATAAGAACTGACTAATTTCATTTCAGTAACATGACTTTTGTAAAAATTTGTTGTCCAGTGTTATACTTAGTAGAAGAGTGCATTGTATGCAAATATTTGACTTCATCATCTTTAGCTACAAAGAAAACTACTTCAGAAAATTTTCCTAACAGTGTAAATTAAGATTTAATGTCAAATCTCACGGTGCTTATGAACAGCCAAAAATATGAAACAAGGTTAATTTTATTTCAATTTTCAAATTACTGAAATAAAATTCATACTGATTTTCCAACAAACATGAATGCACATATGAAATGCATGCAAACATGTATGAGAATATATGTTTTGTACGTATGCGTGCATTTACGCATATATGTAACTAAAAATGTACATGTTTAAATTACCAAGCAAATATGTCATTTGTAGAATATTCATTACCATGTATGCATGAACATCTAACAGTTCTAAATGGACAAAGCTCAAGAAAAGCTTAGATTGTTTTTTAAGCTGTTTCTGTCCTGCCAGAAACAGCTGAAGCAGCTGAAAGTTTGGACATGTAAAAAGAAAGATCCAAATTAGACACTGCATGTAAGCTTCAAACAACAGAGAAGTGAAGGAAAAGAAAGACTGTGCGGGATAGACAATATAAATGATGATACAGGTCTAACAAAGCTCTGACTAAATACGAAACAAGCCTTAGACTTCATGAATGATCAAAATGAATGGAGTTTACTCATTCACGCCCATTACAGCCAAATGCCTTAGCTGGCACTAGGAACTGATTAGTTTCTCTCGATGTGGTACTATATAATTGTCCAATTACAATTACAGTGATGATGATCATGATAGGATGATGACAGTGATGATAATGCTGATGGTGATTATGACACAACTGTAAAAAGTTAACTTGCATAAATCACTCCAAATTTCATAACTTTTGTAATTTCATAAGCAATACAACAACACTGGTTTGTCAATTACAACTTAAAAAGTACCAGCAGTTTACATATAGAGAGTTGTTCACTGAACCATAATTCATGAGCTCCAAGGACAGAATTAAGTGCATGACCTCGGTACAGGAACAAGCGAACTCTGATACTTAAACAAATCACAATATATACATTTTTGTTTTTGTACTTTTGCAAATAGAATCCTACCATGTGTTGTAAATATTTTTTAAAAAACACTGATTAATCGTCAAAAATGTAAAAACTTGCACCTAAAATACTTCACACTATTAATCCTTTATATCATGCATGAACATACAAGTAATAATTGCCATTAGCATACTCTCCTACTGAAAAATTCACAACACATTTAATGTATTTATGTAACACATTAATTGTATGCATGTATGCACATACCTGAAAATTTGTACAGCACCTTTCAAGTATCTCTCAAGATGCCGCATCATAGCTATCTAACAGTTCTAAAGAGGTGCATCTTAGGATGGTAATATCATGAAACGGCCCTTTGCAGTCGCTCTACTTGTAAACAATATGCACACCCCAGAGTGGGAGAGAAAGTAGAGCTCTGCATGCTATGGGAATGACTGTCGAAAAATTAAGTAATAGGTAAGTGGTTCCCATGATGACGTACTTGCCAGAAAACTATTCATGAGTGTCAAATATACTTCCAGATATTAAGTTATATCATCACATTCAAGTGGATTCGTGCCAAACGCAAATTGAAAAGGCAATTTGGCACAAGTCACAATTTGTTTCCCAACATATCTGCAGGAGTTCGTCTGGCAAAATGTATTCCATTAGAACTTTTCCTCTATACTGGTTACAAGTAGGGTGACTGCCAGCGACTATTTCTCAAGAATTACCCTTAACATTAACGATAAACACATCATTGTTAGGATAAATTTTCTGCGGCTGAATATTCCGCCGCTAGACTGAAAAATATTACTTATGCGGCGGAAACCTCATTCAAAACTTTCGCACATGCACATTCAAAACCTTCGTGTACGATATTTACGTTTTAAAAATACATTTTACAAAGTTAAAATGGCAGAATTAATCTTAGGACAAACTTTTGGTAGCCAGCAAGAAGCTGAACTGCTTGTGACTTCGTATCGTGCTCCAAATTATCACCCAGTGCCACAAAGGCACAATGTACCGTGGAAGCTTCCGCCGCACAAGTAATTTCTGCATGCATTGGGTGATGGAATCTTCAGCCGCAGAAGCACTATGCTTATTTTTAACCCCTTAACTGGGGAATTTTTATGGGTTAAGCCTATTTTGGACACACACACACATATATAGCTTCCCAAGGGCAAGGAGTTAATAACAACTGTATTACCTCAAAATTAAGAGATAATGGCAAGAAACAGTTGTAGTTATCTTTATTAATAAAAGGTAGGTAAACATGTAGAATTTATAGCCCTACTTAAAGCAATATGGCTGCTGCAGACTGCCAGAGTAAGCGCTTCCACAAACCGGATGCACTCGCAGTTACTAAGAAAGTTAGTCACTCAGAATGACCCATGATATTCACAGCACAATAAAAAATAAAATTCTGACTATAACTATTTCTTAGTGTAATTATGCTTCCACTTTCACGCTCTACACACACAAAACATGTAGAACATGCGGATGCGTGACAAACGCAAATTTAGAAGACAATTTGGCACAAGTCATGATTTGTTCCAACAAGTTCATCTGACGAACGCATTTCGTGAGAACGTTTTCACAAACTTTCTTATTTTCATCACAGAAACTTACCCAATTTTTAGATTAATTTGTACCTTTGTGTTATTCTATAATTTATTTCACTAATACAATAATTTCATAAACTTTTTATTAGTCTTACTTACTTATACTTACTGCAGAAGACTCACTTACTTATTAACTGGGAGTGCGTTTGGTATGTACCTGCAATCTAATTTCTCCCCGTTTGCGGTGACTATATCGTTTTAAGTAGGGTGATCGCAAGCAGTTGATTCTACATGTTTAGCAAAGTAAATAAGTGTCTGATACCAGTTTAAATCTATTAAAAACAGAAAATCACCCATTTTGCCATGTGCAGCACTTCATTCATTTCTTCTCTTTCACCATGTACAGTATACAAAGCATTCCTTCCATCCTAAACTTTGTCTTCTATACCACCAACTTCCTTTCTTTATTCCTGCTCTGCTTTCTTAACCATTTTTCTTCTATTTCCGTATCTTCCATCATCTCCTGCATCTCCATTTTAACTCTTGCTTGTAAATCATCCAACACCATTCTTCTTTCCAAAATATGAAGTCTTATATAATCACACAAATTATATATATACTATATATATATATATTGGAGGCATGACTGCAGATTGCTTATAACCTCATGACCCATGGTTCAAATCCCATGGTGTACTGTGAACTTGACAATTTTGTCAAACCAAACAACCAAAAGGAATGGCAGTCCAGTTGGTATGTCTGCCATTCAGCCGAAAGCTCGTTCAACTCCAAGACCAGACCACTGCAAACTAACGTCGAAAGGCCTTTAATATCTTGCCCTTGCCTTGTTTATATATATACAAATGCATTGATATGCATAACCCTGTTAAAGGCCTAGACCTAAACAGAGTGGTGGAACTCTATGTAAGTTCTGACGGTGCCATCAAGCGCCGCTATGCCTACTACTCCATGTAAAGCAATCACGCCTACAAGCATACGCAAAAGCTCTGATAACCATGCACACGCCATGCTCTGCGTGGTTTGCTCTACCGATAGAAACTGCGCAGCTAATTACAATCAAATAACTATCGTTCGCAACTGCAGAAGTGAAATTTACCTCTGTGTAACGTTTCTGAAACGCGTCCAGACCTAGGGTCACAACGTCAATCCAAAATCTGTCTTATTCGCGTTCCGCGGGCAGACGTAAGCTTATATCGCCATGTTATTCTGGGCGGGGCCGACACAGATACATACAATTGCCCCAAGGCGACCAATCAGAAGCAATTTGTGACAACAAAGCTGTCGAAAATTTTATGTAAATCGCAGACTGGACAAGCGGATTTTCGAAGGAGCCGAGTAGGCTATTGGTTGGGAAAATATGTCATGTATGTGAAGGGAAACATATCTAGGGCGGTCAGTAATAATAGGTTCATGATGAACCTCTTTCTGACTGACACTGCTAAATCAGGGCGACCGAGTGCAGACATGCGCAGTACCTAAAGAGTAGAAACTACGTGATTAATTATTCATCCATAGACCGTAGAGATGGCGTAGCAAGCACAGACCAGTGCTTGGTTAGACTAATTAGCGTCGGCGGTGGCCTGGCTCCGCCCATTGGTTACGCCCGATGCGCTCTACGGTCTGCGAGAGTTTACACCGGGCTCGTCTATACATAGATATTTTAGATATTTTGTACTTGGTACTTGAACTTTTACTCGAGTACAATTAGAATATAATTTTTAAGTACTCGTACTTGTACTTGAAACCAAAGTACTCTTAGGCCTACTTGTACTCGATATTTTAACATGTGCGGCAAAAGTTCTTTAGAATGAAAACATACAGCAGTTGAGCAAGGGAAATAGGCTTTTACAGATATGCTGATTGCCTACCGGTTAATTATTAACTGTTGCTATTTTGAAGATTTTGTATTCATTAGTGCTGACCGATGTTTAAATGGATCATGTCTTGATGAAAAATTTGCTTCCATCGTGTGGTCCTTCTGTGCCAAAAAGTCTGGGCTGTTTGGCATAGGCCTACAATACAGCAGGTGAACAAGTTTAACTCATTGAATTGTGTCTACCTAAGTAATTCTATTATAGGGTCTACTTTGGGCTTTGTAGGCCATATTTGATTCTAACCTATCCTTCAGTGAACTCAACATGTAGGTGTAAGTCAGCCCACTATATATTTGTGACATCCGAAAGATTGGGCGCCACATTCCTTTATCTGCCTTGGTTTGTCTAGCAAAAGATGCCAGACAAACCAAGGCAGATTGATCTTGAATTGACGAAGGATTAGTGTGTGTGTATATATATATATATATATATATATATATATATATATATATATATATATATATATATATATATATATATATATATACCCTGAACATAAAGGAACCTCTAGCAAGTCTCTAGTTGCTTACTTTAAGAAAAGTCAAAAAGAATGTAAGTACATATTATATACATATTATATAGGCCTATATATATATTTAATATGTACTTACATTCTTTCTGACTTTTCTTAAAGTAAGCAACTAGAGACTTGTAAGAGGTTCCTTTATTATCAGACTGGAAATAAAGTAAAAATTCCCTGGTCTCTAGCCGTCTTAACTACTGTGACTCACTTCTTGTTGGCATTTCAAAAGCTAACTTGATGAAGCTTCAAAGGGTCCAAAGCATCTTGGCCAAGACCATCATAAAATTTCAAAGTATAATCTTCTATCTCCGATCTTAATACCGTTGCACTGGCTACCCACAGTAAAAAGAATATTTTCAAGACCGGGCTAATTGTCTACAAGGTTCTAAATTTCAGTGAAGCTCACTATCAGTGGTGGATTTAGCTATAGGCGCGGGAGGGGGCGATTGGCCCTCCGCCGCCGCCGCCTCTATCAGTTATATGCCGGCGCCCCTCAGACCCCAACCGTGCAGGGTGGACTGCAAGAATGTTGCGCCATTCTAGAAATGCCCTTGGCCCCACGCAAGCAATCCTCGAGCCGCTACTATACTCACTATCTTTGTCCTATGCTGACTCCCAAGACGTGATACGTCATTAACCAAGTCCTCTGTGTCACTCTGACTGTGTCACTCTGTCTGTTTCACTCTCACCGTGTCACTTTGTACCGAGGACAAGAACGCCTACTTGACAAATAACACTGCCATAATCCAAAATGTTCATTATCGAAAAAGTCTATTAAGCAAGCACATCACAGCTGACAGCATAATTATTCAGTAGCACATTTAATCAAAAGACGTTGAATTTTGATCTTGAAATGACTAAGGATTAATGTATATTATACATATCATTACAAATATTTGCTTACATTGTTTTTATTACCATACAACGACCTTTTATATGTAACCATGTCGACGAACGTGGGGGTCAAGGGGTCGTTGGTTCCTTGAAGGTTTCCGGCAGTCCAGTAGTCTTGTTTTCATTAAGACAGGTTGGTACGGTCTAGGCTAGAGATATGGTAAAACCTGTTATCCATTACCTCTAAAGTGGTGCTCAGAAATATCTAGCGTGGTTAGGAGGTTAGCATCAATTTGTTAAAAACTTCGGTATTAGCAGACTGCCTTGGTTGCATGGACGTCCTAGCCAACAAGTGGAGCATCTCAACGTCAGCCAACTGAAGCTCTTACCAGTCAACGACTCCCACGCTGACTGCTTGACAGTCGGTGGGACAGATAGCGAAATGATTAATGATGAAGCTGGTTTGGCAATAGCCAGTGTACTAAGGGCCAACGTTATATGGATGGTAGTGTTCATTTCTGCAGATTATGATGAAGGTTCTCATCCAGTTAGCATTGTACAGTTTTCGTCGTTTATTCTCGAATTGTCATATACTACAATAGCCTATTTAAATTAACTTGGTTATATATGGATGGATAAAATCAAAGTTCAAATTCGCACTGGCTGTTACTTTTACAAGTCTGTTACCTTTGCAAAAACGCCTGAGTTTAAGATATTAGGCCTAATGCGTAATTGCCTCGCAGGTTGGGCTGTGCTCCTTCTTATCTTAGGGAGCCATGCATTACGGTCTCATCCACTCCTGGCCGCAGTTTCCACAGATTCACTACTAGGCTCTGTTGCCCAAGGTGACCTGGTTTCCCCGCCGGCCAGAACATCCATGTGCACCGTACAGCACAGAAGCTTCGCTTTAGTCGGTGCATCTTTCAAGAATAGGCTGCCTAACATGGGCTCCTTGGTCTTTAATTAACTCTAATCCGTAAGTGCTTGAAAACCATTTTGTTTTGTCAGGCCGGGAACGCTTCTAATGAGTTTCTCTAAAAGAGGTGCTATATAAATTTGTGATTACAATTACACCTTACAATAGTTAAATAATCACTACTAGGCTATATCGCAGATACGTTTTTCTCTAGCACATAATAATTATAGCCTTGAAAAGTGTTATATACTCTTCCATATACAGAAGATTTCCGAATGAACACGAAAGAAATTATTTTGGGTATTTTGTTATATCTTATGTACGCGTGTGTTTATAATGTTCTATATAAATTAAAGCTTTTGCTTTCGTGTAATTTTAATAAATTATAACGTGAAGTGTATTAGGTGTGCTGTGGTTAAGAAAGAAACATTGTTTGACATCACTAACTAATGAAACCAAAGTGTTGTTTATTCTCAAATTGTCTTCCATTCAGGAATCATCAGGAATGCGAGAGTTAAGCGTGATTCACAAAGACATCAATCGCGATCGGATGGAGTATAATCTCGCGAAATCCTCCTAACCCCCTTGGGTTCCAATAAACCATGCTGCCAGCATTCAGATCTCGTGGGCTCGTAATTAAACACTCATTATAATAGCATCTACAGTCGTGACACAGACAGACATGTATTGACCGACACACAACATGCGTGATCGTGTATTCACGCAAATGGCGCCAGTGTGTTACCTCATTCCAGAATGTATCTAGTCGCTGCAATTCATAGTTCGATGAACCCCTTCGACAACAATATCATGTCGGAACTAAATACCTGTTTCCACCGGTGTATACGCCCGCAGTTACACCGTCTTTTGTGACTGTATATCCCCCCGATTCACACTGCGACCGACTGGGGGGGGGGGGGGTCCAAGTTGTCGCCTGGGGAGTACGAATTCATCGCAATTTCTGGCTTTTATGCAAGAATTTCCTTTGAAATTCCAGACTTGTTTGTTCTTGTCGTCTTTGGAGAGTGATGTCAGTCTGGGGATCTGACGATGCCACTATACAATGACAGGCCCTTTGGGACCAAGCTGTATAATATTGGCCAGTCTCTATAATGCGCTCAAAATAAGTTTGTTTGGAATGCGGATAAAGAGGACATCGAACAACGATGCCACCTGAAGTGATTTCTAGAATGAACTTATTCACTCATGAATTTGAAGCTTTATTGCCACAGTCCCATGCATAGACCTGTATAGTCTGTAATAAATACATGTGTAGCCTACCTAAATAAACTGAAGCAACTTCTTTATATTCATACATTGTCGCAGTAAACGGTGGGTCAATATAAGATGTTACTGGGGTTAAATTAAGGGACACAGAAAGATTCTGCGACAGCGTTGTAAATTCTTTGAGCTGTGCGGTTTTGTATGCGCATACAATTTTGGAATTATATATGGAACGGGTTTCAGATTCTTCAAGCGTCTGTCCTTAATTTCCTTTCTTGAAACCTAAGACGTACATTTCCCTGCAAACTCAAAAGATTCACAAAACCTCAAAAATGCGAAATTATTTACATAAGCTCTTGTACTATTTGCATAGTGTTGTATAGCTGTACAGAGTTCAAAAATGCCCATCACCTCGTTACGAAGGCGTCGATCCTTTAATAAATAAATATTTCTTTGTAAAATTGAGTCAGACATGTATAAAGTCGATACCAATTCAAGGAATTCTCAACAATCTCAAAGGCATGAGACGTAGGGGAACAACGCACCAGGCAACAGAAAATCAAAGGCAACATTTCAACAAGTTTCATGCTGCATTAAGCTGGAACTAGTAGACATAATTATTCTTATTTCACGGCAATGCATTGAATCTTGCGTAGTCTCTCTAACCCTATCAATCTGGTTATACTAAAACTCACTCCTCTGAAACAGTTCTCACCTTAATGTGCAGCAAATTAATTTGTTGCTGCAGAAGCACTTGGTCAACGAGTAGGTGTCAGTTACACATGTATATATGTATGTATGCATGCATATCTGTATATATATGTACGTATGTATGAATGTGTGTGTTTGTTTCTATGTATGCCTATATGACTGTATGCATATCTGTATGCATTTATGTATGTTTGTATGTCTGTATGTATGTATGTATGTATATATGTATGTATGAATGTATGTATGTATGACATTGTATGTATGTATATATGTATGTATGTATGTATGACATTGTATGTATGTATGTATGTATGTATGTATGTATGTATGTATGTATGTATGTATGTATGTATGTATTTTCTTACTTCTGGCTATGTAAATAACCTATTTTAAGAACCGCACAAAGGCGCTGAAACTTGGCTATCAAACTGATTTTTAAAATTGTCTGGCGCGCATTCGACTGAAGCTGACGTTACAAGACCTTCGGTAGGCTGCAAGGATTCGTTGCATTAATCTAGGAGCGTCAGAATAGACAAGAATGGACAAGAATCGCAGCGGCGTCAAAGGATAAATAACGCCTTATGACTTTGATCTGAAATAACTGATAAAAGCATGACTTGTTGAGACAGAGAGAGACAGAGAGACAGACAGAGAGACAGATAGAGCACCAGACAGAGACCTCAGTAAGGGCAAGATTAGCCATGTTCTTGGTTTACGGATTGCTCTTGTAGATAGACTGGGCGAATTTGGAGTTCGGAAGACTAAGACGTTGGAGTTTGAGACACAACTCATGCATTCAACAGTTGATATAAAGATGCCTGGTGAAAGAACGAAAGAGAAGATCAACATGGGGAGAATAATAACCGTTGATGCAACCCCGCGTGTCCTAAACGGCTGTACAGCAGCAGGATACTAAAGAACGTCCGAAGACTCAGGTGGATAAACGAAAACGACATTCGCCCTCCGACGCCGAGAAATCAGAAAACGGGGTCGAGGTCAAAGGAAAACGATCAAAGGTTAATGCCGGCGTTAGCTCGAAAGAGGAAACAGAGGATGGCGCAATCAATGGAAACAACGAAGAAGCCGAAGACAACGTGGAAAATATAGAAATGCCATCATAGGAAGAATAAGAAGGAGACGATGAATCAAAGAAAGACGAAACAAAGGCCAACTATGAAAAATCAACGACCGAAGTTAGGCACAATATTGCTTCTTCGCATGGGCCTAACAAAATTCAGACAATTCGTGGACTCTTACAGACCAAATCTGCTTCAAACAAAAATGTATATGTAGAGATTAATAATTTCAACAAAGAGCAAATGTAGATTGAAACTTAAAAGCAAGATTTTTAATAGGCCATCTTTAAGCGAAGCCAATAAAAGAGTTAGCTAATGTAATGCGTCGACTAGTCACATCAGCAATCGAAACAAATATTTCATGCAGTTTGCCATAACAAACCATTACAGTTTAACAGAGCACTGAGTCAGAAACTAAAGCAAGATGATGAAAGATTTCAATTTGCAGGGAAATGCCTGAGAAAAGTTGCAAAAAAACGAAGCTCAGAGTTAATTAATTTTAATTTTGTTAATTTTCTTAACAGAAATTAATAAGGTTGCGTAGACTTAGATAGCATGATTTCAAGAACAGTAGAGGCATTTGAACTTCTCGCCTTGACTCACAGAACCAACGGAGAGAGTAGGTTAGACCAAACTCGACTACAGAATTTGGTTACGATGTGAAAAACTTAATGCACAATCCACGGAGTTGAAGAGGAAGAGGAGAATTTGAGATACATTGCCAACCCATTCGGGGCAAAACACATAAAAGACCTGGGCAGCAGTAAAACTGCCATACGTGTAACTGCATATGCAAAAGACACCGAGGTGCCTGAATTCGTTAGCGTGAAGGGCGGCGCTTCAGAACGCATAACTACAAATCAAAGGACCGACGGTGTGAGAAGTGTCAGGCCTTCGACCACCGGTCGGACCAATGCCAAGGCGAGCTGAAGAGCAGTCGTTGCAGCGGGCCTAATAACTACAGCATGAGGCCTGCGACAACAAAGACCAGCCTACATGTCCCAACTGCCGTGAGCCGTACAGCTTACAAAAAGTGTTAGAGATCTAAGGAAGCGAAAGAGGTACATAGAATAAGAATAACCGAAAAGCGAACATATTCCATGATGGCTTTAGAGCGCAGGAGGAACAGAAACAGATGCGGAACGAAAGGTTGTGGTCGTGGAGAAGGCGAAACTCAAACTCTAGAATGGATCGGAAGAAGAGTTTAATCTCTTGAGAGATTACGCTATAGGGAGATGGAACGTCTTCGTTGTCCCAGAGCGTGAAAGCCACCCAACAAAACCGCAAAGGAAAACCTGCAGAGCAGCAAAAACGAATGCTACGGTAAAATTTTCAGATAGGCCGTCTCAGTTATCCTGGACATGCTGCTCAAGAGACAGCGGGTGAAGTCCTTGGTTAGCGTATTCAAATAAAGGGCCGCTTACTGATGATACGCGGGGTCTGGTGTAAAGGAAAAGAGAGGCAAGGCTGGCTGGCGCCCCAGCAGATTATATAGGTCACACTCATCAAGGAGTGCAAGAAGCGTGTTAGGGCAGACAAGCAGCAGTGGGTCGATGAGAAAGTTAAGCTGGCCGAAGAAGGTTTGGCCCTAGGAATCCCAACGGACGCTTTAGACAGCTTCAGGCAGTTCCGAGCTCGCACAAAGGATCAGCGGCCCAATCTTCCTCTGGGATGTGACGTGTCTATGCTCTAAATAGGCGTGTCTGAAAACTGGCAAGATGGCATGAGCATTGCGAAACGTTGCTCAGCCACCCATAATGATGAGCACCGGGATGAATCAAGGGTCCAGATTGAAAAACCCAGATACTAAGTTGCCTTCAGAGACAGAGGTTGCTGATACTGTCTTGCTTCTGAAGAATGGCAAGGCTATGGGCACCTGTAGAATCACGCCAAAGAGGCTTAAGAAGAGTGTAGAGTGTGGGCTTAGGTGACCCACACTGATGATGCAGAGTGCCTGGCAGACAGAAATAATCCCAGAGAATTGGAGAAGAGAGATTATACTTCCATTCTACAAAGCAAGAGAAACAGGAAGGATTCCAAAAACTATCATGAGATCACCCTTCTGTCTGTCCCAGGAAAGGTCTTCGCGCGTATTGTTTTAGGACGTGTGAAGGACCTGCTACTGAAGCTATACGTGGGTCCCAGACGGTAATATCAGGCTTGCAATAGTGACCAGTGCAGCTTTTAGCGTAGGAGATGGGGGGAAATTGGCTTTACTCCAGGCAGGTCCACAACAGACAGAATTTTCACCTTAAACACCCTCATTCCGACCCGGCTCGAGTACCAACAACCACTGTGGATCGCTTAACAGAACATGAAGACAGCATCGACTCGGTGGATGGAAAGCACTGTGGCGTTTACTTCATAGCTGGGCTAAGATTGTCGAGCTCATGCACGCCTTGTATACTGACACCCGGAGCTGTGTGCGAACAGAAGGTGAAACATCTTATTGGTTTACAGCCCACGGTTGGGTACGGCTTGGTTGATGGCTCCAGGCCTCTTTGCGGCATCAATAGACGAAATTATGTAGCCCAGTCCATTGTAGGCGCAACTGTCGGGAAGGAGATCTTCACAGACCTCGATTATGCAGACGATGTTTAACCGCTGGCGGAATTGGCAGATGTTTACCCCTGTCGCTGAAGGTTTTAGGCAGAGAGACCAAAGACTTTGGTCTAGAAATCAACTGGGATAAAACCAAGATCCAAACCACTTCGGATTATCCACCCGGACAGTTACTGTCAACGGCTCCATATGACAGGGTGGAGGTTGTTGAGGTCATTACTTATCTCGGCAGTTAGACATGCTGCCAGTTCTCCTCTACGGTTGCGAAACGTGGTTTACCACGGAGGTCCTAAACAAGAAACTTGACATCTTTGACATGTGATGCATCAGGAGGATCCTATCGATTCGCTTTTCGGACCATGTGCTCACCTTGCGATGAGAAGAACAGCGACAGTATCAGTCTCTGGCACAGAGCGCAGGCCACGCTTCTTGGGACATATCGCTCGCGCTCCAGAAGACGGGGACCGCGTAGATTCCTGTGGGTTTTAGTGAACAAGCCCCCGAGGGATTGAAGTAGACCACGTGGTCAACCTAGTACTACGTGGACTAGCGTCGTGGAAAAGGATCTCGCAGACCTAAGCTTCGGCCTTCATACAGCATGGAGGAAGGCCCTAGACAGAACATCGTGATGTCGCATCGTGGACGGCTACGCTCATTTGAGCAACACGAGAGAAAGAGAGAGAAGGAGATAGAGAGGGAGAAGGAGATGGACAGGGACAGAACAGAGGGAGGGACAGAGGGACAGGGACAGAAGGACAGAGGGAGGGACAGAAGGAGAGGGAGGGAGAGGAAGGGGAAAGAGGGAGAGAGGGAGAGAGGGAGAAAATAAAGATTGCGATGAGCCTATATATCCAAGAAATTGAATAAGAAATAAAATGGTCAAAACAAAGAATCTTGATGACCACGTAGAGTTTAAAAAACAGAACTCAGGTAATCACGGAGTCGCAAGAACTATTGCGAGACCTTACACGAAAACGAAGCTAAGGTCCGTTTGGAACATGGTAGACGGATGAACGGAGCTGCGTCGTTAAACTCTATTCTAACCCTCAAAGGACCTGATGAAGCGGCGCTTTACTTAACGAAGTTAAGGCAAACCCCCTGTTTCGACAAGAATCTGCAGTTAAGCACTGACAGTCAACAGCCATCACTGTACTTCTGTAGGTTTACTTTTGCCGTTTTGTCTTAAAATGTGCAAATAGATAAAATTTGCATTTTGTTTCATTGTTTCTCACTGGTTCTTTTTATTTCTAATTGCGTCGGTACTCTCGTTGTTTCACAGTTTTCACTGGCTTAGTAATTTTCTTTGCCTTTAACATTTTGATTGTAAGCAGGTTTCTTAGCTTTTTCATGGCGTGGGTCGGTGTTCATTCGTCACGTCTTTTGGAATGTGTTGGTTGTATGTACTGTTTGTTTGCTACTGCATAGCTGTGCTGTGCATTATTCCACTAAATCAATCAATGAAGTTGATGTTCAATTTACCAAGAAGCTGACGTCATCTAAGGAACCCATTTACTTCTAGAATTGTAGAGCAGATCGTCGGAAGCGGGGATGACTAACTGGGCTCATCTAGTAAACGTCAGTAGATTCCTATAGCGCGGCAAGTAATTGCTAAAAAAATGGCTAATGTCTGTTGTCTCCTTGGAGACGAGATATAGAGCCTAAAAGCCGAAGACAAATGACTGACGAAATAGGGAGCAGATAATTCATTAGCCTAGGTAATGATATGCACTTAACTATCTTAATGGGTGCTTCACCCTTACACGAATGGACGAAGATCGGAAAGTCGTATGTGAACCTCTACTGATGTGATTCCAGGTTTGTACAGTGGCCCACCTGGCCGAGGGTGTCCTGTGTCTAAACACCTTGAGGCCAAGACCATCAACCTTGGGATTCCTATAGACCGATGAGCTTTTTAGGTAGACCTCTCCTCGATCGGCGACTCTTGACTTTGCTTTTCGATGAATACGCGTCTCATACAATAAAAAGTATTTCACGAATTTTCTATATTTCGGACAAATGCGTTTGTTTCCTGGGTTTCGTCCCTGATATCTTTGGGGAGCATACGACGCAGTCCAGACCTCTATTCGTTACGGGCTTCGTATCACTGGCGCTTGCTGTCTTATACACCCAGGCGCTGGACCCTCTGGCTAAAAGTCGCATTAACATGCAGCCCAAATGTCCTCAATTTCGTACTAAATGCTTGAAAACGCGTTGGCTTCCGGGGTCCAATAATTAATGGACTTTCACAAGTCAGGAAGCGACGACTAGGCCAAACTGAATTATAATTCGTATATTGCATTCTCAAGCTGAACATTAAAAAACTGATTTTGACACATCTGTCAACGAAAGATGGACTCATCAAAACCGTTAGTTTTGGTCACGAATTCGACCTGTAACAAAGCGAAACACTCGACTTACACGAAGGTCACAAAAGAATGGTAGGAAAGACTGACTGATTGTTTTTGTATCATATTATTGCTGACCATACATGGTAATCTTTGCACGTCTCGCGAGACAGATCCATACCCGATTCTAAACTGTCCGTATATAGATATTGTCACTTCCGCTACATTGGATTATAAGTACGTTCTTATGTAATGCCACTACAATAGCCGTCACATGCGCACATTTGAAAACGTTAACATAATGTATGGAACAGAGAAACGTTCACATCGAACATTAAATCCAATTAGGCTACGTTCCAGGCAGACTAAATGCAAAATTGGCTGTCACACAGTTGAAACGAACCGCTACCTAGGATAATTAACTAGATAACCAACATTTCTTCAGTTCCTCTCACAACTCTGGGGAAACAAACCATGGTAACCAAGTGTCTGTATTGCGTAACGAGATATGGACCGGATTAAACTTGTTGCGCTCGTGATACTAACAGGGACCTAAATTAAATATATCCCACAATGGATGCAGGCCATGTTATAGGTTTATAGTATAGTATACTATAGGGATCTGCTGTATATCTATATATTTTGCATAGGCCCTACATATAGCAGACAGTATATTTTGCTTTATCGCTGTATTAGTTACGAAGAACAATCCAGGGTTCGAATCTGTTTTGATTCGTTTCGCTCCAGCCGGCCTCGTTAATTAGGGCATCGACTCTGCCTGCAGATGTGACGATGCCCAGGCTTACGGTCACGTATATACCCTACGCCGAAAGCCAGAGATTCCTTTTGGACACTTTCAATATAGGCTGAGCAGACAACCGTCACTCATGCCAAACGATTGACCACTGATGACAAGCACATGAGGAGAGAGACATGCACACAGACAGACAGAGGCAGCGAGAAACAGACAGACAGAGACAGGTGAGAATCCGATACTTCTGCATAAAGTAGGAAATATGATCAAAATACGGACATGCAATGAAATGTAACTTTAAATTCACATTGCGCCGTTTCCAATCAGCAGCTGATCTTTAATTGTCACAGCTTTGTATAGTGTCTCTTCAAGTGAAACTGCTCAGAGACACTCCCGACTGGACGACACAAACCCAGGATCGAACAGAATGTTTTAAGGCCGCAATCTATGCGTCACTGCTGCTTGATGTCACTGTCACGTAATTTTAAGTAACTTTCGGTTACTTTGCTAAATTTGGAGGTTAAGTGAAGTGACCAGTCAACCAACATTTGCGCAGATATCTGATCATACGAGGGATATGCTCCACTGCTTCCTGTCGAGGAAAGAATAGAGGAAAGAAAGGTTAATGCTCGACATTTTCAGATTGAACATTTCACCAAAGAAATTTAAATGTAAAACAAAAACTGCCTTTAACAACCGTATATAGGATAGACCGGCAACTCATGACTAGTTTATAAGAAGCGGGAAATCTTGTTGCTACAAGTAGGCCTATGTTTCATAGTCTTGTTGAGAAGAGAAGAAGAACAGCCCTATAGCTAACCCAGAGAGGCAGCCATAGCTATGAAATGTGAAAACCATTTTATTATTACTTCTCATTTTATCGCTGAGTTCGCTAGTTGGCGCCAGTGGAACAGAACTTCAGAAATATTTTTCTTTCCACCATGATTGACTAAAGAAATAGAATACAGTAAAAAGTGACTTGCACTAGTACTGAGGGAACAAAGAGCGAGCAGAAATGTTTCTTGAAATCGAGGGAACTTGGAGGCGGCAATGCATTTTGTACAGTCAAGACGACGCACGTATTTTAGGTAGGTCGGGATAAACTCCGAAGAGCCAAATCGTTTATGGAAAAGAGGACTGAGAACTGTACACATACAACCACACGATTGAACACTTTCTGGAAAGTTAATTCAATTTACCATGCTTATATTCTTACACACAATACCCATAAAAGTTGATCTGAGCAAAACAGGATTTCGAGTGAAGATTTCCAAATGGCCACAATTGCGGCAATGCGAGTCACCAACCCAACCAATGGCACGGCAGCAGTTAAGGTAAAGGCAACAATAAGGAAGGTCTAGGGAAATAGTATCATTTCCTACGGTAACCAGGGAGAGCGGTAGGCTTCACTAGCAAGGGATTGGACAAAGCCAGGATCTCCAATTATTTTGATATCATGTTATGGAAATCTGACTAGAAAAGAGTGATTTTCGTTGAGTTTAGGAGTGAATCGTACAGCTGTCGCGAGGACAAAGGACTTGGTTTCATTACAGAGGAATTTCTTAACCAAATCCGCGCCTTTGTAAATGAAATCCGCGGGTTTGGAAATGAATGAGGCGCGTTTGGAAATGAAAGGGGTGACTTAGTTTTAACTGTTCCTGAGATGCTGGATTTTCTTTGTGAGCCTTTGGCATATTATTTGAAAAGAAAACATTTTCATGTGCGGATCCAGAGGAGCTAATCCGGCCATGCATCTTTGATTTGGGGGACACTATTGACTTGCCATTTGTGGCCTCTGGTGACCAGCTATGGGCCCAATGTGGACCCAACAAACGTGGCTGTCAGAGATAGAGCACTTTGACCACAGTAAAATGTAGCTCCTTCTCAACTTATCGATCCAACACGAATATTTTGCCTGTTTAGCCATACTAAAATGAATTTATGAAACGTCGAACAGAATTTAGCATTGGTTAACGTGATTCTGTTGTATGTTTATATTATTAGAAACTATGGAAATAAATCAAAACTGACTTCCGAAGAAATTTCTTGACCATGTATTTGATGCTATTGCGTGATGTTCATGGGATAATTAAGCCAAAGAGGGATGGGGACTTTATTGTTAAATCATACGAAGACAGAGTAACAGTAAGTTTCAGAAGAGCCACAGAATGACAGCTGCACTAATACGTTATACTTTTCAGGATATAAAACTAAATAAAAGCTGGATTTGCACAATGAAATAGGTAATTCATTTACTTAGGCCTATATATAGGCCTAGCTTAATTTAATGCTGCTGATTTTCAAACAAGAACGAACAAACGTAAGGTTGAAGTTAGCTAATTTTTGTATTTTTGGTGTTTCATTGCCCTGAAAATTGTTTTGCACCCAACTATGTGATTTGGTACCTATCATAATAATTTGCACATTCATGCTTCAAATAGCACTGGAAAACGAGGCTTAGACTTACAAAGCGGTCGTTTTAGAGACCGGAGATTCTCAACTCTGAGCACCACTTAGCGAAAGCAAGGGAGAAATGTTGCTTTGTGGCGCCACCTACTGACTTGAACTGTTGAATCTGGCGTATTGCTCTACAGACATCAGTCCTCTTCTCTTTCAGCGCAAAATATACAGAGCAGGATTTTGTAGATTGTACTGAACAAGGCAAAGTTAAATGGTACGATAGCCGTTTGTTTAAACGATCAGCCTCTTATTATAGCGCCATGTGGTCAAAAATTGGTCTATCAATTGGATTCGTTATACGACCATTGAGCAGCTCTTTCTACTGTGTCATTTACGTCCCCAAAGCACTATCACGATTCGCATTGAAGCAATGTAGTCCTCGTTTTCATTTCAGCTTTCTGGTAAGATCTGCAGGAATGAATCCTTTAGTTACAGGATCTGGAAAATGTTTACTGTGTTGGTGGTAACAAAAGCACTCAGGTGGGCTGTTAATTTAACAGATGTCAAGCTCAAAAGCGGGTGCTTGGATCCACCCTGCTGACGTAAATTGTTGACCATTCTTTTTTCTCAGTGAACACAGTGCTTGGATTGAAGAAGGCCAAGCCAACCGTTACGTCATTCAGGTGCCACAGATGACGACAGTACGCTCCAGAAGTGACCTGACGAATTTCTTGGTTTCTATATCCAGTCAACTGCCGAAGAATATAAAGACCATTAGCAGGAGCAGAGACGGCGTGGGGAGCCTGTAACCATGCCGAAATGTAAACATCACAGATGTACAGAAGAAACTGGAAGATGCAATTTTCAACAACTGGCTTCAATCTGAACTAGAATCGAAACATCCGCATCTTGAATGAATAAATGATTCTTGCCACTCATCGAACCCTGTGAACAACGCAGGAGTTATGAAGTAAATGCCTGGAGTTATAAAGCATATGCCAGGAGTTATGTGGTAAATGCCTGGAGCTATGAAATAAATGCCGAGAGTTACGAGGTAAATGCCAGGAGTTATGAAGTAAATGTCTGGAGTTATGAAGTAAAGGCCAGGAGTTATGAAGTAAATGCCAGGAGTTATGAAGTAAATGTCTGGAGTTATAAAGTATATGCCAGAAGTTATGTAGTAAATGCCAGGAGTTATGAAGTAAAGGCCAGGAGTTATGAAGTAAATGCCAGGAGTTATGAAGTAAATGTCTGGAGTAATAAAACATATGCCAGGAGTTATAAAGTAAATGACAGGAGTTATGAAATAAATGTTTCGAGATATTCCTTCAAGAAAATTGATTGAGTTCTTTGTAACTATCTCTGGGACGACGGACTTCAAGATTTGCCTCTGCAAAAGCGATGACTCTCTTCTTGAACTCGGCAATCTCAGCCAGATCCGCTGCTGTCCCAAACCTACTCTGGTCAAATTTATACCAGTTGTCTTTGAAACGGTGAACAATGGCGATATATCTGGAACAGCGGAGGCAGCAATTTTTAGGACAGTGAATGCCTTATGGTCTGTGATTTTCATCGTATGATAACGACATGCCAAATGAAGTCGATTCTGGCCAAGTGCCTTTTTTATTAAAGCACATGCACCAGTACGGTGACCAGTAATGCCGTTTGTTATGTCAAGCTCATCCCACTGATCTTTCTGAGATTCCAGTCGTCAAGACATCCGATCACAGTATTGATCTGAGCTTTTCCAGTGCCGAAGTTATTTTCAGAACGCCAAGCAGTTGATATACTCCAACACCGGACACAACAACATGCAGTCGACCTACCTTCTTCCAGCCAGCCTTTCAGCCCTCTTCAAGCAACAGTTTTCGTCCCGGTGAACACCCAAGCCAGAATCTGGCGAGAATCGATGTTTCAAGATACTGGCAAACTTTTCTGGCTCGGTGAATGGAACTTTGACTTAAGGCAAGTCCTGAATTTTATGACCTGGAGCTTGAGCAGTAGCAGCCAACAGATGTGGTTCTTCCCTGTCAGTGACTTTAGTTGCCTTATTTCAATTTAAAGCTGCAGCTATGCGCTCACTGACAAATGGATTCTTGCTGGGCTTTTACTAAATGACTCTTCTTTTTCACTCTCTTTGATATATTAGCACACTCTGGATCACTGTCTTCATTTGATGTGTCCTTACTGCTGCTGCTCAACTTCAATTCTACAGTGCTGGTTAAAACATCCAAAGCTACGCTTTTGATATCTTACGACGAGCTTCCTCAGACTCTGTCTTACTGGCTTTCAGTTACATTTTCCGTACCATAACCTTGCTCTCTCCGGTCATAAATAGCCCTTCGACTTTCTCTTTGAGCCACCATGAAAGCCCAGTCTTCTGAAATCTTGATAAGGCTTTAAACATCCAAATGGGCTACATATCAAGACGTTCCGAAAATTCCTTCTCATTTTCAACTGAGTTTCAATTCGACAGTTGATCCCCTTCTGTATGCCATTCAGCATGGATCTTTAACATACGTTTCACGATGCAATGAAAATGAACGGCCGTTGTGCCTGCCATTCCCCAAACTGGCAACACTGTTCATTAGGCAGTGCGTTTTAATATCTGCTGCATTTCTTTGCTATGATAAAAGAAAACTGACATCAACGGTTGAAACAGCGCACCTTAGCAAAGTGGCATAATTATAATGATCGAAAAACAACTTGGAATATTTAAATTAGTATAAATTCAACATATATTAACAAGTGAGTAATATTTATATTCGACTTTTCATTTATCAAGAAGAAATAAGCATAGCTGATAATGATGATGGATGGCAAAACGACACAACGGATGAAACTTGCAGGATACTGCGCAATCTCTAAATATTCTCCAATTTACATCAAATTACGCTCAATTTATTGTTTTATATAATGGATTCACTTGGCACCTTCTAGCAATAAAAAACTTAGACTTCATTTTTTACCATATATGCGTGGACCACCATAATATACATACAAACATACATACATACATACATGCATACATGTATTCACTAACGTACATACATGCATGCATAGATGCTGTGCTTTTGGAACGTAGTCTTGCAGTACAGCAACAGATTTAACCAAAGCTTTATAACATGTCACGTGTATCATGTCCATCTTCTTCTTCTTCTTCTTCTTCTTTAGGTCCATGGGCTGATGACCCGGTAGTGTCGATCGCACTCTTCACTGTAGATTTCGGCTGTCCTTTGTCCTTTGCCAACAGACTAGCTTGTCCACGTCCGACAAGGACTAGTCCCTGATGTCATCCAGCCATTCTCTGTTCGGTCGACCTCTGACCCCTCCGCCATTCATCATTCCAAACGCAACCTGTTTGGCAATCCTGGTGTTATCCATCCTGGCGATGCGTCCAAAGAGATCATGTCCATTACTTCAGTGAATCATGTCTTTTGTACATTTACAGAACTGTCGTGTTGCCTGGACTCTGGAAATTATTATTTTTTAGGCCCGAAGTATTTATGAATCCTCAGGAAGTAAGAAAATTATCCGGAAGAAAAATTATATTTTCAACAAATTATGTATTCAACATTATCATCATCATCATCATCACTATCATCATCATCACTATCATCATCATCGTACTCGTCGACGTTGGTATTATTATTATTACTATTATTTTTATTATTACTACTACTACTATTATTATTACTATTATTATTACTATTATTACTGTTATTATTTTCATCATCATCATCATCATCATTATCACTATCATCATCATCATCATCATCATCATCATCATCATCATCATCATCATCATCATCATCATCATCATCATCATCATCAACGTCATTGTTGTTGCTAACCAAGGGACTTAGTAATGTCTACTAACAGCATACAACAGCCAGATTTTAAGAAGTGTCACAACAATCAAGCACTGTGATTAAAAGAACCAGGCGAAAAGTTAATGTGACCTTTCCCGGTAACAGGACAATAACCCCTCGGACATAACCCCGCGGACAATAACCCCCCATGCAAAAAAAACCCGGACAATTACCCCCTGTACTGATACAGTACATACAGTAAAGAGTATAGACATGAAAGACTTACATACATCAAAAACTAATTATTAGACAATTATTAGACAACTGGGCAGAGAGTAGACATGAAAGAATTACCAAACATCCAAACTAAACATTGGACAATTATTAGACAATTGGGCAGAAAGTAGACATGAAAGACTTACCATACATCAAAAACTAATTATTAGACAATTATTAGACAACTGGGCAAAGAGTAGACATGAAAGAATTACCATACAACATGAAAGAGGTCAACTACTATATAATAGAACAACCTCCAAGGAAGAAGTATGCTGACTCCAATGCACGGATTTTGGCCGTCATTAGCAACTACAATGAGCGCAATGTTCTTGACTATCTACGTGAAATAGCTCACAACCTTTCCTTTTAAGTTCAATAAACTAATAGACAATAAACAGCATTTTCTGTTACACATTTAATTTCATACTGTGACGTTGCATGGTTCTCCAATATATGTCTAATAAATTAATATATAAACTGTATGATTAATATACATTATTTGTATATTTATATAATTAATATATCAGTATAGGGGGTTACTGTCCGGGGGTTATTTGCATGGGGGGTTATTGTCCCGGGGGGTTATTGTCCGGGGGGTTATTGCCCGGGGGGTAATTGTCCGGGGGGTTATTGTCCTAGAAGCCCTTTCCCGGTTACCAGACACAAATGGTGGCTGCATTAAGGGTTGCCAGACAACATTGTTTATCAAAGCTCCTCGATTATAAGAACTTCCTTTATATAATAATATTGAATTGATTGTAGTTTTACAATTAAATTAGGGGATTCACGGACTGGCATTGTTAGCAGGGGTGGAAGTGTGAGGAGTAGGTGGAGGAGGTTCCGATGCTCCGTGAAGCGGTCTGCGTCCGACGAGTCCTGGGGCCGTTGCCCTCGTGTAGGGTCCGGGAAGGCCACAGTCGAAGGAGGCCGTGGGCCGTGCAGGAGGAGCGGCCAGGCGGGATGAGGGTGGGACTGCCGATGGGAGGACAGCTGCAGCAGCAGCGGCAGCGGCAGCGGCTGCAGCTCCGGCCGCCGGGTGGTTCATGTACCCAACGAGACGGCGCATCTCGTCGAGTGCGCTGGCCTGCATGAGGATGTAGTTCTTGGCCAGGAGCAGAGTGGCGATCTTCGACAGCTTACGGACGGACGGACTGTGTGCGTAGGGAATCACCGAACGCAGTTCATCGAGTGCATCGTTCAAGTCGTGCATTCGACGCCTCTCGCGAGCATTTATGCTGAGACGAACCTATACACAACAGCCACAACAACCACAATTCAATGTTTACATAATGCTACAACAACGCCATCATTGATGGGAAGCCATTTTGGATGGAGCGCCCATGGTTGGGCGGCGTTTTGATGCTCGATTGCAAGAGATATAGTCTAAATTAGTGTTTCTAAGTTTTTGTCATGTCAATATCCACGTGAACTCTGTTTTCTTTAAATATACACACACATACATATATATATATATACAGCTATATAAAAACCAAAAGATTTATAGGCTTAAGTTACTGGGATTAGTGGGATACTCTTAGGTTCATGAGTTCATTCTTCAAAAAGAACCAACTTTAAGTAAGATACCCTGATGACATCTGTGGCATTTCTGCCTCGATGATCCTCATTCAGGTCTATGCTTAAGACTCGTCTGCTTAGCGTGCATTTCCAGGCACCGTAGACTGACCTGGAGTTCCCTGACCTGTTGGATTTCTTCAGTGGACCATGATTTCTGACTATGGTTTCCCTTGAAGTAACCATGGATTGATGCCTTTTACAGTACATTAGAACAGAATGTACTAGAATATTTGACAGATTAGATTAGACGAATCATGGTAGCAGAGAAACAGTTTCTAATCATCGAATTACTCTTATTCCTGTTCCTTATTCCCTGTTATTCCAAAATTCATTAGAAAGACTTACACGAAAATTAAAATTGGATGACTGCTTTGATAATGATGAGGGGCACCCCAACCCGATTTCAGCCAAAAACACTTTTTACTAATTCCAGTACATGGCCACCTAATAGGATATAAACAGCAACTAAGGAACTAATCACTGGTTTAAGAGAAATAACAGAAAAAACGCTACGCAAATACAAAATGAATAACAACAAACATTGCCAACTGAAGAACAGATTAACCATAATCTTAATAGAGAACAACGAGAATGTATACATAAACATCTCGCCTATAGTCTGATACGAGATCGAGACCCTGCAGGCCAGTAGGGTCTCCGAGAATAGACCGAGATCGAAACCTATAGGTATTTCCAGATGAAGCCCAGACCTTAGGTCTCCTATAGAAGAGACGTTTCTGAAAGCAAGGCTATATTAACCACGTACGCGGGGCCCCATGCAATTATAAGCTCAGGGGCCCCTGTCGTACTGCGTATGGTTGATGGGATGCCGTGTAAAGAAATGCGATAATAAAAGTGTAGAAATTAGAAGTATGTAAAGGCATTTCGTTGCATGCATGATTCACTGTTCATTTTGCGCGATGGCCTTGGTGCAAATTCTTGTTTAAAAGGAAAACTATATATATATATGACGACTCTTTCCTATGAACAAAAGGCTGGTATAATGAATTCTCTGTTAGTTTTGTCACTGCAGAAATATTTTGATTCCATTTGTTGAGCTTCTATCAGCGTGGTCCTCATGCAATTGCATATTTTGCATACTGTTTGGTCCGGCTGTGCCTACAGAAGTGTACACTTTATTGTCAACACTCAGCAGCTTTCTTACTGCTTAATGCAAGCCTACAGTTGAACGTTACTTACGTATATATTTATAACACTGTTTTACACAGACAAACTCGGTTCTTCTATAGCCAGCTATATTTGTGTGTATATATTTATATATTTAACTGGCAAATGGAATGCAACAAAGCATGAACTCGACTACTGGTCTATTCGAGAACGTCGACTTCCGTTTCATGAGGTTTCGCATTGATCATCAAATTTAATAATATGATAATTTTACTTGCTATTTATTCTAAAATAATGGTGATGAGACTCGTATGGAGCGTAACAATATGGATCTCAGACATGAACTATCGGAAAAGCAGAAGTTGGGGACCTGGAGGCGTTGAAATATGGGCATGGGGAAAACTAGCCAAAATCAGCTAGAAATATTATTAAACACATAAGAATGTACTGCGTTTGGCGCTGGAAGAGAGAACACGGGTGAATACGTTGGAGAAGAGACAAATGAACTGGATCGGTCGGTCGACGGTCACATGTACTTCATGACAATTCGCTCTTGTATACACAGTGCTTGAAGGAAGAAATTGATGGAAAGAAAGCTACATGAAGGCCTAGAATTATATGCTGTTCGACTGGATGACGGATAAAGAAGCAGACGGGGTTACAAAAAAGTTCAGGTACGTCTTGAGACTATCTTGATACCGTGATGCCGAGACTAATACTACATCCCTGTCCAACTGACCTTTGTCTACCTAATGAGCACATACCAGCAAACACCAAACTAATTTAGGACAAGCCTGCAGCTGCGATAGACTATAGCCATGCGCGCACATATATGTATGCGTGCCGTGCATGCATGACATGTGAGTATATGTTGAAGACCTGCACAACCACCTGTTTCTGTCCCTTGTTCTTTCGTATTCCTCCGGAAGATGCGTCCCCTCCTCCTCCTGCTCCTCTGGCGAAGTCGTTGTGGTTGACTTCCTTGCTGCATGAAGAGTCTTCGTCATCATCCGTCTTAGCCGTCGTCATCCGCATCATCGTCCGGCTGCTGCTGCTTGTGCTCTGGCCGATCGTCTCGTCGGCTGGTGACGACCGGTCATCGTATTCTCGTAGTTCGGGGTTCGACTGATGCCCTGACCCTGAACTCTCGTCTCCGCTGCTGCTGCAGACACCAGACTTCCCAACGTCACCGACAGATGGCGCACACGACCTTCCGTTTGTTTCCGGAAAAAGATAAGCTCCTCCGCCGTATTCCTCTGTGCCAAAGTGGAATCTCTTTCCAACAAAGTAATCCATTCTCGATGCCCCGTTGATCCGGAAATCTACCACTTCGGAACGATCGCACACCGGAAGTGCAGTACAATCGCCAGATCCTCGAATGAGACTGGACGTCATCTGTCGACGTGGACTCTATTCATAAGACACTTCGTCTTTAAACAACCTTCGAATAATGTTTCACCAATTTCAATTCAAAGTCAAACCTACGAATTTAGGTGATTCCAATGGTAAGGCATTTATATTCGTTTCGCTTGTCGACTAAGGAAGGCCTTACAAGTAAAGTCAACGAGAAGCGATCGCGCCTTTGTTACAGGATAAGATTAATTTTACCCAAGCATTGTCGACAATGCTTATCTTTATCTTTTCCTACTTTTCCTAAGCATTGTTGCTATAACCCCGGAAGTAAAACGTCGTCTGCCGACTACTTAACAGTTCGCATATAGGGTCTGAGAATCGCTGCATGAGTTAGGTTAAAGGCTGACCACAGAGACGGAACCGAGATTGCTACAATTAGGCTCCTTTTGCATCGCAAATCACAGATCCGATGCCGCCACCTTAGAGCCTAATTTAGACGCCATCGGCGCCCGATAGACGACGAAGTCTTCGCTTTGCTACTCGAAAACCTTCATCGGATGGGATTTCGCCGATACGCCGCCGTCCTTTAAGGCGGAGGGATTCTAATCCGGGGTCTGATACGTTAGCCGATGAGGTGGGCTGGGCTAAGACCGCCAGCCAATCAGCCGTCCGCATTCCGCTGTCTGTTGTATCCTCAGACCATTCAGTTGGCGGCCTGGGCACGAAGCAACACAGCCACTCAGCACGTCGACCCAGGCGAAGGCAGGCGGCTATGGGCTCCGCGCGTTCTGAGTCGGTGCCCTTTTGTTGTGCCTTTACAAGCTGCAAGACCGCTACCGGTTTATATCTAAGAGCGGTTTCTGCGATAAAGCTGAAAATTGGACCTGACAATAGTAATTGTAATTTAAGATCTATAAAACGCCTCTTAGAGAATAAACTCAACAGGGGCGCTCCCGACCCGAACAGGTAAAATGCTGTTAAACAGTACAGTCTTCAGGCGCCTGCGAAACCCTGAGAGGGGAAGAAAGAGGAGCTCGAGTCCATAAGTGTCCATAAGTGTAGGATACTCGTGGCTTCCATCCATGTAGCTGGCCGATGAAGATGGCGCCCAATGAAAAGTTGATGGAAGTCAGTTTCATGAAACAGAGGGAATTATTATTTTACATTTTTGTGTAAATAGTCCTCCGATTTAACATGGCCGTACAACAGCGGCGTAACTACTGCCCCTCCCATTAATGCCCATTATCCCGGAAATGCCGAGAAGAGCGATAGACCAAAATTTTGGTTTGACGTGCTTTTTCACTTGCCCATTTTTCGATTTTTCCACGTTTGACTTTGAAGATAATGACGCCTTTAATGCATATATGCCGCTGAATGAAGCCCTGAAGTTTGAGGCAAGAATTAAGGGTAATATCTGGCTTTGGTGAAAAGCCAGTTTGTCTTTAACTGTATATTTATTCCTCTCAAGCTTTAGGTCGATATTTTGGGAGGCTCATGTGCAGTAGGTGTCATATTTCTGATAGGGACCACATTTTCCGAACACGAACGGCTGATGAAATTTAATGATGACTGATGTTTTATGGAGGACATTGTAAGGCTGAACCTCGTCATGAACGCACATAGTTCAAAAACAAACAGAGATAGAGAAAGCACTCCTTAATGTGAATGTGCTAAAAGAATGTCTGCAGGAGACATGTAGGAGCCTAGGAGGCACAGGCACTATATAGTCTAATTAATGTGTCCAGAACGTCCATAGAACGTCAGCAAATATCTGGAAGTAAATCGAAATCAGTTTGACATGTAGTCAAGGCTACATTGGTGTGACTGGCCTCTTAAAGTAATTGGACACAATTGTCTGCCAACTTGATGCAAGATGTCAGTCTGTTCTAGCCATATTTATGTTTGCAGACACATGTTTTTAAAACAGCATGATTTTGTACAGATTTATAGACCTCTGCGTATATTATTAGATGCTTAATTTAAGTAGATACAGAGGATTGGCTTTTGGAATATTGGAGTCTAGGACTTTTTCATATTTACGGACAGAGGTGCTTTTAACATCGGTTTATTCGGTGTAAACACCGAGAGTTCCCAAATTAACGGCGCAAGGTATACGATTTTCAATATTCCAGACGCCAGAAGGCAAATCTTCCAAGTGTAATAGACGGTCTACAAGAATTACAAACTGAGCGACACGACACTTGCACCTGAACAGTTAGGAGATAATTTTCCTGGCCCACAGGCATTGCTGCGTCTCTTTATAACCTTCCCTATTTTGGAATTGCTCCTGCTAAGCGTTCCTTCAGTGCCCTGCGAAGATTGAAAACTCAATTGCGAAGAACAATGATTGTATACAGAGAGGATGTAGAATCTCCCACTTTTGGCCGCTTGAAAACACGACGAATCTGTCAGAGGAGCACAACTTATGCAAGCCAAAAACTGACGAGAATTTCAAATTTGATTTATCTGACTAATAGTCTATACACGTCAATAACAGGTTCAAAAGCCTCGCAATTCGGACTGACACTAAAATGAACAATATACTATATATAGGTCTACTATTCAGCGGTTCAACGCGCTGTGGAAGGGAGTAGTTATATCGTTTTCTGCAAGGCGGAAAGAGTCATAATCTTTCAAAAATGCCACAAAGATTAGTTATTTGCGAAATATCGTTTCTACGTTGCTTTAAACGGCTACTACTCATACATTTTAAAGTATGGATATTAAAATTGTGCACAGTTCTATGGTATAAATAGGGATGTTTCAAAATTTTTATGAATTTTACATATACTGACCAAAAACCTAAGAAAAAAATTCAGAATACAAATGTGGACATATCCTGTTCAGTTAGCTTTCGTAATCACAAAAATGTATTAATTTTACTGTTACTCCCTATTTAAACAATATTTCGCTAAGCTATACTAAACTATAAGTGAAAACTATGGTTTCAAGGGCCGTGATCTAAAGTACTTCTTGTCCATAGACTGTTTAACTACTTTGCAAAATATACTGTAAAAACTTACTACTAAAGCTAATCAAAGTTTCTCCCCAGCCTGCAAAGCCTATATATCCAAACTGTGAACTTAGATAATCTTTTATGGAACAATTATATCCAGATACATTCATACACGTTATCGTAAGTGACAGTATATTTAAGTCATATTATGCTTTACGGAAAATTGCCTTAAATAACTTTGCATTTTCATCTTACATATACCTACTCTAGTCATTTGATATCTATAGTCGGTTGCATGTGTTGAAAAATCAATTTATAACACCACCTCAAAGCAAAAGGCGCTGTATAGCTAGACCCATGCATGCATGCTGAGAGCTGAGTCCACCGCATTCGGGATCTATACACTTCTCGGTCTGAATTGTGTGAAGAATTCGTAGATATATCAGAGATGAGTATTCCGATGCCCCGTCGTCTTCCATCTGCGAGTGACTGCTGGGCAGTGAGACAATCGAGAACAATCATCGGCGGCGGATCACATCACCGATCGTCGTTCCTCATCCTCGATGCTATACGTGCTTCAGGAACTCTGAAGATGTTGTCATCTTTCAACTCTATAGTTGGGAGTCTGTTGGTTGGTCTTTGCTCGTGTGCGCCTGCGAGCTTGGCAAGCCTGCCGCTGAAAACTCGTCTGTAGTTATCTGAGCCAAGTTTACTAATACACGAACGTTCTGTTCTTAATGACATATAACATCGTTAAGGCTACAGCGAAGAGAGCGCCTCTGATTAGTTTCTCTTGAAGAATCGCTGCGCAAATTTCTGATTACAATTACATTTATATGGGTCCCTAGGTAGTCCTGCATAATTATATAGGGCCTATATACTTACACATGTATCGATGAATTTCTGTTCTTCCGGAGGGAGAATATATAAGTCTGCTCACTGCTTATCGTGTTCTTGATTCACGGAATCGAAGAAGACGAGATTTATTATTTGTTGCGAAAGGAGAAGGAGAATGAGGAGGAGGAGGAGGAAGAGGAGAAGGAGGAGGAGGAGAAGGAGGAGGAGGAGGAGAAGGAAGATGAGAAGAAGGAGGAGGATGAGAAGGAAGAGGAGTAGCAGGATGAAGAGGAGGAGAAAGATGAGAAGAAGGAGGAGGAGGAGGAGTAGCAGGAGGAGGAAGAGGAGGAGTAAGAGGAGGATGGAACAAGAGGAGATGAAAATGAGAAAAAAATAAGGAAGAGATGAGAATAAGAAGAAGACGAGAATAGCCAATGGACAAAAGGAGGAGAAGGAAGAGAAGGAGGAGGAGGAGGAGGAGGAGGAGGAGGAGGGAGGCGCATTTATGTCTGTATGTCGGTGCAGTAGGTCATGACACAGACAGACTCATCGGTCGCCAACGCAGCTTATAATATTAGCCATTGGAGGATTACATTTATATAGGCACTCACGCGAGGATTTCCTCGGCATCCTCCAACTCCTCCTCCTCCTCCTCCTCCGCTGATGCCGTGGATTGTGTGGGTGGGAAGGCGGGAAGGAGGAAGGGAAGTGGCAAGGCGAATGATATAGATATATCACAACTTGTTCGGTCTCTTACTTGCATGCCGTTCTGTCTCCCTCCCTCTCTCTCTCTCCCTCTCTCTCTCCCTCTCTCCCTCTCTCTCTCTGTCCCTCTCTCCCTCTGTCCCTCTCTCCCTTTCTCTCCCACTCTCGCTCGCTCTCCTTCTCCCCCTCTCGCTCGCTCTCTCCCTCTCTCGCTCGCTCTCCCTCTCCACCTCTTTCCCCCTCTCTTCCTGTCTTCCTCTTTCCCTCTCTCCCCTCTCCCTTAGACTCTGAGGTCGCATCCATCTTTCGAATCTGACACGTGGTCGCTCTCGGATTTGCCGAATCCCTGTCTCTCCATCATCGCTGACTACACCGCTGCCCGCCAGCCGCACCAGAGACACCACCATCAGCAGCATCAGCAACCGGGATACAGACGCATGGGCGGGGATGGGGAAAATGCTACAGCGCGTTTAAAGGGAAGATGCTAGAGGTGTCAGCAAGGACCCGGAAAGACGATTGTGACATGCACACCGCATGCGCCAACGCCTCGCGTGCTAATTTCGAGTGCATTATGCATGTCATACATGCATATATACATAAGTCTGGGCCTTAGACTCTTAGCCTCCATATTGTGTGCATATATTTATGTGTGCGCTGTTGGTGTTTGAAGCATGATGAGCTGCCTGTCGTAATCGAGTCTGTTATAGGGTCTTATAATAGATGGACATTCTGCTGAGAGTGAAAAGTGAATTGGTTCTGATGCGAAAGAATACACGCACTGGTACCAACGCTCAAAGATTGAATTTATATAGCGCTTCTATACGAAAACACGAGATGCTGTTTACAACGCGCTCTGTGATACGTGAGAGAGAGAGAGAGAGAGAGAGAGAGAGAGAGAGAGAGAGAGAGAGAGAGAGAGAGAGCTGTAGGTATCGAAGTATAGAATATACTCCACTTTCGACTTTAGTAAAGAAGCACATTGACTGTGGTTTATAGCCAAACAGTTCTGGACACAAATTTCTGGCAGCAGGTTACACTGAATGTGCTTTGGTTATCATACTAACTATGTCTATAGGCATTCTACAGACACACTACAGTGTCTGCCGTTGGCAGAGACGACCCATGCGTGCAAAATTTAATGCTAGAGTACACGAAATCTATATGCCACGTTGATCCTTAGAGGCGTTGGATATTTTGACTGAATTGCAAATACGACAACACCAACCCCACAACCGTACAACCCCTCCTTATGGGTTATACCACGGCTTGACAACTACGCAGTTCCCAATTCCCATGCAACACATGTCTGGGAGTCGAACCCCGGAATCACATTTTAAAGCAAATGTATTTCGCAATCTGCCACCGCACCATAAGGGAGTGAATAGACAGAATAGGTGGTCTCAGAAGGGATTAGAACTGGTGAACAAATTTAAAAGGTCACGAACCAAACGTTTCCGTGAATGCATCTTCTGCTGTTGCTGCTGCTGTTGCTGCAGCAGACGGACGAAAGGAACCAACTTTAACCCCTTAAAGCCCGGTGTCTTTCATTCCTATAAGGGTTTGTGGGCTTTACGGGTTAACGCATGTCAAACTGGACGCGTGATAGATGGGCAGTGGAAAGAGGTCGTGGACTTCGTGAGCCTGGAGTGAACGCGGGGTGACAAAAAGATGGAGAAGGGTCTCAGTGCCTGAAAGTCTGGCACGTGTTTTTGTCTACTGTCGCTTAAGAAATACTCCGAGGCTAATTAATTTATTTATTCGTCCCCATTAATTTTGCATCTGTGCGGGGGAGAAAAGTGGGGGGTCAGTGAGTGGCCGAACCCTCTTAAATATGCGACACGCTTTATTCGCAGATATCTCACTGATGGCCGAGCAACGTCGACTTCGCTAAACTGACCACGGGCCTTTCGCTGCCCGGATAAGGTGACCATCTGTTTGACCATGGCTTCGATTGAACATCTGCTTCTTCAGCGACAGTTGTCGATCTCAGTAACGACTCTAAGCCTAAGCTTTCCACGCATGCGCTAACAGACGCTAGTCGGTGCACGCCAGATACATAGCCAGTCAGTCAGTCAGTCAGTCAGTCAGGCAGGCAGGCAGGCAGGCAGGCAGGCAGGCAGGCAGGCAGGCAGGCAGGCAGGCAGGCAGGCAGGCAGGCAGGCAGGCAGGCAGGCAGGCAGGCAGGCAGGCAGGCAGGCTGGCAGGCAGGCAGGCAGGCAGGCAGGCAGGCAGGCAGGCAGGCAGGCAGGCAGGCAGAGAGAAAGAGAGACAGGCAGCGAGAAAGGCTGGGTGGCAGACAAACATACATACAGACAGACATACAGACAGAGAGACGGACAAATAGGCAGTCTGGCATGCAGTCTGACTGATTGACTAACTGACTGATTGAATGACTGAATGACTTACTGATCAACAAATGAACGAACGAACGAACGAAGAACGAATGAATGAAATGAATGAAAATGAAAGAACGAACGAACGAAGAACGAATGAATGGTGCTTGATTAATTGCATCGTTTATTCGAAAATCGGGAGACGATGGGAAACTGATCAAATGAATCAATGAACAAATGAAAGAAATCTTGAACGAACATATAACGAATGAATGAAATGAATTAAATGAATGAACAAACGAAAGAACGAATGAACGAATGAATGAACGAAAGAACGAAAAGAAAGAAAGGACGAACGAACGAATACCTGAATGAATGAACGAATACACAAATGAGTGTCATGGCTGGTGTGGATGGCAGATGGTCTGCGATTGTTCGTTCAGGTGTATCATTTATTCGGAAATTGGGAGACGATGCATGACTTGAAACAGGTCAACGGTAAAGTGGGAAGAAATGCAAACGATGTCATGCGAAGTGAGTTACCGAAAGACTCACTAACGTCACCATTTACAGCTCCTCGGTCTCAGTTTGAAGGGATCTTCATGGGTTTCGCTCCCTTGACCCGAACTTAAGCCTAAATATGTACTATCTGTGAGTGAATTAAAAGAACAGTGCGACGAATGAGAAGTAGAAGAATACGAAGAAGAAGAACAAGAACAAGAAAGAACAAGAAGAAGAAGAAAGAACAAGAAGAACAAGAACAAGAAGGAGAAGAAGAACAAGAAGAAGAAGAAGAAGAAAGAAGAAGAACAAGAACAAGAACAAGAAGGAGAAGAAGAACAAGAACAAGAAGGAGAAGAAGAACAAGAAGAAGAAGGAAGAAAGAAGAAGAAGAAGGAAGAAGAAGAGCGCTGGTGGGTGGCCAGTCCTCTCCCTCGTCGCTTGATCTTTCCCAGACAGTGTACGATAAGTGTGCTCATTTACAGCTGAGTTCACTAGAGGGCGTAAATGGACAAGAAAATTTTGAAACATCTTTTTGCCTTGAGGGGATTTGAACCTTCGACCTCTCGGTTGACAGACCAGCTCACTGGTCACTAGGCTATCGTGCATCTTAACTCTGGAAATAATCACAATATTATAACATAATATTTAATATGAGTGCAGACAGTGTCATCGACAGAAGTGACAGTCATTTATGGAGCGCCAGCAAGATTTATATGGCAACGGCGTAATTGTATTTGGCCTACAGTCGAACTGAACGCGGATTTACATGCCACCACAAGCTCAAAGCGATGCAGTAGAAGAGAACTTTTCTTAAACTGGAAATTGCCTCTTTTTGGAGTTCCTTAGCGCTGCAGTTGCCTTCGATTAGGTGGACCTCAGAGACCTCAGGTCCATCAGTGCCGCATAAAGTATCTGGGCAAGTAGAGAATAAACCGCATTGCAGTCAACTTCAACCCATTCTGCCCTATGTTTGTCTATGCGTGCGTGGCCTAGGCATCCCCACTGATTGTGTCAGTTGTGTCAGAAGTTAAACTATGAATGGAGTCGAATGTCTTTGAAGGCACTAACATCCACATACAGCCCTCTCTACCATCGAGCCATCGAATCCAAAATGACCCTGACTCGAAATTTATGTAACATTCTTTGATACGACAAAATAATGGTTCTTCAGCATTAGCCTAAAGGGCCCTTTGTCGAATTAGCACCATCCATGATGCATAAACTATCGGTGAAATAACACAAGCTCCTGGACGAATACGAATGGCTTAGCACAATGACAGGAAGTCACGTTAGTCTGACTGTCAGTCTGTTTTCCCACAGATCATTTTCTGCAGTAGAGCCCTCATCCATCCAGTCTGTGGTTTTTGGGTTCGGCGTGAGTAGGCCTACCACACAAGCTGGGTTTGGTGCCTAGCAGAGTTTTATGCTGCTCGCACACTTTGAATTACAGTAAATAGGACAGACTGCAGAAATATTGATTCATATGCAAACGGACCTAGAGTGATTGAGCTCTTTCAATTACAATGAAATATTTAATGCCCACACAGCACCGACAATCGCATCTAGTAGTTACACATCAACAATTCATCACTATATCTAGCCAACTTAGTCTTATGTTCTAACTCGCTCGTTCTAAGCCAGCATCAGATTACTGAATTAATTTTATGTCTATACTAAATATATCCCACGTTGGCATATACGATTCACTCGATTGGAGTCTGAGACGTAGTTCGGACAGTTTGGTGTCGTACGAATTGGACAGTCTTTAGATGTTGTCGTTCTAAGGCAAAGATTTCTTTCTCTTGAACTCAGTAGATCTACAAGTTGAAGTTGACTCTGACGAATGATCGGATTCTCCAGCCCTTCCTCACCCAGAGTTTTTATCCACGTCTTATCATCTTCGGTGGATTTACTGACTCTCACGACAATCAAATCCATCTATGTCATCAGTCAGTAAGTAAATCAGTCAGTGAGTCAGTTAGTCAGTCAGTCAGTCAGTCAGTCTGTCTGTCTGCCTGTCTGTCTCTCTCTCTCTGTGCTGTGATCTCTGATACAATATTTTCCAATTGCGATCGGATCTTGAACTGGATCTTCATGCACCCCCGACGACTGATTTAAATGGACAACACGCCACATACCAATGCACAGCAGATCCCTTACAGGCGCATGCACGCACGCACGCACGTACGCACCGACCAAGGTACACGTGACATAAAGATATAACACTAAAACACGGATATACATAAACCCCTTATACCCAATCTCGTCTAATCGGTTCCTTTTTAGTCTAAGTTGATCTCACGTTATTCTAATGCAGTCTTATTTGACCTAATTCAGTCGATATGATGGTGATAACGATGACGCTTATGATGTGGTTATTATTACCATAATAATAACAACAACAATTATTATTATCATAACAACAACAACAATAACTATTGCTATTGCTGTTATTATTGTAGCTTGCCTTCATAATATCAACAACAACAATTATTATCGTGTTATTATTGTTGTTGTTGTTGTTATTATTATTATTATTGTTATTATTATATCAATGTTGTTATGAGGCTGTAACGTGTTAATAGTTTTTCCGAAGCACATGATGTTGATACACATAATCTTCTCGGTTGTCCAGCAGCCGCCCTGCAGCAGCAGCAGCTGCCCAGGCGTGTACAGATTGGGGTCACGATGGGTCGAGCATTAATTTACTGGTCGAATTAAAGGCGAGACCTGCGTCGCTGGGGCGTCTCTGCTTTCAATGATGCGCTTTCATCCACCTCATCCTCCTCGTCCTCCTACTCTTCTTCCTCTTCTTCCTCTTCTTCCTCTTCTTCCTCTTCGTCCTCTTCGTCCTTCTCCTACTTCTCGTCCTTCTCCTGGCCTACCCCGGTTCAGGTTGCTCCGCCGTGCACGTCGCCGATAGATGGCGATAGGCGTCACTGGCCAAGCGAGTTTCCATCCACCGTCCCTCCAATCCTCCATCCATCCATCCGACCATGCTTTGGTCCATTCTTCAGTTCCTCCGTCCATCCTCTTTCCCTCCCTTTCTTCATCCATCCATCCATCCATCCATCCATCCATCCACCCACCCACCCACTCACCCATCCCTCCCTCACTCCCTCCCTGCGCGCCTTCACCCGTCTATCCATCGACCGATAGCAGCGAACACAAATATGAATAAATTGTCTGTGTGGTTGTCTGATTATCGGTTGACTGTGAGATGGAGAGGGAGAAAAGCGCTGGGAAGGAACAAGAGAAGGAGAAAGGAGGAGGGGAGGAGGATACGATGGACAACGACGAGGAGGAAGAAGAGGAAGAGTCTGTAGAAAATTAGAAAGAAAAGCATGCAGGATGAGTATCCTTACAGAGTGATGGAAGGATGATAAGCAGGAAGATGGTTGAAGTGCACGGTGGGGGAAGAGCTGTAGAACAGCCAAGCGGTAACACAAACCTACAGATCGTGTTCGTCTGCATGACTGCCTGTCCGCCTGTCCTTTAGACCCCGTCCGTATGTCCGTATGTCCGTCTTGTTGTCTGTCTTTGGAGACCACAGATTCAGAGGCGGATCTATCGCATCGCAGACGATTTGCAAATGAGTCCCGTGGAACGTGAAATTTTCATTAATGGCTGCGCGCGAGATTAGTTCATATTTCTTCGCCTGACAAAACTCTCGGAACGTGCGAGATGGAGAAAGAGAACGGTGGAGGGGTTGGGTGGGATGGGAGTGGACCCATAGACGCCGCTGAAGAAGACGCCTCTCCCTTTATAGCCGGACGAAGCGGCCTCTGGCCACGAGCGCTTCGCCTGTCGATCGTCGATCAATCATTCGATGTCTGCAACGAGAGATGGAATCGTCGAGAACTATTTGAATTAGACCTCCATCTAAGCAATGACATTGCAATCGCTGCTGCTGCTGCTGCTGCTGCTGCTGCTGCTGAGGCGCTCATGTGACGCGTATGACATGCACGAAATATCAATCTATTTGTCTTTGTCCGTCTCTTGTTTTGAATGTAAGACGTCATGTAACCCATCCCTACGGTATGCATAATCTAATCCAATCTAACGATTTCAGTAGCGCTGTTTTCACAATAGATCTAGAAGAAACATTTATGAGCGCTTCATCTTCAACCGTATTAGTCTACATCACATTATATTTAACATATTAACTAGGCCTATTTACAAAACATAGTTAGGCTTAAGTACCCACAGAATGTAAGACGCCAAAAGTAGCAGTCTGTGTAAGAGTCTCGTCCGATCAGCGATGCATGCGTTCAGTACTAGTAAATGTAATTGATTTGCCCATCCTCTATTTCCTCCTGTCCTCCTTGTCCTCGACTTCCTATCGAATTCTGTCCATGACTCGCCCGTTTGCTTCAATCAGTGTGATTAACAGGGACGAAGAAAGATCTTGCGGTGGGCTGTGGCATCCGATGATCTCATCTTTAAGACGATAAACGACCTCGATCCATTAACTCGATTGCTTACAGCGATCCACCCATGCGGAACACCGAGCTCTCTGTTGCCCTCGACCACCGACGACGCTAAACGCCTCACCGGAAATCCATGCACAGCACATCGTGCATACAGACGCGTATATGTATACATATAAGCAGTGGACTATAGTACTTGTTTTAATGTACCACAAAACAACTACTGGTTTTTAATTACGATCTTTTGCAGTTATCAAAGGAGTCAGCTTCGAACCTTCGACTTGGCTCATTCTTAGCGTCGCGTTCATTCGGTAAAAGACACACAGTCTTTGGTTATCTGAATTATAATTAAACGAACAGTTTAATCACAACAGCGCACGAATCGTCTCAATTTCAACATACACGAATCTATCAACGACATTTGTAACTTAAACTTTCAGTATAGCACAATACAGACCAGGACTACGAATCTTTGCGCTCGTTCACAATGCATTTGCTTCCGCTTATATAGACCTTTTCCCACCAAGACAGCAGACCAGCTTAGACTGGTTTAGACCAACCTTCTGATGTTGACTCGCTGACTCATCACAACACAGGGCAGACGCTTCCCGCGTGAGTGCCCATGCGACCACATGCGCGTCAGTAAGAATAACTGTTGACATCAGCTCAGCCCCTCCCCAGGACGCCCTCAGTCAGTCACACTACCCCACCACGCACCCGACGCGCGGCAGCAGTAATCACGCGATCAGCGCGTGCACACACAAATCAATAACGCGTTGATTCATAGAAATTTCTTGTGCAACCGCGCATTTGAAAGTTGCTGACAAAGCAGTGCAAAGTTGCATTCACATTGTATACAAATATGCACCAAGAAAGTGAATCTCTTCTATCTAAACCGAGCGTCGTCGGCCCTTGGTGCGACTTTAATCGCGTGACTAGTCCATTTCCATAGGTGTCTTCAGCTACCATCCATGAACACCAGAGGGCACCAGTGGAGCCATGAGCCGACGTCATAGTTTTTAAGGCGGCGGCGAAAGTGACAGTATGTATGTATGTATGCATGTGTGTATTCATACGTATGTGTATATGTATGTATTTATGCGTATGTATATATGCATGTATGCTTGCGTGTATGTATATGTGTGTGTGTGTGTGTGTGTGTAAGTGCGTATGCATGTATGCAAGCATTTATGCATGCACGGCTGCAATCATGTATGTGTTTATGTACCTGAGCATTTATATAACGCCGCCATTCAGCATAACTTATTATGTCTATATGTGGAAGTCATGTTGTATGTTGAATAATGTGCTCCGTCTTCTGTGTGTGGCTTGTAGCCAGGCGTACCTGACGAAAGGACGTCGTTGGTCTCTGTCGCTGCTTGTGCTCGGAAGGGGGGGAGGCAGAGCATCACGGTGGTCGTTAACGCATCAGTTGATTCGAGAGAGGCTAATTAGACCACACAGGCGTCATTTTTCAACGTCAAATCTCTGCCATGATTTCACTATCCTGAAGTCATTTTTGCTGGACCTTTGCAGGGCAGAAAGGCGGCGGTCTTGAAACAAACGCGGCCGCTTTAAACTCCGCGAATGACCCAATTATCGCCACGTTACTGGCCCCCATGCGTCCGCGTTCGGGTCATCCTTTATGTGGTCACGCTTCAGTGACCAGCGCCCAGTCTCGCAGCCGCTTCCGCCAATCTGTCGAGCGGAAACTGTCGCTAATCATTTCTGCATTTATAGTGCGCCCGACCATGACAGACGCTGGAAACGGCGTGGGTACTTAGCACCCTGGGTGGCAGCTGTGGAGACGCCGCACCCAACCTAATCTGAGAAGGGGCGTCGCTGGGTAGAGGAGGAGGGTGAACGTCACTAGGCAAACGATCATGATATGGGGGGGGGGCTATTCGACAACTTTCGTTTAGTGAAAAATCCGCTGCAATCGGATGACTAATGATGACGGAGATGACTGAATGCGACTGAATTACCATGCATCCTGGCAGGTGGAAAAACGGCCGCCATGGAAACCCCTTTCAGCTGGAGACAGAGGCTTAAGTTTATGCCTACAATATGCCTCCCTTGTTTGACGGGAAAGAGGCTGACTTTCAGTCTGTTTCAGTGACACCTTATGCCATGTAAGGTGCGACAGCTGCATCCGATCTCTGTGTCCTTAATTCGACCTGCAGAATTATATATCGACCAAGCTTCTCCAAATGATTAGGAATTTGATTAGGATTTCACTTGAAGCGACCGTCGATTGATGCCTTATGATAACGGCGCTACAAAATTCATTTAATTATACTGGATTAGATTAGAATGAAGATAGACCCCCCACTTATCTATATAAACACTATATTCCGTTCTGCTTTATGGATCTATGGTATATGGGCTCTAGGCCACCCTATCACTTTAGGTCCTCATATTTGAGTAATTTAATAATGTTTCTTCACTTCACTGTCTTGAGCTCAAAGCTTCAAGACAACTATGCACCAATTCCAGCAGTTTTGAAACAAGGCAGCAAGGCCGTACAGCCTTTCGCTGACCTGTTTTAAATCATCAATTTTTTGACAACCGACGGCAATTAGCCTAACTTACTTTCTTTCCTAGCAGGTCTTCAACGCTTCTAGCCGAGACCGGACGCCTCCTAATTCTGAATGCATTGACACTGCTAACAAACAATTTTAAAAGTGTTTTGTGAATTTCTGTTTAAGTAGGCATGTTTTAGTACAGGATTATAAGAACAAAATATTTAAAATGTCCCATATATATATGGGCATATATTGAATGAAATTAAGCCGGACGTTGGGAAAACCGCAACTGGGGCAGAATGCGCTTATATCGGTCGCGTAGGTCTAGTTAAGGCGCCCAGCCGTTTTCAAGTATATAGGACAGAGGGGTCTATGCCAGAACAAATGCATCGTATTACAAGTTCTGTTGACAGCAGGTCGCCCGCACTAAGGAACAAGATGGGGACTTGGCACCTACTGGAATTTACATATGTAGCCTAGGCCTACTGTGTTCGTTTTTAGCACTGCAAATAATCATAATCTGTGAGCGTAAACCACAAATCCTAACTTCACTCGCTGTAACCGTAGTCTAAAATGTGTGCATTCTTTCAACGAGTTAACACTGCAATTAATCATAATTATAATCTGAGTTTTAACTGTACGGCATATAAATATGTGTAGGCCCCTATACAGATACGTTCATAAAAGGAATGTCGCTAACGCAGAATTTTTCAGTGTGTGAGTGATCTTATATAGGCCTATAAGCTTATGTCTTTGTAGGGACACAGTACCTTACTGGTTAGCTCGGCTTGTAACGCGTAGATTCCGGGTTCGAGCTTCCATTGAGACGATTCGTGTGTTGATACATTTTAGAAAAGTCCTTCACTAAGACTTGCTTAGCGTCATTACTCAACAGTGGCGCTGAATAAATGCATAGTGTTATATAGTAATAATGTGTCAAGCAAAGCTTCTAAAATTTAATTTAGGAGAAATGGGTTTTCAAAAAGCGAATGTTTCAGTGGTTCTGACAAAAACAGAAGTCTTCTGAACTACTAACCGTTATATTATGTTAATGTGAACTCGTTCTGCTTTGCTAAGATGAGCACAGATGAAATGGCGAAGAAAGCTGTCGTTCACACTGGCGATTATCTTACTAGTTCACAAGTGCTTTACCTTAAGAGAAAGAACAGGAAACAGACCCTCGTGTCTGCGGTGCCACGTAAACGGTGATGAGCGTTATGTTTTGTAAATATAATAACATATAATTAACTATTTAATTATTTGCCATTGATTTTCAGCTTTGAAGTCAGTTGTAGACGACTTTTTCTCTTTATAGTTTATAAAATTAAGTAGTTGAAAACTGAAGATGTACCGGTTGGCCACAGTGCTACTGCAACTATGTTGCGTTCTGTTGGGAGTACTGGTGTTCCAGGTGACATCGTCAGAACTGACCTTTGAACTTCCAGACAACGAGAAGCTGTGTTTCCACGAAGTTATTGACAAAGATGTCAAGTGTACGCTTGAATACCAGGTCAGTTTTCCATGTTGACATGGCATTCCAGTTTACAAATGGGACGAAATTTCGTCTGTCGGCGATTACTATTGCTCCTCTAGAAGCATCCTATTAGTGAAATTCAGTAGTCGTTATTTATATTATTTCCATACACTAATAAAAAACTGTGGTTCAAATGTTAAATCTTTGTATTTGCTACCTCTGAAAGATATAAACTCTTTTCATGATCAAATTTTGCTATGAAGAAATGCTTTAAGATTCTGGTAAAAATTTCAATGAAATTATTATTGTTAATAGAAATATATTCTGATTGTCGTCATTGGCTCTCAGAATGAGAAACTGTTCAATGTGTCAATGTGTTTGTGAACTTTGACTGTGTAGGTTATTACTGGTGGCAACTATGATGTTGACGTGGAGCTGACTTCACCAAATGGACCAGTGCTTTACAAGGAAGTGAAGAAACAGTATGACTCCCACACATGGACAACAGACAGTCACGGCGAATATCGCTTCTGCTTCAGTAACGAATTTTCTACGTTCACTCATAAACTTGTCTACTTTGACTTCAAAGTGGGTGATGAGGAGCCCATAAAATCAGCTCTTGGAGACCGAGTCACAGCTCTTACACAGGTGATAGATGGTATTCTTTGGGGGAAACTATAAACTAAACTAACCTGAACGCAGCTCTGCATTATGTCATAAAGTTAATTTAAATTAAAAGTTAACTGAAATGATCAATCCTTTATTTCAAATTCAAGATGCCAAGGACTGAAGAGTATTGTTTCCTTAACCTCAGTATATCTGAGTTATAGTTGTAGCAAAAGCTCCCTTTTCTTTACTATCGAGTGAAGTCCTGTGTATATTGGAATTGAGAAAGCACTCATATCCAAGACCATGTTCACCAGGTTTGGCTCAGTTCATTTGAAAATGGGATATATGTCAGTTTCACATGATGTAACCAGGTTTCAAACCCAGGTCACAGGCATAAAGCCAGCACCCACGTTTGGCTAATATGAATGAATTCCAGGTTGAGAAAAAGTATGCTGTAAGTACTCTTAAAGCATACTTTCAGTGGCTTATGAAACAAGAGCGAGCAGAACAATTAAAGAGTGCTAGTAATATGTTAAAATTTATGGGGTTGTTATACTGAGTTACGAATGGCAGATACAAAGAAGTTTGATTTTATATGAAAGCTAATGGCATACAACTTGAGTGTGATGACAGATTAGAAAAGAAATGGAGAATATGAAAATTGGTAATAAATTGAACCATTCGCTGCAGAGAGGTTGTGGAGGCTGAGCAGTGTAACATCACTCCCATCTGAATGTCCAAGAGGAACTTACGGATCGTGGCACTACAGAAGTATTTAGATTAGGTTAGATAATACTTGCATAGCTCTGTAGTAGAGGGACATGTGCTTTTATGTAATTTCAACTGACACAATACTTTTGCATGATGTGTAATACTTCTGCATGATGTCTATATTCCGGTATGATTTTTTAAAGTTGTGTATAATAGCAGTAATAATAATAATGACTTATGATTTTAAAAAGTAACTGAGTACTATCTATGGTATTTTATGTGCTGTTACAATAAGTTTGGAGGTGGTGTGTGTTGGTTATAGATGGAGACGTCTGCCAATGCAATGCATGAGAATCTAAAAGTTGTGGTCGATTACCAAACACATCATCGGCTGCGAGAAGCTCAGGGCCGGGCGTTTGCTGAAGATCTGAATGACCGTGTCCAGTACTGGTCTCTTGGCCAGTCAGTAGTTATACTTGTGGTCAGCATTGGGCAGATACTAGTACTGCGAAGTTTCTTCACGGACAAGCGCCCACATCTCTCACCATCGCTTGTTAGCACATAAACTGTTTGCCTCACTCTACCAAATGAACTATTTTCCACCTAGAAACCACTCTGATTGTCACACTTCTGTAAGTAAGTAAGTACCTTTGTTTCTTCAGCTGAAACTCAAAAGGAACTTATAAGTGATGTGATGGTGTAAGCACTGGACGTAATCAGGTAATTGAACATTGACCAGCGAGAAAAGGAAAATGACTGAAATACTGTGCTTAGCACCACCACCTGAATTGCTCCAGGTTTAGGTGTTTAAACACAAAACCTAGTTAATAAAATGGAGACATAAATTGGCTGGGTCAGTTAGTGAAATCGTAAGATACAAATCTGGCTGGCCTTAATTTTGAAATTTAGTGTTGTAAAATACAGATCACTTCTTCTTTGAATGTTTCTTAGATCTTTTTCTTGACTGTAGAAATGCTAATACCTGATATTTGGTGAGAAATTCTGTTGTGTCTGTGTGTTGGTATCTTTAGTTGTTGAGACAGTGTCATTTTTAGCAACTAATGCAGAGGTTTTAATTTTTGGGTCATAAAATCATTTGAAAGTATTGAGAAATGGGATTTATGGTTTTGTTAAGTGTTTGAAGGCCATATCTAAGGAGAAGCTAAACTGCATGTAACCCTATTCAAGAGAGAATGGCTCTGTGATGCTAATTAGATATATCTTTAGCCATGATTACAGTGCTCAGTTAAATGGGTGACTTCTTCTGTTTCACAAAATACCTCTAGGATCTTAGTCTGTCAGCTGATTGTCTAACAGTCTGACAACTTTTCTTACCTTCCATAAACCCCTGCTTCACAACTAAGCAACTGTCCATAAATCTGTTAGCATACTTCTGTTTTGACCCCATGAAACTTTGGAAATTGGAGTAACAAGATATCTTATGAAGCAGTATGACTGAAGTTTTGTGGAGGCATTTGATTGTTGCTTTACCTGTCTTCTTTGTTACAGTTTCAAAAATTTGCGTCACCATGGTTCGCTGACACTGCCATGCATTTTCCTCCTACGGTTATTTTGCCATGAGCAACTAGTTGTCAGATAATACTTAGTAAGGACTTTTAAAAATGAATTCCTTAATTTGACAGGTATTGTCTTTATTCCGTCTGGCATTTTAATGCAGATAGTGTTAAAAAAACAAGATCAGATATTTACTGTACATTTGGGTGCCAATCAAAAACAAAGTCTTAAATTTGCAACTTCTTACTCTTTCAAATTGTCCCTTTTGGTACATTGTTTAGCCATCAAAAATATTTCAGTGCAGTTATATTTGCCTTTTGCTGAATGCATTTGAAATTTTGTCATTTTATTCCTTATATTTTTGTATTTTAAAGTACAAAACAAATGCTTATAACACCAGTTGAACATTAACCATAGCTGTATTATTCTGTTAAATATTATCAGTTCTGTGCCAGCGATACATATCACTTTCTACTGCCAGTTTTAACATCACTGGAACAAGTGTAGACTTCTTGATGTCTGGGTAGTAACACCTGTGGTTCTCTACTACCTGTAATAAAATTGTTTTTGTTCTTGCTGTTTTGTAATCACGGTGTCAAATGATCGTATAAGTGAAATTCCACATGCAACTGCATCACTGACAGCTTTCATCATCATGCCTCGGTTTTTACCACACGACTGAAACCCCCTTTATGCTGCTCTTCTTTCTGTGTCCTGCGTTTTTAAAGTATTCTCATTTTAGATGTTTTCTTCATGATTTGCAAGTTTTATGTCAACTGGTCTCATACAGCCCCTTTAACACTTTTCTCTTTATACTTCTGTCTTCAATATTTAAAAGGTCATTGCATTGGCTTGCACGACATCAAACAAATCATCCAAAGTTTCTGAGAATGCATCTTTATTTTTCTAGTCTATCTTGAGACCTTGCCATTTTCCATGCAGGTCAATATATCATTTCAAGTTAGATTGAAACAACAAGCCCACTTGATGTATATCATGTCCCAAGAACCTGCTGTGATGTAAAGCGGCCTCAAGTGACTCGTTAAAACTGACTTGGCGGTTCTTTTATCAGCTATTTGTGTGTAATTCATTAATGTTGGCCTCATTCAGTCAGTCATATTTGCTAAAATGATTAAATATCCAATTTTTAAACTACTTTTTGAATAATTGGTAGTGTTTCATTTGCCTTTCCTCATCAAACTAGTTGCTTGTGGCTTGTGTCTGCATCTGGTTTGCAGAATAGCATTCACACTTTTGCTGAAGCCTCCCTATAGAATCTGTATTTCTTAAAATGAGCTATAGTTTCGTCTAGCTCTTTACCCATCAGAAATAATCTTTAAGAAACTTGGCAAATGGTTTTCTTCCATGAAAGAGGACGTTTAATGCTTGCCCGGTGCAAGAATATTGGGCTTAAGTTATCTGAGGTTCCTGAATAATTTCTATGTATTTGTTACACATGTATGTCCATAAATACATGTACATGAAACAGCAACAGCATGGTAGTACAAATATACATGGTATGCCTCACCAATATCAGTAATCAGAAAAAAAGGAAGAATAGGTTAAACAGAATGAAATGTCTATACAGTACATCGCTGAATGTACGTGTATGGCCATTTGCTATGCAGATGAGTAGGCGAACATGTAATGCCAGTCTATATACCATGTGTTAATGATTTTTACTTGTTAATTTGGCATTGTTGGGAGGTGTGATGTTGCCGCACATTAAATTAGCGCATTAATAGAACAGATGTTACTGGAATGTTACTGTATTTGTGCTGTAAATGTTTTTGCTAAATGTACATGTACATGTTTTTCTATAGTGACTGTATGGCCTTGACCCTGCTCATTTTTCAATGAATTTATCAGGCAAAATTCCTTTACCACCACTGCCCGTTTGAATGGGTGCCACGCTGTTTAAGGTCCCCGTGTATGGACTGTGCTAGCCCAAGATTAAAATCTAAAAAATATAGCCACTATCGGTATGCGTACCGGCATCCTCAAGCACAGAGGCACCTTGATGTACTCTAACCAGTGTAGCTAATCAGGCCAGCTAAAGGAATCTTTAGTTCTATGTTGTATTTTGCAAAAAGTGCATGTAGCGAATATTGCTATATTATGTAGATCTGTTTGGATGGATTCATGTGCTGGTGCTGGAATTTGTTTAGGGCATGATGTGCACAAATTTTATTTACTTTGCAATTGTTTGGTAGATGGTAGTTGTGTGAGTCTTCTGTGTGATTGGGCTTGGCAAGGAATATGTTTTTATGGTTGTTTAAAGACTTGGCCAACAGCATCTGGGTCATTCAGATGCACCATTTAAGAAAACTTGGTTCCAAAATAGCTTCCGTCAACTGACAATAAATAAATAAATTACCTTTGCTTTATATTATGAACATTAATAAAATTAATTCTTAAAATTTACTTAGTTGTTATTAAAGATGCTTAAATGGTTTCCCATTGGAATGAGTATGGTAAAAGTGGCAAAAGTGATGTTGAAGTATATGTAATACTTTCAAGTTCAATGTGTTTGGTGTTGTACAGTGACTTTGTGACATCCTTTATTCTGGTGAGAAGTACTTTTGAGAAGTTCCTAAAATGCGCTGTGCAGATGTCCCCAAACATACTTACATATATGCATACATGCTGTTCTGAGCCGGAAATGGATGATTTTTAAAAATCTGATATTATGATCATGTTTAGAAATGTTTTTGCTAGGATGGTAAATGCTTTGTAAAGACTGATTTAGTTTTGTAGTAATAAGCGAAATATCCGTTAAGACGACTCTGCTGTTGGTGTTATTAAACTGTTGTGTTTGATGGTACTTCAATTTTTACATGTTCTGTATTTTTTGGGTTTGTACATTAATTGGCTTTGGATGGAAACTTGACTCAGTTGCATAGTGGCTGTTTGATGTTGTCTGGTTTTTTGATGATAGCTAAGAATGATAAAGTTTTGGAAGGGTTTTATTTATATATTCTTCTTTATTCTATTTCTTGGTACCTTCACATAATGTTACGTTGTATTACACTTGTTTTGTGGCTTTCTTGTAGTTATTTTTCTTGCAAATCTTTTCAATCTTTCAAAATGGTGGCCAAATGATGCTACTGCTTTAAATTTCTACATCTTGGTTTTGAATCCAGGCACATCACTTGTAATTGACAGTTTGCTGTGGAGCTCTGCAACCAGTAGCAAAAATTGTAGAGTTGTTGAAATGCTGTATTTGCACTTCAGCTTGCAAATGTAGCCTCACCATGTGAAGACTCAGCTTAAATAACTTAAGTATTGAGCACCAATGATTGCGAGTATTTTCATTCAGAAACATCTGATCAAAGTGTCAGTTACTTCGACTGGATGGCATTGCTTTAATGTTTGCCAGACATGAACTCAAATAGTTATTAGGTCAAAGAAAACTAATTAATAAATGTGAAAATGCAAGCCATAATGCTATTAATGAGCTTCCATAGCAATGAGTCGCATTATTTTGAAGCAGTTGAAGTGTTGTTAAGTCAGAAAACTCTTCACAGTTAAATCTAAAGCACTCTGCTTGTACCAAAATCAGAACTGCAAATTCTGCCCAGTGCTGAGACTGTGCAGGCCCATCATAACAGATCTTTTAACACAAAAATGTAAAGGTAGCTTACATTCTTTTTGCAACAGAGTGCACAGTGTTGGCAAATATATCTCATACTTGAACAGATTTGTGTGATGTAATATTTCTGTGAAAAAATGTGTGTTAATCATTTTTACTTATGTAACACAAATACTGAAAGTCTGAGATCAATACAAAATTAAGATATCTCAAGCATTTTACATATTCTGTTTGCATTATACATAGGATAAGAGCAGACATGAATTAAGTCAGAATATATGTACATCTTTCTGACATTGTGTATGGTGCTGCTCTACTGGTATCAAAAGACGTCATATGGATGAAGGCAACGGCTGAAGCCAGAGAGCTGCCATCTTGCTGGTTGATGCGGTCAGAAGGCTTCGTTGCTAATAGTGTAAATTACCGTGTGATATGCTAGAATCAAAAAAGAAAAATTCTAAGTGTAAGCATTCTACAAAATAATTTGTTACATTTCGATGCAATAACGTTGCTAATCCGCATTCAAGAACGGCAGTTATAATGTTCCATGCATGAGTATTAGCATTTTATACTTGGCTGCTGGAGTAGATAGTGTAGGTTCACATCCCATGGAAGACATATGGGAATGTTCATGCCCTTATAAGGCCCTTTAGCCAGCAATAAACAAATCTCAAGGTCCTGTACATGTTGTAGGACTTTCCTTTTACCTTCAAGCTGAAGTTTGTACCTTGGTTCAAAGAAATCCATAAAACATGCAAGCTCTCTGCAAAACCATATTAAAACACATTTGGTGTTCTTTGCAAAGCATGCTTTGCAGTTTAAAATTTAATTTTGCACTCTAAGATACATGATTTCTTTGTTTTGAGGGGTATACTAGATAAGGTCAGGGAGTTGTTGCAGAGGTGATGTTCTGAAGCAAGACGAGAGACTAAGACCAATACTCATGCCAGTTTTACCTCCGTTTACTGTGATATTTGCAGATGCTGTTCCAACTATCTTTGGTCTACCATCACATCTGCACAAGGACTGTGACCATGCAGAGTTCCACAGGACAGAGTTGTGTCAGAGCCTGCCATTTCAGGGTTATTGTCTCTCTTCAACAGAACTAGTAGCAACCGTTACAGCAAGCATATCTCAAGACCACAAAGATCACCTGCTTTCCATGCATATTAAAAGTGTTGCATAATTTAAATTAGTTTCGTTAGGCTTCAACTACTTTTGATAAAATAATTTGCTTTAGATTTCTGATGTTGAAGCTCAATTGTTTAAAAGTCTTGGAACATGCAGTGTGTAAATTACAAGGCAACTAAATGGTCACGTGAATGTTCGATATGTTTTACAACAGAACGTTTTTGCCCACAGTGGTGAGAGAGATATTTTTTTATTCATCACCAAAATAATTAACAAATACAGTCACAGTCTGTCACGTACAATGGTGCCAATGGGCTGACCTAAAAGGAACAAACAGTTCCGCTATGAAGGTCACCTGTTTACATCATGGATTACAAATAGGTGACAGTATTATACTGAGTAAAACAATTAATAATATAAAATATAAAGTAATTAATATAATCATTGACAGTGCATAAATACAAACAAAAACTTAACTAAGCACCAAACAAAAACTTAACTCGACAGAGAGAAGGTGAGGTTTACAAATTTTTATGTAATATATAATTTGTACAGTGTCAATCATTTTGTGTTGGCCTACAACACTTTGTCCCTGTGATAAATATTTGTTTTTGGGGTTTTTCTGTAGTGACCGTCTTAGCTTTGACCCTGATCACCTTGTGAAGATATTTTGTTGAGTGAGGTCCTTCACTGCCACTTAACCTCATGTTAGGTACCAGTGTATGTAATGGGCTGGTCCAAGAAATAAATATAACTCTTAAATTCAGCCATGACTGAAAACGCCTTCCACAAATCTGGTCATTTGGAATCTCCATTGTATCTGTCAAATGGAATAAATAGAGCTTCAACAATACTGTGATATTTGCAGATGCTGTTCCAACTGTTTTGGTCTACCATCACATCTGCTCAAGCACTGTGACCATGCAGAGTTCCACAAGACAGAGTTGTGCCAGTGCCTGCCATTTCAGGGTTACTGTCTTTCATCAACAGAACCAGTAGCAACCGTTACAGCAAGCACATCTCGAGACCCCAAAGACCACCTGTTTTCCATGCCAAGTCTATGTACACTAAGGGTGGATGTGGACATTAATGGTGTTTCTCACACAAAGCAACATGATGCTGTTAAGGAATCCAATTCTGTTTGTTATGACTATGACTGTATTCCTAGTATAGCATCTTTCTCAAGCTTTGTCATTAATGTTGAATATTGTTGTTATTGCTGGTTTTGTTATAAGATTATTAGAATCTGAACTTACTTGTAACATATGCCATGGTTTACTACTACCCGTGAGCTAAGGGGATTTTAGTTAAAGCGAATTGGGCTTTACTGAATGACGGACTGAGATGGTCTAATTTCTCAATCGTCTGATGTTATAGCCGTCTGTAAATCATCGGCGCTTTGTATTTGGACAATTTTACGACCACATCAAACAACTATACGTAAACAAAAACGTATTCGTAAGCTCGAGATTTCTAAGCGCCCGACGAAAGCTAAGTCGTGGAAACCGGCGTATTCACAGGCGCTCAGTCAGAACAAAATCGATAGGCAGGAAAGGTTGGGTTCCAGGTTAAGATCCAAGGGTCAGGCAGTTAGGCAGACAGACGGCAACGGTGGGAGTGCTTGGAATTGGAGCGGAAAGAGATTCAAGGGAAGAGGAAAAATCAGGATATGATCTGTGGATGAGGAATGTTTTCAGTTTTGAATGAAAAAACTGCGCAGAAATTGCAAGGGGTGATGTATTGGTTAGTTCATATGACGGGTCAGATAATTGTGTAACTTTTAGCGGGCTTTTATTTAAGAAGGGTGGGGCAGCTATGGCTATGAAGCGATTTCGAAATTTTAAGGGTGAGGTGACGGTAGGACGGAGAAGACTAGTGTCAGGACGGAAGAGGAGCGAGTTGAGCGGAGTGGTTGAATTGTAAATAACTGAAGTGTGTAGGAGGATTGAAGTGTGTTGTAGGTAAATGATACGACTTTGTACTCGATTCATTCAGTATTTTAAGCCAGTGAAGTGATTTGGAACAGAAGTTATGTGATGGTGTTTGGGGGTTTTTGGTGGCAGCAAGAGCGTTCTGGAGCGTTCTTGAAGGCAGTTTATTTGAGTGGTGTCTATATTTAGGAAAAGTGAATTACAGTAGTCTAGTTTAGCGTGGACAGACGGCAAATGGTAGACGCAGTTTTGAAATCAACCAAATGAGCGGATTCTGAGAAGGTCCTGCATACGCCTCAAGCAAGAGCAGAAAAAATGGGAGACATGATCAGAAACGCTGGGGTTTTGGTCGAATATCATACATTAGTTGTGGAAAGAAGAGTTAGTAGGCCTATTAAAGGTGTGGGTGGAGGCAGAGTCCAGATTGAGAGAGGTAAAGGAGTTCGGAATTTTCTTGAGCTGGTCACGTAGGGCTATAAGCATGAGTTCAGTTTTGAATGGGTTCAAGCACTAAAGATTAGATGTCGTCCAAGAGGAGATCTCTGTATCCATTTCTAGAAGATGTTCTATAAAGTCGTTGAAACAGTTCGGAGAGAAAGAGATGAATAGTTGGGTCTCGTCAGCATGCAGGTGATGGTCAACTGAGGATGCTTTAATGAGTGAACTGAGTGGGGTACTGTAAAGAAAAAAACAGAAGAGGTCAAAGAATAGAGCCTTGTGCATGGAACTCCGCAATTGAGCGGAATGATTGCGATGAGGATTTAAATGTTCTAGCGGAGACAGAGCGGAAGGAGAGATAGGTTTGTATCCAGAGAACAGCAGTGTCAGTAAAACCAAACCAGGTTGTATCAAGTTGAAGGCACGCTTATCTTATAAAGCCATCACTGATAATTAATTTTTGTAACACAATTGTGTATTAATATTGTAATTGAATACAATATTAATACACCATAATATGCGCCTAAATTGTTCCGACCACGGAAGTTTAGTGTGGCGTAGGGAAAGCGCTTCTCTGTCCAGTCTACTCTATTTTTACAGATCTTTTGTTTCTCTTTCAAAATGATCGCGTGATAATTTTAGCAGAAGCCACTTTTACGGGCGTTTATGTTTGCGATACGAGGCATATGATAAAAATTGTATGAACATTAAAACCTCACAAACCTCGAAGATGGTACACTTGTAGGTAGTATTTTTTAATTTCAGGAGTTGCAAGTTCATAACTCTTATTGGTTAGACTTTATGGCAAATTTATTTAGTAGGTCTGTCAGACGCGGATGTTAGGCCGAATGAATGTTCGCACTGGATGTGGGGCCAAGTTAGTTTGCGGGAGTTTTTCCAGTGTTTAGTCATAACATCGAATAGGAAATACTCATGCGATGCAGCTGGGAATTTTGACTGAGAACTGTAGCGTCACTGTATGTGGCATGAAGGATGACCTTATTGGTAGGCCTTTGTACGTGAACAGTTCTTCACACGAAGGTCCCAACCCGAAATTGTTTTAAGGTCAGTAGTTTATTAGTCGAATGCCACCGAACTATGCGAGGGGAACAGATTTATTAAATATTCGAAATCAGTTAAGTGTTAAACATGACAAAAAAGTTAGAAAGTGCCTGTTTAGAACATTGATTTTATCTAAAGCACGTGCGTTAGGTCTCAGAAGCGTGTCCTTGGCCACTGAGGTTAGGGTATCTTTTTCTCAACCATGACAGTAGAAACTCCAGAACGTACTTTCCGTATGGGTGACATGTCTTGACAAAAATTCGTAATTTTCACTACGTACACATTGGTATTCAAATCCTGGACTTGCAGGTAATAGGTGAACAAAAGATCTGCCATCTGGTGACACGCCAAGAGGTGTGAATAGACTGTCCATAAATGGACTGATTAATCTGTCAGGTGAGAATATGGCTTGCCAATTACACATGTTTGTCTCATGGCCATTTAAGTTAAGCTTAGAGCGTCTTTGGTACACTTGATCCTCCCACTGGACTTCTGACCAGGTTTCCTTTAACTGCTATCTTATCTGCCTCACTGTGTGTCTTAAAGTAACTGAACAAGCAGTCCTCTGCAACTTATCTGTCATGTCACTGTCTGTTGTGGGTGTTAGATTATGCTACTCCAGCATATTTATCAGTCTTAAGATTTACCTCAGTTTGAAGTTTTATTCAAAAGTTTAAACACTTGCCCTTCACTGAAACAGACAATCATTGTTTTTGTTTGATGCCGCAGACCATGAGGATTGCCATTTCTTGGCCTCAAAATCATGACTGCAGAGGTTACAGAAGTAAAGCTTTGCCTGCTAGGTGTAAGTTATTCTCACATTAACATAGTCTATGTAGATATATTGTAGGCCTATACATAATGAGTATATATATATACATGTATATATAAACTAAACCCTCGCTATAACATGCCTATATATAATGCCAATTCGGATATAGCACAGTCACAGAAATGGATCCCAAATTTACTTTTGCACACGTATGATCTTTGGAAGAAAAAACTTAAATAGCACAAATATTTAGTGCATTGATCTTTCTTTTCTTGTTGTTTGCTGAGCTAATAGTTGGTCAACCTTTACAAGTCCAATGATGACCGTGGCGAGAATCTTGTAGAATCATATTTCATAACTATACCGAGTTCTAATGCTTCGTTAGCTTACTGCAAACTGGTTTATTAGGCAAAACTAGACATTATACCTAATCATTACCACAGACCCTCTGAGGTTCAAAGCTATACTGACTTAAATTGTTAGTTGGTTTTAGGAGAAAAGGTACTTGCAATCGTTTTGACCAGAGTGGCAGTCTCAGTTGTCCAGATATAATGAAAAATGTATATGCAAGGAAATTAGCAAGCCTCCTAGACCAACGCCACACTGGGGTTTGTTAGCTATGCCACTGCACAGATCTATATATAGCTGTATAACACACTATAGGGCCTACACTAGAGATCGTGGTATTTTTGTTTTCAGCCATAACCAAAAGCAGAGCTGACACTGTAATTTTGGCCTAATTTATGGCTTTGCTGAAAATTATAACAAGAGCTGAACTTTCTGTGGTAGTATTATATATATATATATATATATAATCTTTTTGTGGTAGCATTATATTATATATATATAATGCTGCAACAGAAAGTTCAGCTCTTGATATATATATATATATATATATATATATATATATATATATATATATATATATATATATATATATATATATATATATATATATATATATATATATATATATATATATATATATAGGCCTACTGATGTCAGAAAGTTAATATTCTAATCACACTAATGTTGTTGAAATAAGATTGGACCCTGCAGTCATAAGCCTATATGATGAATTGTTAGCAAACCAATGAGTCATGCAGTTAAACTGTATTTGTCAGCTGTCAGTCATGCCAAGTAACTACTGTTTTGCAACAACTGTAAATGGTGACTGCACAGTGTATAAGTCTGAGAATTTGGTTAGAACCAAATTTGAGATACAGGGCCAAATTACTGGTCCCACCAGTTTCAGCACTAAAATCGGCTGATGTTCAGTTTCTGGTAGCATTACAGTCAAAAGATCCATTAATTTGCTGTTAGAAAAACATAAAAAATCTGGTGCTTTTTAACTTCTCCAAAAGTTCTAAATAGCAGGTGAAATCCAGAAGCCATTCTGAAATCAGAGATAACAGAGAAATCATCGATTGAGAACAGTAGAGTTTTGCAGTGCTGCCTGTGTAATCTAATCTGTTGCATTTGCTGATGAAATGGATTATGATTAAGACTGAGTAGTTACTTTGTAGGAGTCGGGTGTTGGGAAGTCAAGTATTGTTCACCGCTTAATACATGACACATTCCAACTTCATCTGGAGAACACAATTGGGTCAGTGGGTCAGTTTACAAGCTTGTAAGGGTTCAAATCTTGTCAATAAAAAGAGAAAAATTTATGGCTTTGCTGCAACCTGCATGCTTGTATTTGATGTCTTAAGCAGCAAGAGTAGTGTGTTAAATATTGATGTGCAGTGAGAGGATTTGAGATGATATCATTGTAAAAGGTTGTGGAAGGTGGTGACGAGAGGCTGGCTGGCTATCAGTGTGAACCATTATGCTGGTTCAGGACAGATGGGTAGTATTAATACTTCTAGTACACAACAGCTTTTCTGCTCTGAGTTATCGCATGTGGGTGGTATCCATCTTTTTATGGTTTTGTATATGTGAACTTTGTACAGTATGCAGACAGTAGGCGATGTACATTTATGACTCTGACACAACTATATTAGGCTGACTTGTTTGTCACTGTTGTCCTAAAGTAAATTCTGATGGAGCACATTTACATCTGCTGTACATGTGGACCAAAAATTTGGTGGTCCGCATTCAAATGGCAGCACAGTTGAATGATCTCATAGGATCCTTACCTGACAAAATCATTTAAACAACAGCAGAGTTGGGGTTATATGGTTGTTCAGGAATAACTGCATACATACAATGAACCTGCTCCTCAATAACAGCTCAGGTTCTCTATTTAGGAAAACTTAACAGAAAGAAGTGCAAGAGTATGTAGTAGTGAATGTAACTGTAAACAGATGGACGAATTGTAATATATGAAAGTTTCCAAAATCCAGAATGTGTCATCTGTTTTTCCAAGGCACTTGTTCAGTGAGGTTTCACTGGCCTAACTAGTTTTTTGGTGATGTATTAGCCTCAACTGATGGAATCTCGTAGCACTGAGATCGAAACGAGATGATTACATCTCTATTCATATTGGTAACTCAGATGAAGCAAAAGGTGTGCTGATGTCAAACAGCTATGTACAACAGAGTAATTTACACTCCTGTATGAAATTTTCTGGAAGTATTATAACAGTTTTAATATTGAAATGCTAAAATGTTGACGGATGTTTCGTGTTGATGTTGTCTGTTAATTGATGTCAGATTGGTTATTTGTTACATATATAAGTTATTTTTCTGAGAGTATTTTAAGTGCACTTGGTTAAGTTGCATCCTGTCAGCAGTATATAAATGTTTCATATATGAAACTGATATCAAATGATCTACCACAGTTAATGAGACTCAATTACTGCAGCACAATTGACTTGGTCTTAGAGATAAGGTCAAAGAAAAGGGTATTGTCACTCTAGCCTTGATGAAACCTCATTATCGTCATTGTGTCATGGTCCTCATTATTTCATGGTGTCAGCCTTTGTGTGAATTAGTGATCTCCATTCTTTTCGTGGGTCGTCTGGTCCAGTGCTTTTCTCATGTTTAGTTCAAGTCTTGTTACACATCATGATAAACTCCTTAAGCCAAAAGGAACATTTACCATTAATGGTGTGAGAAACTGACAATAGTTTGAAAGTCACCCCAAATGTGTGCCTCCATTATAAATAAAATCTATTAAAAATTTGCACAAATCTTTAAGGTTGCTTCTGACAAAAGGTACTGGGTTTAACCCATTGAACTTCTCTTTGTCATCTCAGTGAGTTCGACCCACCCATTCACCCCTTTGTGGTCTAACTGGATTCAACCCACCAAACTTCCTTTTATGTTCTGACTGAGTTGAACCCACCCAGCTCCCTTTTGTGTTCTGAATTCAATCCGTCCAACTCCTGTTCGTGGCCTAACTGCACTCAAACCTACCAATTCCCCTCATAGTCTCAAAAGAAATTATCCACTTTCTTTGTCATCCTGTTTGATATTAATTACAAGTTTAATTGAAACAATGCATTCAAACCACTGACTGCAGTTTTGTTTTTTATCAATAGTGCTGCCTTTTTCACAAAGTCAGTGAAGTTAGAATCAACTGTTTATAAATACCAGATATGGGATACTGCAGGACAAGAAAAGGTTGTTGCACCACAGGCATCTCTTCTGTTTATTATTTTTTTTTCATTTAATATTAATGTTGTTTTCTTTTCATAAAAGAAGGCAACCAACTTGCAGACTACTAGTCTATTAGTTTGTATTATATGAAGTAGTTTGTGCAGAGGCAGATTTGGAAATTCTGGGATCAGGCGGTGCAGTTCTGTGATGCAAGTCATTCATTACCTGAGGGTTCTTGCTGGAGCTATATAAACTGAGCTAGATATATTTTGTAAAATGAAAAGCGGTTTACAGTGCTTTGCATTGCATAATTGTGCATCAAAATGGCAAACAATGGAAACCGTGTAGGCTTTGTGGGAAAAATCAGTCTTTGGATGTGAGGCCATGACAGACTGGCCCCAACTAAATATGCGATTTTGAGATTGTGTCAACTTGTACTGCTGTCATTATGAGTTTGCTGAGTTGCCATTAATTTACTGAGACTCAATAAGTCAGCTTCTCCTTTGCAGGTCCTCTCCCCACTCTCACTGTTCAGTAGACAACAACTGATAGCCCTACTGTTAATCATTTATTCAGGAACCAGCTCCCCATTTGCTAAGGTAATTCTCCATTACCTGTAGGCATTGGCTATTCTTGATTGATAATATGATGCACTGTTGGTCAGTTGATGTGCAACAAGTATTGGCTTATCAGAAATGCTGGATTAAGGTTTACTGTTAAGGTTCTGTTATTGCTGTAGTTCAGAGCACTTACGCCAATGTACTATCGTGGGGCTTCAGTGGCAGTCATCGTTTATGATATCACCATAAAGGTAGTTTCTGTTCATTCTACTCCAGCTGCTTGCTTTACATTGCAAATATGTTTTTATTTACGCAGTGCACACACACGTGCGCTCGCATAAATGTATGCGTGCATATTCGTTTATTTGCGTTGAAGGTGAAAAACTTGTAGTCAGCAGAAGTACATTAACCCCTGTAATGTTCCTTTATAACTCTGTTTTCGTACTTTCTGTACGGCAGTCAACCATTTGCAGATCTTGCTTCTTCCACATTAGGGCATTTTGTGACATGAGCCATTTCTGACTGACAGCATGGCTAAAGCAACGGCATGTGTACTCGCTGGTTCTTGACCACACTGTGCAAATACAACATTGCATGGTGTATCCTTTTAATCTAAAAAAGCTCCAAATGGTTCAAAACTCTCATGCTAGGTTTGGCACATGTTATTCTCTATCATCAAAATGCATTAGATTGCCTTCATCAGCTTCAATGGCTTCCTGTTGAATGATGCATTAAGCTTAAAATAGCACAATTTACTTGTAAGGCCCAGATTGCCAGTCTTTTCATCACATCTTTATACTTTGCTGACTTCATATCCGCTCCTAGACTGTTATAGACTGGAACTATTTATCAAAAAGGGCCAGACTTGCCAACTTGCTATTTTTATTTTAATCATTTGCCTAGACCCACAAATTTACTCTGGCCTTTTCACACCTTTGTCTGTTTCCAGGGATTACTTTTAAGACCGTTTTTGGGCAATTCTTGCAGGCTACTTTTGATGCTGTGCTGATGTGGATGGAGAATCTGAAGCAGTATGCTGAGCCGGACATCATCATTGCAATTGCAGGAAACAAGTGTGACCTTGAAGACAGAAGAAAAGTACCATTCAAAGGTAGTTTAGAAACTGATATCCCTCAAATGACATGACAAATAGTCTATCTGACAGCTTTGTCATAACATCCTGCTTTCAGTTGTCATGTTTATTGGAAGCTACATGTGGTCTGCCAGTGAATTTTATGGCAGTCTTTCTTTCATTTCTTCCTCGTTTTAGCAGTGGCTGACATGGAAGGACCAGAAGTGGATGTGTTTCCAACAGAAATGTTCTGGCAGAAATGTGTAAGGCATATGAGATGGTGAATACAATGTTAACTGGTAATCATGAATTTCAAGTTTCAAGTTTATTTAATTCAAAAACAGTTATAAACAAAATCAAAACCCAAGACACAGTTGCGCAGCCTGGTGCATGGCTGTAGTTGGAGCAAGCAGTGTACAGTCAGGGAGACCACAGAGTATAGCTCAAATTTGAAAATTGGTTTAATATAGCAGTGGATTGGGCTGGAAGCGCCGAATATTTTGGAGAAAAACACATATTTTTATCACAAACAGTAAAAAAGTTTCAACTATTTAACATTTACATCTTCGCATGAAAAGTTCTGATAAATGACAGTTTATATCCTAACTGTTTTGGACTACTTTATCCAAAACAGCTTTTTGAATTGATTTCTTGCATACATAGACAGATTTTACTGACTTTGTGAGGGTTTTCTCAGGCATAGTCACAGCAGGCCAACAACTGCTTTGTAGTGGACTTGTTGTCTGCCTTTGGTATGTGTAGTGCCAAACAGTAGCAGTGTGTAATGGTGTAATGGTTAATATGTTAGACTGTCATCCAAGAGATCAGGGTTCAAATCCTCACCAGGACAAAGATGTTTCAAAATTTCTGCTGCTCTTGTGTCCCCTAGCTAACTGAGGTACAGAATAAGTACACCGACTGTACACTGAGAAGCAGTGGAGAAGACTGGCCACCCACCTTCATATGCCTAGGTGAAAAAAAATTAAGTCACGAACATTAATACCCACTGCAGCCTTTCATGAGTAGCTTAAGGGACTGCTATTTTACTCTCCATGTAAATTATCTCGGTTAATTCATTCATCTTGTTTCTTGGTTATTTCAGATGCTCTTGAGTTTGCCCAATCAGAGAAGGCAATATTTGTGGAGACAAGTGCAAAAACAGCTGTAAATGTAGCAACACTTTTTCTTGAGATCAGTGAGTTTCATAAATATTAAATAGCATATTGATTAAACAGTTAAGTTTTGCCATAATTGCTAAACACAGGCACTAACTGAACAATAGAATAAACATTAAATGCTGCAGTGACAGCAATTCCAGTCAATGTTATGAGAATGTAACGGAATTGACATGAATGAGAGATCTTCAGTGACCATCCATGGCATTTCCACTCAGCCATAGCAGTCTCTTCATCACCAGTTCATTTTATATCGGCCTCATGAGTTCTTCAATAGGTCATTTAAGCTCAAACGTAACAGTTTCTCCTACAGATCACATCTTGACTTCAGCAGTGTTCTGAATTTTACAAAAGGCTTCTTTTGGTTTTCCTTACAGAGCCTTCTATTCACATTTTGCACAGTAGAAGTTACTTGTCAAAGTAAATATGAAAAGATACGGTTTCAGTGCAAGAACCCCATTATCTCCACTTGTGCGATTGATTATAATACCCTGTAGGATTTTTAATCAGTGTTGCTTCATGATATGAGTATCTGGACAGACTTTGCAGTGTGTTATTTTTCTATGACAGTAACCTACAACGGATTTGTAAGTGTCGTAAATCATGTACAACCTCTAAACCTGGTGCACTGACATTTTGTCTGAGCTGTTAATTGTTTCATTGCAACATCTCTGACTCTGCCATCTCTTTAACTTCTCTCGATCTGCCCATGATAGGGACTCACTTCAAAGTTGCAAGGATAGCACTTTCTCCAGTGAGCTTCATCTCCTAGTTTCATGTAGACCTGTCAAGAGCAATGTTCTCTCTAAATTTGTTTGCGTGCATGCACTGGCTTGTATGCTCTGGTTTAGTCTTTGGGGTCATCTATAAAGAACATACTCAGAAATTGACCTACTTTGGACCCCTTCCTCCTCCTTTGGGGCTTCCTAAAGGTAGTTGCCAACAATCGTGCAACATGATCCAGGCTGACTTCTTGCAACACACATCTATTAGGCTGTGAAGGTTTTCATGGTTGATTTTTTGAGCATCTTGAAAATGCATCTTTTATCTATATTTCCATGTTTTATAATGGAATTGGCATGAATTATGCAATCCTGGTGTTGCTTTAAATAATCCAACTTCTATTCATGCCAACCTTTACCAGTGGTAAAATCGCTTTCATGCATATATTGGAACCAATGTTGTCAGAATTGTCACGATTTGTAAAAAATTCCTTTAACATTAGGTTTGCTCTGCCCCAAATGACTGCAATATATCACCACACACACACACATACCCGCACGCACGCACAAGCACACATGGATTATTTTTGTTTTGACATTTTGACATTTATTTAATTGCAAATGGGTAAATATAAACAGTAAAAACTTGTAGAGCTATCCACTCAAGCAGCCTACACTACAGTCTGTCGGCTAGAAGTGCCACATAGACCTATTGAGTGACAGAGACTGTATTATGAAGGACTGCTGACCGAGTAACATGACAGGCATTTTCAAAGAGTTAGTGGAAAGGGGCCTAGATCTCTTTGCCCCAAACAACCATCCTATAGAGCCTTCAGAAGTTAATGTTCAGAGTCCAGACAGCCTCATTCATTACACTCACTGGGCCATGTACCCAGCGGCGAGTCGCAACTGGTGGCCTCTACTGCTCAAATGGGCCAGATGACTGCGGACTGCCTGGGAGGTCATTTGGTATGGTTTCGAAACTTGGGCCATGTTTTGACCTTCCGACACAGCAGGCTACATAAGCAAGCCACTGTAACAATGATCAACGTTTAAGTTTGAAATAACACGAATTCTCACGAAGTTTGTGTGCTATGAGAAAGTTGTTGTGCATAACATTCTCCAAGATCATGCACACGTGCACTTGTGGCGGCTTAGAGGGAACATTGGTCAAGAGTCTTTTGATGTTATCATCATTGGCTTGATTATAAACATAAACACTTACCGTATTTTGTGTCATCAGCCTGTGACGAGCTTCACCGAGCTGCTTTGCTTTATGGTCTCTCTCTTTCTCTGTTGCTCTATCTGTCTCATTTTCCATGCAATGCCGTGTTATTCTTTTCTGGACCTACTCCATTCTGTATGAAGGCAGATGTTGCTCTATCCTACCTGGCATAGAGCGATGCCAGATCCTTCTCCGCAACTCTAGTCCAAGTCAGGGCTCTGTCAGATCCTTCTTCGCGACTCTAGTCCAAGTCAGGGCTCTGTCAGATCCTTCTCTGCGACTCTAGTCCAAGTCAGGGTTCTGTCAGATCCTTCTCCGCGACTCTAGTCCAAGTCAGGGCTCTGTCAGATCCTTCTCCGCGACTCTAGTCCAAGTCAGGGCTCTGTCAGATCCTTCTCTGCGACTCTGGTCCAAGTAGTCCTAAGTTGATTGCATGGTCTTCTCAAATCCCTCAGTGGATTGCTCATTGTGGCCTGCAGGCTTCTGGAGCAGTGGTCCTCATCTTCTGGAGCGTTGCCCAAAGAAGTGCAGTTTGTTTTATCGGACAGGGACAGAAACTGGTACCATCGACGTTCTCCTCCTGATCATGACGTTGCTGTCGTGGTCTGAGTAAGATATCAGGAGATTCATCCTGCTGCACCACTTGCTGAAGTTGTTGAGTTTCTTAATTAGGCCTCTGTGGTTGACCATGTCTTGCAACTGCAAAGGAGCAAAATGTTGATGTTAATAACAGGATTAAGGCAGCATGGCAGAAATAGAAAGACCTATCGAGCGTATTATGCGATGTCAAAATGCCAGTTCAAGTCAAATGGAAAGGTGTACAAAACAATGATAAGACCAGTGACGATATATGGAGCAGAAGCATGGACACTGACAAAAGAAGAGGAGAAGCTGCTGAAGAGAACAGAAATGAGAATGCTGCGATGGATACTTGGAATCTCACTGAAAGACAGGAAAAGGAATGAGTATATCAGACAGAAATTGGGAGTGGCATGTATATCTGACAAGGTACGAGAAGCCAGGTTGAGATGGTACGGTCATGTGGTGAGGAGAGAGTAGGAAAACTGCATCAAAAGAATTATGACAGCTGAGGTTTACGGACGCCGCAGTCATGGACAACAAAAGAAGAGATGGGGAGACATGATTCAGCAAGACCTAAAGCTCCTCAGATTGAAAAAAGAAGATACTGAAGACAGAAACAAATGGAAAAGAAGGATTCGTGTGGCCGACCCCTCCTAGGAGGGATTAATTCCAGCCAGAAGGAAGAAGAAAATGTTGTCTGGAAAATTATCTCAGTCTGGGAAGACCTCCTCTCCAATAGTAGCACCTACCATACCACAATGGTCTGTGGGATCCATAATTTTGTCCATTGGTACAGCAGAGTTTTGAAGCCATCGGATCATCCTGTCATACCGCACTGTGAATTGGAAACCAGTCAGATGTTTCCCCATCTGTTCACACACGATGCAGGGTGTCAGTACACAAGCTGCGCATTAGTTCAATAGCGTTGAGCAGGTGGACCCAGTTGTTGCTTTATGCCATTTGACGTAATCAAATGCTGGTTAATAAGGACAAGGACTTTCTTCTTCAGACTGAGGCTTCTTATTACTTAAATGACAATTTTTACGAAGACCTAATGATGAATCCTGGTTATGGATCTAATCTTTTCTGACTGTGATTAGGTGAATGTCTGGCAAAAAGGGCGATGAGTAGAGCAACAACTACCAGTCGATGTGTCATTCCTAGCACTTCGAACGTTGTAATTCCGCAGAGCAGTGACAAACGAAAGACTGCTTGTAAAAGTTGTTGAAATTTTTACAGTTGTCAGTGCAAAGCTCCTAGTACAATGTCTTAGTGAATGACTACAATGCATATATGATGCTAGTTTTCTTAATTGCACACATGCATGACAATACACTGCAATAATATATACAATAACTGTCAATTTTCTCTCAGAGTGCTTGTAGGAGGAAGTTGTTGCTTGTTGCTTAGTCCAACAATACAAAATCTTATCAATAAACTCAGTGCATAAAAATTAATTACCTCTGTAATCATGCAAATCTCTTCCTATTGGTGAGCATTTGGAACTGAAATTGATTAAGTATGCAGTGTGTTACTAATTCTGTTGAAATTGGTCAGTGCTGTTTCCAAGTTGTCAACGATCAGACTTCGGACCATCAGTTTACCTATTTTATAGTATAGCGTTAACTCGAGTAAAGACACGCCGTCTCTGAGTTTAGAAATTACGATTAAACAAACAGTTCAGTCACAACAGAGATAGATTGGCTGATTTGAATATTGTAATTATAATTAGAAACTTCCGTAGCGCCAGTGTCTAATACAAAAGGTATCAACCAATGGCACACCAAAAGTCCAGAAAGTCCGTCTGCTGAAGCAGAGAGACAGGCTATTGGGGATAAGTCTATTGAAAAAGATAAGTCTTTAGTTGAGACCGAACTGACATAAGAGTCCAAACAGAATGAAAATATGCTGGAAGAGAGTTTCAAAATTTAAGTCCAGCAACTGAAAAAATCCCTCCACCAAGAACAGTTTTAGTTTTTGGCATAACCAGAGAAAGACAACGTTCTATGGAATGTGTTGTTATGTCATTCAAATCATCCATTATGTTTATGTTATGCTACAGACTTTTTCATAAGGCCCTTAACTTTGCTGTGACATATCAGGTTACCTTCTTCATGCACTGTAAAGAAGAGCATGAACAGATTGTATTATTCCTCTAAACTAATTGAACAAAATGCTTGTGCTATGGAAAACTAATAAATAAGATAAAATAACTGTAAATCTTTTCTGCTATTGTCAATGAAAAAAAATATATAATTGTAGGTCTAATATAATATGGTGATGCTTCAGTGCAAGAACAGTTTCATACACTGCTTACTTGTGTATTGTGTAAACCAGTGCCTTGTAAATAATCAGAGAATTTGTATTTGAGTTAACAAATCTACTTCCAACTACATGCCCACTGAAGCGGCAACTGTCAGCACTAAACGACATTTTTTAGTTTTTTACTGTTTTTCTTTGGTTTCCATAAGATTCAATTTTCAGCTCTTGAGTTTCACTGGCTGACCATGGAATACCTGGAAGCCACTATTAGACTGCACCCTTGCCCCAGCGTACATGTGTGTGGATGTGCATGTGTGTGTTTGTGTGTGTGTATATATGCCATCAATATGTGTGTTTGTGTATGTATGGCATTTATACCTTGAACCTCAAAACATCGTCCTCAGTTCCTAGACTTGTCGTTATTCAACTAGGCCTTCTGATTGCCTTTCTCTGGTGATGCCTAAGACTAGAACTGTTCTTGATAAGCAGGCTTTTCAGTTGCTGGATCTAGATTTTAAAACTCTCTTTGTGCATCTGTTCTTTCCTCTTAGTTGCTTGTATCTTTTCGTTCTCAACTTAAGATTTGCCTTTTACAAATTGCTTATCCACCATAGGGTACTTCTCTATCTTAGTGGACTGATAGTCTGGATACTGACCTGATTGCAGCTTGACTTTGGTGTGCCATCGGTTGATGCCTTGTGCATTAGATTCTGACACAACAGAAGTTATTAATACTAATACTACTAATAATAACACAGGGTTTTTGGTTAAAATCCTGAATTTTCTGCAATGGAGCTCAGTACATGTGGCTTTAAAAAAACTTCCTTTACTCCATGTACTCCATGGTCCTTTACCTTAGCCCTCATATTTTGAACATATACAAACAAAAATCTGTACAGGATTTCTGGTTTAATCAATGAGTTGCTTTTCACAGTTAAACAATTTGATATTAGATTATCCTTTTAGTTGTACGACAGCACAACCTTAGAAAAGTTGTACGATAGCACAACCTTAGGAGAGCTGTCTTACAATGTGCAAGTGGGTTGTACAGTTATCTCAGCATTTTCAAGCTGTTCCACAAATTCTGAAACAGTTTACCTATTTAGTGGAAATAAAGTCTTTATAATCTATAAAATATTTTTGTGTTTTAGTCTGTTATCTTAAGCAACTGCATATGAGAATCAACAAACTTGCCACTTGTTATCTAAAGAGTCTTAAATGAGGCTTTTAGCAAGGTTTTGGACCAATTAAATAATTTTTTGTCAACTCTTTTCTTAGAATAAGTTATAAAACTTTGTATAATGTACTTAAGAGAACATTGTCACATTTGCTATATTAGTTATAACTTTTCTTGTGATTCTAAAACACTTTTTAAATATTCATATGTTCAAAGATATTTAAATTTGTATAGATATTTTGGAATTTAAATATATTCCAATAATAATTATGGTTCCATGATGTCATCTAGGCCACTTTTGACTTTAAACTTATTTGTTCACTTGGCCTGCACAGGAGTCTGGTTTTTCTTTGGTAGATCGAATCGTCTGACTGAGTATTATGAGGTCATTGTATATGCCTCTGAGACTGTTGTTTAATTGAGCTACAAATGTTTGTTTAATAATTATTATTAACTAACAACAAGATGAAAAGATAGTGCTATTATTATTATTTTTGTTTTTAATAATAATAATAATTATTATTTTTAGTAATAATAATTATTATTTTAAATAATAATAATAATACTATCTTCTTCATCTTGTTGTGTCGGCATGTTGTTGTTTGCCAATGTATAGGCCTACATAGGTTTATGTCTGCAGCAGCATAGTAGGCCATGTCACAGGTAAACAGGTATTTACAATGGTCGTCTGACACTTGACCTAAGTGTTTACAAACATCTTGAGTGAGTGGAACCAATGGCATTTTAAAGAATGGGGAAATAAATCTCAGTGCAGAGATGATCCAAACAAGTCAATGGGATGTCCCCCCTTCATCCTACAAATTGCACCCGGCAAATGTCTTTGAGGGCACCGTTTGGCGCTACAGTTTTATGAACAGGCGTTGTGTGAAGCTTCAGAAATTTCCCAAGACTCAGTCTTCTACAATACTTGAATCTGGCCATATTAAATTTGCCTTTGAAGCGTGAAGCGGATGCACTCTGAATCTTCAAATGATGGTCAAAGGATCGTCCGATCAAATGCTACGAACAAAGCACTTCAGGGATTAAAGAAGTGACGGCATTTCAGATCCCAAAAAGCCATAAACTGTCGTTAAACTCTGGCTACTCCACTACGTAGTATTAAGTAGAGCGACCGGGACGCGAACCGGCTTTCTCTGGTTTCTGGGGAGGAGCTAAAGGCAAGTGGGGGTCATGGCAGTATTGGGTCCAAGCTCCGCCACTGCCGTAGCAGAGTCCCTTCTCAAAATGCCAGACCAGAAAGTTCTCATGGCCACACCATCTCTGCTCTCTGCTTATATTTTTATGCAATTCGGTACCTCAACGTCAACAAGAAACTTGAGGCCTACTGCAGTACGATGCTGGTCTTTTTGTAACAACACCGCATATACCGATCCAGTTCGATCCCGATCTGAGAACGGAGCTTTTGAACGTTGACCGGTCTGCTGCTCAGGCTTTTTTGATTTTGGTAACTCTTGGCCTTCAAATGAACAACAAACATGGTTTCGACATTTCACAGAATCTAATAAAAACTGAGTAGCCCTACTAGTTATACACTGATCTAGGATTGTCAGGCACTCTTACGAAGCATCCGTTTCAGAACTCCATTTCTTAACACCACTGTGGCCTAAACATGGACAAGACAAATTTTGGCCTGGTTAGCTACATGGGTAAGTCAAGGCGCCTCTGAGCGTGAGAATGCCGGTTCGCGTCCCGGTCGTGGCTTATTTCAGACAGATTAAAATCTCTGAAATAAGCAACGGGCTAGCAAGGTCCGTGTACAGGTATCTTAAATTGCGTGACATCCATTCAAACGGGCAGCGGTGGTGAAGGATCTCGCCCGATAAATTCACTGAAAAAAGCAGGTTTGAGGGTCAAACAGTCGCTATAGAAAAACGTGTACATTTACATTTATCGAATAAAAAATGCCGAGAAGTCCATCTGTGTGCGTGTTTACTCTTAATGGAAAAAATGTTACCCGTTTTAACCCGAGCCACTTGCCAGCGCTATGACATGGTCAGTCCCACAGTGCGGGCGCCATATTGGTAGGGAGGTGGGGTCCCAATTACTTTCTGGGCTGGAATTTTGAGGAAGGACTCTGTCACGACCTCACCTGCCTTGAGTTCCTGTACCTAAACTTGAGGATAGGCCCTACTTAATAATACGTAGTGTAGCAGCCAGAGTTTAATGACATGTTGTGACTGCCAGGGTCGTTGACGTCGGCCTTAGCTTACCAACTGATGGTTATGTTTACAACCCTAGTGCTTGATCTTATATTACCTGACGCATGTCTGAAGTGCCGGTATAGAAGAATTGTCGAACTGAGAATAACATTTGCACAGTTACAGCAAGTTCCCTGACAGCCGCGTTCGCTGGGCCTACAGATGGTATCTGTGGTACAATTCGGGTCACCAATCAGTCCAATGAACGCGGCTGTGTAAAGTTTTGTGGACCTAACATTCGTCTAGACTGCTGTTAGTAATGATTACCAGCAGGAGGATTGACAACAGGTTATACAGTAGTGTTTACGCCTACTTTGTTTGGAAACAGGCCGCGCTCACTTTCCTCGTATGGTTCAGCTTATGTTGGGCCTATACTTACCTTCTTATGCTTACCTGGAGTTTCACACACCGTCCGTCTTCATGTCCGAGCCTGTGTTCTGCCTCACCCACCTGCGTCCATCATGTAAGCCCAAGAATAGAGCCGAGCCTCCTACAATCGCAATCTACCCTCAGCCGAGGGTTGGGGTTGAAACAAGGCACTGTTGCTGGCCGCACGATGCTTGACCGATCGCGTGTTAGGTGGTTCCTTGTGCATCAGACACCGGCACTGGAGACGCTGTTCGGCCCAAAGGCCTACAGAGAAGACAGTAGTAGTAGTTTCTGTTTTACGATGCTATGTCATAACAAAGGTGATTAGCGTCACCTGCTCCTTTATCGAGTCTTGGGACTGGACATCACCAGAGTACGGATGTGACAGCGTTTAACAATGAAGAGAAGAACAGCCTCTTCGTAGCCTCGGCGTATGATGGCAGGTGGTCAGTCCTCGCCTCGGCGTCTGCTCCTTGCACTAACAGCCTACTTGTTTTAAACTCGAGTTCGCTAGGAGGCGCAAGTGGGGCTGAAATCTCAAAACACCTTTCTGCGCTGGCAGGGATTTGAACACTAGACCTGTGGGTCGGCAGTCCAACGCGCTAACCTATCGGGCGCATTCGTTAGCCTATTTGTTAGCTTATGGGCTGGATTAGGTTGTAGTGGATGGCTGTTCCAACCATGTAGCCTACTGTGTTCAAGAAGTAGACCACTGTCTGCATATTTTGTTGAGATGATTTCCTCCACACTGGTGTCGATGTTTTTTACGACAAAGTGTGAATATAAACTTGTGTAGGCCTACAGTATGTCAACATTGTTGCGAGCAAAATGTTTGCAGTAGAGTCTACCCATTGTCGGTCAGCGGTTAGCCAGACCTCAACATTAGGTGTTAGACCCCGAGTCCACACGTAGACCAGTTCTCTACGCCTTTTTCAGGGAGGGGATCCTGGGACAATCCGGTCTTGGGCCTTATTTCATTTAGGGGCAAGGGCGTCCGCACTGCTTTCTGAACGGCAGCCACTAATAAGCGAATCCATGGCAGTAGGGAGGGCAAGTAAGGAAGACTGTGCTTTATGTAGCCAAAAATTATGACCTTTTTTACCTTTGGGATCACACAACGGGGTGCGTGTCAAAAGTGCCTTTGCCCTTATAAAAACTTGTGTCGACGCCCCTGTTTAGGTGGAGTCACGCCATGAGTTGGCCCCAAACTGGTTTGGACGAGGATTGGCCGCGGAATTTGTGAAGTAAAAAATAATACTGGGAAACCAAGTGAAAAGTTTTAAAACTGGAAAAGTAAACACTTAGGGCCGCGAAAACTGTGCAATTTAAAAGACCAAGAAAAATGACGGGAAAGAGAAAATAAAAGTGATTTCAAACAGCCAGGGAAATTTAGAAAGGTGAAAACCAAGATTCAGGAAGAAGGCAATGACTAAGAAACATCAGACATTTCTCAGAAAATGCTGGGGAGTTTAACTAATGTGGTTCTGGTTCCTCAAAGTACCAAGGAGTAAAAAGGCCATGAATAATTTTCACCTTAGGCCTACATTCCACCGTGGTTAATTCTCTCCCCCGTGAACTTAAAAAATCTCCAGAGCTACGCCACGTGCTCTAGCCTGTTTGGAAAACACTTGCTAAAGTTAACTGAATTCTTTTGGCCTATATTTATTTATATATTTGTTAAAGCCCAGAGATTAATTAGCAGTCGTTCGTCATGCGGTGTCAGGCTAACGCTATTGTTGACTATTCGCATGTTTTCGCATCTTTTCATGTGTTATAACAGCTGCGTCCCTAAGGATTAGGTGTTGTTCGATTCGACCAACGATCAGTAAAGATTCAACCACCCCTACGTGTAAACAATCCTTTAACATCCTGTCTGATCCAGTCTTTGCACTTGGCACAGTTTTGTTAATCATTTCGACGAGCTTTCCGTCGACTACAGGCCTGGCAATTGTTGTAACTGATGTTGAATCTAAACGCGTACTTTCCCTTTGTGCTCATTGGCTATTTCAAGCTGGGGAGGTTTTAACGCCAGCCAAGCAACGAGCAGGCTGGCACTGACTGACCTAGATACGATATAGACCTAAGTTACAGCAAGTACACGTAGATTCCGACCATTAATTATTAGCAATATCCTGGTAGGGCCCTATATAAATGTCGCTATATAAACGCCGAGTACTCAATGCGACTCGATGTGACCTTATGACGCACGAAAATCGCATTTCTGTCCTAAGGGTCTGCCGTCAAATGTTTTTAAGCCCACCTTTACCCCGCCTTCCCTCACCACATTGCATCTGAAACTCAACTCGTGTTAAGACGGCCGTACACCGCACCGGTCCTACTGGCCGAATCAGGTCCGACTGGATCGGATCTGTTCGGTGTAGGCCCCACTGCTGCCTTTATCCGTTCAACTGTAACGTCGTAACTTTAACTCCCGCACCTTCGATTAAAATAACAAAATCAGTTCTTTTTATGTGTACGTTCTCCATAATGATATTGCCTACGATTCCTCGCTCAGCTGATGGATGCATGGCGTGTTTTAGCAAATGCCTTGCTTGCTTGTTTACTTACTTACTTACTGCCTTCAGTTGCTATAACTGGCACACCGAATATATTTAAGTTTCTTCACATCATACGTGTGGGACGCGGTGGTGTAGTGGTATGTTCGATGCCTCGTAACCGGAGGGTCGCGGGTTCGAATCTACCTCACGCCACTGGGTAGCGACCTTTGACAAGTTGCTCACCCACAGTTGTCTGTGAGGAAGGCAACGGGAAACCACCTCACTCATCTCATCCCCGGGTGGCATAAAGCCAATGGACCTGCCTTCGGGCAGAAAACTCATCACCATCACATCATTCCATCTGTCAGATCTTGACTAACCTTAGAAGCTGTAGAAGCTGATGAGAAAGAAAGCAACTAAAGACGTTCATCGCGTTATTTCTGCGCAGAAAACTTCCTCAGAATAAATCACGTGTACAGGAGTGAACTCGAACTTTGGTAGCAAAAGGTGGAGAACAGTGCTCAGATAGTTCATGCAGTTAACCTTTGACCTAGGTACTAGTAGGCACAGCGAATGACAACTAGACTGGACTTTAACTAATATATAAATAAATATATGATTATTAAAATAAATTAACTTCAGCAAATGTTTTCTAAACAGCCTAGAGCATGTGGCGTAGCTCTGGAATTTAAAAGTTGACTGGAGTGGGAACAATTTACCACGGTGAATAGTCCTATCGCTTACCTACAACACAATTCTATCCTCCCAACTTTTCTATCTTCGTCAGTTATTTACAATCCAACCGCTCCGCTCAGTCCGCTACTCTTCAGCCCTAACACCGCTCTCCCGTCACCTCATCCTTAACATTTGGAAGTCGCTGCATATACACGTAGGCCTAACCGTAGCTGCTCCACCCCTCTGGAACAAACTTCCGCAAAAATTACAACAGTTATCTAACCTATGCTACCAAATACTTCATCTCTTGCAATCTCTGCGCAGGTCTTTCACTCAAAACTGAAAACACTTCCACAAATCCTAGCCTTGATTCCTCCTTTTCCCATCGTCGGTCTTTCTGCTCCAATTCCAAACGCCATTCCGACTGTCTGCCTTCCTGACCCATAGATCTTGGCTTTCCTGCCTCTCGGTTTTGTTTTGACTGAGCGCCTGTGAATAAGCTGTTTACCGCGACTTAGCTTTCGTTGAGCGCTGTAGAAATCTCGAGTTTACGATTACTATGGGCAGTCAACTTTGACCTACAGCCGATATTGACCCAGAAGTCTGTTAACATGCGTTGAACTTAAGAGGTAGCTTAAGTGAACTTAATAGGCTTTTACATTCGTCTGTGAGTGCAGCAGCGAATACCAAGTAAAATTTGTTGATTATTTTTGTTGACGTCGCATTTTTAAACCCCACCCATCATCGTCACACTTCGTGATTCGTCACACATGTCTGAATCTCCTCGCCCTCTATGTGTGTTGTCGTGACAAGTGACCTATTTCATAAACACTTAGGGACGGCTCAAAACACATTGTACGTGATGACTATGAACATTTTATTATAGTGTGTCATTGTAGGCTATAATGACTTCTATAGCGCCATTATATTAATGAATAAAGCATCAATCGATGGTCGCTTCAAGTGAACTCTTAGTCAAAATCATAATCCGTTACAGAAGCCCAGTCGAAATTCGATGAGTCAAAGCTAGTAAAGAATCTAAGAATTGGATAAAATGTAACATTAAATTAAACATGAGTATTTTGTTCAGGCCTATATCTACAGGCCTACACAGTAACCGTCTCAGAGGAAGCTCGCACCCGTAAATCATCGCGTTACAAGCCGAGCGCTCCAACCAATCCCCTACCATGCTCTGATTGGTTAGAGTGATTGCCTCCCCCCCCCCCCCCCGAAAGTTAAAACTAAATATGTAAAATTAAAAACATTAATTTAAATAATTAAAATAGGTTATGCCGGCATCTGGTTTGCTTGCTTGCTAACTTATTCTAAGAATGTTAGTCAAACGTAAGATCGATCCGTGGAACAAAGGGCACTTGTACCCTTGACCTCCATCCACCTAGGGCTGTCAATCGTCCCGGATTCGCCTGGACAGACCCGGAATCGGCCTTGTGCGTCCCGTGTCCCGGATTGATGCCAAATGTCCCTGAACTAGATGTAAATATCCAATTCATCAAATGCTGTTGTTCTTTTCGCACACTAAGCTCGAACAGCCAGCTGTAAATAAGTTTTACAGAGTGACCATAGAATAGATGGTAGTTAGGTTATAGGATCCAATAAATGACATCTGCAAATTGCATGCGTCATGCATGTATACATGAACTTCGCTCGTGCTAGGTCCTGAAGCCTGGTAGGTTACTGGAATTTAATAAACGTTCTGCACTTGAAGTTGATTCAGATGTTATATATAGGCCACTTGTCTCTTGATGATTTGAATCAAATCATTTGACTAATTTTAAACGAATATTTGCAGTAGATCCTACATTAGGGTGACGCAACATTTGTCACATACAGTGATGTGGACAGGGTAAATTGGTACTGCATGGCATATCGAGTGACTATGTGGGCGTCCCGGATTGGCAGAATCAAACAATCATATTATATATATACACACACACACACACACACACATATATATATATATATATATATATATAACTTTGAACGGCAACTGTGGCATTGGTTGTGTGAAAGATTCTGTTATTATACAGGACCAAAGAAACCCCTATCATCAGCTTAACAGTGCTCAAGACGTCGATAAATGCACGTGGAGTCGAGTGACAGCCCGATGACAGAGGAGATCAGCAGATGCGTTGGTTAACTGGAGGAAGCGGACAGAAGTGTATGTCTGTCATACACCTCAGATTTAAAAATGCGGCCTTTAAGCAGCACTCGCTCGGTGAAACTGATGGTACTAATAACAGATGTTAAGCCGTCCTCTGGGAATGGGAAGGGCATTGGGCCGGTTAGAGCAGTTGCGATTTGGAACACGGCCTTTCGAAACAGGAAGGACAGAGCGTTTAGTGCAACGGCATTGGCCCTACTATAATGAAAGGCCTTTCTTATTATATATATATATATATATATATATATATATATATATATATATATATATATATATATATATATATATATATATATATATATATATATATATATATATATATATATATATATATATATATATATATATATATATATATATATATTACTGTAATAGATTCTGTACTTTTATTTAAAAGTGTTATTTGACAATGATATTGCTGATCATACAGAAATTCAGAGACAAAATCTATGGATAGTTGGATACTATTCAGCATATATTAAGCTTCGTGCTATTACCACTATATTTTGCCTATCAGGCAACAACAGGAAATTTGCAGCGGAAAGTTAGCCCTAAAATAATTTTGAAAAGTCACTTTTCTATTCTCTATATTCACCACAAAATTTAGTTACAGGTGGGCTCGAGCCGAGTTTATACTACTTACAGAGTATATATCATTAGGCTCGAGCAACATTTCATATTGATTAACTGGTAAATTTTCTTGTTTTGTACGTATCTAGGTATGTAGGCCTACAGTTATGTATCTGGCTATTTGTATTGGGCCTTCTAAGAACCTCACAAGGGCGCTACAGATGGCAAACAAACAGATCTTGTTTGTTTAGATTTATCGGATTTCATGATGATTTAGCCGGGATTTGCATAATTCTTTGTTCTCTGTTTAAAAACGCATTTGAAAGACTTAAAAGTTCCGGGCTATCACCCGACTTGAACTCTCTAACACATCAGGCCATTAGGTCTGGTGATATCCTGCAACGGACTGCCTGGCCTTCCCGGGCCACGATGCGAGGGCTTAGCATTTAGACACTGCAGCCTGGCTACAGTAGGCCTGTTTACCGTCCGCAGGAAGCGTCCTTGGGCCTGAACATATTGCGACCTGCCACCGTAGGCCTACAATCGAGAGATGCCTACGTAGGCCTACTTTTTTCAAACCAAGAGTACGGATTACGAAGGTGAATGTTGGCTTAACTTAAACACGAAGGTCACGATGTATGTATAACACAAGCCATAATTTTTTAGCAGGCCTGCAGTCAGCATTCGAAGAAGTACAGGACCTACACGTGGAATGAGCCAAGCAAGGTGATGGGTAGACGATTAGAACTGCTGCCTTCTGGAGGTTCAATATTCGACCAAGGTTTATAGTGCAATGCCCTTCTAACACAACAATAAGCGGTGTATGGATTTAATAAGCCGAATATGATATTATATCTTGCCTTATTAGGTCCGTACCATCCCAAGAACAATGCTGTGGGCTGACTCTCTAGGATTTTGGAGCATCATCGGTTGATGCCTTACGCATTAGGTATCCCTTCAGTAGCTGATTATTATTATAATTATTATAATTAATATTATTAGTTGTTGTTGCTGTATTATTGTTATTATTATTATTATTATTATTATTATTATTATTATTATTATTATTATTATTATTATTATTATTATTGTTGTTATTATTATTATTATTATTATTATTATTATTATCTATTATTATTATTATTATTATATCGTTATCATTATAATTATCATTAAAATTCATACCTACCTGTTTTCTTCCAAAAAATCATGTCATGTAGAAATGTGCATGCTTTTTGTGTTACAAGGCTACCTCCTTGCAACATTCTATGGTTCCCATTGGCCTAATTCGCGTATAGGCTGCAACTCCATGGACGGGACTCAACTCCAGATGCCAAAGTGTGCGTTGGTTGGACTCAACGCTTCTGAGTAGACAAGTTTAACAGGCGCTAGATAAATTACATTACAAGCGCCTACTTGTGCAGGCGCTTAATGGCACAATCAGTGCAAACAGTCATTGTCTTGTCATCATGACACTCTGTCTCAGTCACTGTGTCGTTGTCTTGTCATCATGACACTCTGTCTCAGTCACTGTGTCGTTGTCTTGTCATCATGACACTCTGTCTCTTCTCAACAGTACGCGCTTCGTTACAACGTTGCACAAACAAGGTGAACCCAACATATATGGAAAGTTACGGTAAACGGTTTCTCGAATAACACCTTGGGGCACCACAAGAACGAACCTTCTGCCCTCGTAGTTATGTAATAGCAAGCCTTGTGCGTTTAAGGTCTGGTTACTTTCCTTCACGAACTTTGAACAACACTTCACGTGTGATCATCCTCCTCCTCCTCCTCCTCCTCCTCCTCCTCCTCCTCCTCCTCCTCCTCCTCCTCCTCCTCCTCCTCCTCCTCCTCCTCCTCCTCCTCCTCCTCCTCCTCCTCCTCCTCCTCCTGTGGCTGGTCGGGCTGTGGAGTATGAAAGGCTGCGGAATGCAACGAGCAGCTGATGTTTGTCCATGCCGACCCATTACGTCATAATCGTGCGGCCGACGTGTGTCGGGTTTCGGGTGTGTGCAAATGCCTAGGCCAGATGCCACCACAACGAAATGCATAATGTTGGCCCATCTCTATGAAATGTACTTCCGCATCGTTCCGTGCAAGGGTCAGTGCTGGTGATAGAGCTAAGTTAGCTCGTTGTTCAAAGGCGTCCTTGTTTCCCTGGTGGTTCTCATGCTGGAAGCGCCTCTGAGTAGTTTGTTCTGTCAGAAGCGCTATATAAGTTATCAAATACAAATACAAATGCAACAAGTATAAGCTGAGGACCAGCATTCTACCCCTCTTTGAGGGCGTACACCCTAATGCTTCTTTTGTCCATTGTCCAACACCCCACCCACCATTGATCTGACTCCCATTAGAAGCAGGTAAATAAAGGGAATTCTAAATTAGGTAGGCCTAAATAAGAGCAATGCTTTTTGGGTGGACTCCACGTGTATGCAGGAGCCGACAAATAGTGCGGCAACTTTTCTACATATACGAGCTCTGTTTGCTGTAGCCTATACTGACGACGAACTGTTTGCTTTTAATGTCTTCAACACCATTTAGGCTACTAGCGCAGGAAGCGCTATTCTTAAACGGCGCTGAAAAAAGCAACCGTGTATTTGCAACAGAAAGGTCTGTCCCCATTCCCATCCCGTCCTGATCAGGTGTGTCCCATCCCTCCCCAACAGGTCTGTCCCCATTCCCATCCCGTCCTGATCAGGTGTGTCCCATCCCTCCCCAACAGGTCTGTCCCCATTCCCATCCCGTCCTGATCAGGTGTGTCCCATCCCTCCCCAACAGGTCTGTCCCCATTCCCATCCCGTCCTGATCAGGTGTGTCCCATCCCTCCCCAACAGGTCTGTCCCCATTCCCATCCCGTCCTGATCAGGTGTGTCCCATCCCTCCCCAACAGGTCTGTCCCCATTCCCATCCCGTCCTGATCAGGTGTGTCCCATCCCTCCCCAACAGGTCTGTCCCCATTCCCATCCCGTCCTGATCAGGTGTGTCCCATCCCTCCCCAACAGGTCTGTCCCCATTCCCATCCCGTCCTGATCAGGTGTGTCCCATCCCTCCCCAACAGGTCTGTCCCCATTCCCATCCCGTCCTGATCAGGTGTGTCCCATCCCTCCCCAACAGGTCTGTCCCCATTCCCATCCCGTCCTGATCAGGTGTGTCCCATCCCTCCCCAACAGGTCTGTTCCCATTCCCGTACCCATAACCGTCATAGTGAAACAAAAAACAATGAAATGCTCACACATATGTGAGCGGCTCTGAGAAAATGAGTCTTGAGTACCAAACCCATTTTTTTAAACTGCGATTATTTCCGAAACTACAGTATTTGGAATATTTACATGAATGATGCACCAATTTAGACAAAACTGAATTCACTGTCTGACAACAGAAGAAACTGAAAATGTGAGAAATGCCACTTGACTCTTGTTGTCAGAGTGGGTCACGTGTTATAGGCCCCTGTGTATCTGTTGTAATCTTGACAGGTCATATGACAGAAAACACTTCACAACTGTTCATCATTTATTTGGTCGTTACATTTGGTTATAGTCAAATATTGCTGCAATAAAGAGTGGTCTTACATTTTAGGTCAAATATCATTGCAATAAAGAGTGTGCTTATGTAGGCCTCCTTTTTAATCCATACTGAATATTCAAGAATAGAGGAATATTCAAGAATTTCAATATAGCGCTTTATTAGTAACTTCGAATAAGCAGAACAATTTAGAGCAAAAATTAATTATCTGATGCATTAGGGCTTTTGGTAATGCCACAACCGTTACCGCGGGAATTACCGCGCTCTTATTTCCATCCCCACGGTATTACCGCACGCATCTATTCCATGCCCACGGTATTACCGTCGCTTCTGACACATTACTGCGGTAAAATCCGCAGTAACCGCAGTATTACCGCATTCCCCATTACCGTGATTTGGAAGTAAAATTAATGAGTATGTAATGCAGTCAGTAAAAGGACCATAGTGGTTGGTAAACAGGGACAAGAATACAGTATTCAGGCTGTGTGAATCACCGTCAGGCCAAATTCCGCATTTCAACAGAATTTGATTAGAATTCCGCAACCAATTACGGAAACTATATTTACATGGAATAGAACAAGAGAAACTAGACCAATCCCAGTAGTAAGTTACTGAAATAAGTAATTCAGCGCTAAAGAAGGCTGAAAACGTGTGGGATGCAATTCAGATAGTCACCTTTATTCGGCCCACAGCGTGTCTGCATTGTGCCATTGATGACAACCGGTATTTTCTTGCAACTGGTCGCTTAGCTATGGGCCCAATGTATGCCCAACAAACCTGGCTGTCGGCAACCTAGCAAAGACAAAGGCATGGAATCTAACATCCCTGCTTCCTTCCAAAAAACGCTCATGATATGTAGATTTGCGCTTGCTTTTTGTGCTACATGATTTGCCCCATTGGAAACATTTCTGCGGGCGCCAAGCACGGCCTAATCCGTGCATAGGCTGTAACTCCATGAACGGGAGTCAACTCCCCTGCGAATGTTTTGACTGGACTCCACGCTTCTGATTAGATAAGCTACTGATAAGCTATTACGAGCAGCGGTACAACTTAAAATTTTGGACCACTGACACAATTATTGAAGCGAATTCTCTGGGTTCCATCCCCTTGAATTGGGTTCTGGGTGCAGCGGAGGGTAGGGGAAAGAGGCCCAAAATGACTTGACTAGGTTTTTTTCCAAGTTTAGCATAATATTAATGGCACATGTAGGATTTAGCAATACGGTTCAGTAGACACATAATGTACTGACATGATGAAGTGGTCTGAATGTTAATAAAAATACAACAGTTAGGGTAAACCTGCAGTTTTCTATACATTCTAAGTCTATGTCATTATAGGCCACCCAGCGGGCAAAATGACAAGGGGGTGTGCAAAATGACATACGTATTTATGACCCAATTTAAGGCCTATAAGACTTAAATTGAAATGTTAGGCCTACCCGTTATTTTTTATAGTAAAATCAAAATTATTACGTATTTTACGTTCGGGGTATAGGTTTAAAAGTTTTGAGATGTTCTGTGACTAAACAGCTGCTGTAACCACAACACAAATTAGGAAGAACATTGTCAAGAATTTTACATTTCCCCATGACATGACAATTTTACAATGACAACTCGGGGACAAGCAGAACTGTGGCATTTATTTGCAACAATTTAGAAACACAGGCCGCTTATTGTTTGATTTCAGCATGCTATTAGTCTGTGAGATGAACTTTGAAGGTTTCAAATGACGCTTAGCCTGACATGTTGGTTGAGTTTTCATGCAACTATGGCCTTCTATTAACTTTGATGTTCTTCTACGATGGTGAGCCACATCGGTTGATTCAGTCTCCAACTCAAGGTGGAATGAAAGATTCTATTGCTCCCAAACAGCATACACTGGTGCAATGTACGCCTCTCACCGCACTGGCCGCTGCTCCAACCTGTTTCTTCCCTCTCGATGCTAGTATTTTCTTTTTGAGTCTTTTGCGCCATATTCAATCCAGACTCATTCGTATTGTAGACTCTGTGGATTTATACTGCGCTTTCTCGTGGTTTCATCCAGGGCTGAAAAAATCTGGACACTTGCGGCTTGCTAAAAGCTCTTGCCCCATCAAGTGAAGTTGCTTCAGGTTTTCTCATACTTATTTCTGGATGTCTTGCCTTGGACCCCTTCGAAAAGTTTTTCCCAGCCATTTTAGTCCCACGATGGAAGTTATGCTGAATACCATTTGCCTCTACATTGTTGTATGCAAGCTTTCTGACTTCAGTACAGGTAAGTCCAAACAGGCGGGACTCGAGTTCTAGATATGATTTACAAGGCCATTTTCCATATCTCTATCAAGCGACGGACAAAAGCGGCCAAGACCTTTTTCTAAGTCATTGACGTATTTGTCTATTCTTCGCTCTATGTCTTAATGTGGCCTGTGGCACAATGAACTCTTTTTAAAGCTCGTAGCCAGCCCATTTCATTATTTTCAACTACTGTAATCGCTCGCCTCATATCTTCTGGATGCCAGCTCTGGCGATCTGTTTTTTCTCTTGTACTTGTTCACCATCCTGTATACAACATGTCACAGATAATTAACTGATATGGAGCAAAGATTTGTAGAATATAAGGATCAACAATATGCAAGGTTTCAAGGACAGTGCCGACATACAACTTGGCATATGACAATAATTACTGCAGTGGGTGAAATGACACATCCTATGTCATTTTACCCGGTATGTCGGGCAAAATGACATGTATGTCATATTGCCCGGTGATTTGTATGTCATTTTACCCTCTCTATAGTTGTTGGGTTGAGATCTAGTGCTGTAGCCGCGGCGAAATGCTCCATGCTGAAAGCTGTACGCGACTTGATCTACATAATATGTCTACACTTTACAAATTACTACATTACTCAAAATCTGCAGGTACCTTTGAAGCAGCCTCGACTGTCGTAAACTATGAAATTGTATCGAAATGTCACAAATAGGAGAAACATCAACCAAATACTTTTGTGCACTCCACCAAATTTGTTCACTAGAAAGAGCAACAACGCTTGCCGCGCTGCAGGAAAGTAAGTAAGTAACTTGACTATATAATGCGGTTCAGTTCACAAGCCATCTGTCATTTTCCCCGAGTGTGTCATTTTGGGCTCCTTTCCTCTAACTGCTTTGTGCCTGAAAGCCATAATCACTTTGTCCCCAACTTAAAATCCTGGATCCGTCCCTGGGTAGGCCGCCTCTTTTGCATAGTTGAGCCCACCCCACAACTGCAAGTGAAGGATGGCCCTGTGGGTCCACATTCACTACAGTGATACTGAATAAGCATGACGTCATGCCTGCCCAGTCTTCCCTCTAATTTATTGGCCGTGCCCACAATGGCCTATCGCGTGAGGCAGTAATATTTAGGATCTGCCCTTTGGTCCGTATAAGAATGCACGACTATATTGAGCCTAAACTAAAAGGCTATGAAGTTACGTTGCACAGAATAAAAGACTAGAATGACAAAGTTGAACTTATATTAACATTGTCCAGTCTGTCTCTGGGATCGTCTGTCGAGGACGTCCACAAAGAGACCTACTGCTGAACTCTCCTTTTTGTCCGCATATATCCCTATTTGACATTACCCTCCCCATACTCCTTTGCGGACGTCCGGAATCCAATGGAGCAATAAGGCCTAAAGATTAGGCTTCCCAGATGACCATGCAGGGCCAGCTGGAGTAGGAACTTTGATACTGCAGCGTTCAGCAGCGGGACCCCAATAATTTAGAATCAACGCGGTACGGACTGCCGGTGTTTACGTAATGGGCTGTACTTAAATATCAGTATGTATGCCTATCAAATTTAGATTTGGACGTCCGCACTGGGCATTCCCTCTTCCGCATTTGGGTGACCCTTACCCGCGCTTTTCGGACATCCTTAACAGACGACCCCTTTGTGCGATTGCCAACGAGCGTACATATGACCGCGGTCGATTTCTTCCAATGCACGTCTATTAAGCTACAAAAGGCTGCACGGTCGATTCCTAGAGCATCTTCAAAGTGCTTTTTAAAATCTGTTTTCGGAGGTTTATAGCGGAATCAACATGAATTTTGTGTGTAAGGTGTCGCCTTAAATAGGTAATCCAACTTCCACACTCTGATTGGTTAAATTTCTCAGGCCACAACGGCGTGGCCAAAGATTTTCAGAAAATACCATTCTTAAAACCCTTGACCGTGACCAGCCGTTGCCGGAGTACCAAAGTAGGTCACGCTGCTCGGCGCTGCCTTAGAGCGTAGATAAAGCACTCCGAGCATTCCCTGCGTGTAGTTTGATTGAGGAAAACTACCCTATCAAGTTTTGTGGCTTAAAGGACTCATGCCACACAAGCACATATATATGCATGCACATATATATGCATGCACATATATATGTATGTATGCATGTATATATATATATATATATTATATATATATATATATATATATATATATATATATATATATAATATATATATATATATATATATATATATATATATATATATATATATAGGACTAGGATGCACAACAGTTAGAATCTTACTATACACTTGAGCTGATTAGATCTATCTAGTAAACTCAATTCTAGGCCTTATGTCAAAAGCAGATAAAAAAGGCCGCCGACTACTCACATTTTCCAAGGCTGAGGTCAAGAAAGTGAAGTCGCTATCATTTCATATATGCATAAATTCATACATAACGTACAAAACGTATACATATGCATAATGTACATGCAATCATGCATAGGTCTACTATGTTATGGCTCTATATAAATTGTCATTATTATTATTATTATTATTATTATTATTAGTAGTAGTAGTAGTAGTAGTAGTAGTAGTAGTAGTAGTAGTAGTAGTAGTAGTAGTAGTACAAAGTTCTATCACTTACCTACAACACACTTCAGTCCTCCAAACCCTCCTATCTTCGTCAATTATTTACAATCCAGCCACTTCCTTCAACCCGCTCCTCTTCTGTTCCAACACTTCTCCGTCCGCCCCCATCACCTCATCCTTAAAATTTGGCAATTGCTCCATAACCATAGCTGCCCCACCACTCTGGAATAAACTTCCCCCAGAACTGCGATAATTTTCTGACCCATTATACAAACTCATCGATGCTCCACCACTTGCAATTTCTGCATCGGTCTTTCACTCAAGACTGAAAACATTCCTCTTTCATAGATCCTCTCCTGATTCCCCTTCTTCTTCTTATCCCTCTTTCCGCTCCAATTCCAAACATCACCCACCGTAGCTGCCACGCTGTCTCTCTGCCTGACTCTTGGATCTTGACCTGGAATCGAACTCTTTTGCCTGTCGATTTTGTTTTGACTGAGCGCCAGTGAATAAGCTGGTTCCCGTGACGTTGGCTTTCGTTGGGCGCTGTAGAAATCTCGGAATTACGATTACGATTATTGGGTGTACATGGAGCCTAACAGGATAATTTACAAATCAATTTCGTGTGGATAATAATATTGTTCAGACAATTCAGACCAGCCATTCGGCCTAGAACTATAAAATCTCTCGACGTTTTTTAAAGCCTGGTGGATCACATGTCCTCGGATTAATATAACATCAACAACAATAATAACAAGTTAAACGAGGCCGTGTAAAACGATGCTCATTTCGACGACGGCGGCGGCGGCGGTGATGATGATGATGGAGGTGGTGATGCTGCTGCCGCTGATGATGATGATGAGCATGTGGATCATGAGGATGATTTGATCAGTAAATACTAGCAGAAATGATCGCATATAATCAAGTGCTTACGTAGAATTAAGAGTATTAGTTTTTGTGAGAAAAACACGAAACAAGGATTTCCAAGTATCGTAATCTAATCTTGTTTTGTTCTTCGCCAGGGCTTAAGCAACATCCTCTCGTCCCACCCATTTGCATCAGCCGACGGCTGAACGGGTCTCGTGACCGTAGGCCAGGTACATCTTTCGGGTCACGTGCTTTATCGAGCGCCATTGCTCTCGGCCAGGGGAGATCGTTCATGGGCCAGAAAGGCCATGGCTTCATCACAAGCGTATTACGGAAAATCCCCCTTTCTTGGCTCGCACTTAGAACCCGAAATGATTCACCGTCCCATTAGCCGCACCTCACAAACAAGCGCGTACGCATGCCCGTAGACCGTACAGCTGTGTGAACGGGGCTACTCCAGATAAAATTAATTCTTCGTTGCAGCGCCTTGAAATACGTATAGCCTACTAACGCTCGGATGTCGTCGAGTTAACGAGCATTTTAACAGCTTGCGTTGATCGACTTCCAGTGAATTTAAGAAGCCGTATTTACATTTTAATGTCCCAAACGTCAGGCGGCCCATTCCTACTCTTATGCAAATACAACTGATGTCCTTCGTCTCAGCTGTGAACACGTCGTTAAATAAATTTATAAATCATACGCGCATGATTACAATCACTGACTACGATCTAACTTGAAGCGATGGCCATCGACTGGCAAATCGTGAATTATGATCACGGAATGAAGGAAGTCATTTAGATTAGATTAGATTTCTTGTCCGTCTGTAACATGTTCAGTGATTGCATTGTCAGTGCGAATCATCTAGCTGCTACGCAGAGCTAACTAAACCTGATGTCAAACTTCACCAAGTTTGCATGAACGCAATGCATGCTGTAGGTACGTACATAAGATTACCCAAGTCATTTGTAATATTCTAATAATATGGAATCATGATTTTGAATCTATTTGTTGTAACATAATGGTCGGTGAAAAATACACGCACGTCAATGACACCAAATGCAAGCACACAAACCGTGCATTCGACTATAGCACATCGGCAGGCAGTGAAGAGACCACAGTGTCAGCAGAGCTACATGGTCGGGATGAATAGAAGTCTGACAGCAGCATTCAGAACTCGTCTAAACGCTTTAGCGAGGGTCTTTGGAGGACCGGTTTAAATGGAGTTGCAGCAACCTGTTGTTTAGGGTGGTGGTGATGGTGATGATGGTGGTAGCTGTAGTGGTAATGTCAATGATGATTAGATCTAATAAAGCACTTTGGAAACTCTGGCCCGTGGCGTCATTTCAGTTTGCACCCGGTCTGACCTGGCACCCGGGTTCATCTGCCTGCATTCGGCAACAGACCAGTTCATTCTCGGTTCCGGTGCTCGTTTGCATTTTCAGGACTTTGAAGTTATTTTTTGTTCTTTTGTAAATTTCTTTTCATTTAAAATACTATTAGTGGTTCCCTAAGGGATAAAATGGCCGAATCAAGTTCATTAAAAGCGAAATTCAAAGATGATGATAGGCATTCAAATAAGAGTGGACAGAACTAAACTGTCATGATATACGATGTCTTTTTAAACGACGCCTTCGTTTTGAAGACAATAGGTGTATGCCTAAGAATCATTGCATGCATTACTTTTTGACAACTTGAACCCGAAAATGGGCGTTTAAGACCTAGGCTATTAACCGCCTATAGACCTGAAGCCAATAACAATGACTAGAATAGCAAGTCTCGAATAGAATCATCCAGTTTCGACCGTTCACAATGCAAAAATGCCAAGAACTTCACTGAGTATAGACTTTTCATTCGTTCCGGTTGTCTGCGTTAAGCTGGATTTCACGCACCTTGATATTTACGCCGACAGAGTGGCGACGTCAACACATCTTGCCCTCTTTGGAATCCGCGTCCTTGGTCGTTTACCGGCTTATGTTAAGTCGGTGTTAAATTTATCTGGAACGGCCCTTTTCTTCTGCACCTCGGTTCACAGCCTCCCCGTTCAAATCAGCTGATAGTCCAGCAAGTTGTTTTGTCATCGCCTGTGATCGACCAATCAGAACCCGAGGAGCACGTGTCTGAACTGTCACGTGATTCACCGACCTTCGCCTCGCGCATAAAAGCGGACGACAAGGTAATCTTCTGCAGTGTGTTTGTTGCCGACTGGCGGAAGGGAAAAGAAACGATAGCTGAGTCTCTACTTCAATTCTTGCCAACGTAAACTCTAAATCGGTGAGTATTAACACGATCTCTTAACTTTCAACTGAAATCGGGAAATTTTAGATTAGATCTGAGGTGAGACGAAACTAGAAGCTGTTACTAAAGAGTGATTTTTGTTCACTGAGATCTAGTGCGTCGGAGGCTTTCGAATATAATAAATTTAAGACGTTACAGCTTTTTGTTTAGGAATAATTCAACCCGCCGATGACGATGTGGTAGTGTTAATTTGAGTTGAATTTGAAATGATGAACGTAAATGTTCAGAGGTTGGTTTCTGGGCAAACATACAGTATCGAGAACCGCTCTGGTTCGTTAGGGTTCGGGTTAACCCTGATCCTAACCCTTTTTACGCCCAAAAGCGTCGCTCAAAATAGAGTGATCCCGATACTATATGTTTGCCGGTTTCTGTAGTGTAATATAATCTGTTCTCACGATTGGCATTTTAAAGCATGCTTTATCAGTTGCAGCAACTTTCATGTTATGCTCACTGAAATTTTTCACAAGTCGTAATTATAATTCCTGTTTTCTGTCACTTGTAATTGTGTCATTTTCCGTATGAGCTGCGCGGACTTATGTGGCTCCACATACTGCCAGAAATGGTCAAACAGTATAAATGCATCCAAAATGATATCTGTGCAGCAAGTTCAGACACTGGCAAGCTTAGTTTTCAGTTTAGACGGAATGTTGCTTGCGTGACCAGCAATTTTCTGATATTTGGCATAATGTTCTTCAACAGTTAAATGCATTGAGATTGGTCTCAGTGTATTTTTCTCAGTCATCATTGCCATATCTCATATCTTCAGTGAACAGTTTCTGCTAATTTTCAATATTTTTTAGAGACTCATACTTTTCTTTCATCATTCACTGATTGACACTTTTCTGATCATAAAGTGTTCAACAGGGTCATTCAGTTAGCATTGGACAACACTTGCCTAATTAATTGTATCGTAGGCCATTAACAAAGTCAATCTCAACTAGGACAGTGACTTGTAAGTTTGTTTTGTGGATAAAGGCATTTGGGTAATGTGTTTATTTCCATTTAAGTGAAGATGTGTTTATATTCATAGTCTTGGATTCTTGTTTAAACTTTGTGTTAAGTCCTGATGAGGCAAGTTCCGTAGGTCAATACTGGTGTTAAAGTTCATAATGGCTTCTTGTTGACAGAGGGAACTGCTTGTCTTTTGCACCACACTGCTAAACATTATACCTTTCCAGTTTTTATTGCACTTGTGCAGTCGGCAACTCTTCAAGGTAAACTTCTTAGATGTACTCGTAACTGAACAAAAGCTAACAGCAATCAGATGGAGTGGATTCCAACCACTCGTGCAGTAGAGGTAAAAGAAGACCTGGAAGCGCCTCATATAACTATGTGATCCAAGCCAGAATGATGAGCCAACCATGGAAAAACTTTTGTGTTGCGCAGTAGAGGTTTGGGCAGAAGAATGGTGATGGTGACTTTCAGCTTTTTTGATCTGAGTGCTTGCTACTGGATTTTTCTCCCTTGTATTGAAGATGGCACTCTGTCCAGGGCTAAACTGATTGAACTTCTGAGCAGATACTTAGAATTGACATTGAATTACGTATTATGCCTATGCTGATGGGCAGTGTATCTACAGCACATAATACTACCCACATGTCATTTGCAACACTGGCACATGTAAACTAACCCTAAGGTACAGGCAGAAGAAAAACGCACCTGCGTTTTCAAGCCTAGGGTAATATGCATACGGGACATGGAAGAGCTGCAGAAGAGCAGCATCGGATTTTAACAAACATTAAATTATGCATTATATCTACATATCTGGACAGTATAGGCACAATGATTTAATGCTAGTATGAAATAACTGCTTAGTTTTATCAGTTCAGCCCTGGTCAATGTTCCATTTTAAGAGAGAAGGTTCCAGTAGCAATGTAGTAATAATATATATCTAACCAATTAGCTACTATGCCCCAGTAAATTTTTAATGGGGTATAGTCATGTAGTAGTGTTTGCACAAGTACTGCTTCAGGATTGCCCAAGGCCACATGCCTGCATCATTGTATGAAGAGAGATGACATGCTTTGGTGACTCCAGTGTTACACTTGCTCAGAACATCAAAAGAAGTTTGCTGCAACTAACATTTTCACTTGAATCGCCCAACCTGTTTGCTGCAAATGTTTTGTTATGTGGTTCTGCTTGGATGAAAGTAGAGCAAAAACCTGATGTTATAGACGTTGACGTTGTAATGCAAGAGCAACTGTCTAGTTATAACTGTTATTGAATTAAGCGCACTAGGGTCTTGGCAGATTTTGCTGCAGGGCAATGGCTTTTCAACTGGCAGTCTGCCAATTTATTTTGACATATGATAATAGTTCTTGGAAAATAAGATGTGGGCAAGAGTTGTTATATTCAGCCAATGGCATTCTCAGACTCTAGCATGGTAGCCAATAATGAGCTAGTTAAGTTGGGGAAGTGAGAGGCATTAAGCTCCAACCAGTACACATAAATTAGTAACTTTCTGTATGGGATATTTGCATAACACACACACACAGACACACACAGACATACACACCCACTTATGTCTTTGTGTGTATGATGTATTGCAGAATTTCAGCTATTTTCTGTAAATAATGTCTGTTCTTGGCCCTTGGACTTGCGGGACAAACATTGGGTATTGCAGTAAATGCTGCATGGTTTAGAGGTGTGGTTTAAAACTATTCCATCTGAGAACCACAGACGGCTAGCAGAGATGACCATTGTGCTTTTGTGCATGGCCTTCAGCCATTACTGTCTGCGTTTGTATTGTCTGTTATGTCTTGTTCCGTTTTCCTTTCTAAGTTATCATTGCCATATTTTCAGTCAAATTTCCCATGGGTTATATTAGATTTTACAGACTCCACACACTACCTGTGGATTATCTTTGTGTATGGGTTTTACCATTTTATTTTATGCAGGTGGTTGCCAAGAGCTTGCTGTACCTTCTGTATTGCACTGTAGTCACTTGTCACAGATTTGTTTATTGGTGTTTTGCTTATTGGCACCTGTGAATGACTGGTGCCCATGGCTTAGCTTTCACTGGGTGCTGTAGAAAGCTCGAGATTATGATTATGATTGTGATTGCTTGAGTTGTAGAACACCAATAAACAAATTTGTGACAGGTGACTAAATTAGAAATGACTACTAAAGATTATAGTTCTGACTCGGTTGCTTTTTGCACTTTCCAAATTAAAGATTTGTTAATTTTGTGGGTGTAACAGTTTTATCAGATTTACTTTTATGATGCTACTTTACTTGATCAAAACCTTGTGAAAATTCAAAGTATAGCGGCCAGAGTTACAATACAGAATGCACTTGTGAACTATTGAGTCAGTTAAGCGCCGAGCTAAAGTGCTGTCTGGAAGAAACGTGTTAGGAGGTATTGTTAAAGTAATTCCAGAGAAGAAGGGGAAGAACAATTATGAAATTTAAGAAAATGGTGTTCTTCTAGAGGCTACCGCATTACACATTGCTAGAAAACATGATCCACGGCTGGTGAATAAATCTGATGAATAATGTGATGCTATGTTTAAGTAGCCTACAAACATCAATATATGGATATTCGCTATAAAAACAGATGCGTCTGACTGCACCTGATGCAATATTTCAGGAGACATTCTTTTTATTACCTAAAGCAAGTAGTTTATAGATTTATACAAAATGTTACTGCTGTAGCATTTAAAACATAGATATTTCACCAACATTCAGTTTATGAGAATTTGGTTAAAATGAATTGTGTCACAGTAATGAGATATGCATTATAAAAACAAATACTTCTGTGATTGTACATGATGTAATTGCTTTAGATGACAAAAGAATGTCTCCAGAATTGCATAGAGCATAGTCTTGAGCAAAACATAACTTGCATAGTGTTTTAAACTAGGCAAATTAAAGAGAACATAGTTAAATTAAATCATGAGTACTGGTTTAGACATGTTAAGGTGTGGGTCAGTACTTGTGGGCTTTATCTGTATGGGCCTGTGGGGTGTACACGTATGGGTTATGCCAGACTCTTATATGCGTTTTTAATTTCCCTGAGTTATATGCGCATGCAGGTTACACGTGTGAAAGTAATGATTTTCTCTCTATGGTATTACTATGCTCTGTTTTCCTCTTCGTGTTATCGTTTTCCCTGTTTTCCTCTTCATGCCCACTCTGTATCTCAGCTTTTACTGTCTACTTCTGCTTTGATGGGTCTTGCAGAATGAACTAAAATTCTAATAGACATTTGACTGGATGTTTAGAGATGCTCTTTATCAAGTAGATGGGCCAACTTCAACTTTATGATGTTAGTAACAAGAATAAGGTGATGGTTTAGTTAATAAATGCTGATTTGTTAAAGTCCTGTGTTGTTTTCTGATTTGATTTGTTTTTTTCTGTGATTCTTCCTATGCTTGAAAACCGTGCCTGGTGAATTTTTTTGACCATTAACGTTATTTGCTGTAGGTTCAAATAAAAGTTCAAATAAAAGATGTCACTGGCACTGAAAAGCAGTTCGATGCTGGACAAGAGCATCACAGAGCATTATATGACTCTGAAGCAGCCAGACGACAAAGTCCAGGTGATGTACATCTGGATTGATGGCTCCGGTGAGAACCTTCGTTGCAAGACGAGAACCGTTGACTTTATTCCAAAATCAGCTGAAGGTGAGCTGCACTTTTTTCTTTTGCAGTTGAAATTGTGTTTTTACAAAAGCAAATGCTGTTGCTGCACTCTGTTCATCTGTAGCGGAAGGATATTTGGGAATTAAGACTAGCAGGATCATTTATTTTATTGTTGAATGTTTTGAAGCTCAATTACCATGGTGGCACGTTGCACTCCAAAGATCTCAACGTCTGAGATGTCAAATTGAACTTAATTTGGTAAATTGTACCTAATATGATAAAAGCTCTTTGTCTATTAAGGCTTTAGTAAGATGACTAGTACCGGTATATGGTGCTCTGTAATTACTAATGTCTGAAATTTCATTGCGGGCAGTTGTTTGATTCAAGTATGCCTTTAGCAGGCAGCAAGATTACATTTTTGGTAGTAAACTGATAAGCTATATTAATTACAGTTGGTAATGGCATATGGCAGTTATGAAGTGAAGTATATAACAGATGATTTCGGTTTTGATTTTAGTCCATCTATACTAATGAGGTTTAGATTATACGAAATTTAACACTTTAACAGCACCATGTGTATCATGTATATCTCGATAACACAGGACTCAACTGGTTCAAACTGGTTCCACACAAGAATCCTCCAGTCCAGTTAACTTTGACCCAGAGCAACAATGTTGCCAATGATCCATGAGAAGGGCAGCTGTTTTGCATTGATTTGCTACTAGTATGCAAATTGATGTGGGGTAGAAAATAAGGCCTGGATATTATTGTCTTTGCCTGACGGTTTCCATTATCTTAGTAATTCTCTTTGGTCTTGCCAAATGGCCCTGTACTTTGTCTCAACATGAGATGGGACATGTACATCTGTCTTGATCATGCCCAATATTTCCTATCAGCTGTGTGCATATGCATGCCAAATATTCCCTTTAAGCTGCGTAAATGTGTGTGCACAGGACTTTTGAGGATTTCACACACAATTTCTTTTCTGCTTGCAAAAATATTTTGTGAGTGTTACTATCACTTGAAAGTTTAATTTAGCTCATTGTTAAAACCTGCTGAGATATTTAGCTTAATGTGTTATGAAAGCCAAAGCAAGATTTCCATACCTCGTGTTGTGAGACCCTGTGGCATGTCAGCCTAGGTTGTGAAGTGATGTACAGTTACATTATTCTGGTCCACATAATATGCTGGGCTACTGAGCTATGAGTTCGGTCTGATGGGTGTGCCCTGTAAGCCTTATGAATGCGCAGTACGATGCATGCTTTGGGATGCAGGGGTACGAGCCCTCTGTGCACACTGCAGTGATGATGTTGAGCAGCTGTTGAGCAAATGCAAAAGATCTTGTTATAGCATTTCATTAAGTGAGTCTGCAACTGCTTGAACTGCAGATTATGTAAGAACAAGTTGCTGGAATGGCGGATGTTTCGAGTTACGCGCATTGGCAGAATCGGAGAGCTACAATGCTAGACACATTGGAGATTGCTAGATTAGCTGAGAGAGGTATGAGAAGGGAAGATAGGAGGGAGTATTGGAGGAGGGGTGGTTGGGAGTGGTAGCAGGAAAAGAGGGCAGAGGGAGAGTAAGAGGGAGAAATGGAAAGCATAAGGGGATTATTGTAGAGGGAGTGGGAGGGGCAGGAAAGATGAGGGGACGAGAGATGGGAGAGTTTTGGGAGGGAGAGAAGAGTAAGAGGTAGAAACGGGAAGCAGCAGAAAAATTTCTGCAGTAGGAACATTTTGCTGAACTAGCATGCAGAAGCTTTTTATGCAATAAGCTAGTTAAAATTAAAATGTTAAATAACTGCAGTGCCTGACCCTTGGTTAGTCATCTAGAATGTGTTGAGTAAAGTTGTTGCCAATCCAGTTATCCTATAATTTTAATTTTGAAAAAATGTGAAAAATTAAAATATGCTTGGTTGGGACAAAGAGTGCAGTTATTCTGTAGTGGAGTGACTTAGACTGTGTGGTAGTAGTACATCCAAAGTCATGAGTTTTCAGGGCTTGTCCTCTTGTTAACCTGGCAAAAAATCATTAATTAATCTATAATAATACCTGCCAGGTAGATCTTGGACATGGTAAAACGTTGTTACATAGGCATCACTGCTGGTAAAAACAAAAGCATATTGTGCATGAAGCTTGGTAATTTGGAAGTTACCTCAGTTGGTCAGTTTCATTTGCACCAGGCCATGTGTTGTGATCTTCTAAGGAATGGACTGGTTTTTCAACCGCATTCAGACCTTCAAAGATAAAGTTTTCTTTAGATTTTACGGAGTTCTTGATGTACCATTTGTTTCAGAACTGCCCGAGTGGAACTTCGATGGGTCAAGCACCGGACAGGCAGAGGGTTCCAATTCTGATGTGTATTTGTTACCAGTTGCTCTCTTCAACGATCCATTCCGACGTGGCAACAACAAACTTGCTCTCTGTGAAACCTTCAAATATAACAGAGCTGCAACAGGTTAACAAATACAATGCAATTAAATGGCTACTGGAATATTTTCTTGGTAATACAGTTTCATGAAGCACAGAACATTATGTGTAAGCCAGTAACTTTGTCTTGTGTAAAACTAATATATAGTCATGTTACTGGTTCTTGGTTTGCTGTTTTGGATGATGCAGTGCAGTGGATAAACCTGATTTTGTTTAGCAATAATGATGTTTAGCAATAATTGATGATTATTTTGTTTATGTTTTTCTAAATCACATTCTAAATATTATTTGATTAAAGGAGTGCACTTACAGCATTGAGGCTGATAATTATCAACCTGCCAGTTTACATAAGGTGCTGTGATGTCTTAAGGGGCAGCATTGGAGGATTTGAATATGATTATGACTCTACTGAAGATTTCTTGCAAATTGATAGACTGTTTCTGGACTGAAATTTGTGTTTGGATCAGAGTTCAGTGATCTTTACTGCATTTGATTTTGTTTTCAGAAACAAACCATCGTCATACTTGTAAGGCAGTGATGGACAAAGTGAAGGCCGACCATCCTTGGTTTGGAATTGAACAGGAATACACTCTGCTGGACAGAGATGGTCATCCATTCGGCTGGCCCAAGCTGGGCTTCCCAGGACCTCAGGGTAAGTCATTCAACTTCATCCTTGGGCACCAACATCCTACTTGGATCATGCAGCTTTCAAACAATTCTAGGTTAGCTCTTCTCTGTGCAGTCGGCTTGGGCATTTTCTTATTTAGTTACTATTGAAAATTTGTTAGTAGCTTGTTTATGAGTTAGATTTGCTGTGAATCAACTATGGATATATTTATTATTTGTTCACTGGCATTTTATACTTAGCCTGATTTGCTTGTGTGTGTTTTATTTCTGTCTGACGGCAGCACATGTCTCCTTTAGCAGTCTGAACTTTGTAGTTCCAGTAGAGTGCCACATGATTCCAAAAGTTTAAAACATTATGCAGATGACATGTAATTCATGACAAACTATGGCATGTTCCCAGATTTTGCCAAAACAGAGGTTTTGTTAATGTTTTGGTATAAATCTGAATTTGCTTTTGTGTTTAGTATGCCATTTTGTTTGTTATTTTAGGACCTTACTACTGTGGAGTTGGTTGTAACAAGGTGTATGGCCGCGACATCCTGGAGTGCCATTACCGGGCATGTCTTTATGCTGGAGTGAAAATTGCAGGAACGAACGCTGAGGTTATGCCTGCACAATGGGAATTCCAGGTAAGGAAGTTTAGTTATACTTGGCTTCAGAAGTTTGTCATTTCAGACGTTGAGGTTGGTGCTTGCTGATTAAAAGCTAAACAGGATTAAGTTTGGCAAAGGTGCAGCCTAACATTGCTGTAGGGCTCTTCAGCCAATGCCTAAGTGATTAGGAACTTCTGATTATTGCAATGTGGGCGTTGATATGCCCCATATTCTTAAATGCTCTTCTTCCTCTGGTATGTCAGACTGTATCTTGCACTTGCTTTCATACATTTTTCTGTAGACGTTTTGTGTTGCAAAGAATGGTGTCAAGCATTACCAGTTAAACCTGTGTATTTCTGCAGGTTGGTCCATGTGAGGGAATTGAAATGGGAGACCACTTGTGGATGGCTAGGTTCTTGCTTCATCGTGTGGCTGAGGACTTCGGAGTTATTGTTACTCTGGATCCAAAGCCCATGCCAGGTGACTGGAATGGTGCTGGTGCTCATTGCAATTACAGCACAAAACCCATGAGGGAAGATGGTGGACTCAAGTGAGTTTACGATAATTATTCAGCTCTCCTTTTGTAAACCAGTTACTCTGTACTTTATTAAAGTTAAAGTTTTATATATGGCCAGGTAATTTCAGCTTAAAAACTGGTCAGAATATGTCTGCATGCAAGAAGAGTTCTACATCATTTGATGTATTTACTATGTGAGCATTTAAATTGTGCCTTTTAGTAGTTAAGTAGGCCTTCCCATCATGTGCTAAGCATTAATTGATGATTGCTTCAAATTTAAGTAGTAAAATTTTAATTGATCAGTTTTTGCTGGGAAAAAGCTATGTTAATGCTATTTGATTAGTTTGTTGAATCATTTGCCAATTTTTCTATTTCACTGTATGTAAACTTGATTTCTTTGACACTGTATTGCCAACTTATTTTTATGCTTACAGGGTGATTGAAGCAGCTATCGAAAAGCTGGGCAAGAGCCACGCTGTACACATTCGAGCCTATGACCCCAAAGACGGACGAGACAATGAGAGGCGTCTTACGGGCCACCACGAAACTAGTAGCATCCATGATTTCTCAGCTGGCATTGCTAACCGTGGTGCCAGTATTCGAATTCCTCGCAGTGTTGGAGAAGAGGGCAAAGGTTACCTGGAGGACCGAAGGCCTGCTTCCAACTGTGATCCATACCGTGTCACAGAGATGATTGTGAGAACAACCGTTCTGAATGAAATTTACAAGTAGGCTTTTCCAGGCACGAATTACTTAGGACATCGGTTTTGAGTTAAGACAATGAAACATCACAATAAAACAGATATAGCTGCAGATTTGCACTTTACTTGATTACAGCTGACAATCGTGAAAATCTGTCGTGTAGTTTGCATTGGAAGGAAATTCTTTTATCACTAACACTAATACTGCTGCCCATTTCAGAGTTCTGTTGCCTTGGAAGGTGCAGGTGATTTTATCATTTGAGCTGTGATTTTCTGGCATTTTTTATTGCCTTGAATTGCACAGTTGATTTGATTTTTTTAACCATATGCAGTGATTGATTTTAACCAATTTCTTATGCTATGGACTAATTAAATCACTTGAAATATAACTTGACACAGTGCATGTCTTTGAAAATGTCTCCACAAATACTAAAGCAGTGCTGGATTACTCTGTCCAGTTTGTGTTTCCTTTGGAATTCTGGTCGTACAGAGTAGAGAGATTTGCATGTCCTTTACTTACTCGACCGCAAGTTGTATGTCTTCATACTCGAGAGGTTCATTTTGTCGGGGACTTTTTTTAGTGCAAAACGTGAGCACCTTTGTATATTTACTGCACTGAATAGAAGTGAATTTTTGCTGCAGTGTCTCAATGTAGTTGCAATATAATGGAAAATGTGCCTGGACATTGACTGCTTAGTGAATGAGTGCATTCTGAAAAGGTTCTATTACTGACTTTCTGTTGTGAACTAATGACCACTGCATCAAGCAACTGGAGTTCCTGAGCATTTCTTTTCCTGTATTGAATCTAGAGTTGAATGTTTAGGCAATCTGTTTCTTCCACCTCAGGTTGATGTATATAGAAACACTGATGTACTTTGGTTTTGTTGCTACTCGTTGGCAACCTGAATTTATCATTGTTTTCTCGTGCTAGTATAAGCTCATTTCTTTGTAAGATTCACTGATTTAAAGGTGGAAGGACCAGATTGTTTTATAAACTACAATGTATTTCATATAGTTTATAGATATTCTCTGGACCTAAAGTTGTTGAATACACTAACAGTTCTAACTGTAGATGTACAATTATGGTTTGTGAAGATGTCTGTTGCAGTATAAGAGCACTTTGTGAATTATTTGATAAACAAACGGGTCGGTCATTTTAGTAGTTTTGTGTATGGTTATTGTTAATTGCAGCATATACTATAGAGAAAGTCTAGACGGGCTACCAAGTACCCCTCTTGAATTGGTAATTTTTATAGTAACTAGCATTCAGAAAACTGTAAGAGCATCTATTTTTACAAATCCTAACTGATCATTTACGTAGTGGAATTGTAGCCAAACATACGTAACTATGACTTGCTAATTGAAACCGGTCTGAGTAATAATGGATGCGGCGAAACTGATCCTCCGAGGAGTTGGAAGCGTCGGAAGGACCATAAAAGCTGTGACGCATGCATACACAAACGTACAGTTGTTGGTCTAGTGCATACAGAGATGCGTAGGCATGGAATGCATACTTGGATGCATGGGAACCACGTAGCCCCGAGGCGAGCCCTCATCTGGAGGAGGAAGCTGGGGTACACCGCGACCCAATGTCTGAACCGTGTTGTTGAGGACCACATGAACTTTCAGAACCCCGTGCGTGGTTGCAAGGAGGATTTGGTCTAGATAACCATATATTTCGTAGGGGATAGACATGACATGACTTCCGTGGGGTTTGGGGTTTAATATTTTAATGCACGCATGTGTATGGGTTTAGCTTCTATAGAACCCACATGTCAGAAATGTCAATTGTCACCAGTACCAACTGCAAATAACCAAAGTATAATGAACACCCTCCTTTCCACATAAAAGGTCTCAAGTTTGACGTATATATATATATATATATACGTCAAACTTGAGACCTTTTATGTGGAAAGGAGGGTGTTCATTATACTTTGGTTATTTGCAGTTGGTACTGGTGACAATTGACATTTCTGACATATATATATATATATATATATATATATATATATATATATATATATATATATATATATATATATATATATATATATATATATTGATTCCCTGATTTTTATAGCAGCGGTGACTTCACATCAGTGCTAACAGACAAATTATTTGTAGCCATTTTGTTGAAGTTGCGCTACGTTTTGAGGCTCTACCCAAGCCGACAAATGACGCGCACCACAAGTTGTTGCGCTACAGCTGTCGGTCCTGCGAATGAAGCGAGAGCGGCTTTTCGCCACTTGCTATCAGACTGAGATTAGTAAGTGTGTTGCTGGGAATAGGTCTGCACCAGTAAACGATGACCATCAGGGTTAAATGTATACGTAGGCCTACACGTTTTTCTACAGCGGCAGTATGATCTCGACCCTGTTCATTCTTCAATGAATTAATCGGGTGAGATTCCTTTGAGTGGGCGCCATGCCTTTTAAGGTCCCCGTTTACGGACCGTGCTATCCCGAGATTCAAATCTCTGAAAAAAGCCACGACCGGGAGGGAGTACATGATATACGCTACAGTCGTGGCCTTCGTTGCAGTTTATTCCATGCGGACACGTACGTAACTTACAGCCCTGAAGGCCTATAGTCTGCTGGGCGCGGTGTGTGATGGCGTGTAGACCTCGACAGTAGATTGCTGGATGCAGCCGCCGTAGCACTTGTAGGCCTACAAAACAAGGCCTTTTCACCGTTGTTTACGCCCAAACTCCCAGTAAACCTTGTACCGAAGTTTCTAGTTAACCGGCACATATGAGAGACCTAGCGCTTCTCTATGACCTTGGGCTTTAAAAAATACGAGTATTGATTCTGGGTTTATGTATGCAGGGACTCATATATACTGCACGCATTCAGTGTGTTTGCTACTTGGCTTCTGAACTTGCAGTGGGCGCGATTTGAAGCAGAAAATCGCTTGGTCTGCGGCAAGTGGCTTCGTTAGCAGACTTAGGGTAAGACACTAAAATGTAAATGTATGGGTTTTATATAGCGACCGTATGGCCTCGACACTGCTCATTTTGCAATGAATTTATCGGGTGAGATCCTTCACCACCGCTGCCCGTTTAAATGGCCTGGGATCCTCAAGCACAGAGACTCCTTGGCGTACGCACTTACCGATGTAGCTAACTAGGCCAGTAAGACGGGCAGAAGGCCACAGTGAAACCTAGGAAGTGGTTACCATTAAAGTACACGGAGTTTTACATTACATACATTAGTAGGCCTAGTAAGAGAAGGGCCGTCTCTCTTACTACTACTTACATTAGTTGCATACCAGCTTTTTAAATGTGGGTCTCGAGGGATAAGGACACCAGTGTCCTCGTGTAAGGCACGTATGATAGCACCTGAAGCAGGAGTTAGTGATAACTTCTCTCAAGCCTTATCGTGAGATCAAAGACACTAATCAGAAAGCCTAAAGATTTGGCTTCTTCAGTAAAGCTGGCTTACGCTAATTGAAATTATTCATTTAAAATAATCTATCTAGGCCTCTGCCTACACACACTTGTAGACGCACCATATGCAACTGCAAAAGCTTAACACTGTTGTCCAGTGCCTGGCTTCGCAGTGCACCTCCGAGCTACGGTAGGCCTACTTACTGGTCGTCATCAGGTTTTAGTTTTACTCTCTTTCAGTTGTGTTCTATATCAGTTGCGTTGTAACAGACACAAGCAAGAGCATTCTGTGCTGTATTAAGTAGGGGCCTGTAGAAGGCTCACCATTTGTGTTATATTCAGTACAGAAAGCAAAAATCAATTGACAGCAGATGTCAACATAATCGCTGACACTTTACTATTGATAAGATCCAAACAATCAACGCAAAATCGTTAAAACTGATTGACTTCTTCATGGTCAATGCCTATATATGTATGCATGTATGCGTGTGTATGTGTGTGTATGTATGTACGTATGTATGTGTATGTATGCATGTATGTGCCGATAGATATTAAGCCTAATCTAATACAGATCTAATTGTTTCCAGCGTCAACATTGTAGCCTAAGAATAGTAGAGCTTAATCAGATTTACTAAGCCGAATAGGCCTAAAGCATAGGCCTCCTAGGCCTGTAGTTTATAAGACGTTAAAGTTCAACAGCTCTGCTATCCTCACATTCTACCGGTAAAACTTAAGCCTGTGTTAGGCAGATGGTATAGGGGTCGTCCATAAAGGACGTCCGCCAAAATGACATACTTTGGACCCCTCCCTCCCCTTGTCCGCATCTGTCCGCATTTGGCCTTACCCTCCCCTCCCCTTGCAGACGTCCGCACTCCTGAGCCAGTGGAAAATAAAAGACCAGCATCGTTAAAAACGCCATAATAAACCACTCATTATATCATATCTAAAAGAACGGCCCAATGGTACTATACATGGCTACCTAACAGATCTAAATAGATGCCTCTTAAGATAGGTTGAAAACTTGAAACATTTCTTTAGCTGTCTGCAGTGGAACATTATTACTGATGAACCAACTCAACCAGAGTGTCTGCCATCTCACTGAAGTTGGTGTTTAAAGCACGGGTTGTACTAAAGGCTGTTGTACATGTACCAAACTTATATGCGGACGTCCGCATAGGCCATAACCCTTCTTCCTCTGTCGGCAATTGTCCGCATTTGCATGACTTCTTCCTCCCTCCCTCTTTGCGGACGTCCTTTATGATAGGCCTGCATGGACCTTATTTTCAGGAAGGCTGATGGCTGATGGCTAATAATGGTACGCCAAAATTCGCAACAACTGACACGTAAGTAAGTAGGTTATGTAAACGGATTATGCCATCGGCCTATATAGACTAACGGATTTATATAAACGTGCTCACGCAGAGCTTTTCTACCCTCTCATGCCAAGCCATCCCTCATTACCCTTCTCCACCCTTCCTTTTCCACCCACACTGCAGTATAATCGGTGGCTCTGTTGCACCATCATCACCAGGTCATTCCAACACACATTCTTTTATCTCTCATCCTCCAATCGCTAAATTATGATGGCCTTAAATGAAACTTTTGTCAGTTGATTGATCCTACCTATTGCACAAGTAGAATAATCCATATATAGTAGACTCCCGTGGGTTTTTCAATAAATCTGCTTCTCATTTTGCTTTTCGTTCTTGCTTGCTCTGTCTTCTTCATTATGTCCAAAGGCTAAAGCAAAGCAGTTCATCCATATTCATGCAGTGGCGGCTCTACAAGGGGCCAGCGCTCCACCAACTGAGTGCCTGGCTCCCGTGGCCCCCAAATGAATTCCTGGTTACATCGGCAGATATAGACCTAGTTGGATACAATTTTCCAACCGTGGCTTCACCAAATGATTTGTGCAACCTCGATATTTCTTGTTTCTGCTAACTGTTGAATTAGCTTTTTGCTGCTTCAGCATATTGCCTTGAAGGTCTTGCATTCTTATGCGTAATCACACTCAGGTCTGACTTTTTAGTGCAACAAACATGGTGTTTGTTGCAATAAAAAATTTGTTGTGCAATGTCATTAAGTTTAGTGTTAACTGTTCACCACTTAGGGTGTTTTTGTTGTAAACAATTTTCGTGTAACACTGCACTTACATGGCAAAAAACTGATGAAACGTGTAACATGTTAAATGTACTGTCTTGAAATTTGTCTACGAAATTATGTGACCCTGTTAGCGGGACTTATCGTCCTTTTGGATTCACCTTTGGATGCCTGCTGAGGATTTTTCTCTCTTTGAGTGACTGCAGTATCAATAAATTGTTTCTCTTTTATGGTGTTCAGTAAACGGTTCACAGGTAGTTTCTTCCTCACTAACTTTCAACACCTTACCCGCATTTCGTATGAAAATTCTTCTCTCTTCCCTCCCACACATATTTGAACTAAAAATGATCAAAAACGATTAACTCGCGTTGTACTTGAGTGCTCGCCTTAAGCATATCCGATTAAAATCTTTGATCACGTCACTTTTGTCACTTGACCAAAGTAGCAAGTAAGTACATGCAAAAATACCGAACAAGTGTGATTTCGAGCCCATTAAGCGCCGTGCTGCAGAATAACTTCGATGTATCAAGAGCGTTAACTTTAACCTATCGGTGGGCGTTTAATGACCTCCGTTAGGCAGTGGGTCATGAACTATGGTGGGCCGCGGCCGTCATTCCTGCCAATTTTAATTTAACAAAGAAATCGCATCCAAGAATTCGGCGGCCTCTGAATCTAAGGCCATGTTTGGCTGAAAACTTACAGCATGCCTAAGTGTTGTTCTGTCTGCTGCATCACAGCTTTGACTGTTGCATTATAGTGGTTTCTTAATTTTAAGCCTGCTGATAAAATTGCGAGGGTTGCAATGCTTATGGCAAGTCGTGAACAGTTAATCTTAAATAGGCCTTCGACAAGTTGGCCAACATCGTGGTGTGCAGGAACCATAATAGTGTTTTTTGCGCTTTACTTTTACTATTTGCTCGAAGTCAAAGACACAATTTAAATATAGGTTCAATTAAGTGAAAAAACACCTGCTTATATTCTATATCGGCACAGCACAACTCAGCACAAAAAAACTAATCGGCGCCATAAATATCGTTGCTTCATGTGCAGTTCGGATCTCAGTTAAGCAGACAGACGGACCTGTTCTGTGGTGCACAGTTAGTAGGCAAACGGCCATTAAAAGCAAACTGTTTCAGCTTCTTCCACCTAGGATTCGACATTTCAACTTGAATTGTCTTTCCGACAAGGAATGATGTTATCGGTTTGGATCTTTTCGTCACTGCGTTATTTAGGCTAATTCGCCATGTCTTACTTGCACCACTTTCACATGTTTTCATTATTTTGGCAGCTTAACTTAATTGATAGAAGCCTAAACCTAGCCGCTTCAAACATTTCCTAACACCGATCTTCCAGAATAGGCAGCTTAACAGACCGATAAGATAATACTAAGATAATGCGTTGCTCTTAACGGACAAGAACTAAGCTGCGATGTAATATAGCTTACGAATCTATTTCCCAACACTCCTGGTCGGTTCATAGGTCGACAGTGCTATACAGCGCTGAAGGGACTAGGCCTATCCGGTTTCCTAAACTTAGGGCCTACACCAGACCGTAGTTTAAGCAGAAGACAGCTAAGATGCAGCCAGCAGCAACCTATATTATCAATTATGAGTAAAAAGAGTCAGCGTGTAAGTTAACCAGTGTTCTGGTCAGAGTCCCAACGTATTATTGAATTTGTGAGTCATAGAAACAGGTTATGCCCAACCCTTTATCTTCCAACTATCGTGACTTGCTCAGACCGTCTCGCGACTTCCTAATAGGGTAGGCCCGAGCTCTGCTGGACCAACGGAGTCATAGAAACAGATTATGCCCCCATATACCCCAAATTTAACTATTGCGTTTGGTTTGAAAAATTGTGGGGAAAGCAGTTTAATAAATAAACAAGTTCGGAAGCTTGTCTTCACTCACTCCGATTTGCCTCATTTTACAATTTGAACTGAAAAGTGAGACGGTAAAATCCCATTCTTGCCGTCCCATTTTTCAAATTGGGACTGCTCAATTGTCCCACAGTTTCCGACACCCATACTGCATTGTTGTCCACAGTCAACACAATTAAAGAAATCTTCTTCGAAAGATAGGAAATCTTCATAGAACGCTGACATTGAAGATCCTTTATCTGTAGGCCTAACCTTCGTACACAGACCTTCGTCCCGGTTCACGTAAGGAGGGGGGGGGGCGTCCTTGCATTTCAGTCATTTCTTTGGACTGTGTTTTATGACAAAATATGGGCTGGTATCGACCGTGTCAACTCATTCTGATTTGATACCTGGGTAACTAGATTCGGAATCTGCCCGTATCGGTTATTCTCCTGATAGGCGTCTATTTCAATCTCATTTCTATCTGGTCACTTTATGGGTGAGGACTCTCGTAGTCTTCAGGTCTGAATACATCCCATCTGGATTCTGGCAAGGGATATTGCGGGCGTGTACGGCCCTGAGTTTCTCGCAACCTCTTATCCTCTTACTAACTAGAGTCTGCCCGGCTCGTGACCTAGCAACAAGATTAGCCCAAGCTCTGAAATCGGATCCGCTGAATCTGACACAACCTCTTATCTTCCGTTATCGGGAATTTGTCCTTCTCGTGACCTCGCAACAGAGGGCCTCGAACCCTGAAATCGAATCAGTTGAGAAGGTCTCTGTATCACAGAGCGATTGATTTGGCTGTGACTATCCGCAGGATAGCTTCCATGGTGTTGCCTGCTGTTGTACAAACGAATAATAATTACGCCTATTTTAAACAGAACTGATATTCGCCATAACAACCCTTTTGAGAGTTATATAGTACATACATACATACATACATACATACATACATACATACATACATACATACATACATACATACATACATACATACATACATACATACATACATACATACATACATGCATACTTACATAGGCCTACACAGGCTTACATATGCACACCTACATATGTACATACATGCATACCTATAAACTTACGAACGCAGATTCATACGTAGGCCTATACCGATCACAATTAATCAGTTGACACATTTGACTCTTACTATACCTAAATCTGCGAAACTTGTTAGATGGTGTATGACGTTACCTCACTCTTGTAACTGATTGTTTCTTAGCTAAGGTTGTTTTGCGTGAACATGATTTTCTGTGTTTTACGGTGAATTGTATAATTTGGCATTATGTTCCCTTTTACAAATCGCCTGAGGTTGTTTTTTAAACTTTTAAAATATTTAGCAAATAACTGTCGTGTAGGCCTACAAAGTAATAGTGGGAAGTGTGCTGTAGCTGAGCTGAAGAGAACTTTCTTCAACAGAACTAAAAGCTGTTCTGCTGAGGTAACCTTCCTTAAACGAACAGTTGTAGAGTTGTCAGCTGTTGTTTGCTACTTGAAGATGTCCTATACTTAATTCGTGTTGTGCAGTGCAATGTAGCAAGGCCGATATGCACACGAGGTTCTGTCTGGACCCTGGCACATACCTGTTGACAAAACAGATTTCATGTGCATTTCGCTTTTTTAGTTCTTGATAAGATTGCACCGAAGGTTACTTCTCTGGCCTTCGTGTATAAATGAATGCACAATAAGCAACTTGAAGTCAAGAACTTGAATAATGCTGTCAGAAGGGGGTGGGCTGACAGGTTCATAGTCAAACTGATCTTTCAATGGGATACGCTATCAGCGTTGATATTATTAATATCGTGACGCCCTAGCTATTGTTCTTTATCATGCCAGTGTGCTGAATTCAGTACATAGGACCTATTGTAAATGGTCTTAACTAAATGTAAATGTACGTGATTTTCTGTAGTCGTATGGCCTCGACTCTGCTCATTTGTCAATGAATTTATCGGGTGAGATGCTTCAACGCTGCCCGTTAGAATGGGTGCCACGCCATTTAAGGTCCCCGTGTATAGACCGTGCTAGCCCGAGATTAAACTATCTTAACTATAGCCATTATTGGTATGCGAATCAGCATCCTCACGCATAAAGGCGGCTTGACATACGCTTCAACCAATGTAGCTAACCAAACTTGCTAAGTGCACTATGGAAAGAGTCATGACTTTATAGCAAACGTTGGGGGTTCGACTCCTGGGATCCGGAAGTTTACTGAGAGACCACAGTGGGGTCTGGACAAGCCTCATTGGGATCCATGGGTAAAAGGCTGGACTTGGGCACTCCTAGTGGAGTTGGGTTGGAATTGTTGGGCGTCGAATTCGGGCAGCGTGTTAAGTTGGTTTTATAGTAGGCCCAAGTCAGTTGGAGAAAGTGACCTGTCAATCAAACTGAGATCAACATTCTGCTACTTCGGATAAGGTTATTTAGCCCCATTCCAATTCCAAACACCACCCACCATAGCCATCTGACTGCCAGCCTGACCTGGAACCAAACCCTTCTTGCCTATCGATTTTGTTTTGACTAAGCTGGTTGCCGCGACTTAGTTTTCGTTGAGCAGAAATCTCTAGTTTATGATGTTCAATTTTACGTTCAATGTGAACAAGTTACGTGATTTCAGTCCAACAGTTACACGCCATAATCAATATCCAAAATTAGGCTTACTTAGTAACTATTGGCCAGACCTACTCTTTACTCTGTGAATTTGTAAAACACTGATAGATTATTCTCTTTCGGGGTCATATTAATAAAGATTGATCCGACTTTTCCAGTCACGTTCTGTCACATTATCTACAATTTCTGTTATTTTCTGTACATGTTAACAATGAAAAACAATGGTGCTATATACCCCTATACTATCGTATTCCATATTATATCCTGCTTAGGCCCATCCGAAGTCAATTCCAAGTCAAAAGTTGGTTGATTTTCCTGAAAGTCAAGTCATTTTTATTTCAAGTCGCAGACTTCAAGTCGAAGTTAAGTCGTTTCAGTCAGTTGGGCTCAGGCTGGCGGATTCAAATGACTTCTAGGTCTATCACAGACGAAGCATCTAGAACATAAAGAACAAATTTCTGGGTTCAGTGGAACGTCTTCTAACATTAAACTCTGTTGTGGCTAAACGGCTGTTCTCGACATGGCGTTACTGCTTTTCGACTGAGTTGGTTGAAACGCACTACTCGAATCATCACAGTTTATAAACTCACGAATCTATCAATAACATTTGTAACTCGACCTTTCAACTTAGCACACGCCAGACCTCTGCTACAAATCTGCACTCTTGCTACAAAAGCTGAGCACTCTCAGCCAAGGTATTTGTGTCCGCTGATATATGCTCCCAAGACAGCAGACCAGTACAAACTTGCTTAGACCGGCCTCCCGAAATTGCGCAATCGTGTTTTTCTAAAACCCTGCTGACTCTTCACATATAAGCTGCGCAAGTGTCCAAATGGTAAAATACGCGTCAGCTGATGTCAACCCGCAGGACTCTGCCAGCCAATCACACCACACCCACCACGCGTCTGACATCCGGCAGTCGTAAGCACATGATCAGCACGTGCCAAAATAAATCAGTTAAACTGACGACTCATGACAATTTTCTATGCAAACATGCAGTCAAACTTTGGCGAATGAACAGCACAATATTAAGTCCACGTTATGGGTTTATTTTCAAAGTTTTTTCAAAGACGGTTTGGTTTTTCTAACTTTCACAATATCAGTATTGGTTCTTTATGTCCTGTGTGGTTTAAGTTTATAGTCCAACTTCACTACTATTGTACAGTATATCTCTGACACATGTCAACATCAATAATGTTACAGAATGTTCAGTCGACAAAAAGTAACAAATCTGAATTCTGTGAACATCAACTTTTCTTCGCTTTTTGCATTTATCAGTGTTCTGAATACTGACTTCAGTTAATGGTTTTGGTTTTTCTGAATATCACAATATTAGTTAAACTGATCCATCACTAGTTCGCACAGTATAACCTTAAATATATTACATAAATTTTATGTACTAGTTAATCTTGTTTAGTGTACATTAAAATGCCTTGAAATGGTACAATAACAATTATCCATCCACAATGTGACAAGCCCACTTTCGGAATTAGGCTAAACACAGTCTGTTCCAAAAACATGAATGTGGCCTCATACTAACTGGCAGGTAATGGAAAGACAACTGAATTTTTAGTAAACAAAGTGCTCAGTAGCCCTATAGTGCTCAGTTAACCCTATAGTGCTCAGTTAACCCTATAGTATAGTAGAAACCTAGGGTTCATTCAGTGGATCCATACAAAAAGAAGACTGAAGAACACAATATCTTGATCCCATCTCACACCTCAATCAAAGGCCAATGCTGAACTGATAATGAAAGATAAAACACTAATAAACCTGATTTATTTGATGCACGTCTATTCACAGCAGCAAACAAATTTGGAAATTGAAGTCTGAACACTATGCTCACAAATTCGACCAAATAATATATACAAACTGGAAGTTGAAGTCTGAATACTATGTTCAGAAATTCGACTACAATATATACAGATTCGTGAATACAGTTTCTATGACTTTAGTTTGCAACAGACAGATGATGCAGAAAGCTCCTGTTGATGACCTCTAAGTCATGCGCTTCTGGTGAACCTGGGCTTGGCTCTTTGGAAGTGTTTCAAATGGTGAAAGGTGTGCTGGATAGGCGGAAGTTGGCTCAGTCTTTAGCGTCTGACTTTTTGGAACCGAATCAAAAGGAGACTGATGAGCAGGATATGCTGCTGTCGGCTCGGTCAGTAATGTCACCTATATAAAGCAAACAACATAAATGCAATGATGAACAGGAAGGATAAAATGCAACAAAATAAAGTTTCTCCTAACAGAAAGTTACAAAAGTTAGATAGGTTTGACTGTTGCTACCAGCATTTCCTGTGAAGTGATTAGACTGATATGTCATCAAATGAAATAGTTAGATGATTAGATGAAATGCAGTTTTCTGCATCTAAAACTAGGACATTAATCATCATAAGCTTCCAAAGCTAGATTGTAAATGCAGCTGATAGAGCAGAATGCAACAGACTAAATACAAGGAAGCACACATCAGGCCATCAACAAAAACCTCTGAAGAAAAAGCCTAGACATCATGATGAGAAGCAAGCGCAATATAACCTTAATTCCTTATCACTTTTAAACAGAGATGCTTCTATCTTCAGCCACCATTACTCACCATAACAATTCAGTTAGAAAAAGCTCAACTATAAGCGGTGTAGAAAAATTTCCAGATTAGGAGGCATCAGTAAACTATCAAAAAGGAATGCTAAACAGTTCCTTCATAAATAAAACTATAGGATTAGAACACAACAGATTATAAAGTGGAATACTATATGAGACACAACGAGTAAAGGAGAAAGAGATAACAGTCTAAAAATGGAACTGAAGCAAAATAAACAGGTGGGTAAAAAACCAGAAATTTCATTAGTTACACAAGTCACAACCACACCAGATAAGTATCAACATTAACGCAGTACTGGTCATGGTATTCTTCTTACTTTATTGAACACGCCTCGACCATAGTAGTCGGCAATGACCGTAAACCCATCAGAGGCACGTTCCAGCTGCTGGTGGAACTGCTCATGCAAGTCCTTGCTCTGTTCCTGAGCTCTTATTATGTCCAACAATTTCCTGAAATATAAAAAGCACCACATTAGATGATATTTCTCAATTCACCACAGGATTAATTAATTCAGTCAACAGTTTGTCTGAAGACAAATCCATAGTGTGAATGACAAGACCAATTACCATTTGAGTTGCAAGTTTTTAAAAGCCACCTTTACATGATGTATAAACTCCATTCCATTCCTCCAATCTAAGCATTAGATCAGTTGAAGGATCAGCTGATGGAACAACTCAGGTGTAACTGTAAGAGATTGACTGGTGTAAAAATCTCACCTGTTTTCGGGAAGGCAAACAGGACACTCTGCATCCGACTCAGAATAACTCTCAAAGCAGCTGAAACAAAAGCATCAACACCATCATCAATTAATCTTACTAAATCATTGTGCTCTGTTACATGATGTTCCATAAAAAAACTAATTACTACAAAATTAACAATCACACTACTGCAGCCGTACCAAAACGAGCTGACGGGTAAGGTTCCTGAATTAGCAGAAGTTTTCATGCTTACTGTATACTGAGCACTCTCCACAAAGCCGGTGTGAATTAGAGAAAAATTAAAGCCACTGCCAACTACCACTATTCTAGAACTATATAAAACATTGATTTCTGGTTTGATACAGTTAAAAAATCAATAACATATTCTCTCTGTAATTATTATCAGCGCTGCTAAAGAAGCTCTCAGAAGGCTCTGCACCAGGCGATCAGTCTGATGGAAACAGACGTATCTTAACTGAGCCCTATTACAGTATGTTTGCAATGACTACCACACAGAGGTACTTGGATTTTATGAAAAGAACTTACTGCTGATGAAAGGAATGTTGGCAGAGAAAATGAACAGATGGTAGGTCAAGAGCATGGCTGCAGACACTGCATTTTTGGTTCTGAAAGATCTTAGCGCTACAAGACATAAACAAACATCATATGCCACCAACGGGCACTTCAAAACACAGAGAAATACCAAGGTACTAAAAAATGTATTTTAAAATATATACTGGGGTAGGAATCACACAGAGCAATTTTGTTTTCAGACATATTCTTCTAATGAAATCCATGTATAATCTATAAGCAGTTAAAGTACATGAAGCATCAGTTACTAGTCTTTGCATTTAATAATTGGTTGGAAATTTTCAAGCTACTGGAACCAGTTCTTTACAGCAAGCAGAATAACTGCTGTGTGTCTTTCATTCATAACCAAATAACACAAAATAAACACACAGGGGGGTCTGCTAAAGTCAGAATTCTAAAGAGTCATCAACGCTATATAAATATATGAATCATGTAAAAGGTTTACCAGAGCCAGAGATCTGAGATGACATCACTACCAAAGATAAAGAGCAATGAAGCTCTACTTTAAAGCTCTCTGATCCACTTTAATTGAATTCAGAGTGTGATATAAGCCTATGCTTTATCAAACATTGATCTAGATTTACTGAACTATCTATTCTTAGTATCAAAATACCTTGTCTTAAGTTGTTCTATTTGGTTTCTCATTTTCTCCGTATCTTCACGATACTGACGAATAAGTCTCTCATTCTCTTCAATCTCATCTCGTTCAAGCTGAAGGCGTCGAACAATGTAGTCCTGCATTCAGACAACATTGTCATGAGCAACAGAAGTCAAGCAACAAAGAAAGGCAAGTTGGTTTATCAAAATGCAACACTTTATAAAACCTGACTTTGATTTAAACTGTCTTAAAATGTCTTAAAAAAGCCAACTAACTGACTGCATTATGTGGGTACTGTGTTGGTGATTGGAATATTTCATTATGGAAGGTAGTTCCCAACCATTTCAAATTCCTGTAAATTTATCTAAGTGACACCAGACAATGGTAAGTTACAGTAAACTGAACTCTCTGTAGCTTAGGTTGGGCAGATACAACAAGTGCGGTGGGTGGCTGCAAGACTTGGTAAATTTTCTAAATTTGATCAAGTCTTTCATTATATGCACTATGTCAATTGCCCATCACCACCAGCAAGTCCCTCAGCTTGTGATGAAGCCCTGAAATGTCAGTTTTGGTGTCATTTGTTAGGAATGGTCTTTTTTATCTCTGCCTCTCATTTCAACAGGAGCCACTGGAAATTTCTTTCTCAAATTAAAAACTGTCTTCTTCCACCCACAAGTGCTGCCATGCATCTTCAAAAGGTGCTATATAAATTATGTAATATATTATTTCACATAAACTTATAACAGTCTTTTGACAAATGAGCTTACCTTGACAACAGAAAGTGTTGTGGTCGAGTTATGAGCCAACGTCTGAACCACAAGCAACGGAGGCAGAAGGTTGCACTTATCAATTTGTGTGCATTGTTAAGTAACAAGAACAAGTAAATCAAGCATAAAACGAAGCAAAAAACACAAAATAACTAAAAAAATAATGTATACAACCAACATTACAAGCAAAGCTGGATAATACCTGCTTACAAAAGCACAGAGTGGAAGTATCAGAAATGAACAAGTATTTCATAGGTTAAACTGAATAGATTGAGATTCTCTCCGATCAAGATAACTCACTTCATAGCACATTAAAACATTAATAAGTACATACAAAATTAACAAGATTTGAAAAGGATATGAGACAAGACTTCTACGATCTGCTGCTTGCAGTTTTCTTCCTTTCGTGCAAAGTAACTTAGCGCTTGAATCCAGAGGTTTGGATCCTGAGAACTATGAAACCAAAATCATGTAGTAAATCTGAATGAATGCCAGAATGTGAATAAATATAACCAAGTGCATTGGCAATATTGTTAAGTATGCCCTAATGAGAACATTTAGAATACCTATCCAGATGCAATATTGGGAAGATTTGCAAACATTTTAGTGCTTTTAATGACTTTGTTAGCAAAAAACATGGCCTGATGCCAGGATCACATTCTATGTAAACTGAGCTCACTGGTACAATAAAATTTAAGAAATAATTTGTAACTGCTAATGCATGCTATGACTGCAGAATAAAGAAATCAAGCTCACCCAAATCGTTTGCATGTCTCCATGATGTGCATAATGTGAACCGGATTCTCATTATGCTCCATGTGATAACGCAGAATCTGATGGTAACTAAGGAAGGAATAAACCAAATCACACTGTGGCAAACACAACACTTTGAAAAAAGGAAAGACAAGAGAAAAATATTCACCTCAAAGTCCAAAAGTGAGAACAAAGGTCATACTATACTAACACTCAGACACATTAAAACCAAGACATTCAGTTATGTTAAAGCAGCAGTCATCCAGACTGCATTCTCCATAGATAGTTACATTAAAAGAGACACTAGCAAATGTGAAAGCAAAAAGCCGGCTCATTTATGTTAGTATATCATTACTAGATTCTAATGATCAAGCCAACTTAAAAAATGGTAAGCCTCTGACACCTTCTGAGCATACAGGTTTAAATTCTGTAAGACCACTTTAGGGACATGAGTACAAGAATTTCACTTATCAAAACTACACAGTAATTAGGCAGCACACCGATATTTGTAGTGTTAGGCAGCATACAAAGATATTTGCTGACCCTTCTTAGATAATAAGTGCATGCTATATGATAGAAAACGAAAACACACTTCAATCAATTTCAATTTATGGCCAAGAATGAACCCGTTGAAGCCTAATGAAACAAGAAGTATATAGGGTACTGCTTCTAGAACTCAAAAGAAAAATAATCATAGTTTAAACACTGGTGATAAAGGTTCTGGTGAAGGCAGCAACAGAGGGTATGCCATGAATGGAGGTCAAAACAAAGCACCACCAACATTCAGTCTGTAAGGAAAAAGTACAAGGAAGCAAAAATGCTGGAAAAAAGAATTCTCACAGTTTTGCCTTTTCATATAAGTAGAGAATTCCAGCTTTGAAGTTGTTCAGTTGACATAGAACCAAAGCCTGATCAAGATCGTAACATGACTGCAAAATAACATTAGAAACTCTGGTGATCTAACACAACGATCAGAAATACAATTCAACCTTAAATAAAGCATCCAGCCAGATCTGCATTTAAACCTTCCTTTCTAATTTTCGTTGATAGTCATCAAATCTTATTCATTAGTGTATGGTAATGAAAGCAGTAATATCAAAAAATATAAAATACTTATTTCTGCTCTTAATTTTTTTAAAAAGGTAAGTGCATTTGCATTTATATTTCAGAATAAAAAATGTAGGGTATCGAAGCATGCATACTTTACATACAACTATCAGTTCACAAACATATATAAATATTTTCATGTAACATTATCTAATCTAATGACTTCTGTAGCACCATTATCAAAATGTACAAAGCATCAACTGAAGGTCGCTTCAAGTGAAATCATAATCAAGATCACAATCTGCTGAAGAAGCCATGTCGAATTCTGGGAGGTTAGAGAAACCAGAATTTAAGCTATGGTTCGTAAAGAAGTTGAAACAAATGAGTCTCAAGATTAGATGTGAAGAACATTGAAGAACTGACAGATCAAACTGAATAGGGCAGCGAATTCCAAAGCCCTGGACCAGCTACCAAGAATGCCCAAGAACCCAACACTATTCTGCTGAGGCACCGCAAGAGTTGCAATGCCCATTAATTCAGGTGCACACGGAATGTAGGTAGGTCGGCTGATTTAAATGTAGTACTTTGTGAACTAAAAGACAGATTTTAAACTGGATTCTCTGTTCAAAAGGCAGCCAGTGCAATGAATGCAATATTGGCATAATATGCAGATATTTATAAGTCTTTTTATGCCTCTGGTGAGAGCTTTGAACCATTTGTAGTTTGTGCAGATCTCCCATAGTGATTCCAATGAGAAGTGAGTTACAGTAGTCAAGTCTGTTAGAAACCAATGCATAAGCTAGTGGGATCAAGACAGTTTGAGGCAAAGGAGATTCTACAAATATCCCATATACACGTGAAACTGAGCTGATATGCGTATGGCTCGAACATGATTAAAAATGACATGGTGGAATTCAACACCATGCCCAAACTGTGTGTGCATTCAGTACAGTTAACATGTAAGCCACCCAACTGAACAGATGTAAGACAATCAAAGTTGTGGAGTTGCTGGCCTGTGCCTAAAAGAAGGAATTCAGTTTTAAAAGGAATCAGAAGTTTATTACTAGTCTTGCAAGACTGAAGGTCACCACAACAGAAACAAGTAGTTCAAGAGCAGGATTAGAAGTGAAGCTGTCAAATGAAAGGAATAGCTGGGTATCATCCGCTTATAAGTGGTGGTCAAGAGATCTATCATTAAGTACTGCATCGAGTAGAGTCGTGTACAATGAGAAAAGGAGCGGTCCCAGTACAGAACCCTGCAGAAGTGAGTTGGCTGATACAGAATGACTGAGTACGAGGATGCAGGTAAGATGCGATACAACGGACAGCGAGTTAAGAAAGACCAAGCCAGTGTTCCATACAATGACGGAGTAAGCCATAATCAACAGTATCAAATGTGGAAGACTGGTTAAGGAGAATGAGAGCAATTACTTTTACTTTTCCCAGAGAGCTGATTATGTGATTGTGAGTACTGCAGTTTCAGTGGAATGGCATTTGTGGGAGAGGTACCCGTTGTGAGATAAAAGGCGACAGCTCAGGCAATTGGCAGCTACTTTTACCAAGATTCTGGAAATAAAATTGGGTGCGATAGTTTGATACATTAGTGTATTACACAGTCAAGCATGTGCATAAAAGTATTCCAAATAATCTACAGTGCTTGGTATCTACAGTCCTACTGTGATACATTTGCATGTAGAATCAGAAAAAGGATTGAAAATAATCTGATTATTACAATTTTTAAACTTCACTCACATCAGGATTCTGCAATAAATCCAGAATTTTGCGGTCTTTGTCTACTTTGGCCTGAAATTAATGTACATATAGTTCTCTATTAACTGGAAAATTATTTTTTAAACATTTGGAGTTATTTCTAAATTTAAAAAAATAACCAGGTTTTCATACTTTTTTCAAACAAAATTAAATAACTGGCTGATAATTTTTTTTATGAATGAGCATTTGACTGCCTATACAATACATTAAGACAGCGCATACATCACACTTCACAGAGGTCTGGAATTTTACAGGTTGATGTCAGTTTAAGAAATCAAAAGCTACAAAAACCAGTGTACTTTAAGATGTCATAGGCACGCAGCACTAATATGTTACAAACTGAAGCAGTAATCACCTGAATTCAAATAATCTCTAGCTAAATAACTTGGTCATATGCCGTTTTCTATACAATGGCACTTTCAAACAGACCATGAAACCATCACAGTCCAATGACCAACTTCAGTATAGCAAGTTGTATAGCAGAGTAGCAGAGCTAGTAAAGCTCCAATGTCCCTTGTGGAAAGTAGGGAAGACACTCATTTCCTGCTCTTTGACCCTTGAGCTATCAATGGGTGCATCCCAAAGAATCTGGACATAGGGTAAGTGCATTTGTTTACTTGCCAGCTTGTGCTGGTACCAAATTATACTGCTGGACGAAAGCAACAAGTGTGTGCAAAGAACTTGTCCAGGTGCATCACATGATGTCTGCTCAGCAGGTGCCAAGTGGATGGACCACCATGCCACACAAACATTATAATAAAGACAAGATAACAGAATCACTAGAAATAACAGATAACTTAGTTATAATTACAAAAACTGGTAACACCAAAAGCTTACAGAAATCTCTTTTTCATGTGCATGATCATGGAGGTATAGTTCAAGTAATGTGTTGTAGACTAAAGTTGTTGATCCTGGCTGAACCTAAAAAATCATTCAGCAGAAAATGTAGTAAAATGCAGTATTTCAAACTCAGTGAAACTAATTAATGAACAGATTAGTTATGCCCAAAACTGCCTGTTCTGTTAGACCCTAATAAGGCAGACACTACTAAGACTTTGAAAAGAAACATCTGTGCTAAAGCAAGAAGCATGTGGCATCTAGACATCCTTTCCCTGTGTAGCTCCAACTCAAGTCGGCATAGATTATACTTGTCCAAGAGCTTCAGCACTTGCTAATTTTCCAAACATCTTCTGATAAAAAATTTAGAAATAAATTTACTGTAACCAGAACAGTGTATCAACAAACACTGAAAAATAAGAGCACACAATGATAACCTTGATCATATGTTCAAGAAATTCCGTCAGCTTGTCACTGTTATTGACAAAGATGTGTATAAATTCATCTGCATTAGACTTTTGTATGCGGCCAGGAAGTCCTGTAAAACAAATCCGAGAAGTGAAGGAACATATTGCTGGAACTCCTGCAAAAGAAATCCAACTGATGGAGATTTGTCTTATTATTATTTTGCTTCCTTAACTATGTACAGTAATTGTGGTTCAACTGTCGACTTACTTAACTATGTACAGTTGGAAATTTAATTAAATATGTACAACACTAATAACTGCAAAATAATTCAGCTGAAAACTAACTTAACTATGCTAAGTAAGAACAGTTCAACTGTAAACTTAACTAAACAGGAAAAGACATCACATTTATTTAAATGCCTTTAAATAAACTCTTCAGAAGTACGGCCCAAGGTTTGAAAGAGTCACAAACAAGTGAGTCACAAACACAACTACTGTACAGCAATCCAAACTCATGTACCAAAATGACTGGTTAGCCTGGTATTCCATAGCATCAAGAGATCACCCAGTGTACAGTATGAACACTTAAACTGCAGGCTTAACTACAACTACTTGTGTAAAGGCTTTACAGTTTAGAGTGTGAACAAATGAAACTTTCAGACTTTCTGCAAGTGTAAAACTGAGAAGAAGGATGCAGAAGTGAAAAAGGTAAGAACACAGACAAGAACTTGACTGATCCAAAAGCAAAGATAAAAAGGCATAAACAGAACGAATTTAAAATTTAAATCATACTACTCCAACTTCCACAATGTCTCCTTCAGGATCAAGTTCAATTTGTTTCTGTTATCTTCTTATCTCTAAGGATGGTGAAGCAAGGCTTTAAGGCCTGCTCTTCCATACAGATAAAAACTATTAACAATTAGCAAAAGCCATATTATTATCAGGTATCAAAGCTGTAAAGCTGCACGAGTACAGAAATTTTACCCTGTTGTTCCGAGGTACTGTCAACAAGTGATCCTAAAAAAGAAACTCCTATTTTAAAATGCTATCATAAAAACACTGAAATCCCGTAAATGACTTTGATATGTCACTATCTTTACCCTTTTCCTGAAATTATAGCTCTTCTTGGTAAAAATAATTACATGCATTCAATTGATGGTGTTAAACTAGTCAAAAAAAGAAAGGAAAACTGAATTTTTAGGTTAGCAAAGTCTGTAAGAAGTCTACTGTGGTCAAGGTTAAGATACCATATTATCTCGGGTATAGTGCGCACTCGTGCATAATGCGCACCCCAAGTTGCAAAATTTATCCTAATGAAAAAATCTTAGTACCTATGTATAAGGCATCTCAGCCAATGTAAACTTCGTCTGTTGTCTTTGGCTAGTGCAAAAGCGGTCTTTACGCGTGATCGGCATTTCCCTAAACATCTAAGTAATTTGTTCCTATGTATAATGCGCACCCAGACTTTCAGCAGACTTTTTTCGGGAAAAAACTGCGCACTATACCCGAGATTTTACGGTAAGACTGAACAGAGGTTAACGTGAAGAAAATGCAACTAATTTACTGGTGCAAACACAGTGAACAGAAATGGCAAAAAGAACTAACAGATCTATTTAATGTGTTACTATCAAATTTGACAAAAATGAAGTCAACACGTTAAGATATGTAGTTTCTACTGTTTACACAGCACTTGTAAAGTAGATTTCAAAAGTTGTGGTATGTACATGGCTATCAGTGAGACAGCTGTGCAGCAGAAGTGCACTGCAGACTAAAGCATGTGTTGTCAATGTGTGTCCATAAACACGTTTCCATGGCAGACTATTTGTTCTTCACCTCGCTGATGATGACGCATACACATACACATGCGTCCATCACATACACCAGACAGACAGTAAGATAGAAGATGCAGAGTTTACACAAAAAGTAGCTCAAGCTGTAATCTGACTGCAAAGCAGATTGGTTCTTGATGAACAAATGTTGGAGACTGTTTCAGGAAGACAACCCCAAACAAACGTAACAAAAAGATTGTACAGAATATCCTGCAAATGATACAGACTTTAACATACGCAAATAAGAAGCTACAATCAAGGCTTACTGTTACTTGGTCTGTAGTCAGTACACAATTTCTTCAGCAGCTCAGTGGTCTGTTTTGGAGCTTCACTGATCAGAACCTTTCCATATTTCTTCATGTTATTTTCAGCCTATTAGCAAAATAGTTATTAGATTTTGTTGAATTTCTTTGAAATATATTACAGATCATGGAATACCTCACTGAAATATTATTCAAATCATGTTTGAATAAAGGCAAGGTGTCAAATAAAAAAATTCCATGTCATCAATAACAAGCTAATCTAGAAATAGACTTCTATTGCATGAGTTTGAGGGTTGCATACACAACTCTATTAGACAGTCATGTCAAGAAGACACCAGATGCACAAACCTTGAATTTGCTGCCACATGTTAATATGAATACTGAAATGTGGTAGAGCTACTGGTATTGATGACATAGAACCTGAACATTTATTATATGCACATCTTGTGGCTGAGTCCTTTACTTTTAACAGCATACTGCACTGTGGATACAATCCACATGACTTTAGTGAAGGTGTAATAATTCGTCTTGTCAAAGATAAAATGGTGATCTATTAGGTACACAGTAGCAACAACTATGGTATGGCACCCAGACTTCGAGCAGATTTTATTCAGTAAAAAAGTGCACAATATAAGTGACATAATATGGTATTGCAGATTGTTCAAAATGTGCCTTCTAGCACTATAAGGCAGTATCTATGTTCATCTGACCTTCTGTTTGCATATAAAAAGAAAACTAGTTGGATAAGTGCCATTTATGTGATCTATAGCTGAGTGCTTCACAAAACATCGTTCCACAGTTATGTTTGTTTATCAGATACCAATACCAGCAGCAATGTGTAAAGAGCCTCTGACGAGGCAAATCATTATGAACTGTATTCAAAATGAATGAAGTGGAATATTCCACACAGATTTTTGATGGCTTTGATATAATCTGAAACATCAAACACTATGCAGCTGTCACAAGGAATGGTGTATCTTCTAGAGTTTTCAATAAGTTTTTGGTGCAAGACAAGGAGGGATTCTAATATACTTTTGTGCTTTCGCTGTGCAATATTTGCAGATAATCAACTGTTATTGTCTGCAGCATGGACCTCTCTTCATAAAATGATTATCACTTGCAAAATGGAAGTACGCTATAATACTCAAATCCACGGTGAAGACGGCCATATGCGATGAAATAAAGCAGATGATACTATACTATAAAGAATTAACTTTTAACAAAGCAAAATAAATATTTGCTTAAAATACTGGCAGAATCTGGTAGAATAAAATAAGATAGTCCTACATTAAAACCATGCTGTTATCCATCATCGAACTTCAATTCTTATTTATTGTTTGTTTTTGACTGGGTGCAGAGCTTTCTAAGCCAAAGTGAAGATTCAGTGGAATTGAAGCAGTCAGGTATCGTGCAGTCAGCATCATACTCAACTGATTGGGGTTACCATAATCACTTGTGCACATGTTTCAAGGCATTTTAAGGCATTTCAGTCCTATTGGGGAACCCCGACCGGGTCCCAAATCGGCCTGGTTTAAATGGGTAATATTCCCCTAAAATCTGCCACAGATATATATATATATATCTTTGCTCACAAGTTTGCACTGTCTTAATTGTACCATTGACATTGCTGATAAAAATTTAATTTCTTATTCGATTAGGCAGTCCAACTAGCAGCAGAAACACCTCTTTTTTACTTACTGACATTAAGGTATGTATCATCTTGTACTATGCTTCCAGTCTAACTAATTCACCATGGTGATTTTCTCACACTGCAATATTACTGTAAAGCATAATCCCACTAAGGTTGATTTGGATTTCATGAAATGCACTGATATAATATCTGATATCTTTGGGGTAATAATGTGGTTGCTGAATGCTCTGTTTAATAATTTACTACACAGTTTATCAGTCAAGAAAGCACATAATACAAGTTCCAAGGAGTAAACCATACCTGTTCAAAGTCAAGTTTGCCAATGTAGTCCAGTGCCTTGGCATAGTCGCGTATGTCCTCCAGTTGTATCTTGAGGTAGGAGTCATGCTGTTTGTGTTTTTCTGCCAGATAGATGGCGTGTTGGAAGTAGCCAGCTGATCGACACACCTTGATGGCTGTTTCCACATCAAAGTCCACTTCTCGGTCTTCCGTCTTAAATAAAAAATGGTTGAGGCCCCAGTTTTATTCAGCTGAATTTGTCTATTGTACCTGCAGAGGCTGTACTGACTTTGCAACTAAAGTTAGACTGGACAATTGGAAAAACAGATAAAAATAAGTAAGACAAGTAGATACAAACCATGATGAATTCATCTAGTTTGGAGGTATCCTTGAGTTTTGTGTAGCAGTTGAGTAGAAGGGTCGTGTGATCTTCTGTGGCCAGCTGAGCCTTGTGCAATGCCTGAAGATAAGCCGTCAAGTTGTGGATACGAGGAGTATCTAGAAACTGAACATATCATAACAGAGCAAATGAATATTCAGCAAACAAAGACATGTTAAGGCCATTCTGCATTTCTTACTAGGACTTATGCACTAACTTAATAAAGGTGTGGCTTAGCAGTTCAGTAAGAGCCGTGACTGTACCTTTGTATCAGAAAGGTAGCTAAACTGAACGACAATTATCACAATTATTGGAAATATCTTTAGCCTTTTTACTCAGAGATATGCTTCTGAGCTCTGGTGTCAGGGTAGTTAAGTGGGTTATACAAGAAAACAATGTGAAAATCTGTGAAAGGATGCAAAGGAAAGAGTCTATGCCTCTGAACACCAGCTCTAAAAAACAGAGTTTATCTCAAATCAAAAGCACATCACAGGCAAATCTGATTATCATAAATTAATTTGTATTTTCTGTAGTGTCTAATGCACAATGCAACAACTGTGAGGACCAAAACCAAAACTGTAATCAGGTCAATATCCAGAAGATCAGGCCACTAAGACACAAAGACAGCCTATGGCTGATAAGCAATTTGAAGAAGTAAGTCATATGCAGATGAAATAAGCTTTTGCAAAAGTTTGCATTGTTGTTTAAATCTGGTACTCATACTGAAGACGAGAGCCTCCAATGTTCCAGCTGGTTTATGTGTCCGCTAGGTTCAGAAATAGCAAAGTTAAAAGAAGGCCATGGTGTACACATAACAACTTTCTTGGTTCTGAAAAGGATTTGCTTATCAGGGAGCTCAGTTGAAGTACATTGAAACTGCACAGCCAGCTTATTAGTTGTTTGTGCTGTAAATAACCATGACAGAAATGCCACAATGTCATGCTTTTACTTATTTAAATCAATCTTATGCCAAGGGCAAAATTTAAGTTTTGTAAACTGGAGGCACTTTAAATGGGAAGTCAGATTTAGAAAAAATGGGAATATGACATCCAAAAGACATGACAATAGGAGCAGAAGAATGTAGCGAATGTGAATCAGAACGAGTTATCAAGACATACAGGGTATCAGAAATGGCCTTTGTTGTGCATAGGAAAGGTAATGAGCTGTTTTAGGTCAGACCCTTTCAACATATCAAGAAATGCTGAAGAGCAATGACTGGCTACATCTGCATGAATAATAGTCACCCAACTATTTCAGAAGGGGATAAAATAAAATATTCTAGAGACCAAAATTCACTAGAATTGATTAAAAATAAAATATTCAAGTAGTGACTAAAATTCACCCAAAAAGTCAGTCAAAGAGAGAGATGGTGGCTGATAAATGTTCACAAGCAATACCTGCCTGTTGGCAGAAGCGAGAGATGCAGCCAGGACCTCAAATGATTTAGTACCTGGAATAGGTAAGTCAACCTATGCAGTAGGAGATACAACTTGAAAAGAAAAGCAAGTACCCACCTTTACCACTGCACTGAGGTTCATCTGATATAGGGAAGGTTGGTGGAGTTAGATCAGAAATCAAAGGCAGGCAAGACACTCAAGTGATACTTCATTTGTCAAGTCAGCCATGTAAAATGATATAAAAACCGATACAAATAAAAAATAAATAAGCAAAAACTTATCTTGTGACAGGAGAATGCAGAAATTTAACCAGCTTAACAAAATTTGAATTAACATTGATAATATTACTGTTCAAAATGAAGATCAACTTATATCAAAACATGATAATATTTAAAAACCAAGTAATCCAATATACTGCTTCCCTGGTAAATATTTACAGAAGAAGACGCAATATAATTAAATGAACAACCGAATAAAGAGTAGCATGTACCTTTCGAATGACATATGACGCTTCTAGTTTGCCAATAGTTTTGATGTACTGCGCAATAGCTCCATCATAATCACCTTTACTAGAAACAGAAAAACACTATTTTACAAAAAAAAGTGCAGCTGAAAACTAAAATCTCACATCTCATAAAAATATTAGGTATAGGAAGAAATTTCCAGGAAAGTATTAATTTGCTCACCTGTACAAGTGGTCACCATACTGTCGAAATATGTCAACAATGCCATCTTGATCATACTGCTGAGTTTGTGCCAAGCTGAAAAAAAGATAATATAAAGTAATTGCTTTGGATAATAACTGCAGTTTTATACGAGCGAACACTCTACTGATTCTTCAATGCCAATGGTAAAAAGAGCTTGCACACATTCAACCTAGACAGTCCTTCATAAAGATGCAACTAACAATTAAAGAAAAAGCAAGGTTGGAGGGTGGAAGGCAGGGAGAGAGGGTGCACAAGAGGAATTAAGACAGTTTTAACAGCAAACATTTTTACAAAAGGTCTTTAATCTTAACACAGCACTTAGTGTAATAGAACAAACTAATGGTGATCTATTAGATTAAACATAATGCACATGAGCACCTACCCAATAGCAAGAACATAGAGATTCTTTTTGAACAGAATATCCAGTTTGGTCTGAGTGTCTTTTTCTTGAAGATGATACAACTGAAAAATTTGAAAAAATCGAGAAAATTTTTTTTATGTACTACTTATCAAAAAGCACTTTCTCTTACTCAGTATACTATTTTGTGTCCTTTTCCATCCTAAATACTTTCAAATATTATGGCTCTTTCATTAATGAGTGATTCATTTTAGCTCTTTTACAGTAAAACCCAAAGTATTATAATAGCTTTTATAGCAAACTTTGCAAGGGGCTTTATAGCTGATGCAGGAGACAGTTAAACCTAATACAACTCAATACAAAAGTCAGAGCTGTAACAACTAAAACTGCAAACTAATGGAAGCACTCATCAAGCTTCAGAAACTACTGGTAGTTCATTCAAAATCTGAAAGATCCATTTCAGCAGAACACTGCAAGCCGAGGTTCTTAAAGAAAAGAATCAAATGTAAGTGACCATGCCAAACAAGCACCTATGGAATCTCTGGTAAAGATTAGGAAAGCCATCTTGACCAGATGGTCCTTTCACATCCAACGGATAATTATAAAGATAATAAATAAAGTTCTGCTCAGAAGAAGAAGTAGAATAACACACCTTTCTGTCGCCACACAAAACATATAGTGATCCCCATTCACAGAAAACATCAAAGACCACTGGAAATGGAGCAGAGTAGGCAATGAATTTGTTCTGTATGTCGTATATCGTCACGATATTCATTTCGAGATTCTGACCAGCTCTGTTATATGCAGCATCGGAATAAAGCAAAATTATCACAAAGAATCAAACTCAAAACAACAATCATCTAATCATGTGCAGAGTTTGACTTTCAATATACATAAAAGCTTCACTTTAGCTGTAAAAAGCAGATAAACACAGATGAACAATAACGTAGAGATGTGGAGAGAGAGAGAGAGAGAGAGAAAGAGAGAGAGTGAGCGAGCAAGACAGAGAGGAGAATAGTTAGTGTAAAATAAATAAATTGGACTGGTAATTTATGCTGTCAGTTGCAGCTTAGTCTACCATTTTACAATTCCTATATTATCACCATTCTTCACAGAGCAAATGAAAGGTAACCATAAAGCAATGATCAGATCACCAATATCAACATACGATCGAGGAAGAGGCTGGCTTTCTTTTCCAACAATGATCATGTAGCCATGGTACCAGTGCAGCTGTAGTTTTTCCCCCTCAAATGCAAGACACTGCCCACGCTCTTCTGGCTGATAGAAGTAGACAGCCTGCAGCAACCACATGTGTCCATGAACAGCAGGGTCTGGTATAAGCCACAGTCACTTAATTGGTCTATGGTGATTAGTCGGGTTTGCGCAAACTGATCAATCTGTCACAGTAAGTCTTTAATGAACACCAGAAGTCCATCTATGATTGCCTTGTCTGCTATAACCCCATTCTGTTTTACCATATATGACTGTGTATATCATGAGAAATTTATTCCTAAGATTGGTCTCTTAAAACATGTTCAGCTTATCCACGAGTAACAGAAAATGTTAAAGCAAAATCTGCCACTTTGAGCAATCAATATTCGTATTTTACATATTTTACAAAAAAATGAAAATATGCTAGAGTTTGTCATCAGGTAATGTACCTCATTTACCTGATGCAAAATTATCTACACTTATACCAAATCTTAAGTCAAAATGAAACAAATCAAGCAGCATTGGAGCCAAACAAGACAGTCATTTGGTTATTGTTTTTAAGAACATATTCTAACACCATGTGTCCTATCAGTCAAGAGTGCAGTGTATTTCACAAAAGGAGAGTAAAATTCCTGCATTTAACCATGCTCTGTATGAAGAAACTATGAAGAAGACAGAGCAGAAACATTTAATAAAAAACTATTACCAGAAGCAGCCACAGTTTAAACAAGAAAACTGATTATTAAGGACTTTCACACCATTTTTCAACTAGTAATTGAAGCTTCCAAAAACAGCACATATTTACCACAGCTGTGGTAAATTCATCTGCATTGTATTTAAGTATTTACTGCACTCATTCTTAAAACTCATCTTATGCAGAGGGCTGTCATGGTACACATATTCTGGTCTTAAAGTCTGCACTCAGCTTATGCACGGATAGTCTTATACATGGTCACGTACAGTGATCTGAAGCAATTTGTACATTGTGATTATCCTGTGGAAAAGTCTTCTATTCTACTGATCGATAATTTGGTAGAATGAACAACAGCAGCAACTTACATCAGAGCGTCCAATCACAAACTGGTTGTACTGAGTGACGTCACTCATGACGGAACAGCGCAGCGAACATCCGTGCAATTCCAAAAGATGCTAAAACACCCAAACACTCAGCATAAATCACAAGTAGGCATAAACATCTGTTCAAGGCAACTAGGTCCTTACCATCTACAGTTTAGGTGCCAGGCTTGCCATAAGGAGAGCCACCCTGATGTTTTCATTAACTGATTCCATATATGACGATGATGTCTGATCTCAAATACTTGCCTAATGAAAATATGAGTTAGTTAATGTGTAACAATGTATAAGTAACTGAATTAACGAATAAATGGGTGTGATGTCTGACTTACAGAAATGCTTTGGTCATCCACAGAACCTAATTATCTTTAGAGTCAGCAGGGCAGGGAGTAGGAAATGTGACAAGTTTACATTAAAAATTAGGTACCAGCAAAAGCAAGTTTCAGTTTAAACTAGTTCATGATTCAGAACATCAATAACAATCACCTGTAATGACTTATATTTAAAGGAATAACGGAAGCTGGTGGCTTGTGTGTGAAGGATGGGAGAGGCAGCTGATGAAGCACATTACACAAGCAATCAGAAATATGACTGAATTTAGAAATACTGCCAACATATATTATTTTAAGATGGCTCTTCAAAAACTAGCAATTATTTTACCTTATCAGTACCTTACTTAATTCAGGAACTACTTGCCTACAGAAAACAGCCCATAATTACCAAAACAGCCCATAATTACCAAAACAGCCCATAATTACCAAAACAGCCCATAATTACCAAAACAGCCCAAAATTACCTTCAGTTCTTTATCTTTTGGAAGAAGAGTTATGCAGATGACTTCACCTTCTGTTGCCACAAACAGAACCTGAACTTTGTCATGTGTCTTGAATTGCAGACCAGTGATTCTCTGCTGACCCTCAAATATAACCTTCTGTTTACTATGTCTAAAAGAAGCAGGTTAAAAACACAATGAATTGTGAACTGCCATTACGTCATTAGATGTACTTAAAGAGATAGAGGGCTCAGCACTAACCACATATATTATCAACAACATAATGACGCCTAGATCAGTTCCAAATGGTGACAAACTGAAATCACTTATTCTATCTTCTCCCTTGAAAACATGTGCACTTAACCCAATTCCAACCTTCTTCCTGCACAAATTTGTTGACGAGCTGCTCCCTTACTTGTGCAGTTCTGCAGTCTGTCGCTGGCCAAAGGAATGATTCCATCAGGTTAAAAGGGTGCAACAGTAATACATTCCCTCAAGAAGCTGCGACTGGATCCAAAGAACATCACCAACTACTGGCCTATCTTGATCCTCCTTTGCAAGTCCTGGTTCTACCAGTTTACCAAGTGCACCAGATAAGGTAATATGGCACAATTCAGTGCTGCAGTGATCCTCATTCATTCATTCATCATGACGTGCCTGGATTACTGCAATTCAATCCTTGCAGGCCTGCCAACTTTCTAGTTGTGCCAACTCTAGTCCATCCTCAACTGTGCCCCTAAAGTCGTAGCCAACAAGCCAAATTTTTGCAAGTATCAGAACGTGAGAAACTTTACACTGGCTTCCTGTTGCAAAGTGAATTTCATTTGAGATCATCTTGCTGGCAAGTGCCTCACTGGTGAGCATAGTCTCATCATACATCAGGAAGCACTGTCCTCCAGTTTCAAGTCAACTGGGTCAGCAACCACTGCACTCTGCAGTGTGTGGAGATATGCAGGTGTCATGCTTCCATGCATCATTGTGCCTCTTCACATATTGAAACATCCTCCTGGAACAGTTTCCCTTTGTACTTATGCATCGCTGCCTTTGACTCTGTGCAGCATACACTTTCAAACTGTCTTTAAAACTGCACTTGTTTAGACCAGTCAAACAGTCATGTGCATAGCACTTTTGTAAGGTACTTAAAACGTGCTATATTAAGTGTCCTGATACAAATATACATGTTTTAAGAAGTGCAACAAACATTAAAATTTCGCTATGGATTGCTTTGTGCTCTTAAAATATACGAACATTACATTTAGTAATGTCTCTGGCTGATAACATAAATAAGGGCAAGGTGTCAACTGCGACAGATGCTTTGAGCATTACTGCAGTGGAGCTATAGAGGTTCCCGGATAATAAATATTATCAAACCATAAAGGGGTATTTGTAAGCCAGAAAGTACAAACTTGTCAAATGTAATTGAACAGCTGAATCCTTCCTTAAAATATTCCAAAACTCTACCAACAACTGCAAATTTCAAACGATGCATCATGAGCCAAATTCTAGAAGTACTCACGTTCATTCAATTTATATAGCACTGCTTTCAAATAACAAAACCAAAATCAGTGATGCTAAGCAGTTGTATGCTAAATACTTGCTCAAGGTCCCAACACAGCAATCATGGTCAAACACAAACCTGCAGATTGCATTACATAACTAGGCACTCAACCAATCAACTTTTTCCAAAAACCACAGTGCAAATAAGAAGGCTGACCCACTTCTGCATGACAGCTACAACAAGGGGGCAACGTACTCAACCTGTAACAAAAGCAGCAAGATTATGCTTGAATACAGACCTTGAGCAAGTTCTAAAAGCACAGGTACACATACTTAGCACCATCAATTCATTCATCGTCATTATTTAGTAGTGCTATTTTAATACAAAAATAACAATAATATATAAAGAATAATAAACAACAACAGTCAAGAATGTAAGTGAGGTAAACTTTTACCGTTCACGCATCACATCTCCACGAAAGAGGACAATGCTTCCGTTGTCAAAACCAACTGCCATGTAGCTCAGGTTCTCGTGAACAGTCAAGCAACTAACCTATGAAATGAAGGTCAAAAGCAAGGAAATAGCTTTAATTCAAATAACCGGTAACCAACATTCAATCTCTCAATATAGTTTTAACTGCAAACTGTGGAATATGACTCTATCTCTTCCTCTGTGCACAAACCTCCAACAGAAGAGTTTTCCAGCTATTTGAGCATCATTTGCCTATGGATGAATTCTTTGTTCTCAATAAATTGTTCCGACAAGCAAGGAGTGCTATCAAAAGCTTCTCAAAAGGCACTACACAGATGCTCAAATATAAGGATACATTTGCTTGTCATTTTACAGTTTAGAACCATACTAGCCTCTCCAACAGAGCCCATCTACATGCACTAGTTCAGCAAATGTCCATTCTGGAGAAAATCCCCAGCTGCTTCTCGTTAGCTAAGCTTCACTACTGCTGTCCCTCCCTCTCTCCTCTCCCTCCCTCTCTCCTCTCCCTCCCCTGACTTTCTTCATCCTCCCTGTCTTCCTCCTTCCTACCTTTCTCACTCCCCTCACTTCCACTCTCTCCCTCCCTTTGTCCCTTCTCCCTCTCTGACTTTCTATCTCATGCTCTCCCATTCAGTATTATGATACAACCATTTAACAGCCAAATTACAACAAGTCAGATTTAACATTTCTTTTGGTGAAAATCCTTTTATGTGGTCTTTTAGGTTCTCATATTATTTGCCAGAGTGACAGCATTACTCTAAACATTTAGCAGGCAGTCATTTAATTAGTATCATTTAACTTGCTGGTAATGCCACTGGCAAACTGTACATGCACGATAAGGCTATTATTGCACAGATTTTGAAAAACCTCTTGAGCAAAGTCAGGGAATAAAGGAGGAATAATAGAGGTACAATGACATGTCAAACTGTTAAAGAAAACAAATATTTCAAGCGAAAGAGGTTGATGGTTCAGCTTAAGAAGTTTGATGTTTTAAAAGCAGCAAAACAATGTCTGCGTTTCAAAGCTAAAGGATAAGTTTTAATACAATTCATCTGACATCAGTGCTAAATAACACTAAATTTCATTGCCACATAGTTTAAAATGAACCTAAATTTGCAGTTATTTTGTCTGGCCAGGTAATCAATGCTGCATTTCTTGATTTCAAAATTGTCCTTTCTAACTGTACAACAAAATTCTTTCATTAAGGTTACGTTATCACAAGTATTGAGCAGAAATAAAAACCTCAAAAAGAAAAAAGAAAAAAATTAATCAATTAACATCTATTCTTTGAAAGAGAAGAGAGGCAACAGGTAACTCATGCTTGTCTTTCAGGTCTGCATAAAAAGAAAGTACAAAGGAAATGCCGGCTGATAAGGCAGCAGGAGTACGACAAATCCTTCTATGCGACATCTATCTGTCCATCTGTATCTGCACTTATCAGCATACACAAATCGAGTAATTAAAAACTGCTAATAAACCCAATGCTCTCCAAAGTGCAATTAAAAATTTACTTTTTAATTAGAAAGTGCTACAATGTACTAAACGAAAAACAAATGCGTCGTAATAACAAATACATTAATGGTAAATATTAAAAAAACTCTAGACTTGTTATCAAGTCCTACAAGATCATTCTTACAAACAAGAATTTCATCTTTTAACTGGAATGTACAATACTCAATTATCATTTTATCAACAGTTCTTCCACTGGAACATACTTTTCTAACCAGCCATACATGCATAGCTACAGCTGATGTATAACATATAGCACTTAAATTTCACACAAACATTTAGTAACGTGTTGAGCCCAGTTAATCAATATATATCTCCATATATATCTTTGATTCTATCATACATGATTAACCTTATGCAATCTCATCTCTCAAATCTGTCCTCTACCTTCCCTGCCTTCCCATTAATACTCCAGTAACTGCTGTTTGGCCATTTATTACCTCTGTCTTGTTCTATTGAATGAATGAATGAATGAATGAATGGAATATTAAGAGATTAACATGTCAGATATCAAAAGAATTTTGAATCACAGGCACATCTATGTCTAAACGCCTTTCACTTTGTACATAGTAACTTTGAATTAATATTGCATTCAGGCACAAACTGTGGTTGGCTGACTTTCTGTTAGGACTGAACTTTAAACTGTAGTTGTTGATGTGGCTTGTCATGTTTTTGACAAACGATCACTTAATTACTTTAGTCATAAAGCATTTTCTAACGGAATGCCAAACATATATGTTAAGAATACATAAATACACTGGAAAAACTACGAGAAACATCTTCCAAGCATTAACATTGGACAATGAATAGCAAGCCATTAATGATGATAAAAACATGCAATACAGCAAACCAACATGAATCATAATTTTTATAGAATAAATCTCTACGTCCACTAAGCCATTGATCAGATTCAGCCATTGCTATCATAAGCATCAGACTTATAAAATTTAGTACTAACACAATTCAACTGCAAATATAATAAGGGCTTGAAGGGCTACAACATAACTCCATTTCCAAGTACAGTGTGGATGCGTTTACGTGCTACCAGTTTACCTGGCATTCCTCATAACGTGAAGTGACTTCATGTTCCCCAAAAGCTATTAACTTAACATGCTGTGCTTAGTTCACTAGTGGCACAGTAGGAAGTAGTAGGTTTAATTAAATTACATGAACATGCTATGTAAGGTTTTTCTTTTTCTATTCATCCTGATTTGTTACGACGTATTGCATTGTCACGCTACACACATTCAGACATTTTTAATACATCTTATTTCATAATGGTAGAGTCAAGCAGCAGCCTTCATACATTGTTCAGGAAAAACTAGCTGAAATAGATCTGTTACACAGTTGTGAAAAGTAAGCCAAATTTCTACAGATCATAGTATTGCACAGTGAATTCTATGATGTTGCGCAAAATGTAAAACAAAGCTGTGCGAATTTGTGAACAATGTAGTTTTGGAAGTTAGACTGGAGAGGAAATGTGTACGCCATTTTGTAGATCCTCGTGCAGAGAGAGGATATCCCAAGAAGAAGCTAATTCCTGCTGCCATCTGTTGAATGCTAGTTCAATGACATCAGCTGATATTAGGTTTAGTTAATGCAAAAAATTTAAAACTAACACAGAATGACCAATTTTGGAAAGAAAATTAGAGCTAAGCCAGAAACAAAAGAAAGTATCATCATACTTTGTAAAACCTTCATTTGAACTAGAAGAACCTAACAAATTGAGGTGGCTCTTGGAACATAAACTCTCTAGACACTGTTGAACCAAACATGTACTTGACAAAGTGCTGTCTTGGCTATAATTTAGAAACATTCTGCTGTGTTAATTAGTTTTATTTTAAATTTATTGCTAAATTTATTTAATAAGGTTATAAAACTTTTATAGTTAGCAACTTCCGTTTTTTTTAAAATTAGATAACAAATTACATGAAAAATATTTTTAATTATGCTAAATGAAACAAAGTTATAGTATATAAGTCTAATGTACAAAAGGGTTTAGTTAGAGAAAATACTTTAGGCTATTAGGGAATATTTCAGGTAATCTGAGCATTATCTCGTTTAACATGTGGCCTGGTTCACATGTGATTTCGATGGTTATGCCCCAATGGCTTCGCGTAAACAGGTCCACATTGTAATTGCACAGGGCTTAACTCTTTCTTGTGTCTGCTGCAAACTGGTAATCTGGGCTTTAACGAATAACAGTACTCGATGAGAGTAACTGTGCTACTCTCTAACTACAAATGAGCCACTGTCCAGTTTGGATTAGAAAATAATCAAACACACTGAGAAATAATATCAAACAGATATACTTCAAAATTTGATGGCTGCCTCAAAGATTTTCAAGAGCCCTAAATTCCAGCAAAGACCAGAGTAGCTAGGATGAAAGGGTTAAGCCCTTACTCTCCAATGTAGCTGATATAGATTAAACACCTAAAAAACTACCAATAACACTCACAGGATCCTGGCAGCCCCACAAAATAGGAATTTGTCAATAACATAAATACTAAGAATTTAGATTACTTTAACATATGTCACAATCAACAATAACTAATTGAATAACAAGAATTCAAAAGTCAAATGACAGCAACCTCCTCTCTAGTAGTGCTTTATCTATCTACAAACACCTAAAGCATTAAAATCAGTATCAAAAGCATTAAAATCAGTATCACGCATTTATGTAACTGTCAATTTTCTCAAAATCATTTATATGTCAGTGATTTTTTAACAGCCATTCATTTATGGAAAGCATATTAAATGCACAAATCATTGCCCAAAAATAGCCACATCAACAAGAATCAAGGATCACAAATCAATTACTTTAAGTGTTTCAGACACAATATCATTATTATTAAATAGTAGCATCAATCATTCCAGTGCCTAATGCACAGTCAGGTTAATATCCAAAAGTCAGACAGCTGAAACAGAAACAGCCTATGGGGATAAGCCAACTGAAAAAGGCAAGTCTTACATTAAGCTTTCCAAACCTTCATAAAATTCCTCAAAACCAGCTAATTTAAGCAGCTGTCTAATATAGCAGCTCAATCTATTTTTCAAAAAACTGTGTAGTTTTTTGTCCTAGTTCAATTTGACTCTCTTTGAACTTTTTCCAATATCCACCTTTAGTCAACCTTTTCTGAAGCTGCTCCTATAGACAATGATAGCCTTGTGCCTGAGTTGCATTCAATCTCTGATAAACTTCTCGTGCTTGTCCTTCTAAAATGCTTGCTAGAGTCAAATCCAAGAGTTCTTGAGGTACCATGTACGCTTTGCACATGTGCTCAAACCTCAGCAAATATGCATCAAGATAGTCCATACTCCCATTAAAATTAGGGACCTTAATATCCTTGACTCCTTTATTATGATTCCCATTGTTACCTGTAGCTTCTCATTCTGCTGAACTTATTCTATCCTGATTCACAGCTTGTCTGACATCATAATTCATCCTCATTGTTATCTCTCTCATCTTAACTTCAGCCTAAGTCTTCTTTAACTCCGACTCTTTTTCAATCTCTATTCCAGCCAATCTAAACTCCATGAGGCATTTCTCTTTTCACCCTCAATTCATCGCTTTTCTCACTCCTCAACCTGTTGCTTTTCATTCTGCTCTTCAATCCATCTCCTATCTCTCTCCTTTTCAATCCCTCTCGTTTCTTTCTCCTCTTCAATCTGTCACTTTTATTTCTCCTCTAAAATCCATCTCTTTTCTTTCTCTTCCCTTTCTCCTCCCTTTCTCTTGTTCTCTCCTCATGCAATTCCGCTTGCCTCTCACTCACAAACTTCCATAATGCTTCTCGTCTGTACCCCACATCCTACTCAAGTTTACTTCACTGCTGATAACCTGCAAATGCCAAGTTATCTGTTAAGCTGGCAGCATAACAAATCACTTGCAAATTACATCAAAACAAAGCAACAGCCTGGTGCCATAAAACTTCTGATGTCTAGTTTCACAGCCTAGAAATCTCTTGCAAACAATATCACTTCCTTGTTAACATCAGTCGCTAAGCAAACTTACGCAACAATAATGGCGTCATTAATAACAATGGCCTTCTACAAGGCAAAATTTCAAATCTAACGTTGACAAATTAACCTAGTCAACTGTTTAAAATCAATCAATTTATACAAATCTGTCAACTGATGTTAGTCTGTCAGTAGAAACTCATCTTATTTAGCAGTAAAAAGCTTCACAAATCCCAGATGACAGATCCCATATTTTAGTGTTATAAGTATCCTTCATCTTCAGTTTCTAGATAATATTTGAGATATTAAGCATTGATTTAAATATACATCACAGACGGTCCTTAACTACCTGTTTGGCACCCAATTAAATTATGTATATTTTTTATTTCATCTTTCATGATGGAGGTAGTTCTTTGATTCCCCTTACAAGATAAATTCATCGAAATATGAACACGGTTGAGGCCTTATGGTCGCTATATACATCTACAAGATAGTTCCGGTGCAAGGTGGTTTTTTGTACGATAAGTCCAAATGGAATGCTTTAGGTTCGACAAACTTCAATCTAGCAGAATTTAATCACAGTTCATCTCCAAGTATATCAGTAGAACTTAAACTTCCGGATGAAGTGAAGGTCTCTTTAACTTGTGACTAAACCATGCATCCATATCCTTAGACATATGTAGCTTCAAAGTATCAAAGTAACGCAAGTTCGATTGCTAGAAGATATATGTTCAAATGCCAATAAACCTGATGCTTACTTCAAACATCCTCTCAGATATAGATATGCCTGACAAACTCTGTGGCTGAGTTTCGATGATAATTACTCCACTGAGTTGATTTAGATGAGGCCAACAGATTCTTTCAACTCCTTCTTAAAGTGTCCTTTCTTAACGTCCATAACAATTGTCCTTCTGAACTTGTCCTCTTTGATTTTAATTTTACATGGCATCATCACCTTCCACAGTGACAGCTTTCATCTCCAACTCCGTCATAAATTTTGTCTTGAAATAATAACTGTCACCCTGCCCCTATAGAAATTTACATTTCATGACTATGGTGTCGAATTATTATTCCCTAAAGGCGCTGTTCTTCACTGAATTATTATTTTAATTATACAATAAAATACTGAGAAAAATAAGTTATTTGAATGGAGGGAAGTTGCTCTAAGCACAATAAGCAGACGAATTACCTTTGAGGGTCTTGATCCAGGAATTGCACGGACAAGGCGAGTGCACACTGGGTTACCGGCCCGATCATGCTATGACACAATGCAAACACTTCTCCAAAATGTATGAAAAACTATGAAATACATCAGGATACACCCAAGCACAACTTGATAATGAGCAGAAATCTTAACTGTACCAAGTTTTTCTTGTTCATAACTAACATGATGAACTGCAAAGATAAGTAGTTAACCAACTATCCACAAAAGTCTACTGTTTTCAAGGTTTAGTTAAGCAGTCTTAATCTAGCACTATCATTTTAGAATCTTATCTTAAATTCTTAGTGTAAAAGTTGGTCTCTCACATGCAGCTTGTGTGGAGCTGAGAAATATACAAAACATTTCTGTTGTGCCAGCATAGCTACATAAGGGATCAATACTGGTGTTCCAAATGGTGTGTTCCAGTCTAATAACAAAACCAAGTTACAGAGTTCAAAAGCTTTAGAAGATGGGTTCCATTCCTCATACTCATTCATGATTTCAGACAATACCAAAGACAATGACACTAGCTCAACAAGATGAATTTGAAAATTTTTCCTTACAAAAAATAAAATTAAATACCTTCTCTAAATTCCAGACTTTAATCAGGGGGTTGATACCTTCTTCATCTTCCTAAGTATAAAAAAACATAAAAAGGAAATATTTATTACGTGGTCACAAGCAGACAAAAATCTAATACGATTCATTTACCCAAACCCTCAACTTTGTCAATCTGTTGGATTACTAAAGTTAGCCAAAAGATTTAAGAACTAATAAAAAGACCATATAATACCAAAATGACTCGTGGCAAACTTTATCCTGAATTGTAGCAGTAAATACATTAAAGCAAATCCAATACAGCACCAATTAGTCATAATAAAAAAGCTACTGATGGATTTATCTGCTGTCTAGCCATGTGACCTGTAATACCTTGTCCACTTGATGCAGAGAGACATCAAAAGAAAACAAACAAAACAGAAAGAAATACAGACACCAATAGAGACAAGGATGTTGTGCTGTTTCAGCTGATGCAGATGTGTCACTCGGATGTCATAGGCTTTGAATGTTATCATCTCCAGATGACGATCAATCAGATGGATGAAGCCCTCTATGTCTCCAAGGATGATTTGACCTCGGCCAGAGCTCGATGCTGACAGACTTATGTCCTACAAATGTTCAGCTCACAGGTTTACCACAGATTTCCTATGGCAATGTTGGACCCAAAATACTGTTTCCAATTCCAACCATTTTCAGAAATGCTTTCTTCAAAAATGAGAATTAAAGTTCTATTGAAAAACCAAGACTCTGTTCTAACAACAAAGATGAAGCATTCTCTTAAGTTTTGAAAGATGTTTGCTGAAGCTGAAGAGTTCTCCTAAGGTCCAAGGGTTTCTTCTGATGCCAAATGATTTTCTTAAAGCTAAACGATTTTCCTAAGTCCATGAGGTTTTCAGATCAAAGATATAAATTATTGGTAACCCTTTGAAGCCAAAGTAATGTCTCAATAAATGTTTACTACATATAGAACCTTGTGCACATTATGCTTCAGGTAATGTACTGTGTAAGACAAACAGGTTTTGAATATTTATTATTCAGGGCTGTTACAAGCTGAGCAGAGAATTTCAAAGGCAACTTCTGTCTAGTACCAGAGTCTAGAATCTTTACACGCACACAAATACACTTTCAACAAAACTACATTACTCTTATTTCCAAGTAACAATCTAGACCTAGAAACAATAACTTAACTACAGTATTGTTACACGGATTATGGTTAAAATACTCACTCTGAGTTTGTCAAATGCCTCACTGCTATCTGGATTTTTCATCACATCTTTGTCAAAGAAGTTAAACCTTCTCCACTGAAAATTTTAAATACTCAAATGTATGCAACGATTTAATATGATGGCCAAAGATATAAAGAATACTAATGAGGTAATCATCAGACAAATATAAATTCTCTTGTTGGGTAAATGCAAGTTCAAATCAGATGTTATTTTTACCGTCTGTTATAAAATGCACAAGGCATCAAAGGATGGCATGCCAACATCAGTCTGTAAAACTAGTAAAATCAGATGTTCACTCCGAACGACTGACCTAATCAGCGCTCCCAAGGATTCTAAACAGGCTATATTGATGCTCCCGTTAAATCACTTGGCTCCACAACTTTGCTTTTGACATACTGCTACAAGTGTCTTGATTTATTTTTCTTGATTATATATCATCCGAATTACCCATTCAATTTTTCCAGTATTGTTATTTCGGAATGTTGATGAGAGGACAAGCTCGGATACACTGGCTATCAAGGTTTTCGAAATCGGTCATAAGACTGTGATTGGCGTTAGGAACGCAAAGCAAAGGTAGATTTTACTTCAAATTAAAGATGCATTTTGAACTAACCTGCAACAACGCCATTTCTGTGTGAAGTTTTAAATAAAAGAAAACAAGCAACTATAATGTAACAAATTATACAAGCGGAAACAGCACATCCCACTACTGCGGTCGAGCTGCGTACCGCAACGACCAGAAATTCACGCGCATAAGACAAATCGCGGGGCATCATAAATGTTAACCCGTAGCTAAACGTGGCCTGTGTACTGCAGTATTAGTTTCTATTTAAAGACGCTATATATAAGATTAATTGCTTCGACCTCTTCCTTTATCCAGGCTTGGGACTTTCACGACCCCAACACGGGAGTGGCAGAGTTGCCCGTGTAGTGTAAAAATTTCACAAATCGTTTACGACCTACACGCACGCAAAATGTAAATGTACGCGTTTTTCTATAGCGGCCGTATGACCTCGACCCTGCTTATTTTCAGTGAAATAATCGGGTGAGATACTCTTTACCACCCCTGCCCGTTTGAATGGGAGCCACGCCATTTAAAGCCCTCGTAAATGTAGGCTAAAATATGTAAATGTACACGGGTTTATCTAGCGACCGTATGGCCTCGACCCTTCATACAAGATATCTCCTGCTCAGACCTTGTTTTAAATCCACCCTCCTCCCTTGAAGACATTCTTTCTTCCCACAGCATCACTCTTTCTGATTCTTGACAAACATGCACCTATCATTACCAAATCCAGCTCTCACTCTAACAGTCCTTGGTACAATTCCTATCTCCAGGCCTTAAAATCTTTCCGGCGATGCCTTGAACGTGCTTACAAACGCACCCGTGATCCTTAGCTTTTATCTGCCCTTAAATATGCCCCAAATAAATATCATCACCTTATTGCTGCTGCTAAAAAGAGATTTTATTCTTCATTAGTTCGCTCCCGATCCTTCAGCCACTGCCTTCTCTGGAAAACCGTAAACAAACTTCTACATTGGAGGCCACTTCCAAATTCTCTTCCACCTTCTTCAAAAGCCGATTCGTTCTGTTCTTTCTTTTCCGAACAAACTTAGTAGGTCTACCCTCCTGTCTTTCTCTTCAATCTCTCCTTCCCAAAACCACCAATAACCCATCTGATGATGCTCCCTCCCCACTCATGACTCCCCACCCTCCCCTCCTCGATCTTCACTATCTGTCTTTCAACCCACATCAGAGATTGAAATACTGTACTATATCTATTAAACTCTCTTCCTAACAAACATTGTGAACTTGACCCTATACCCACTTCTTTACTGAAAGACTGTGCACCTGTCCTTGTCCCTATTATTACCAAAATAGTTAATCTTTCCTTAGCTATGGGTAATTTTCCCCTACTTTCAAACACTCGCTTGTTACCCCTTTACTCAAGAAATCATCAATTGACAAAGAAAAAACTACAGACCTGTTTCTAACCTGACTTTCATCTCCAACTGAAGGGACTGCCCTCTCTCGGATCAATGACTAACTAGCTTCCAATTCACTCCTTAACCCACATCAGTCTGGTTTTACTAAATGCCACTCAACTGAAACTATGCTCACATCTCTCTACAACAACTTTGTTTCTGCCATCTCTCATCAACAGGTTTCTTGGCTATGTCTCCTTGATATCTCAGCAACATTCGACACCATTGATCACAATATCTTACTCCAACGATTTTAAACCTGGTTTGGTTTTACTGACACTGATCTCCTCTGGATACAGTCTTATCTCTCCTCCCGCTCTTTCTCCGGGAAAACGTCGGAAGCCTCTTTTCAATCATGCCCTCTTGCGGAGTTCTGCAAGGCTCCGTTCTTGGACAGCTTCTGTTTATCCGCTACACTACCCCACTCAGTTCAGTCATTAAAGCTTCCTCAGTTGACCATCACCTCTATGCTGATGACACCCAACTATTCATCTCTTTCTCTCCGAATTGTTGCAACGAGTCTATAGATCATCTTCTTCGTGTGGTTAAATGACTCTCCTCCTGGATGGCATCTAATCTCTTTATCCTGAACCCATCTAAAACTGAATTCATACTTATTGGCCTACGCAACAAGCTCAGAAAAATTCCTGACCCCTCTATCTCCCTCGGCCTGGACTCTGCCTCCACCCACACCTTTAACACCAACTCTTCTGCCCGCAATTTAGGTGTAATATTCGAACAAAACCTCAAGTTTTCTGGTCATATCACCCATCTTTCCCGCTCTTGCTTTATGCATATCCGCCGTGACCTCTGCAGAATCCACCCTATGCTTGACTTAAAAACTGCATCTACCATCTACCATAGTCCATGCAAAACCAGACTGCTGCAATTCACTTTTTCAGTATAGATACCACCCAAATAAACTGCCTTCAAACTATCCAAAATGCTCTTGCTTGTGCTGTCAGCAAAACTCCCAAACGCCATCACATAACTCCTGCTCTCAAATCACTTCACTGGCTTAAAATACCTGAACGAATAGAGTAAAAAGTCTTATCCCTTACCTATGACACACTTCAATCCTTCCAACCCTCCTATCTTTGTCAGTTATTTACAATCCAACCACTCCATTCAACCCGCTCCTCTTCTGTCCTAACACTTCTTCGCCCTCCCATCACCTCATCCTTAAAAATTGGAAATCACTTCATAGCCATAGCTGCCCCACCCTTCTGGAATAAACTCCTGCTAGAATTTACGACAGTTATCTGATCCATCATACGAACTCACCAGCACTTCACCTATTTCAGTTTCTGCACTGGTCTTTCACTCAAAACTGAAAACATTACTTTTCCAAGTCTTACCTAATTCTTCCTCTTCCCCTTATCTCTCTTCTCGCTTCAATGTCAAACACCATCCACAGTAGCCATCTGAATGTCTGACTGTCTGACTCGTGGATCTTGACCTGGAACCGAACCCTTTAACCTATCGATTTTGTTCTGACTCAACATATGTGAATAAGCTGGTTCCTGTGACGGCTTTCGTTGGGAGCTGTAGATATCTCGAGATTACGATTACGACCTTGCTCATTTTTCAATGAATTGATCGGGTGAGAACCTTCACCACCGCTGTCAGTTTGAATGGAGCCATGCCATTTAAAGCCCTTGTAAATGTAGGCTAAATGTAAATGGTTTTATACAGCGACTGTATGGCCTTGGCCCTGCTCATTTCAATGAATTGACCGGGTGATGTCATTCACCACTGCTTCCCCTTTGAAATGGCCCCATGCCTTTTAGCCTATACGGAAAGTGCATGGTGCCAATTTGTTATTAAATATAGTAAAAACTTTGCATAGGTCTAGATACCAGCAGTTGAGAAATGACAAATTAAAGCACCTAGAAGATGGACCTTGCATATGAAGGATAAAGTGGTTAGACAGACTCCAGTGGGTTGGTCATATGGAAAAATGCCACTTGACCGAATCCCCCACAAGGCACTGGCATTTCCCTTTACAAGAAAAGGGAAACAAATGAGGTTGGATCACTACCATAGGATGGATAGTTGCTGGGTGGGCAACATAAAGAAAGGCACAACTGGATTGGGACTAAACGAGAGAAAGGCACTGAACTTGATGAATAATCGAAAAAATGGAGTTTATTATATTGGTTCACATCAACTATATTGAAAAGGCTGACATTGGAACAGATGATGATTGTTATTTTTGACTTGTCATTGTTCTAAGGATAGGTGACCCTTTTGGTATGACCTTGAAGTTCCTAAGCCAATCATTGGGTCTCATTTCAACTGGATGGTTATATTACGCATTTATCAAAGTGCCTGGGACAATTATCAATGCCTTGTGATGGGTCTGAGACTTAGCAAAGACATTTAGCACTGCCTTTACACGGTTTGAGACATCTACCAGAGACGCTTAGCAGTTCCTCAGAAAAGGTATTCAAGTGTTATGCAAACTGATGTTTACACTACATTACAGAAAAGAATCTGTGCCAGATAGAAAAATCGAAAACACATATACAGTTTATTGCAAAAGCTGTTAACTAAAGCTCACATGAGCAATAATTTTGGACATCACTCGTTTATAATAATAATAATAAAAATATAATACATTTTAGAGGGAAGTAACTTCTTTCCAATTCGTCAGAGAATATGTACATATACGGCTAAAAGTCCAGAAATGTCAACAAACTATATATATGACACAGAAGCAAAAAACATTAACCAAAATTTCTGTCTTGAGACAAAGATGAAAGAGGACAAGACAGCATACTGGAAAGTGGCAACCAAATGCAAAAGCAAGAAGAATGAATAATAATGCATGAGGCCTAAGACGAGTTGTCAATGGTACAAAGATAATGTACATAACAATTATTATCATTTAGCCTATAGTATGTACAACCAGAGGAAAATGCAAAGAAGTAAATGAGATAACAGCATGAAAATATTTACTAAACTTTTGACTTAAACATCGTCTGTCTTGTCCAGCTTACACACATCTAAGAAATGTGAAGCATGACAAGACATGAAAAACAGACTCAAAATACAAAGACATTAACAGACGTTTTTCTGTTTAGTGAACCGTGCAATTAATTGAACAGAGAGAATGACAGACATACATAGACAGAAACAGATGGGCCAGACCAGACCGACAGATTCATTCATGTAGTTACATAACTGACAAGTAGGTTACAGAAAGACGGATACAGATAAAACATGCTGACGAATACAGGAGAGAGAGATCCAGATAATGCAAACTGCTCAGCATAAAGACAAAAGTTGACTAGAACTGAACAGTGTAATATGCAGAAAATGAATATGTACTGACAGAAACAAAGCACAAGCTACAGAAATTAAACAAAGGGGAAATGGATTCTGAGACAAAAAAGAAGCTATCAGAAAGGTAGACAGCAGCTGATTATTATAGAGTATGGCTTGATTCTGAAATGTTTCAGTTTCTGTACTCTGGCTCAACATGAACTAAGACATTCAAGAAAAATGAAAAAAGATGTCATGTATTTAAAATTTCACACACACACCAAAACTGATTCTGCTTTTGGTTTAATTATAAGTTAAATGGAATAATCCATCAATAGAGCAAAATTGTGCCACTCAGTAGTGCCAATTCAAGATCAACAACTTGGAAGTGAGCAGTGCTACTACTGGAATGTGACCATCTGAGCTCTGGTCAACTAGCCATCACAACTTAGTGTTTTCTCTCTTGGAGCATCATTGATTAAATGTTTCCATAGCAAGGACAGCATGAAATAAAATAAGTGAAGAAGAAGTCTCACTTAACATTATTACACTAAGTACTACATGTACCTTGCATTAGAGATTTAAGAACCTTATAGCAAAAGGGTAAAACCCAGAGCTGCAGTCTATTTCAATTACACAGAGTGAACATGACAAGAAGAGACCCAGTCCACCTACTCACCCAAGCAGCATAATGACAAAGACATGTGCACTAAGAGTATCATACACTTAGGTAGTACAATACTTATCTCCATTGATCATCTGATGTTCCATGTTTCATGGATTTCAGTAAACAGATTAAATTAGATTAAGCATTTGGCTTTTATAACCATGATACCACAATAATACAACACTAGCAAACCAACAATGTTTCAGTGTTTCAATTCAGCTGTCACACCTTACATTAAACTGACTTTTCATTCTCTGCCAGACAAATGGAAATACTGAACAGTTAAAATATTGAATGAATTCATTTTCAAAACCATAACAAATAATTCAAAACATTACAAAAATCATTTTGGAAACTGTAATTTATTATGATAAAGCAACACAGATTTTTCAAAAATACTGGACATGGGAAAGTAAATAATTTTGACTGCATATCATTTCATTCCAATTTTTGCAGGATTACAGACACTATAAACTCCCTAAAATACTTTTAAACAAGTAAATCAATCACCCTGTGACATCAACAAAAAACTAATTAACATCCCATAATCATAACAAATTCAAGTTTTGAAAAGCCAAAGAGTTATACAGATTTAAAGATGATACAGGACCACAATATAAATGCAACCACTCTTAGTCAACACTGCTCTACTATGGAATAAACCTAAATAACTGTACCTGTAAATTAAGCAATTTATCTAATATACAGTTGTGCCAGCTTAGCAGAAGAACCAGGTATCATACCTGACCAAACTTACCTTATAACTGTAAATAACATAATTGCAAATATTGGCTAATTGCAGCCATACCATACCAAAACACAAAGTCCTGACCCATTTGAATCGAGAGCAGTGACACAGGATATAGGGTCCGATCCCCAGGATAGCAAGTCGCACAGACGACAGTTACGAAAGCAGCCACAATTTCATCATTCACCGTTTCAATATGATGCTGTTTATTACACTGTCCTTTTATATCGCAGTAGGCCAAACCATAACATATTGGTGTGTTGTATTGGTGCTGTAACGTTAGTTTGTGTTAAAATGTTGTATAAAATATGCATGTTGGGCAGTCAAAAAGAGAACTGGTGCTGGATTGCTGTGATTGTTCTTCTGTCTCAGCCATTTGATCTTTTCACCAGCATAACTTCAAATTTTTTAGCCTCACAGATGACTCAAATGGGCCCTCTCTGCACTTTATAACATTCGAAGTGGGTTCCCTTTCTTTAGATTCAGGCCTAGGCCTTCCCGCAGCTGCGGGCCCTGTGGGCACATAATTTAGCTACTGGATCCTTTGACTTCAGAACCGTGTTTCCAAAGTTTCCACATGTACATAAGCTTAACCAATTCCATCAGTATTCAGTAGTAGTAGTAGTTTTCTCTAAGAAGCAATTCTGAAGTCAAGGGATTTTAAGATCCACTAAGACTGTCTGTGTCTCAGCTGAGGACATCAAACGTTCTGAAAACAGATTCTTTATGAACATCTTTAACTGCAAAGCATTAGTGATTATAAACCAACAATGCTCAGAGCTGAAATGAAAATATGCAGTCATTTCTTTCTTAAGCACATCTAGAGACTCTGATTATTTTAAAACACAGTCTGCATGTTATTTAGCATCACTACATTTGATTATTAAATGTACTTTCATTATATTGCATATAACCCAGTGATTTCATTTATATACACAGTTTTGCAGTGTTTTATTGTAAATTCATAGTTTGTATTGGTTGCAGATTAAAAATAAATTCCAGTTACTTTGCATCAAGAACTGAAAGAGTTGATTGTTTCCAACACTAAGCTTATATCATCAACTACAGAATAGCATTAGTAAATAACCAAAGACCAAACCATGACAAAAGATACACCTAATGTCAAGCTGTTCTGATCAATGCAACATTCCAACCACAAGTGGTTCTTCATTCTACAATGTATGTCTGTAATCTTTAGTGATAACATCTAGGTTTGTCAGGACAATTTGAATATTTGCAGTGACATATTTGCAGTTTCATGCTGACATACATGTATGTCCTTAATTGGTTCAAGTTTTTAGAAATTGTTTTAGTAGAAGTTCTTTTACCATGTAGAAAAACTGAAGAGATAACAACAAAGGTGTTACATATGAAGATCTTCATCCAAGCAACAGACCTTTCTCTTCTAAAATAGATTTCAAGGGTTTGTTTCTTTCACTGGAAATCTCAGCACAAAGATGGATGGTGCCACATCAGTAACAGCAAGTGCAAGAAACTGCAGGTGAGAAACCATGGGTGTAGCAATGGATTGTGCAGGTTGTGCAAAGCACAAGGGCCCATGATGCAAGGGCCCGCCTGGGCCCCACGGGGCCAAGGCCCGGTTGTTCAATTACTTAAAGCAAAATAGCCAAAGTTCAGTTTGCACAAGGGCCCTCAGAAGGCTAGCTATGCCACTGTGAGAAACCACAGTTGTATTATCCAGACAACTCAACATCAGATTATATAAGTGAATGGGACAGTGCAAAAACACTAACCCTCTTCTTGAAAGAAAGCTTTACTCTGATGGCACATTTCAAAACTAATTTTGAGAAGTTTGATATGTCCCCAAAGCACAGTATTATATTAAGCCCCCTAGCAGAAATGGCTAAGTGCTTCAGAGCAGAATTAAAGAAAATCCTGAATGATCCCAAAGCCCAGCACTTTCGTTTTTTGAAGCACAGCCAGATGCAATCATCCACAAAGAATATTACCAAGTCAAAGCAAACCAGCTTGGTTAATTTCTGCAGGCTTAGCAAAATACACCAGTGGTCAATGTGTGCATGTTACAAGTACTACTGGGAACATGAATAGGGCTTGACACTGATATTCAGTGTTGATGTGGAACAAGAGCAAGCAGTGCAAGCAGAGACAGTAAAGTTGTGGAATGTATAGGTTTGTTTATTTAACATGAGCTATTATTTTATATGAAAGTGTATGGCATAAAACTAGACCATATCATAGTTGCTAGTTAAGAAAAAACAGTTTTCAGATTAGTAATGATCTGGATCTTCTGCAGTAGAGGGCCACAGAGGTGCCCTGTTCCAACAAGAACAAAGTAACAAAGGATATGCATACTTTGCTCGCTCTGCCTGCTCTTACTCCACACTGACACATAGTCAAGCACGGACCATGTTCTGAGCAACAGTGAAACGCATTGTAATTGTAAAACGCATAGTAATTACAGTGCCTGAGAAGTTGTGTCCACATGGTGAAAAATAAGACTCAGAAATGTTGGCTGAACAACTTGTTAGCAGCATATAGTTGGGGTCGTCCATAAAGGACGTCAGCAAAAAATGACCTACTCTGAACGTCTCCTGCTGTCCACAAATGGCATTACCCTCCCCATCTCCCCATACAGACATCCACACTCAAATGCAGTATTAAAGCCTAGATTGGGTAATCCTCTTGACCATACAGGGCTAACAGTGCCACAGTGTAGAGTACTTTGCATCCAGCAAAGAGGCTCTAATTAGATCCAAAGCAGTACAGACTGCCAGCTGTCTGACTGAAGTTGGTGTTAAGGCACAGGCTGCACTGAAATAACCAAATACCAAACTTCGATGGTGACATTCACAACGGGAACAGCCCCTTCCCAATGTTCGCATTTGGGTGACTCATCTCTTGCCCATTTTTGTGGACATCCTTACTGGATGAACCCTATGTGCCACAGTCTGTCTGGTTGGCATGAACTCTGAGTTTTGCAGAACCAACCGATTTGATTTGCTGTTGTTGCATTTGTCCTTAACCAGAAAGATCTCTCAACCTCAGTGGACTATGCTCATATTGGTGTGCGACAGGTTAAGAATTACCATACTTTACCTAGTCATATGTCTTCAGAACATAAAAAATGTTCAATTTAATGTCCCAATATATGTCCTCATACTGGATGAATTAATTCTGGAATTACACCTAATTTCCTACAGTGATTAAATATTCCTTTACAGTATTAAAAAAAACTGACCATCTACTCAAATAACAATTGTAGCAGTATGGTTTCCAGTCTTCCAGTGTCACAATGAGCAACTTAAATGTCAGCATTTAATTCCAAAACAGGAGGAAAATTGATTCGTTATGTTATTCCACACACTGGAACCTCATTTATGCACCAGTATCATGAAAATTCCGATATAACATGGTCAGGGAGCTAGATCCCAAATTTAGTTCAGCTTCAGAGCACAGCCTTATTATATTACAACTTATTGTAATGTGGTACTCAATATGACTGGAAAATCAGCTTTATAAGGAGGTTTCAGTGTATTACATCAAGTGAACAGCCAAATCAACTCTTCACTTAATGAACTTTGTAAAGTCATTCTATTTCAGTGTTACCAAAGGTTAAACAATGCATAACTTAATTACTGACAGTATAAAATAATTTTTACAACAAACAAGGAAACTGTTGCATTTGTGAATGTCTGACAATTTACAATGAACCACACTCTTTCTAAAAGAATTATTGATAAAAACAGTCTGCTACTACAGTATGTGTTTTGTTAAAATGAAAAAGTTTATAAGACTAGAAATCGTTGATAATAAACTCAACAGTGGACCACAGAACATTCATAGATACAGACAAAACTTTTAGTGTGAACAAATACAAATGAGCTCCAAGAGTGGCCAATGAATACCAGCACCAGTTGTATCATTCTCTAAGTCATGCTTCAATATCATTTATGCAAATATGTTTTATTGCTTAACCAAAGGTTCTTTTCTGAAGGTTTGTTCCAAAGTTTGTGCTTCTTTCTCAACAACTTCACTTGTTATAATGACAATGAGCATAATATACTGTGAAGCAATTAACTGAAATGCAGAAAAATTAACTTGCACATAACCCTGCGAGTTGCATTTTTTTGATTTTGCAACACAATTTTGCCTGATTTTACATAACATGTAACCAGACATGCGATGCTAGACACCAGATTTTTAATGGATTGCTTACAGGAAAATCTTCAGTCCAATCTATTCTTCCACTGCAGTGGCACAGGTACATTCAGTGCCTTTGTGAGGTTCTTAAAAGGCGCTATATAAATGTTCAAATCCATACATACATATATACATGCATACACACATATATACATACATACATACATCTAACCACATGACAGAACATCACTCAAAGATACATTATGGTTACACATCAAAAGATGAGCCGAGTTCCAGAACTTCGGTAAGCAGAACTAGAGCTAGCCTGTTGAGGATAAAGGAAATGCGAACACATTACACAGAAGCAAACACATATGTAACACAGGAAGACCATTAACAGCAGCAGTGACCATTCACATTCCTTGCTACCAAGCTAACAAAGGTCATGCCCAGCACTTACAAGGAAAAAGCTATTCAGGTTAAATGCAAGAGGCAGTCACTGAAAAGACACAGCCACTCATTCACACACAAGCACACACAAGCACACACACACATGCATGCGTGCTTAGAAAAACACACTCATTACACTGCCTTTAGTTGCTTTGGTGAGTGGGTTTAACAGTTTCAAACTCAAATAACCTTAATGGTAGGTTATTAGAATTTCACAGAAAACACACGAAATAAAAAAAACAAAATGCAACCAAAACATCATGAGCTTAAATTTCTTCACCTCTGACAAAACGTGCAGATTTGGCTAGTTATTCACATTCAAGAAATTTCTTTGAAAAGTACTTCAGCATCTCAATTCATTGTTGATTTTTAAAGCAACTTCTCTTTCACATATCAGACACTGTTGTTACAAACATTCTCTTGAATATTTATAAATCTTTAACAGATCTTGTTCCACACATTAGTATTAAACCTTCCACCAGCCATAATATGAAACTTCTGCCCCATACACAGTCACAAATCTTCAACATATTTCTCTAAGCCACAGATACAAGTTAACTCCAGTTTTTAACAAGTTTCTGCAAGCTATAGAATTCCAGAACTCTTTGTTTCCAACAGTTCCACACATCAGTTGAAACCTCACCAGCCACATTCCTTAACTGACAGCACAAAATCTTCAACATTCCATTTCTTTCATTGGCCTTTGAGCCACGACAAACTTTTACTCATCTTTGCTAAGGCAAACTGCATCAAGGACGACAACAACAAACAGTCCTGACAAGTCCATTATTGTTCACAAGAACATAAGGAAGAGTCACTGTATCTGAAGAAACCGTTAAGTGGTCCTATGCAACACAGGGAATTCCAAATGCTGCTCCAGGAGTTTCAAGATAAAGCTCCCAAGTTCATTGTCTGGGGCAAGCAAGGTAATAGTATACTAGGACTCAACAAAATACATTTCCGATGATGGCTCTTCCCATCTCAGCATCCAAGAAGACAAAGTGTGCCATGCACTGACCAGAAGATTCGTGTGGCTAAGCTCTTGAGCATCATGAATGCATTTGCATGTAGAAATCATTCCAACTGACCCCAGCTGCTTCCAACTTGATGAGACATCAATCGAACTGAATCTGACCTTGTTCTGTCATCAGCTGTAGTTGCTAGGAGCGAGCAGAGCCACTCTGATAAGCACTCTCCTGAGACGACATGGATCCCTGGCGACAGAAGGTGCTAGCCGATGGAGCATGGGCACTAACAAGCGATGAGTTGGCAAAGAGTTTGTACCATCCAATCACAAGGTTCGAAAGGTTTAGATCGTCCAGAATGATTTGAGCAACTCCCATGAAAACTTTGCGCTCGAGTCGGCCGTAGTCGCCCCAGACAGTAACCTGAAAACAGAAGGTTAGTCTCTGTGCAACATCAACATCATCTCCTAACAATGATATATTAGAAAAATGCATCTGGCAAATGGACCAGAAGTCACAGATTCAACTCCTAGTAGCCACAAAGCTCACTCTAGTCTAGTAGTCTTAAGCAAGTATGCTCCAACATAAAGCTATTGAATTGATATAATTGAAATAATTTGTCTACCTATAATTCGTCTTTGATAAGATGTCTTCCTGTGGGGTTCTTAGCCTTATATTGATGACATCCAAGCATTTTTGTATTGCATGAAGTTAAATGCAATTTCCATTACCCAGAGTGCCACCATCACTGCATTATGGCACTTGGATGTCATCAAAATGCCGAAGTTTCAATGCCTTTAAAATTAAATTCAACTGGCTTGAGTTTCTAAATGTCTAATTACATGCATCATCTTTTCTATTGTCTGCTAGTACCTGAACACATCAAGTACAGCCTTGTGAAGTGGTCCTCCTATCAATCAACATCACATGCTTTCATTTTGTGGTGCCACCTGTGTGCACTGGTCTTTGTCTCCCTTTTCTGACTGCAACAGCAGGTACCAACAACTTCTCACTAAAATCAAGGACCTCCCTGTTTTGCTGACCCCAGCTGGTCTGGGACGATCCTGAGCAGAGATCTTGAACAGGCACTGTAGATATTACCTACTGCATAGTATTGCAATAAAAAACATTATCAAACAGTTAATACATCTATGAGCATTCTAACCACCCTATCAGCAGTTGTTACTTTGAAGGATGTGGAGTGTATTGCGCATTATCTACATTTTGGATAACATGCTTCCTTGATGCTTTCTTCACTGGTTCAGTGTCCATGAAACAGAAGTCTAACATACCTGCAGTATCTTTCCGTTGTAGGGTTCGAGGAAGCACAGCTGCTGCTGGTAGAGGGGGTCAAGCGTCCTTCTTGCAATTGATGTCTTCTGCTTCTCAACACAGTTCTTCCCATCCATCAAATACACTTTTATGTATGGTGCTGTCACCAATGCACAACATATAAACATCAAACAATTAGTGCTGCCTTCTCCAAAACAAAAAGTGCCAGTAGACACAAGGATGCAGATAGAAGACATCAAATGAGCTGTAATGACATGATTAAACAAGATGATATCAGCACCACAGTTGATTGCTAGAAAGCGTTCCATTAGTTCTTATAATCTTAGAGTCTAGTTTAAAAATCCTACAGACTTTTCACTTTTGCTGCTGATGATGATGATGTACTGTTGAAACAAGAGTAGCCAAAAAAAGGCCATTGCTGATTAGCTTAGAACAGTATACCTGGCAAAATTTTTGTGCCAGGTTTGGGCACTAGCCCCCTGGCCCTGATCACCTCCACCTCCAGATGGGCTTTGCGGTCTGCGATGCCAAGCTGGATTTCACCTAAACAGGCAGACCCAAGAACCTGACGTCCAACCAGCTGTGATGGTCCAAGCCCCTCAATGAAATCACCAAACTGTCCATCAGGCCCAACTCGTATTGAAGATGGAAGCCACCTAAAAAATAAAAAAAGTACAAATACCTGATTTCATAAGCTGGGCTTTAAACAATGCTTTAAATATCCATTCATGGAGAGAATTATACAGCACCCTTCCAAGATACCTACTCCGAGGTCTCTCATACCAGCCCAGCAAAAAAGTGTTTTATTGTGAGTGGAAGTTACATGCAGAGGCCCTGGATAAAAGAACATGCAGACCTGAAGGGAGGCTATTCCAGGTGGATGTCCGAACCACTGTAAATTTTGATCCAAGTCTCATAATCCAAACATAAAAGGTAAAGAAAACCTTCCTAAATTCTGAAAAACCATAACCCATTTCCAACATTTAGTCTGCAAAAGCCATCCTGAGTTAATAAATGAAAATGATGGTCAGTCCTTACGCATAGCAATAAACAGATTTGTTTCCTATATTACATTCAATAGAAAACAAAACAACACGATAATAAAGTGCTGCACAACAGGTGAAGAATGAGTGGTGAAAGAGATGATAAAGTGCTAACAGAGCACTGGAGTCGCTGCTGATGCTGGCAAGGCTGCTGTCTGTAGATTCCCGGCTCCCTTGCTTCTTCATTCGATTCTTCATATCAGCAGCCACACCAACCTCTTCACTACGCTGGAAAGAAGCTCTGCCACCTTTCTTACCACCATCTGCACAAAACACAGCCATGCTATTGAATATTCATTTCCTTAATTAACACAGGATAAAACATTCGATGAAAAGAAAGCTTTTGAACAGTTAAAGTAGTACATATCTATAAAAAGATTAATCAAATGAACCGGAAAGTTTCCATTCAGTAACTGTTTCTCACATTAGCAGCTAAACAGAGGTCTTATGAGCGGTGTGAACAAGTTAGACTGAAATGTCAACACACCTGACACTAATGCACATCCTCTTACTTCCTAGCTTGTAGCATTCACTTTACATTACGAGAAGTTGTGATGAATTTTACAACAGATATCAACAAAATACAGCATTTCTTATCATGTCTTAGCAACACAGTTATGCTTTTCTAATTCCTTATTCTGACTCCAGCCCGGCAAAGAGCATAGTATTTTTGAGAAATAAAAAAATTAAAAAAGCCAAAGTTCATAGGCCAAAGTCAACCGTACTCAAGAGCACCCAAATTACAGAATATGTACACACCACCAATCTGTGATGTACTCGTACTTTTACGGGACAACCCAACCAGTGCTGCCACTTTGTAGCCAATTGTTGGCTGTCGCTTGCGACGCTCTGTGACACCAGATGACACGGCAGAGTCAGAAATGCTGCCATCATTTTTGTCCTCTGCACTGACGTCTGTGATGCTCGTGTCAACAGTTGTTTTTGTTCGATCCTGAGCCTTTCCTCCACTGGCACGGGACTCCATCCTGGATGCAAATTCACTGTCAGGATAACGATATATTGTAGTCATTTTCAGATAAGGTAAAGGTTGTAGTTGTGTTCGCACTTAACGAGTAAGATAACACTAAATGAGAGATGTTTAGCAGATACAGTGCATTCCTGTTACACACCTGTTTACACATGAATCTGTTTAATGTGCAGTTATGTTATGGCTCCTGCAGATACCTGTCTAACACGTGAGACGTGTTAGCACGTGGTGCGGTACCATCTGTACACATGCTGCACCGGCTTTTACATGTCTCACTGTCCTTACATTAGACAGCTTGTATCAGCTGTTACCTCTTTCTGAATTGAATGGGTGGCAACAGTTGCTGGCTACAGCTGGTTTTAAGCCCTACAGGGGCAATACAGTTCCAAAACATGTGAACTTAATATAGCTGCACATGTCTCCCCTCCACAATCGCACAGCCCAGCTCTGCCTCAGGCCGGAGCTTAGCTGCTTGCTCTCTCAGCCAAGGTTACAATTTAGCAGGGTACTAACAGGCTTGGCAGCCCAATTGACAGGACCTCACCTTTAAAATAATGTTTGAAACAGTCGATGTTAACTTAGCCAGAAACATAAATTGTCTGGTATTAAATAAAAAACATTTTTGCCCCTAACAAGACAGCGATGTGGCCTTTCAAAGTAATTGGACAAAATCATCTGGTAGCAGGCTACAGCGCAAGTGCCTTCATAAAGATATCTAGTCACACTAAGATTTACCTAAAATGCACAGTACTATATTTCAGCATAGCACTCTTAACCCAAGATTCATTAATATGTGCTTATGGTGACTTTGGCTCCCAATGACTGCATGTAAAAGGGACTGCATTGTAGTTTGCAAAATGATAGGATGTTTATAGGCTATATGTGTTAATTTAGTCTTCTGGTGTTCTCACTGGTGAATATAGGTTAGCACAGGGGTGTCAAACCTTTTGGGGTGAAGGGCCATATTACCATTTTTCTAAGATTTTGGGGCCAAATACAGATTTAATCAAAATCAAAACAATGCAATGCATACTAACAAGCAATAATTTTATTTGCCTACCTTAAGATCAGGTACATGACATTGCTTTTGCTGGCACAAGCATTCAAGTTAAGCATTTAACAATTTTAGACATAAAAAAATCAATATTTTGAAAGGCTCGGCAGGCCGGATGAACCCATTCAGCAAGTCAGAACACGGATAACCCTGGGTTAGCAGATTTGCCAATGCCCTTACATCTGTGATGTAGTGGCCAAGTGATAATGTCCTGTCACCTAACTGCTGCATAACAAGTTAGAAATCTTCTGCATCAAGCTATACTAGTAATTCATGTTTCCCCTAGAAAATGTTACCCAATTAATCAGCTGCTATTGCTTTATCTATTCCAGAATTGCTGTTTAAAGAACGAAATATGTGATATTACCTTCCTCAACTTGACTACATTTTATGAACGATCTTTAGGCATGTCAGCATCAGCCTTTTGCAGTTCATAAGAGACACTGAGCTAATTTAGTTTCTGACCTGAGTTTCCTGTGTGGTCGTTCCGATTGTGTCGATCGAATACTAATTTTGGACACTTCTGACATGTCGCTGATTTCTGATGTGTCACTCTGAAGAGCCTCATCAGAAACCTCAGGACTAAACTCAGCTGCAAAGATAAGCAAAGAATTACAATAAAAACTAACATATATTTTAATTGAATTAGTTATATAAAAAAGCCCAAACATGGTTTACTTTTTAACATAAATTGGTCATGCATGCCATGCATTTGCATTAACCAATCAAGCTATATCTGGCCACATAATTCAGCTGGAGTCCAACACTGCCTCTGCACAGAATAAACTTGTGCAATTTTTTGTCTCCAAAACTTTCGAGTAAAGACTGAAACACACGCTTTCATGTGAACCCACCAAAGCGATATTTAGTCTCTCAATTAGGCCAATGTGCAATATTTTCACTGCACATAAAGGTGACAACATGTGATTTCACATCCCCAAAACCTGCAAGTACGTATACAGTAAAACACAACTGTTGCCCACTCTGTATGCAAAATATTCACAATGCAATGTTTGCTATAATGCGGGTTTGGCTTTGGCTCAAGTTCCATGTTGTAAAGGGTTTATGGTGGGTATCTAAATCAAATCTGTAAAAAATTCCAACAGTTGAGCTGTCCAAAGTTAATATTCGATCGATATACAGTCAGAATGACCACACAGGAAGCTCAGGTCAGAAACCAAGTTAGCTCAGCATCTCTTATTTATAAAATGATTTCAGTTTTTCTTTTGTTGTTCTGTGTTAATTGTACAGCATTTGTTATGAAGAGGTGAGACTACTGCAATTCCCTCCTAGCTAGGCTTTCATACTTTCTCGTTTGGCCAATTTTACAGATTGTAAATTGAAGAGTGACAAATGCACTTGGCAGGTTTCTTGTTTTCATCAACTATTTAAATAGCCTGATGTTATCTCTGCCATTTTGGATAACACCTTAAATACTGTCTTTAAAGCATTTACGATCAGACACCTTTAAAACTGATTTAACAATTTAAATTTTCTATTATATGTCAATTGTCTATAATGTCTGCTCTAAAATGTACTGGGTTTGGTTTTCAGCCATTAAAGTTTAGTTTTAGAACAACTAATATCTTGTCACTAGTCCCAGCTTTAATGTAAAGTTAGTAATTGCAAACTGAGACTATGACACCAATTATTTGCTGTGAGCAAGTAATAAGCCTTTTATTAGAAGAAATGTGGTTTATGAATGCAACATATAAGTTTATAAACAATATTAAGCAGAAATATTATAACATTAGGGATAGAACAGAACTAAATGCACATATGCATTTGGATTTGTTGTTTTGTTAAATTTGGTGAGTGAATACAGAATGACAAAAAGGTTTTCTACAACTCTTTAGTTGGTCAAACCGAACAGAATTACAAATCCTTTCCCTGCGTACTTTGACCATACTATGAACATCATTTGGCACCAAATAACATAAATAATGATATTTCTTGGCGGAAAATGATGAACACTGCTACAAATAGATTCTGTGAACTACCTCTGCGCCTGTGTCGACTCAATCGGTCGGGATCACCATGGCGACAGTCACGTTTCCTTGCTGACTGCATCTCTGCAGAAGGCAGTTTTTCAGTGCCAAGTAACGTCGCCTGTGGACTCGCTGGTTCAGAATAGCTGCCAGGTCGTTTCGAAGGTCCTGATGGTGGGTAACCAGTGTCCCCCCAGTCGCTGTGATTACGACCGTGCATCCGAGATGTTTGAGCAGATTCATTGTCGGCAGTCCCACTTACAACAGAACTACATACTGGTTCCCTGCTTCGACTTCGATCTCGAGACCGAGATGGCGGACCAGTCTCTATTTCGGAGACAGGAAGACCAGTCGAAGACGAATAACTAAGGTCTTTTCCTCGATCAGGATTATGAGAGCGAGAACGATGTTTAGATATTTCAGTTCCAACTGCAGCAGAAGATAACATCACTGGAGAATGATTACCTGCAGCAGAGACTATTCTCTCCTCTCGATTATTTAGCGTGCGCATTTTAGAATGGCGGTACTGAGTTTCTGGTCGGAAGACACGTGACCTCGACTGCAACTCAGACCCAGATCCCGATGGAAGAGATGAATTGTCTGGATAATCCCATTCTGGAAAGCGCTCCTGCCTCTGCAACACTTGTGACAGCTCTGTGTCTGACATTGGCACTGAACCATCTTGTGGTCGGGCAGACAGTTTCTGCTTCAGAACACGTGCTCTTTCCTCCAACTCTTGTGTTACTAGAACAAACCAATCCAGCAGATATCAATTAAATTCTTTAATATGCAACTATTTACAGATTTAACTAAATTTTATGTAATGTAACACATTCTAATATAATCTAATCTAATGAATTCCATAGTGCTGTTATAATATCATAATGCACAAAGCATCAATCATGGTCAATTGTGGCTGTTTTATGCCCAATAATGTGAAATAAACAAAATGTAGACATAATATATATCTAGACAACACAATCACAAAGAATTTAAACACTATTTAATTAAGCTGGTTCATTTCCAAACCTTCAGGATAACAATGATGAAGATGATCAGGATTACAAAAACAGATTTGATAATAACTGCTTTGACAATGCTGACTATATAAATAAATACAAATGGCATATATTAGAGATATTCAAACTTTCTGGATGGAGGTCTAGAAATTCTGACTGGCTGAAGTTCAGGGTTTGGACCATACCACCCAGTTTTATTAAGATATTCAATTTTTATCTTATAATGCAGCTCTCCATGTATTTCAAGTTATTTAAAGCTTTAAATTTAAATTTAATATATGGTCTAGCTTTAATTTAAAGCAAAACATATTCTTGAGATTAATACAAGTTTTATTTGCCATCTTCTTCAACAAAAAGCAAATTATCCCAGTGTCAGAAATCAACCTGGTTTTTAGGCTTCACTAAATACTTGTAATCTGGAGAGAATGGATTCTGTGCAATTCTCAGTGCCTTATGCAAGTGCTCATTTGTAAATGCTCTGTTGCTTGGATACTGACAACGGCTGACAACTTAGACCAGCAAACTGTAATATCCACTTCTTGAAAAATCAGAATTCCTAGTCTCAAGAGTGTCTTCAGCCAGCACCATACAGTGACTGCTTTTACGTCACGTGAAGCATTACTAGGCAGACAAGTATGTTTATCCTGACCTATGTTTATAATAACCCTTAAAATAAAGTCTTTCCATTTGCTGGCATCTGGAAAAACAATTACCTTGGTTGAATATTTAAAAAGGACAGACAATGTATAATATGTCTACTGTCTCTATGTTGTTCAGTCGAAGGTGACAAAACTGTCCACATCAGAATAAAAAATAGGATTTCAAATCTCTGCTGGTCACAGTCAGTGCATGAAAGTCTTTAAATTTAAGCATTTATAAGCATAAAAATGTTAGATTAAGAGAAAACACACAGACTAGCATATATTTAAAAAAAGGTTAAAAAGTCAATGTGTGAGATTTCAATCTTAAACGCCTTTTTAATGCAATTCACGAAATTCTTTAATGTGACTTTAGACTCATTTAGTCACAGCAGGTCACACAGATATGGAATTACCAGCTTACCCTGATCTTGGCTTCCAGTGGATTTATTAAGTGGAATCTGAGGCAACTGGCGTTTTTTGAAGGATGACGTGTCACTAACAGGCGAACTGCCAGGAGACAGAATGTTATATGAACTTGATCCAATGGGATCACGCCTACAAACCAAACCAAGTATCACCCTCAGACCAGAAAGATCATTAAGAAAGATCTTTTAAAACAAGAATGCTGCAAACAAATGCTACAATAAACCAGTAACAATAATTACACACAGAGAGAATAATTTAAAACTGTTATCATGCTATTTACCACTGAGATAAAGGCTGCTATAATCAATTCTAATATCTTAACATATTTCTTAAAGGATGGTTATGACTTTATCATACCTTGTTTAACCCTCTGAATGCCACATATTTTAGCCACTGTTCTCCCTACAGCCACGTGTTTTGGGTATTTGGGTCTAAATTTCATTATCGATGGCTTTGATCTTTTCACATACATAATGGACATAAACTTCTTAGTCTATCTACCCCTCTTTGCTGCAAGTGCTTGAAGACCTTCTTATTTCCCAGTGCTTCTGGGTTGTAGGGCCGGAAGCGCCTCTGAGGAGTTTACCTCGAAGTGGCGCGTTATAAATTTTTGATTACATTACATTTGAAAGCCTCACAAAGGAGCTAACTTTACTTCATAATCTTTATTTCTCAGATGTACAAAATGGCACAGAACTTGTTGAACACCAGCAGTAAAATCAGCTTTACCTTTCGGTTGGAGAGAATGGTTCAGATCGGATGTGTCCTATGCCTGTTCTTGACTGATTCCCAAGCAGACCCAACTCGGGAACACCAGGCAACATCCGTTGGCTACTTCCCTCCGGAACAAGCAGAGTGTCACTGCTTGAGTAGTGAGCTCCACGAGAGTGGTTGTAACCTTCATGGTCCAGTTCCGAAATGTCACTGTCACTGAGACGAGACAGTGAACTTGGAGGAGACAGATGGTCTTTACCACAGTCCTATTCACAAAAAGATCCTTATACTTTTTCATGGGTTTCTTATACAAAGAGAAACAGCACAAGCATTTGACCATATGGTTCCAATACTGTTAAATTTTCTGCACTGGCTCTCTGTAGCTGGCACACTCAAACATGCTCATAGATCAAACTTAAAAGATTTATGTGGGCGTAGAGAGTCAGAAATACAACAACCAACAGTGAAATAGTTCTGACCATTATCACATAATAATAATAAATATTAATAGTAAATAATAATAATAACTATTATAACAATAATAATATAATTATAAAAAACAGAGCAAAATGAATTAAAATAGAGTTTTAGAAGTGATTCAAATCAACCAGCAGACCTCATGTGAAGTTGATGTAACACTACTTTCTGTATCATCGTGATGATAGAGATTAAACCATTGCAGCCGATCACACAGATCAGCTGCACACAGATCGATAATCGTCTGAAACAAAATGTCAAAATACATCAGCAAGTCAAAAGGCACACTTACTGCCAACAGTAGAATGTTGGAATACAGACCTCTTAATTAACACTTTAACGGGCTCCTAAAAGGTGCTATATAATACATATCCATACTTGTACTACATGCATACACCACATGTATACATATATACATTTATATGCACATACAAAATTACATACATACAATATCTGGTACATACATACATACATACAGTTAAAGTCTGACAATGCACATTCCATTAACGCGCTAATTTGGTTAACGCATGGCAATGTTTGCCTCTCAATGACACCAATTAGCGCACAAAAATCTGGCACTACACATTGGCTGACTCATTTTCATAGCAAACAAAGTAAAGGTGCATGCAGTGATGTACCGAACAAGCATTTCCTTCTCCTTTTTTCCGATTACCGATATTGGTGAGATGTATCATGAAGGCCTATGTTTGTGCTGTCCCCCTATTGCTATCTTGCACACATGTGTATATTTTTGGTTACACATGAATTATAGATACATAGGACTTATTGGAGGCTTAGACAGCTATCGATTATGCTATAATCATATTGGCAGTGGACAAGGTAAAGTTTCTTGAAGATTATTTCTGATGGCTAAACAGCTAGGTCAAAAAATAAATCATTTAAAGAAATATAGATTCTAATGAGGGGCTTCAGCAAAACTGTGAAGAGCTATTCTGCAAAACGAGATGCATACAAAGCCACAGTTAAAAAGGAAACAACAACAATATATCAAACAGTAGTAAAAAGTTTGGAAATTTAGTCTTTTTTGGAAGCCAATTGACTGAATGAGGTGAACATTCAATGATGTTGTGCACAAATGAGTGATAAATGAACTACTATGTTGCTATTAAGGAGTTACTTGATGCAGCTTTACACTGCTGTAGGCTCTTGGTACATGATATATATATTATCTTTGCAAGTGGACTTGTTTTAAACTAACTTAAAAATGTTTTGTAAAACAGTAGTTTTAATGTCTTTTAATTAATACCTTTTAAACATTTTAATGATTTACTGTGTATTTAGCAATTTTATTATATGCACACTTCAATTTATATTTTTTAAATGAAGTAAACAGGTCTACACTAAGGCTGCTGTGAATGGTCAGAGACAGAAAAGAGACCTATATAGGAAAATGTAGTTTGCAGATTCTGCGATTTTCAGTAGCACACGTTCCACTATCATGCGATTCTGACAACCTGACTCCTGTCATCTGTGTCTTACTGGACTTTCACTGTACATACATGCATACATTCACAGAGTCAGTGTGGATGTATTTATTTCCTAACAGTTTACTCGTGATTCTGCAAACGTGAAGTGGGTCGATGGCCCCCAAAGCTATTAACTTAACATGCTATGTTAGTTAATGAGCAGTACAAAGAACTGCTATGTAATGATAAATAACTAATTATAGGAAGTAGGTTTCATTAAATCAAAATCACATGTACATGCTCTGTAAGGCTTTCTGCCTTTTCCTGTTCATCATCGTTCTGGCAAGACACATCACGCTACATATGTTTAAATATTTTTAATATGCCTTATTTCATAACAGCATAGTCAAGCATCAGTGTTCATACATTGTGGAGAAAAAACTAGCTCCTACAGATCGGTTACATAATGGTGAAAAGCAAGTCAAAATTTCTAAAAGCCTTCGTATTGCAGAGTGAATTCTAAGAGATTGGGTAAAATATGAAAAAAAGTTGTGTGAATCTATGAAGTACGTAGCTTCGGAAGTAAGACTGGAGAGAAAACATGAACATGTACACCATTTTGTGGATCTCCATGTGAAGAATGGATTCTCCAAGAGGAAGCAAATTACTGTTGCAAACTGCTGAATGCTTGTACAATGACTCTGCCAATATTAAGCTTATGGAACATAACAAATTAAAAACTTATGTGGAATGACCAATCTTGAAAAGAAAAGTAGAGCTAAAAGCCAGAAACAGAAGCAAATAACATCATACTTCGTAAAACCTTCATCTGAACTAGAAGAACCTAACAAATTAAGGTGTGCCTGTTAGAATACAAACTCTCTGGACATTGTTGAATAATGTACCAGATAATGTATATTCTGTGCTAATAGTTTCAAACCATTCCACTGTGTTAATTATTTTTGTTTTTAAATTTGTTGTTAAATTTTATTTAATAAGGTTATTAAGTTTAGTATTTTGTGCTTTTGCATTTTTTAAATTAGATCACAAACTACATGTAAAATATATTTAATTAAGCTAAATGAAACAAAGTGATGGTAAATAGGTCTACCATGTTAGGGGTTTAGTTAGAGAATATTTAGGGTACTAGAAAATATGTTAGGTCATTTCAGCATTAGTCTATTTACACGTGGCCTGGTTTACAAGTGGTTTCAATGGCATATCTGACAACAACTTCGTGTTAACGCTTCCATACTGTAAATATATACTTGCATACTACATGCATACATACACAGTTCATTATCACATGGAACACTCATTCTATTTCAAACTTGGCATTTTACAGCAGAATAAAGTTAAAGCTATACATATGGCTATACACTGAAATAAATAGTCAAGCAGCCAGCAGTAGGTTAACAAATCTGATCAAATACGAGTGTATCTCCTATTAACTGTGTTGACCCAGATTCCAACAAGAAAATTCAAACAATATGCAGTCATAAGGAAACTTTGAATCACTGAAAACAAATTCTTTATCAACTTTTGGAAACTGAACTACATGACTCATATCTTGCTACCGGATGCTTCAGTCTGCAATTAATCTCCATTCTATCTGATTTGTCAGACTTATCAATCTATTATCAGCAAGTATCTAATGGACTTCTTACCTCTCCCACATACTCGCCACTGCCAATCCTGTCATAATCATAGACTGTGATCTGCAACGACTGAGATTTTAGATCCCGTCGCTTAATGGGAGCATAAATGAACGACTGGTTCCATTTCGGTTCAAGTGTTCCCGCAACTGTCTTCGTTCTGCGCTTGCTCTTCTCGCTACAGAAAATTGCAAAAACTTTGAAGAATTCATCAATCATAGAAACAGCATGCAAATATCACAGCACTTATTTCATATATCTAACAAACTAATGGCAACATAAAAATCTCTTTAAACAATTCCTAAGAGAATCCTGTAAATGCATACTGAAGACTGTATTATCAACAGCTTCTGCTTCATGGACATATCATGGAAAGCCAGCAAAATTAACATCTTTAAGTACATACTTATGTTGTAGAATTTGGTTAAGACATTCATCCTAGCTCACTCTTATTTAGTATTCAGTTGCATATGTATTGATGACCAATCCAGTCACAGACATGTATCAAACATATGACAACTGAGTTGTGAGTTCAGTTTAGCTTAGTTTGGTTGATGCAGTTCCTTTGGTTGTATATGTATTGATGTATACACAAAACATAGTATAGATATTTGACATCTGAGCTCATGCATAGATCACATATCAGTAAATTAATTTAGATTTATATAGCACAATTTGTCTCCATGTGTTTAGAGGTATAAGTATTGATGTCTAGTTGACCGGTTATAGCAAGAATTAATGAATGCATATGTCTGTAACTTCAATCATTAAGGTGGAGTCAGCATTCCTTCCCTTCCCAATGACGCACGGGACAAGCGATATCATCTTAATAATTCTATCTGATTTTGTTCCTATCAATTTATAATTTTCAATCATAATCCTCAAACTGCCTCATATGTCCCAGTTAGTTAATCCAGGTATTCATAAGCCTTCAATTACCAGAAAAACATCACAATATGATCCAGTAATAAGACACGTATCTATCCGCTTTGGACATCATACAGCATTTGCAAAATCACTTCTCATTCTATCAATTCATGTGTAATTTTGGAAAAACATGACTGTGAAGTCTGATCGCTGCATTCAGAAGTCTTTCACAGACTGTCTTTAAGACTGCAAAATAGTTGCAATAACATGGACAAAAAGCCATAGACTTTGCTCTTGTCGTAAATGACTCAGCCATATTTTGGTCTGCTTTTCAGTGTATAAAATATTTTCACTGCTGAGTAATGATAATTCATTTACCAGTGTATCATTAGAGAAGGTAATATACCCATAACATACCTTCGATCTGGTAGCATGTAGAGTTTGCAATATGGATTGCGTGGTTGACCGTTGTCACGAGACGATAAATCTGAGGCACCAACAATTGTCACTATCAGCTGGTAACTCGAAGCATCATAGTAGATTTTCACCTAAAGAGATAGCACGTAAAAGCTGCTTAAAATCATTTCATGGTACGTCAGCAGCATCTTTCTATATTATTAATTAAATACTGATACTGCCAGATTGTCACAATCATCACCATTGTTGCCATATACATCAGCTTCATTGATGGCCATCACAAATCATCTATCTCTTCACAGACATCATGGTTTTCATTGTCATTGCCCTTGTCATCACTGTTACTATAATCATTGTACATATGTATGGATGTATATATGTGAGTATGTCCGCACATGTGTGTCTAATCTTATCCAATTATCATAATGTCAAATGCATCACTTGATGGTCACTTTAAGTGAAGTCATAATCAAAATCATAATCCACTGGGGAAGCCATGTCTAATTCTGATACATCAGAGAAGCCAGAAGTTAGGCCACAAAGGGTAAGCAAGTTTAAAGGGATGAGTTTAGACCAGAATGACATCAAAGAACGAATAGAACTTGGCAGTGAATTCCAAAGCCGTTGACCAGCAACTGAGAACACTCGAGAATCCAACAATGTCGTGGTACGAGGCATAACAAGAGTCAGACTGTCCAATGATTGAGCGTAGTGTTTGTTGGTATCATGGTTGAGCAAAAAAGAGAGATAGGTTGGCTGATTTAAATGATTATGTCTTATTTGTGAATTTATGTATACATATCAACATCTCTGAGGTTCCTTTTATAAACCTCTGAAAAGCACCAAGTATTCAAGTAAAATTCAGAGTAAAATAGTATAAGCTGATAAACCGATGAAAAGCCAATACCAACCTGAACTCGGCCACAGACAACAGATGAATAAGTAGTCCTGGGACGCATTGTGGAAATTGGTGAACCAGGTGATGTTATTGTGACACTAGGCCTCTTGCGAGTTGTGACAGGTAGGTGATTTGGATCATATTGCCCTAAAATAGAAACACAACAGATGTTTATCAGAGGGAAATTTATCAAACTGTACAGCTACTCTGTCTGCTTGATGCCAGTCCGACTTTCAGACACAGTATTCATGCAAATGAACGAAACTTCAATCAAGCTGTAATGCAATTTACAGTGCACCTTTCAGGAACTCCCATAAAGCCAATATTTTATTTTGTGGAATAAGTAATTTATATATTTATTGTTAAAGTAGCCTTCTCCCATCTGTGTAATAGAAACTGAAAACCTGTCTGGAACAAAAAAATACAAGCAAATGTAAAACGTTCCCCTATCAAAGGACCTTGCAAGCTACTATCTTGGCCTTGTTGGTCCAGTCTTGATTCCATCATCAATATCAGTGGTACATGAAATTTTTCACTTCCAGGATCTTTATTTTGGCCAGCCTTATGACGACCATGTCTCAAAACAAGCCTACTAACCAGTTGCAGTTTGCATAATTGACTGCAGACTGTCTCATTGGTTGCTTTTTGAATTCAGCAGTAAGGGATTATGCATCATAAAGCCAAGAAAGTCATATGAGATCACATCAGATCAGCTCAATCAGAAAGATAATACTGTGATGAACATAAAACTACTAACCAAGATTTAAATTTTGTGGAAACACTGACAAAAAGTGACTGGATCAATTTACTGTAACAAATTGTGGGTGACATCAAATAGTCTTACCACAGCCAGTTGCCTCAAACTTTTCGAAACAGAATGAACACACACCCAGATACTAAAAACTAAATTCAAATAAAGGATATAATGAGACATGCCCACAAAACAGAAATAAATGAAAAATTATGAAAAATTTCAAGACAACATAGTTTCAAAAACAAACTGAGATAGAAATCTAAAACAAAAAACTGAAGAAAAGAAAAACAGATTCCAGCAAAACTTGAAAATTTTAGAAAATTAACAGTCAGTGTACATCATGCGACTGCCAAATAAGCCGATCACAAAACAGAAATGACTCTATCTTCCATCAAAAGTCAAATTGATTCAAAGACAACAAATAATCATCGGGTCACTTAACTCCACGAAAATTAGCTATTGGTAATCAGAAAATCTGGATACTATGAAGAAACATTTGAAAAATGGTGCCTGTTGCATAACTACATCCACATCATCACTGTTACTAGCATTAACTACCAACATCATCATGATTCAAGTGTGTGTCTGGACAATTTTATGAAACATTTCATGACCTCTCAGAGGTGCTGAAATATAACTATTTGACTGTTTGAAAAAGCTCTGACTGCAGGTAGGATGAGAACATTTCTATTGCTGTTTTTGGCCAAACAGTTTGGCCTTAGTTCATTTTAGTATGACTATTGAAGCCATCACTACTAATAGCTGGCTCAGTCATTATATTTTTTCTTGTGATTTTCCATGTTCCTCATCAATATCCTATCCACTCTGAGCAAACTTTACTAATCAGAAGCCACAAATCTCAAACAAATTCTCTATACACAGTAGCAAGCGATGAGTATTTGTGACCAGTTCTCACACGCTGACTCGTATGCTGCGTTTTTTAACTTTTGAGATATAAATATAATTGAAGTCTATATTCAAATCTTTTAAAAATGAACTGTTGCTTACTAAGCCAGTCCAGGTGGTTTTGGAGATAATCAAATTTAAAACTCGTTAACATATGACAGTTATTGGAAACACAAGATTAGTTGAACTTTTGCACAGGACTGCCAATTCAACCATTCAGACAAGAAATTCTGATGCAATTGTCCTTCTATAAGAGTTTTATGTCTCCACAGAATTTCAATTTAAAATTCTAAATGCCAAAATGTTATAGTATGATAGAAAGTCATGCTGACTTAAGACTTGACAAAATTGTGTGTGCTTATTAACATCTCTACTGTCAGTATCTGGTATCACAGAAAACACCTGAAGCTAAACCAAGCACTAGTATCACCTCCAGAGTAAGAAGCTTATCACCAAGAGAGGGCAAAATTCACCAAAGTACATACCAGGCCATGTGTGTCTACAATTCAGTGTATAAATAGCGATTAGCCTGCATATCCAAACACTAAATATTAAACAAATCAAAAGATACATAAAAATCAGAAAAACCTTCAATTTCAAGTTGTTCTGACAATCCAGCATTGAGGTCAATCCGACAGACTGATCTTTCAACTTTCAGTTCCACCTGCGGATCAGACTTTGATTCAAAGATGATATCATAAACATCTTCAAAAGTAAGGCCCCTGAGGCTACAACCATTCCACTCCACAACTTCATCACCTGAAAGCACAAATGCGTCACATCAGATCAACTAAGGCAGAAACACTTTTCAAACAATCAACAAATAGATTCTCTGGTCAAGTCTACAGTTGTCCAGAAAGCCATATTATCAGGTTGCAGATTTTTTCATAGACACAAAACTGGATATAATATTAAAACTAAGACTGGGAGGCAGCCAGAAGTTAAAGGTCACAGTGTTGAGATTTTTGGCATCTGAGGAACAAGGCAGAGAAAGCAGCCAAATGCTTAAACTACAAATCAGTCCAGCTATAAAATATCACAACACAATAAGCATCTAAAACTTAGTTATGCTGGATTCACAAGATGGATAAGCTCGGATTTACAGCAAATGCCAACAAATAAAACATTTTATATTTCATAATGAGTGGATGGATATCTGCTCAACATAGAATACTTCACTTCTTTATTTACAAGCAATGAGTGAGCCTCACCCGCCTTAAGATGAGCAATTGTATCAGCAATGCTGCCACGTTTCACCTTTGTAATGAATGCACCCAGATACCCACATTCTGTCATTTTTCCACCTGTTACTTTGAGACCTAAATAACATTAACAGCATTTTCTCATTACCTGCAAGCAACAAAATGTAAAACTGTTGAAGTATTTTGGCACTGAATCTGCAGTTAAATATCATCTAACAGTGACATGTTCTGTAAAGGAGCTACATAAGTTGGATGCAAATGAATCTTGTCACAACTATCCTCAAGCTCCTCCCATGATTGGCATCCTTAAATGAATGGCCACTGGCATCACTAATGATGATTCGAGGCATCTTCGGCATCTTTAACTACACTGCAGTGCGATGGGAAAATCACAGTAATTTTGTTTTCACAAAATCTACTTCTCTATACTATTAACGCAATAATTACAACTGAACTAAAATTGCCAAAAATGTTTTCCAGCTTCTGTTCCTAGTGGTACTACCAAGCTACCTAATTAGTTCCCTCTACCATCGGAACTTTTGGCACACTTCTGAATTGACCACCACCAAACTTAAACCCTCACGTTGTCAATGAAAATTTTCTGGCTCCCTGAAATTTCCATGGCCCATCCAGACATTTCAATCTGGCACCAGCATTTTTAATAAACGTCCTATCCATTTCCACTTGCTGTTTCACTTCAACCCCTTTGCCAATTAGTGTAAGACTGACCTTCTCTCTAAATCCCTCTTTGTGTCTTTTCACATATTCCTTTTCCCACCTTAACATACGCTACCAATACCAGCACTGTGTTCCATCTTAAACACTTAAACACCTCTACAGGCAAACCAAAAACTAAAGCAGCCACCTTGATCACACTTGGCATACTCAAACAGCAAAGCATATATTATCACATACAGCTGGATGCATGAGACACCTATAATAAGTCACAAATCTAATCTAATTTAATTACTTCTAGAGTGCCATTATCATAATGCCCAAGGCATAAACTGATGGTCACATCAAGTGAAACTGTAATCAAAATCATAATCCATTGGAGAAGTCAGGTTGAATTCTGATAGGTAAGAGAAACCAGAAGTTAATGTAGGCTACGATGGATAAGCAAGTCAAAACAGATGAGTCTTAACTTTAGATCTGAATGATATCAAAGAGCTGACAGAACAAACTGAACTCGGCAGCAAATTCTAGAGCCATGGACCAGCGACTGAGAACACTCTAGAACCCAACACTGTTCTGTTATGAGGGACAAAAAGAGTCATAGTGTCCATTGACCAAGTGCACTATATGTTGGTATGACGGTTGCATATGGAACACAGAAAGGTCGGCTGATTTAAATGTAGTATTCTGTGGTTGCAAATAGTAAACTGACAACAACACAACATCCAGCATGCATAGCTCAACAAGGGATAGTCATTTTGACATGATGCACCATGATCTGAACCTGAGACACAGTGAACAAGAGACACATAAGTCATCATGCCAGATAAAGAAAAGACAACACCAGGAAGGCATTACCTAGACTTTAAGGGCTAAACCAGCATGTGCATTGTTCAGTATTCTACAGGTGCACTGAATTAACTAAAATAAAACTTTATAAGCAACTTCTGAAGCAAAGCATAAGTGGCTATGTGATTTCTGCGAGAGCTTAACTCTGCGTTGGCATATTTCATTGTCTTGTAATTGCAACCTCCTCATTTTGCACAGTCTGACAATGCACTCTATGCGAATTTCACATGGGATTCGAACTTAGGTCACAGAAGTGCAAAGCTGAAGCATTAGTTGTTGGGCAGCTGTGCCACCTTTACAATGCTTACTTTTGGGCTTAGATAGAAGTACTATTCAACCCAATGGATCACACCTTATGGATAATTCTTAACAGAATAACAGAGTGATCATCTGACCTGATCGGACATGGCCTGACCTGACCTAACCATCTCCATACACAAAAATTAGAGAACTGACATAATGAAATGACTCAACATAAAGAATAGACAAGTAAGAAAATCAGAAATCATAATTACATGCACACTGATTGGAAGAAACATGTTTTTGTCTTACCTAAAGTACCCTTACCTAGGATGCCTCCCTGTTCACCAGGAGGGAGACCATCAGCAGACTTACAAAGCACCATGTGACCAATCAGTCTGGTCCCATCAGCTGAAAGCTGCCATGCAGGAGGGTGCTGTAAAAACACAAAAACAGAACTCTGCACACTGTTACTTCTCATGACTGCATTCTCAACTTGTACCTCTTGATACAGTCTCCACCATTTTACATGAAATAGTAGCATACAAGTACAGTAGTATGCAGATGACACCTCTCCCTTTTATTTTGGGTACAGACCTTACTGGCAATACTGGTCTCTAAACAAGAGCACTCCATTCCCTTCAAAACTGGTTGCACCCTAACAAATTCCCGCATAACCTTCCTTGCACTTACAAACTGCATAATAATTTCTAGCCCTAAGACGAAAATTTGCACCAACAGTTTGCTCTACAAATTAAGGAGTTTAAAATCTCCCAGACTTCATCACCTAAATTTCCAGTTATAATGCCTGAAAACCACTTAAACTGAAAGGAATATATTAATGCCACTGGTAACAAAAGCTCCAAAACTACTGGCATCTCAGTTGCCGTTTGAAAAGGCTCTTAGCTTTGGAAGTACTTAGGTTGTTATGCAAAAGCCTTGGTCTTCGATATCTACAATTTGATGCTATAACTTCGGATGGTGGTTTATAAAACCAGTCTGTTTTTTATTTTACAAGGGCAAGTCTGACAGGATCAGTTCCAAGGGATCACTCCAACTCCTTATTAGGTCACAGCTGTTGCCTTAATATCCGTGACCTTCATTGCCTTACACTTCATGGTTCTTAATGATGGAATATGCTACTGAAACTGTGTAATGTACCCTGTAAATTAACAACAATAAAAGATGGAATATGGAAAGCAACTGCTCAAAAGAAAATAAAACTCAGCTTTGAAGAAAATAATAAAATACCTTCTGTTGTACTAGTGCTAAACAGATTTAAGCATCAAGCAATAGCACATCAAAACCAAGCTAGAATTTTCAGAGTCTGCTAACAAAGGCAATCTGTGGCAGGTAACCCTGTTGAAGCAGTTAAGAGGCAAGTCTGCCGAGACAGAGAGTTAAGGAAAGTAACCCAGCTGAAACAGGTAAGAGTTATAAAGAATAAAAATTATTATCTAAACTTTCTTAAAATCAACCTTGAAAATAAAACTACAGATAAATTTAAGCCAAACCGTGAGAAATTTAGTGATCTTGGCAGCAAGTATCTCATCTTTTTTCCATTTCTCTGGAGGACCACTGCGCTGGATGAAGTTGCATCTTGACTTAAATTTCTGACCTGCTAAAGTAATTATAGTAATCTGTAGTGACTGCAATGTACTGAACTCTACACAAATTCAACTGCTGATCACAAACAGCATTTAAACACAAACTCCATTTATTGAGCTTCAGTGGTGTTACTACTACATATAAGACACATTTAAGATAGATGCATGTCAATCTGCACATAAAACACAAACCTCACACAATATGTAAAAACGTCTCACAAAACTATAAAAACAAGACAAGCATCATACAATTCACAAATACATCACAGTCCCAGACTATTCATTATCCATCCAGTCTGGTCAGCAATGCATTAGTTACTCAAGGCAGCCTTACATACAGCAAAAACAGTCACAATGTAGCAGTCTAATACAAACAGCAACATAGACATACTGTATATGTCTGGGTTGCTTGAAAATCTGACATCTCGTTACGTTGGTATCACCTAGCTCAAGTAACATTCTTCCTCACCTTTGTTGCCTTACTTTATGTCTAGAAAGAGTGCTGATGCAACTCAAAGATCTATGCTCTTTACGGCCCTGTGTAAGTGTGTCATCATATTATTATTATCCTCAAATACATAACGTGTAGGAAATTGTCTTGTGTCCTGTGTGTCAGGGAGTGTGTTCTGTGTGTGCTACTTTCATTATATGTGATGTTGCATAATAATTCTGTAGTTTACAATATGTGTGATGTTCACGAACATTGCGATGCATAGATTCTGTGCTGTTAATGTGTCACAATCACTATTTTGAAAATAAGACAAACCCTTCTCGTTTTCAAATTCCTGATCTTCCCAGCTAGTGCCTTCAGGTGTTGTTGGCATCTCATCATCTGAGCTGCTCATTGAAGAACGTTTGCTCCCTTTGCGTGGCTTCTGAGGCCTAAGGGTAGGCGGCCGTATACATTCAGACAGATCGCAACTGAGTGAGTCATTTCGTAACAAGTTTTCACCTCTTCTGCGGACATGACCTGCCACATAGTGAGCAGTAGGGGCCGCATTAGGATCCAAGTGTTGCCTGTTCGATGGATCAACGTAGCACTCACCTTCCGGGTAGACATCACGCTCACCCCTGCGACTGGCACCAGCCGACTTGCTGGGATATTTCCCAAACTTCTCAGCATCTTTGGAAATCGGTTGGCTATAGCCCTGCATCAGCCGTTCAGGATGACGCTCCAGCAGCGGTGATGCCAGAGTATCCACACCTGGGTACTGGCCGTTGCCACGGTGAAGGTCTGTTCGTCTCAGATCGTCATGCCTCGTTCGTCTAGACATCTGTTCTGTCTCCTGGGCCTTTTCAGGTGAAATTCGCAGCAGGCGGTCATGATATTCACGTTCCCGGTGCTTCTGTGTGGAAGAATCTCGTAAATAAGGGTCGCCACTCAATGCCTGACAAGACGTTCGGTGATCGCTATCAGCCATTTCAGTCAACAGCTGATCTCTTCGTCTCTCAACGAATTCTCGTTCATTCCTGGTAACATTTATTTTGTGCTGTCAGTACCACAGTGTCATCAAGATGATTATAATAAAAACACTCACTGTCTTCCTCATTTATACACATAAATACACAAATAACTTCTACAAAGGCACTTTTTGCTATAGGTTCAAGGAAAGTAACACTTATAAGATCATTTGAGTAGTTTTGTTTCTAGATTTACCGCTTTGTCCTTTATATCTTCTAGGAAACAGTGATTCAAATTGTCATCCACCTTTTTCTAATGCATAACAGTTTTGAGTTAGTATCGGACGGCAGAAACATGCAACAGGAGAAAGACATTTCAGTGAAAACCTCTGAACAGAATTTAAACCGTTACCAACAGTCAGCAACTGCAGTAGCATCGCTGTATGCAGTCACCATATGACCATCTGACTGCCGCTTGGTTTTGGTGCACCATCAGCTGAAGCCTTGTGCATTAGACTTTAGCATAACAGAAGTTATTAATAAATAAATAAATAATAATAATAAATGTGAACAGATTTCCAATGACCCAAAAATGCTCAGAAAGACATACTGGAACCAAATATGGTGCACAAATTACACGTTGGGCCAGTGCGAGTGAAAACCAATCCACCCAAGTGCATGAAAGTAAGCCAGTCAACTGCAGCTGCAGTTTTGAGCCCAGAAGAAGGAATTTCATTTTGAATAACTTCAAGTAAGCTTAGTGAATGTCATTCGAACCCTGCACATCTCCAAAACAGATGACAGCATAACCAAACCAAACACCACAACTGCAGGAGTAAACCAGTAAACTAAACCTAATACTAGCACACTGGATTTATACCGCTGCAATGTATTGTTATTACTTAGGAGTGATTCTGATCCTGCACAAAGCAACCAACTACCAGGATTTCAATCACTTAAACGATACTTTGAATTGGAGTGCAACCTACTGATAGCTGTGTTGCAGTGCCTTTGCAAGGCTTTTAAACTGTACTATATAACTGCTCATATACACACATACTTATACACATACTGATGATAAGTGCGTGCATACCAAAATCTCTATGTTACAGAAATCAATGGAAAATAGGTTCGTCAACATGTTACAGCGTATTTTGTCAGCATACCAATATATTATAAAATGTAGCATAAGATAACAGTGAAGCACAGAAGCACTTTCCTGGCCAGAAGTTACATGTTGAAATCTGTTACAATTAACAGCTGAAGGAACTGTCAAAATGCTCATATTACAAGAGTTTTAATGACAGAATGTGCAATAAAGAAGACAGGTGAAACCCGGAACCTACCGACTTCTGCTTGAGGCCCTTCGTCGTGATTCTTCCTTATCAAGTTGGTCTCGTGATCCAACCCAATCCTGAGTCCGGTCTTTCCCTCCTTGATCACGAGCTGAATGGCGTCCTTCCAGCAACGAGTCATTCAACCGTCTCTCTGTATATCCAGTCTCATGCTGACTTCTGTCAGCCATTCGCATATCAGTGTAACCAGTTTCCATTCCAATGCTATCTTTTGCACTGCATTGCTGTCTGTCTTCTAACTTTTCGATTCTTGGTCTTTCAAAACCCGATTTCTGAAGACCTTCATCCCCTCTTTCCACCAGAACCATCCGTTCCATTTGATTCAGCAGAGAATCGTGACTGGAAATATTCTGGTCATTCATCGCAATAGCACCCCCTTCCCTTTGTCGTTTTGTGTCTGTAAGTGAATACTGCCGTCGAAGTTCTTTACCACGTGGGCTCACAGTAAATGATGGAGACACAATGCCTTGAAGGCTTTCTTGCCTTGCAATCAGAGGACGTGATTGGCTTGTGGATGATGAGCCTTGATGGCCTTCAGAGAACTGCGAATGCTTCTCCTGAAGAGGACTGCTCTCGGTCTTAACCGAGGATGCATCGCTTCCCGTGTCTACGTCCAGGCCAACCGGTTTTGCCATTCCTCCATGGTACCACTGGCCAGTCTTGACAAGAATATCATGCTTCTTCTTGCAGATGTTACATGCCCAAATCTCCTGAAAAAGCATCAGTCAAATCCAGTCAAGCAGCTTAAGTCTCACCAGTTGACACGGTTAAAAGTTTTAGGTAGGAAATTACTTATAAACACTGATATATTTTTCGAAAGATTTTGGCCGGACTTCTCCAACAAATTAATTTTGACAATTGTTTCACTTGAAGCGACCATCGACTGATGCCTTGTGCATTATGATAATGGTGCTACAGAAATCATTAAGAATAGATTACAAAGAAAGTTATACGTATCACAATCAATTAGCCAACTTTAAAGCAGCTTCAGCCACTCAGCTGAGTATGCATCAGTAAGCAATAAGTAATTAGCATGTTTACCTCTAATATCGTGACACCATACATGTGCATGAGTAAAACTGAAGCCCTTGTGATCACTCAAGGTAAGTATGCCTTCAGAAGGCGCTCACTACAACTGCATAATATTGACAACTGAGAAAAGGGAACACAACTGGGCTGAAACAGTTATTCATTCTGACATCTGTCACCACAGTCTTTCTGCAAATTCAGTTCATCTAAATCCAGGCACATAAGGCTAAAAACTGGTTAGGACAGTTACACTGGTTTGATGCATTGCCCAACATCAGACTACTAACACAGTTTCAGTGCTATAGGACATTGCTTACTGGCCAATACCAGTCACTGGTGTCAGATGGTGTGTAGGTGCAAGGTCACAACTGATCATTAGAAATATGCATTAAGGGCTCACTACAGCCACTCAACCCAACTGTACTCTGCATTTCACATGAATTCAGGTCATTCACAAGCTAAGGCCAAGAGGCTTTGTTTAGTAACCAGTAAAAATTAAAGTGTAAAAATTTTTTAAAAGTTAAAGTTATAACAGAATTTATGCACCAGGTGTTGTTTATTTTTCAGGGTTTGAGCTGGCAATGAACCGATCAGCTAACAAGAAGTTCCCCAACCACAGAAAAAGAATTAATTACTAAGTCACCTAAACAGGTTACAGTACACAGGAGTCTGAGGATATTTCAAGTCTTTCCAACTGACTACTGCAGACTTATCATAGCCATACAACAGTTCCAAACCAGACACTCCTCGGTCACCTGAAACTAAGTGGCATTGCAACAGTTAAGCAGTTAAGAGGCAACAGAGTCATTCATAAATGTATACTGTATAGGCAACATATCAGAACACAAATCAGAAAGTATGTGATACATGGCTAAGAGGGATTAATTCCAGCCAGAAGGAGAGAGACGTGATACATGGCATAAGGCTCGTGAAAGGAGATAACATCCTTATGTTGTATATTGAAGCACACGAGTTACTGCATCTTATTCAGCTGGGCAGAATTGGGGCATCAGTAATACTACAGTGTGGTAAATAGTGAAAGCAATCCTCATTGCAGTCTGTTGTAAAGCGTTTTAAAGTAGGCTTTTTTACAAACCACACATTTAGTAACTTGAAAACTGAAGTTGTACAGTATACTTTATAGTAGTTCTATTCAAATATGAAGAGCTACATATAGACTAGACAGTCAGGCCACCGGATGTACGTACAACTGCGTCATTATGTTTGTAGGCCAATGTGGTGAAGTAAAGGCTGGTCATTCAGTGTACATTTGAATGCCGTAGACTGTGGATGTCTTGTGCTGAAGGAGTATTTTATAAGGGCAACGAAGCAAAATATGCATCAGTTGTTCATAAGAACTTCATATGGATACCAAATACCAACAAAGAGCAAATGATAAATAATGATGGCTGTAAAGGGAAGGGTGCCTAGGTACTGAACTCATGGCTAATAAGGCTATGTTTAACAGTAATGAAGTCAATGGCGCCTGGCAGGTCATGTCTATGTCTATGTGGCCAATGTACTTGATTCACACCACTGCTTGACACCAGTTTGATACCATTTGCCATTAACATGGATGTCTGTTCAAAAGCTTGGCATGGTATCAACAAGTCAAACACCAGATGGTGTTGTAAAAACCTGACAATGCTTGGTTGGTCTCAGTCAATAAAATATTTATCTGTTCACATAAACCAAGTACAGAGGCAATAGCAGCAGCAGCAGCAGCAGCAGCAGCAGCAGCAGCAGCAGCAGCAGCAGCAGCAGCAGCCTGTCTGTATCATCTGTAAATGTCTAGACCAAATCTTATAACTTGGATATACAGTCAAATCATGAACACAGATCTTTGCACATAAGAAAGAAGTAACACAATAACCTAAGCAACAAAATACAAGCATGGGTTATTCCATGAATATTACTGAATATGCATATATGCATATATTAAACTTGTACATAAGTAAGTAAGTAATGCATTTGTTAACAGGCCATATGTCCATCGGCTGAGCGAGGAATCATAGGCATGGACAAACACACAAACAAATAAATACATAACAAAGTAAACAAACAAAGGAAGAACCCAAGACCTCCTCACCGTCCACACTGGTAGATGCTTTCATTAAATTCCTTGTATACATATATAAAGTTTTATTGTAATCAATAAAATGATAGCAACACTAGAAAAGTAAAGCATGTTATTCATTGCCACTAGTGTCATTAGAATTCACCAATACAACACTGTCTTAGCCAAGCCTTGACTAGTTACCATAGAAGGCCACACTAGTTCTCTGGTAGTAGGCCAATGGAAGTAGTCTGTGGCCAGACAATATGAGGCAAGACTGTAGCAGAGCTCTAGCTGTTTTAAGCCTTGCCTTATTTCTGGGGGTTCTCATATCAAAACAGCCTCTCTGAGTAGTCTTGTTTTTCTACGAATCACGAACAGGCACAAAATCATATCATTAACTCAAAGTCAAAACCTGATCAGAAAGTCGGTTCAGAAAGTAAACATAAAAAAATTACTACTGTAAGTTATTCAAAACATAAAAGTTATGACAAAAAATAAGATTTTTCAATAAATGCAGAAATTCATGAGATATGTTATTCTTGTTTTAATTTTAATAGTAATTGTAACAGAGCAATGCATACAGACTCTTAAGAACTGCTCTGGGGCTCTCAAGAGGCATTACTCATTTTTATCACTGTTGTTTTGTTACTGCCAATAAAATCAGTAATATGATAACTTTTACCTAAACCAGAAGTAAGCAGTTTCCACAGAATAGAAAAAAAGGTTCTGGAATGGCTGGAACTTGCCAAGATCCAGTACAGCAAAAGTGCAGTGCTAGGCAATGGCATTATTGTTAACACTTTAACCCAAAGTATAAAATCCTGAGAGTATGTAGAAACCTTGCTATTCAAGGGAAAGTGCAGCTCTCGGATCAAACATACTCAGGAACATAATCACATTAAACTACTGCACGGTTATAGCAAGACATATGAAAGGGATGATCAAAAACAGATCACATTCAATCAATCACTTTAATGATTTAACTGAGTGTAATCATTCATGATTGCTGACCATTTCAACAATACAGAGGCTCGGCACTTTTGAACATACAGAGGCTCAGCGCTTTCATCAAGGCACCAATCAATGCCTTAGTATTTGATGCATTTACTAAAAAAGTCTATTTTTACTTGCCCATGGATGGTGCAAGTGGATTTCTGTAGTCTTGGTTATTACTTTTTTGTTTTTTGTTTTTTTACCCAAGGTACTCATGATCCCTCAGGATTTCAAAAATTAGCAAGTGCATTGTTCTGGTTTGGCTAGAATGGTTATTATTATTATAGAAATTACACTTGTATTATTACTGCTGTTATTATTGCTCCTATTTTAGTATTAGTCCTATTGTTATAGATGAATTGTTCCATTAGAGAACAATGATTCAACAGCTCCACACAAAGTTCAGACCTGTGTTCCAACTCTGTCCCATTCAGACTAAAGTCATGGCTATGCAGCTGTCACCTTTCTTACGTAAACCAAATCAATGACCACTTCCAAGGAGAAACAATGGAATCCCACGGTAGTGGATATCAAATCTAATCATGTGACCTGCACAGTTTATGACTGACGGAATCCGAGGCTGTTGTTTTGGGCAACCGATAAGGTGTTGTCACTTGCACAGTGCACATGTTCCATAAGAATGAATTTTTTCAATGGTTGATTAATCCTGTCAAGAAGCATGCGACAACAGGATCCCATGTAAGAGCAATACAATATGAATGTGCTCGTGAATATTTAATACTCAGCGGTGGTGCTCATGTACTGTGGTACTGAAAAGATATCACAATGCGGCCGCCTACGTCATCAATCGAACTGAACGCTAGAGCGTGGTTCACTGGCTGCCTGGCCTGAAGAGCTGCTCCAGCCAGTGGCCCATGCAGACCAGGCTAAAATTAAAACAAATGCACAGTAGTCGCTTTCGTGGACATACGCTTCTGCACTGTCGTCTGTGTGGGCCGAAAAAGCTGATGGCCATCAGAATCACCACCTGGTTTTGAATCGGTTGAATGATGAACACTTGTCTGAGGCATTTAACAACCAGGTGATTTGACTTATTATGGCCGGCACCACAGCCACAGAGTTTTACAATGTTAATGCTTTTGATTGATGTTCCATTTGGAGATCAATTGAAAATAATTACAGAAGCAGACTGAATTTGAAAACACTATTCATTAATTGACGATGTCCAGGTGAATGAATCAGAACACGAGGCTGAATCAGAGATGTGAAGAATGAATTAGTTAAATGAAGAATGAATAAGCCATATTAAAAATTAATTCGAAACATATAGGCTGATTCAGAGATATTAACCCTTTGCCCACCACAGGCGTAAAATTGTGACATTGGAAAACTAGCTGTGACATTATACATGTGCTTAAATAGAGTGGTTGAAAGTTAGGGTACCAGCATTCATTACATGTAAAAAGCGCACCATTAATTAGAGCGATAAATAGGCTTCAATTTTCCAATTGGTCATTCATACACACGGAGGATGATTGCGGAGATATGAGCTGAAAATCGGCAATTTTCTCTCAGTTTCTCCCAAGTAATTGATTGCCATGGCCAGCAATGGTCACATTGTGCATGCAATTTTCACAGAATAGGACTTGGATGAAGACTTTGAGGGTTTTGATATGGCCACTAACACGGACAGTGAAAGTTTTAGTACGACTATTAGTATTCACACTAGTTAAATAGTTGACTTACTGCACGAATCTGAGGACAACATTTGGGGTGATAGCGCTGTGTTGGCTAGACTGGGCTTTAATGTTGTCAGCCTATGTGACAGAATGGGTTTAAAGATTTTATGAAACGCATGGTCCCCTTGTTCACACCAATGATTCCAGCAAACTTTATTGGTTATGTATGTTTATATAAAACTTGAACACCTTGCAAAGAACATAAATAAACATAATTTGCAGTCTTTTATAACAAACTATAACAAATTTGGTCTTTCTTGACTGACAATAATGAAGTTTTTAGTGATGTTGGCTGTTCAAACTGCTACAGCTAAAAAAAAACAAGCATATGCAAACAAATGACATGTATTTGTTCAGAAATAAATTTTAAACAAATTTTATGCTTACACTTTAGCTCTATCTTCAGTGGTTGTTGAGATATAACAGTTTTACCCTTAAGGGGTTAAATGGGATCAAAACCCCAAAAGAAATCTGGCACAGGCCAGAATAAGATTTTAAAATACCTGGTGGCAAAGGGTCAAGAATGAATCAGCTAAGTGCAGAATGAATCAGCAAATTAGAAAGTGAAGAATGATCCCAATATAGTGACTGAAAACCAGATGAAGACAGAGATACCAAACAGAATTAATGGGCCTAATGACATAAAATTAATGGGCCTAATGGCATGGTAAAAGTCATTCATACAATGGGAAAAAGGTGGATCAGCCAGCCATCTGTGAAAATCTTTGAAACACTGAAGATGGCATCCAATACAGACACAACACAAAGGCTGCTTTTGAGGGTCTTCCAAATTAAAACATAGACTTCTCTTTCAATTTTGAAGTCATGCTTCAATTAAATGTCCAGAAAAGTTTGAGCTGAAGATTCTGCCCATGAGACAATAGCCGTAGTGGGTACAGTCTGCCCCACAACAACCCCATTCATAAGATGTTGATGAACAGAGAGAAATTATTGCACTCTCATTCTGAATAAATATCTTTTGTTGTACATCAGAGTACAGAAAAGTAGAATGGAATATAGTAGATGAGAAAAGCCATGCAGAATAATAAACCAAAATGGAAGACCCAAATAGTAGATTTGAATCATAGATCAAGATCAGTCAACAAGCATCTTTTTTAAACCATGCTCACACCCAGCATGTCTCGGATGCGTGTTTCTCTTGACTTTGTTCATTCTAACGGCAAAGAGCTTGCGGGCACAATGTTTACATCCAGGCATCACACTGTTTTACAGCCTATCTCCATGCTTATCACAAGTCTTATGTCAGTGGAACCCAAGTTCAATCCATGCTCAGAATCTTGACACACCTATATAAATATATAATACACTTCATTAAACACTGCCATTCATTCCACCATCACCATCATTGTCCTGTACTCTGCCAGTATGGCTGCTGCCAACAACACCTGACATTTCCCCCTCCACTTTTATCTTCACCCTTATTTCGTTTTCTCCTCAGACTCATCGCCTTCTTCTGCTCTTCATCTTCTTCAACCTCCTTCATCTCATCCTCTTCCTTTCCACCTCTCCCTCCCCTCTTTCTGGACCCTGCAACTGTAGTTCCCTCAAAACAGTTGCTTTCCAAGATACCTCTTCAAGCTAGTCATCAGCATATATTAGCCATTCCTGAACAGTGTTCTCGTTTCTGAGAACCTGACAGCTTAATTCTAACTCAGGTAACAAAATAATAATTAAAAAAATACAATTCAATTTATAAGACAGGAGGTCACATATATAAACAAAATCTTTGTATCTGTTTAATTCTGGTAAAATATAAAACTTCCTTCATCCCATTAAGGCAAATTTTAAGCTGAATTTTTAGATCACGAAAGATGTTTCTTCTGATCAGGTTATCATGTATTTTACAGACTTACCAAAATATTTTATACTTGTGCCTTAAGTAGTTATTCTTTGGACATCTAGAAAATCTGCTAAATTTGCTAAATCTACCAAAGAAAGTGTTGTGACTCACTTTATTACGTAACATCATCTTGCCACCACATCGTGCACATGACTTCACGTGGCAGTAGTGACACTGGTGACCAATACCATCAGCAAACTTAGTCTTGCGACAGATTTCACAAACTGCTTCTTGCACGACACCTTGAGCTGCTACTTGTTTCACTTCTTCTCCAAGTTTCTTTACGGATTCCTGGTAGCTCTCAAACTCATCTTGAAGGTTTCTGTTTAAGAAAGTCAGAACAGTTTTTCACAACCATCAACTTACATTTAGTAGCAGAAAGCAAAAAACAACAACACAAGACAAAGTAACAGCAACAGAATCTAATCATAGATTCATTTTACAGCCTAAGATCTCTTTGCCAAACACAGAAAAATTATTAATTTTCTGCTTAAATAACCATGTTTATATTTTTAACCCATAACAATCAGAGAATACCAGAGGAGATAAAAGGTAATGGAATCAAGGACTTACATGCCAGGCAACTATAATATTGGGCATTTACATTTCTATCCACAGCAGCTAGAAATATATATATCTATCTATATATATATACATGCACATATACATACATATACATATATAGATATTTGTAATTGTAATCTAACATTTATAAAGTGCCACTTCAAGAATAAACTCATCGGGATGCTCCTGACCCCAATCAGTGAGAACACTGTAAAATAATACCGATGACTGGTACTTTCGAAACTGCAGAAGGGACAAACTGAGGAGCTCGAACCGCAGCTCTCGGGAAAAGCGATTCCAACTGGTATGTCCAACATAGGCAAAGCTTCTAGACTGAGCAGCAGCAGAGCACATAGAAGGGACAGTCAGGAATCCAAGAGCAGCTGAACGGAGGGTGCTATGGCCCGGAACCAAGGAGACGAAAATGCAGAAGTCCCTAAAGGTGTGATGGAGCAGAGCCAATGAGACAATTACACATAAGGGTTATGATCTTGAACTGAATATACTGCTGACTGAGGAGCCAGTGCAAAGTATTCCACATAAAGGAAGTTATGTGGCCATACCTGGGGACATCTCCAGTAAGATGGGCAGCAGCACTGAGAACAGACTGAAGCTTGGAAATGTTAGCTAATGAGAGTCCAGCAAAGATAGCATTACCCAAGTCTGTCCTGGAGCAGATAAGGGCGTGAATTAGAGTAGCAACAGCATTATAGAAGAGGGAGTGGAGGATGGTATGAAGCTCATGAAGGTGGTAAAAGCATGAGCGGCAGACATTGTTAACAGGATCGGTCAAGGAGAGTTCCCGGTCCAGGACATCTCCAAGATCACAAACTGTGGAACAGAACAGAATGACCAGAAACCTCTGAGAACCTCTGAAACCTCTATCTGAATTTATCTAAGACTAATTACATTTTGTTTTTGCTCCCACCAAAAACCCCTTCCACAACAGAATATAATAAATTATCAATAATAAATTTTGCAAACTAAGTTTACTAAATTTCTGGGCATAAATGCAGACAAATATTTCAATTGGAAAGAACATATCAACCATGTATCTACTAAAATTGCAAAAAATATTAAGAGTCTTATTATGCATTATTAGTAATGTTTTACCTCACCAATTATGCCTTGGTTTATATTATTCCATTATTTATCCTTACCTATCATACTGCAATATTGTATGGACATCAAATTATTCATCCCAGTTAAACAGATTAATTACACTCAGGAAAAAACAGTCTGCAGCATTGCAGGATTACTACCCTATTCTAGTACTGAACAACACTTTATTGATCTGAACATTCTGAAAATCAATCATATTAACAAGTTATGTGTACATGCAAATTTACTTATGGTTATGAGCAACACCAACTTCCCCTGTCTTTTTACTGGTTCTTAAACAACATATTCTGAACACCATATGTATTTCACTAGGTCAGAAGATAATTACTACAGGATTGTTTGTTTCAGCACCATCTGTCAGATTCAGATTGTCTGAATGTGAATGACGTAAAAATACAAATGTTCTCAGAATGCTTACTAGATTGCCTGAGCTACATTACACAAAACGAGAACGTTAGCCATGACAAAATTACGGCCTATTCGGTCCAAGATGACTGACTGTAATGTCCAACGGACTCTAGCAACTATCTTGTCTTTTCTACATTTTTGACTGCTCTCACTGACTGTTAACCAACTTCTGAAAAAACTACATCTCTTAAGTCAGTTTTCTGCCCTGCTTGGATGTTGTTGCCAAGAGATACATGTATGTTGGATTCTGCTTGGTACTCATCTTTGCACTTACACCATGGATCTCCAAAGCTGTGGTGTCAATCTAATCTTCTGCTCCTCCTACTCCTAGCTTCTCCCAATGTGAACCCTGCCTGACTGCTGTCAGTCTCAACTAACAGCTTTGCTGCAAAGGCACAATTCTCCATTGGACCACCTTGAAGCATGCCACCTGCTGCAACAGTTCACTTAACTAAGCTGGGCAACATGACCACTCTCTTTGAAGATGGCACCCTTATGAAGTGGTATCCAGTCTCACCCACCTGTTGGCTAAGTCTACCCTGTCTATTTCTATGCTCTCCTCATTTTTTCTTGCAACTCCAACAACTTCTGTAGTGACTAGGGTTACTGTGGTGTAATATAATACAACAGCTTACGTATTCAGATCAACTCTGTGATATTGCTATGCAAGCTCCGCTCACACAAATACTAACTACTTTCAGTTAAGTGTGCTGGCCCTTCCCTAACGAACAAGTTGCCTCATGATGCTTGTTCATTATCTAGTCTACCCTTAGTTAAAAAGCACATGCATACCCATTTGAACACAATATCCATTAATTAATTAAAGTTGCTTAGTTCCTATTGGAACAGTGTTTCAGTTATATTTTCTGTTGGCTGTTAAATGTTCTAGATACTAGGGTCTAATTAGACTACTTCAAGCTGTTCATTCATCACTGAACATCTGTATCGTGTTATAGAGTGAGACTTTTGTCCTTTAGGTTCTGCATTTTGTAACCTAAGAAAGTGATAACTATTTGCTACTACAAAGTTATTTCTGGGTTCAATAAATAAACAATGAACATTTCTTATTTCACCCATTAGGCATTACGGCAAACATATATAGCATGCTATTCCTGTGGCTTTAATATGTTATCTAGTAGACCTAAGCACACCATTCACATGGCATTCAGTTTACCAGTAAACAAATTTATAAACCTAATTTAAAGCTCACTCAGTTATTAAACCACATGACTAATCACCAGGATACCAGCTAGTTTCCAACACTTCAAAACACAGAAGACAAGAGACAAGCACAGAAATGGAGATGAAAAAAGAAATGGAGTTCACATGGAATTTTAATTTTTGTTGTCCGATGAAGCAAGTTCAAGTGACAGTACTAGATTCCTCCGAAATGAATGAACTTTTAAATCACCTGAACAGTGTCTTAAATGTTCTTACAGTACTTGAACTAGCTGGATGATAATTTAAAGCCACAAACACAGTAGCATAACTGCAAATGTTTGGCCCCACACAGAATACTTAAGGGGGCCCATTTAGCACTTTATCATGCTCTGAGATGGCCCCCTTTCTTTTTTTCAGATTCGAGACCAGCCTTTCCTCCACAGTTGCATGCCCTGCCACCATATATCTACACTACCGCATGAACATTTATTAAAAGGAGCATATCTATGTTCTTCTTGGCAAGAATCAATCAGTTCAAAGCTACACAGAAAACTACAACGGATGTTTAGTGATACAAATGTATTCAGGAATTTGTCACCCAGACAACAGAATGAATTGAATGAATGATGGATCCTGTATATCAACTTATACTCAGTTTTAAGAAATGAGAAAGTGTGAAAGGTTTAATTAATAGGTAAACTAAATTTTATATTATCAAAAGTATGCGTTGTAAATTTTTTTATCGTTTGTACTTCCCCTCAAATGTTACAATATATAATTATAATCTGCTGTAGACCCATTTAATTGATAATTACCATATCAAAGATAGCCATCAATCAAACATGAGGCCATAAGCCAGCTGCATGTTATTTATTTTTATACCAACTTGGTATCCTGGGCGACCACTTTGGTCACCTATATGGATGGACTGTCCCTGTCCATGATACAACTATTCTAATTCTAATTCTGTTCTATATTGGGTCACACAGATATGCAGATTCTAGCAATAGAAAAGTGACAGTGATGAAATGCTGAATGCTAAGCTATGGTGAGTTTTGGCCAATGCATAGAAACAATAAAAGCAATATAAAGACTGGAAACTCTTTCCTGAAGCAAGAAAATCAGTTTCAATATGCAGTAGATTCAAACTCTGGAGAAAGAGCAAAAAAGGTTAAAGGCATTTTCTATATAAGAACCTTGCCATGCAATGCCAAGAGCTTGCATCTGAAGACTTGTAGTCAAGTTGGTGAAATGACCTATTGCTAAATTGGTATCACAGGACTATACCCACAAGTGTCCATGTAAATCTTCCAAACCAAAAACAAGTCACTGATCTATTTTGTTATGGCCCATATCTAAAACTTCCCAGTACCATTAGTACACAAGCTTGTCAATTTGCCAAGAATACTGCAAACAAACCATGTATGAGGCAGATCATGCGGAATCAAAGTAGGCCTACCTCTGCAAACGAACATAAATTTGATTAAATCTGTTTATGAAACGTTTGTAAATGTAAAACCAAAATGAGATCTACCAAGGCCATGGAGGTTAACAGTTTGTCACAAATATTGACCCACGCGAAATGCAATCATTGCAAGTCACTTTCATTGTTCCTTTTTTGAATGACTTAGAATCGTCAAGCAATTCAACTCTTTCATTCAGTTGGAAAAGGCAACAGTGTATCTATAATCACAGAAACCGATTCCATTGAACTAGACAGTTTTTCTGGACTAGATAATAACTGACAGGGAGTCTGATGTACTCGAAACACAGACGGTGTGGGCAAGACGTTATTACAATCAACCAACCTCAGTATCTCCTGCTCCTTCTCTTCCTCCTCCCTCTGTCGCTGTATCACAGATTCGATGATCTTCCTTTCCTCCTCCGTCAGATGACTGAGATCCGGCATTGGCGGTAGAGACGGTCGCCTTTTTGCGGTCGACATTGTCTGCTCGACCGGGGGCGCCCAGGCTGGGTACAATCGATACACTGGGCAGAAATCGGTTAAATTTCCCTTCCAGAACGCCCTTCTTTCTCGGGATCGTCTCGGTTTAATCCGTCTCGATATTTACCCCAGGCGGCCGACGTTTGGCAGTTGAACAGACTGCAGGGGAGGATGGGATTCACCAGCAGAATACTCCTCATAGCACATCATCATCGCCCCCGACGACGACGACGACGATCGACTCGGTTCCTCACGCGACATCGACGGCTCTACATAAATAATGCGACATTGTGTACACACCGAAGGCTCTTCCAGATGTTTCCTCAAACGCCAAGGGCCGCACAAGAATCGATAGGTATGACAATCCACTCCAGAGAGACAATGCGATTTAACCAAAAATAATTCGTCGTTTTTACTACAATTTATATCAAAATAGAAATTCTGTAATAAAACATAAATTAACAGTTGAGTTTCTGTTACTAGGCAATCCGCAACCGAACAATTTTGAATGGCTTAACTCAATGCCAAACTTGCAAGGAAACTCATGCAACCTAATAAGTTGCTTGCACTAGCCTACATAACAGTTATGAACAGTATGGCAGTAATGCTAAAGCAGCTCAATATGAGCACATAATTATTTATCCAACATTGAACTTGCCGAAAATGTTCCCTATGATTATGCTTCTAGCAAACTTAGCCGCTAGTGTAGGCTTCTGGCTATCTGTCATCTGCTTCAGTTTTAATCACCCTAAAAGCCATTAGCTGACAGGCATTCAGTCACAAGAAGATCGATCGATAAGGAAGGTTATAGGTTCTGTTCCGAGCCCAAATTCAAGTGTGAGACAAACAGATTACGGCGGTGGTGATTTAGTTGCAGGCATAAGCTAATCTCGATCGCTGTAGGCCGCAATCATTATTATTTTACGAGGCAATTTATACCCAGCAAAACTTCTCATTTGGAATAAGTACGAGTACGCGTGTGAGGGCCAGTAAATTACTTACTTGCTTACATCTTCTTCCCTTACATCTGATGAACTGCTGGATTTCTTCGACGAAAAGACTGCCAATATTCACGAATCAACAAAAGACTCTCCTCCACCTAATCTCTCGCATCTGCCACCTCCACTACACTCTTTTGTTGCATTTGACGAAATTACTTCTTCTGATGTAGAAAAACTACTCGCTGATTCTTCTACAAAACAATGTGAACTCGACTCTGCACCTGTTTGGCTCCTCAAAACTCTTTCTTCAGTCTTTGCACCCATATTAACCCTTCTCATTAATACCTCCCTTTCTCAGTCCACGCTCCCTGATAAACATAAGCAGGCCATTATCCGACCACGTATAAAAAAACCTGGACTTGACCAATCAGATCCTGCTAACTACCGTCCAATCTCTAATCTGTCATATTTCTAAGCTTGTTGAACGTTTTGCTCATCGGCAGCTTTCTAACTTTATTGAATCTCATAATCTACTCCCTCTCACCCAATCTGGATTTAGACGATATCATTCTACTGAAACTGCTGTCCTCAAGGTTTACAATGACATTGTCTCGGCTCTTGACCTTGGTTTTATAGCAGTTCTTCTCCTCCTCGACTTTAGTGCCGCATTTGACTGCGTTGACCACACCATTTTGCTTCAGATCCTTCAATTACAATTTGGTATCTCATCATCTGCACTTCTTTGGATCTCTTCTTTTCTCTCTTCTAGGACTCAAAATGTTTACTTTGGTGGCAAATTCTCTAAGACTACTAATTTAATTTTTGGTGTCCCCCAAGGCTCCATTCTTGGTCCACTGCTTTTCATTCTATACACTTCCAGTATCTCCAAGATTGCTCTTAAGTTTGGTATTTCTATCCATATTTACGCTGATGACACCCAACTTTACATAAAACTTTCCACTTCTAACCTTGAAAGTTCAAAAATTAAACTTATTGCCTGTTTCCATGAGATACAATCCTGGTGTGCTTCCATGCGCCTGAAATTAAACACAAGTAAGACGGAACTGATTTGGTTCGATCGTCGGTCCCGATCAGATTTAGATTTGCAGACTCTCTTTCTGAAAATAGATGATTCCTGTTCCATACTACCCTCGAATGTAGTTCGTGACCTTGGTATCTTTTTGGATAGCAAACTTTCCATGTCTCACCATACTAGCTCCATATCTAGAGCCTGTTTCTTCCACCTACGACGGATACATCAGATTAAACGCTGTCTTAATGAGCATTGCCTTCATGTCCTGGTTCATTCACTTATACTATCCAGAATTGATTATTGCAATTCAGTGCTTTATGCTTTACCTAAATCTACCCTCTCACCACTTACCTCTGTTATTAATGCTGCAGCTCGCCTAGTTAAAAGCCTTGGCCCTCGAGATCACATTACTCATTCTTTACAACAACTTCATTGGTTACCCATTCAGGCCCGCATATCTTTCAAAATCTGTCTATTTATGTTCAAAATTATGTCAGGCTCTGCCCCGTCCTATCTGTCCTCTCTAGTTAAACCTTGTACTTCCACTGAGTCCAGAAGAAGATTACGTTCAGCTTCAAAAGGGGACTTTGAAGTCAGGAGAGTTAATCTACAGTTTGGTAAAAGAATGTTTGAAGTAGCTGGTCCAGCTGAGTGGAACTCTTTACCTGAATCTATTCGAAGATGCTCTTCAATAGATAATTTTAAATTAAAACTTAAGACTCATTTATTCTCTCAGTACTATAACTAATTATTATCTTGTAACGCGTCCTTTGAGTAAGACATTGTTTTATTAAGGCGCGTTATAAATATAAGTTGTATTGTATTGTATTATTACGCAGCTCTTCGCGAATTAACCGCAATAGCGATGACGCATATAATAATCGTAATCGTAATTCCCAGATTTCTACAGCACCCAACGAAAGCCGCGCCGCGGGGACCAGATTTAAAATATGTGACGCCGGCCAAGAAAAGGGACCACTTGTCGCTTTCTAGAAGAGCTAGAAAACGCCGTTTTATCTAAGAACATGAATATTCATAGAATTTCGGTTTTTGTATCCAATGAATGCGTCTGCATTTCAGCTTCATTTTACTATACCTGGTATTACTGCGCCTGCTATTTTAAAACCAGAATCTGCAGTTAAAGACATGGGTACAGACAGGGTAAAAAAGGGCCCACTTGTCGCCCAGCATGTTGCCAAGCGTTTGAATCTACTTCGGTATTTTCGGATTTATATAAATCACATATTTATTAATTTTAACTTTAATTAATATTTCTGTTAAATATAATTTTCAAAAATGGAATTAGGTAAATTTTCATAGACAGATAAAACTTGCGTCTTTTATAATTACAAATTTTCAAGTGAGGAACTATTTTCTTAGCAAACATATACCAAGGTCGCAGAGTGGCCTTTACGCGAAAGTTTAAAGGGAAATAATGGCGGTCAACGCTGACAAAACTTTTCTAGAAATTGCTAATTTGTTGAATTTAAAATTATCTACAGAGGAAGTTTCTAATGTGTTGCAAGATTATTTCACTACAGCGAAAGATTGTGACAGTGAAGAATCTTGTGATGAGCATTCTGAGGTCGAAACGGCTGCTGAATCACAAGTCAGTGAGGTAAATTTTAGTAGCTAGCATACAACTATATGTTAATAGAAAGTAAATGTTCACCCTGACCTAATCTAATCAAATCTCAGCACTTCTATAGCGCCGCTGTAATAAAGCATCACGCATCAATCGACAGCACTTCAAATCAAAATCGCAATTCTCCTACACTGAGATTAACCAGTTTCCGTCCTTGAACTTAAAGGCCAATTTCTTCTAACAAAAATTTTATTTCCATTGTCAGTCTCTTTTAATTTTAAGACAGTTCAATCACTTACATTTACATTAAAGACGGTAGGTCATCGGGCAGCATCGTGCCCTTTCTGTTGCGGGGCCTACTCTGAGGAATGGGTTGGGAGGGCCTCTGAGCAGGCCTCCTTGAAGGGGCGCTATATAGATTCCTTGAATGAATGAATGAATGAATGAAGACAACAATTATAAAAGAATTTCTAACTTTTTTCATGCATTGATTTTATTCCTCATTTTGTTTCTTAGAATAGTCCAACCGAAGAAGTGCTGCAAGATGAACCAGATGCAGATCCTGTTCCAGTCTTCCGGGATGAAGAGAAAACTTCATACATTGCTGCAGCATTTGATGCCCAATTACCAGATATAAATAAGATTGAAGCATTTTTGACAAAAGGATGTCAGCGTCAGCATGGTCCCAACAAATCCATGTGTACGACACAGCTTAATGCAAGTATGGTTTTTGAGCATCAGTTGCAGATTGCAGAACTTGATTATTTCAACAAGCTACATCAAAATCCTTTGAACGATCTAATCGTTGGTCAGCTGCGATCTTTCTGTGACACTGGTGAAAATGTTCTGCGGACGCACACGAAGAAAACACACCATTGTATGACACATTCAGTGTTTAGGTTTGATGGGTTAAGTGTATGCAAAGCTGTCTACTTTTTCCTGTATAATATTGGTGAAAAGAGTTACAAGAGATTGAAACGCAGACTGAAGGAAGCTGGATTATCTCCTGTTTATCATGGCGACACAGGAAAGAAACAGCATCATGTTATGAGTAAAGAACAGTGTTCTGAGGTTGTTCACTTTCTGATTAAATTTGGAGAAAACCACAGACTGGTTCTTCCAGGTCGAGTTCCAGCTTTCAGGTCACCGGATCTTATTTTATTGCCTAGTCATTTCAGTGTCCAGGGTATGTACAGACAGTATGCAGAAGCTTGCAAGTTGACCGAAAGAAGACCAAAGTCATGCAAATCATTCCGTAAAATATGGAAGGAAGCACTGCCAAATCTTATGTTGCAAAGACCAAGATCTGATTTATGTGGAACTTGTCACTCGCTAATAACATCAGTTGCCAGCATGTCAAACATGAGTGAGGAAGAAAAGAAGAAACGAACCGCTAAAATCAGTAGTCATTTGGATTCTGTGACCATATCCAGAGCTGATTATAGGCAACAACCAGGAGATATTTACTTCTTGACCCCATTTAAAGTTGGATTGTTTGGAATAATGAATGATTCATTGAGCCAGCAGATGACTTATGTCATTCCAGAATGCGTGTCAACTGGAAAGGGTTCGGACTCTGTAGTTTCCTATATCAACCATTAATCGTAATTCCGAGATTTCTACAGCACCCAACGAAAGCCGCGCCGCGGGGACCAGATTTAAATTATAATAAAGTCATCAGTTTGCAATTGTTGTTCCGATAACGTCATCGCAACATAGATGACGTCATCTTTGGCACTATTGTTTCGTGCCTTGGAAACGAAGTTCATTTGGAAAATCGACTTAGAAGAAATTAGATGAAAAGTTATTTCGAGCAGAAAATCATCCAACAAAAAGAAGCAGAAATCTGAAGTTCTATAGCTGTTGAAGACAAATCTACCAGAAATCGAATGATCGACATAAAATTGTCATTTCGAGCAAAAAATCATTGAAAATCAACGAACGAACGAGTAGCAGAAATCTGAAGTTCTAGCCTATATTCCTGTTGAAGACAAATCTACCAGAAATGGAATGATCGACAAAATTGTCATTTCGAACAGAAAGTCATTCATTGATCAGACAGGTCCGACGTTAAATGTAAGAATTGTTTAACTTGATGGCATAATTGATCAACAATTTAAATACTAATCGATCAATAGATTTAAAAATCTCATCAAATCTGGAAACTATTCTAGCGCCTTAATTATACTATAATGCACAAAGGCATCAATCGATTGCCACTTGAGCAAAACCGCACATTCCAAAGCATTCCATTGGAACCAGTCGAGATCTCGAAGACCCTGTGAGACTTCAAGAAGCCTAAATACTAATTAACCTCTATTGTAATCTGACAAAAAGGTCATACCAAGTAAGTAAGTAATTCATTGAGTAAGCAACTGTTGCATTTGTTCACACGCCATATGTCCATCGACTGAGTTAGGAATCGCAGGCGCTGGTGAATCACAGCAGTGAGACCCCAAAAGTACTAGTTCGTTGTTTCAATTTATCCCAGTTTCGATTCATCAGCAACACGAAATATTCGACGTGAAACTCTAATTTCAAATGGCAATAGAGTTTAACCTAGTCGTGGACCTGATATGTGCAAGTCTAATGTATTATTTAATAATTATACGGACTTTCTTAAATTTCTTACTGCAGATACGCATCCTTGATGGCCAAGAATCTTCTTCGATCAGTTACGATTACCATGGTGCCTCGCTGCCTGTCTTTCTGTCGTCTGTGTCTGCCTATGTTTGTGTTTGTGTGTTAGTCGTAGAATTCGAGGCCTCTGGCGTGGCGTAAAACCCCGTAAGCCAAGTCGTAAGCTCCTGGGGTCTTTTGGGTCACTGGCGCGGCGTAAAACCACATAAACCCTAGTTGTAGATTTTGTGTTGCGTTTTTGTCGGCTTGTGCCGGGGAGACTCGAGGAAGGAGAACGGAGGGACGGGTGGCGAAGAGTCTCAGGAAGTGGAGGCAAGAGCTGGAAGACTGCCACCGAACAGCAACAACAATTTAAATCGGACATGTTACAGTATTAATTCTATTACAACTTAATTGGTTAATATTAATGTTTTAAAGAAAAACAAATTTTTTCAATACATAAAGACGTTTGAATAAATTAAAAATGTATAATTACTGAAACAATCAACGAGCTAATTATTAGGCATATTAGACTGATGAGTTTTGACTGCATGTGGACAAATTTTTAATTGCGAAGGCAGACAATACAGTACTAGTAGGCTGTACACACAAGATAATTGCCCAATGTGTTAGTCGTAGGACTAATGCGTTTTATAAGAACAAAAAGAATCTTACAAAATCATGTTCGGTCCCGTTGTCGCCTTATTTTAATACGCCTAATTTCACATTGATTTTGGGAATTTCGCATCATATAATTATAACATCTAATTAGGGCTAACAGATGCTTAAAGTCTGCCATTTTGGCAACTGCAGCCAGCATTGGCCTACACTGTATCAACTTTGATTATAATTCTTCTCTATTGTAGCAACGTACCTAAACTCTTGGTTTATTCAGTCCAAAACAACAAGGAGGCCTATTTTGTTCTGTAATTCGAGTATTAGGCATAAAGCAGGCCTGGATTAAGGCTAGTTGGCCCCTAATTACAAAATATTGTGGGCCTCCCTGCTTCCTCTCTGCAAACGACTCCTAACAGTGGAGACGTTTGGAGGCGTGTTGAGCCCGCGGGGCCTTGGGCAAAGTCTCAGCCGCCAAGCCTTTCCATATGCTTATACGTCAAGTTCGTTAACCTGAGCTTTCTGGAGATCACCTTGATCACGCTTACTGCGCTGGATGAATCACTAAGTATTCACATATGTAATGTAATCGAAAATTTATAAAGCGCCACTTCAAGATAGACTCCTCAGAGGCGCTCCCGGCCTGACGGCCCAGAAGCACTGGGAAAATAGGAAGGTCTTCAAGCGCTTGCGGAAAAGAGGGGCAGAGAGACTAAGAAATTCCTGGCGTAGGTCATATAGGAAGCCCATTCCAAAAAGCGGGACCAACCACAGATCTCAATGGTACATCTCATTTTGCGCTGGGCCACCCAAGCTGTTCGTACCGATGGGACAAGAAAATCACCCCGTACCGCCGAACGAAGTAGTCCGCGGCCCGGAACAGAGGAGGCTAAAACACAGAGCTCCCTAAAATAAGAAGGGGCGCAACCTGAGAGGCAATTGCGTACAAAAGCCAGGATTTTGCATTTTATGCGCTCCCGGACAGGCAGCCAGTGGAGCTCCTCCAGTATGAAAGCAGATGTGGCCGAACTTAGGAATACCTCTGATCAGACGAGCAGCAGCGTGCAGGACAGATTGTAGTTGCGAGATGCAGGAGAGACCCAAGCCAGCAAAGACAACATTGCCATAGTCGATCCTGGAACAGATAAATGCATGGACCAGGATGGTTGCAGCCTGGGTCTTGAGAGAGCGGCGGATAGTGAGCAGTTGATGCAGATGTTAGATACACGTTCGATAAACATTATTCGCATGCTCCTTCACAGTAAGTTCCTGATCCAAAATCACACCTAGGTCATGAACTGAGGAAGAGAAGGAGATATCAGGGAAGAGCCTAAGTAATCTGACCAGGTCAATCTTAGAAAGCTGGACACGGCTGCCAAACCAGATAAGCTGAGTCTTACCAGGGTTCAGACGCAGACAGTTTGAAATCATCCAGGCCTCAAGTGCTTCCGACGCCCGAAGCATTTGGTGAACCAAAGCGACAGATTCACCTGCTGGACCATGAATATATGCCTGGGTATCGTCAGCCTACTGGTGAGACACTACCCCGGTTTGAGACAGGATAAGGCCCAGGTCAGCAGTATATAGAATAAAATGTAAGTAAGCTAAGACAGAGCCCTGCGGAAGACCCAGGGAGACCGAGGACCAATCGGAACGTGTTGAGTCAAAGATAACAGATTGAGAGCGACCAGGGAGGAACGAACGGAACCATGAAAGAGCAGGACCGACGACTCCAAAGGACATCTCCAGAGGGGCCCCAGAAGGATACTATGGTCGACGGTGTCAAAAGCTGCACTATTATCAAAAGCTCAAGAAGGGCAACGTACCCCTGATCAATGTCAGCTAGAATGCGAGTGACGACCGTCACATAATTGTAATTATAGTCTAGTTTTGCGCGAAGCAATTAGTTTACCGTATTTAGAAGACTGCAGTTTAATTAGGACTCATTAAGCTTTCACAGTAGAAGAGGCGCCGATCCATCGTAAACATTGGGGGACCCAGGCCTATGGAAGTCTAGATACGAAGTCCCTATCAGGTTCCAGAGGAAAAGCCCCTGGTATAGGGGTCAGGAGTAGACCTAATGCAGGCAGACATAAAGCCCAACAGCTCAATAGACAAACAATGAGAAATGTGACTAATGTTATTTACAGCGGAGTGTCAACAGTACTGTTACAAACAGTATGGCAGTAATGCTAAAGCAGCGCAGTATGAGCACATAATTATTTATTCAGCACTGAACTTGCCGAAAATGTTCTCTCAGATTATACTTCTTCTAGCAAACTTAGCCGCTAGTGTAAGCTTCAGGTTATCTGTCATCTGCTTCAGTTTTTATCACTCTAGTGTCAGAACAGACAGTTGAGTCACTTGCAGATTGTGTAAATGAAACCAAAATCATATTTTACGCTTAATATTATTGTAATTCAGCATTTATTTAGCGCCTCGCGCAACTTCTCATAAGCTCTAAATTTATTACTCATTTATACCTAGATGTAAACTTGCCGAGGCAGCTGTTTAACCCACTTATGTGATTCTTTTATTTTACCTATAGGCCTACAGATGGAATATATAGATAGATGGAATAGATAGTTGAGTCAGCTTATGAGAATATCCTATATCTGAAGTTGAATCTTGGAAAACTAAGTAACTGGTTTTCAATTTCATCTCATTGCATCTACATTAAGTGATGAAAAGCTTTATGAGACTACCTTCAGATGTACAATTTCACCATCGATATTGTCATCTAGTCGTTACCGTTTGGTAACAAATTTATCCATTGTTCGTATCAGCAAATCCGAACGTAATGCGTCTATAAATGTTATTTATCCAAAATCAATGAAATCTCATAGTCATACATTAAACAGAGGGGGCTTTATTCGGCTAACGATGCAGGGACTGTGTGGGGTTCATAATTATAAAGGGCGACTATACGAATATAGGTATATATGTATACCTACCCCTAATTACAAAACCATATGTACATAAGGTATATTGATATGGTTTTACAACTGAAGAAACTAATTTAGCGCGTCGGCTTGCATCCATACTGCCTGGCTAGTCAAAGATGACATCCAGATGACAGTGAGCAGTGAGGGCGAGTTGTCTGACCTGTATTCCATTAATTTTTCTGGGTTCTTTAAAATCTTGCTAAATCTGTCAGTCTGGTGACCTGTATGGGTGAAAGTCTCTATTTCTGATGACTGCCTGTGACTCAGTTCGCTTGGTCGACATGCGTATAATTATAAGTACATAGGAGGCCTATGCACTTGTATAGTACATATTCATATTTGTCTTTCTGTCTGTCCGTTTGTCTAGCTAAACAAAGTTCGTCAGAGACAGCAATAGCTAGAGAGGTACAAATTAGAAATTACGGATTGGCATTGTTTACTAACATCTTAAAGTGAAGAATGAGAACTTTTGTCAATCCACAGTTTCCAATTTTACTGCCACAAATATTGACGGGTTCCAACCAACGCCGGGCCCCTGTGCTCAAAATATTACAAGGACTACGCCAATTTTGGTATGCGACTTAACAAGCATTATTCACTTGTATTATGAAATATTGTACTCGTTTGGTGCTGCGGAGAAATTTGGGCGCTAGATCGGTGGCTGCATCCATAGCTGGCGCAGCCACCGATCTAAAATCGCATAGTAATGGTTTCACCGTGGAGGTTCAACTGCGTGTCGTCTTGGTCATCAAGACACATAGTTGCAGAGAAACTACAATGGTTAGGCCTGCCTGTGAAGTAAGAACAGACGGGGTCATACGAAATGGTTTTCAATTGCTAACGAAACCCAACGCACTAATGGTACCTGTAGCTTGTCTACTCCCGTATAGTAGGCGAATTCTTGTCGCTCTTCATTGGCAGCGCATCTGTTTAGCTTACTTGATGTGCAGAATTCAGACAGCGATTCTCCTGATATTCGCATTTATCTACGTTAGATATGTTAACTTGTTTGCTTGTAAAGTCTATATGAATCTAGATTACCTGCAGATATGTATGCATAATTGTAAATAATTGCCAGCATCTATGTATATGCCAGCATCATCTACAAAATTATTAATTATTGGTGTAATGAAACCGAGGAGGCGATGATGCGAAATACGGCCATAAATAGAAGATATTAAATGAAACGATGAACAATTGATTATATAAACAATTAATTAACTGTATTATTTAGAAGCAAATTAGTTATAGATGGCAAAACATTTAAGCATGACTGATGCAAAGACTAAAGGACGACAGACAGAACAGACAGAGGAAAGGAGGCAGACAAAGGCACACAGACACGGCTCTAAAGTGCAACGCGTGCAAGCGAGGGGACTGGAAGGAGTGCGGTCAGCGAGACAAACAGCAGAGCTCTGGAATGCGAGCCATGACGATGCAGCGATGGAAGAGGGTAGATGGACGGGCGATTGAAGTCTGCCGCCAGGAGCAGGAAGAAAGAATAAAAAGGGAGTGAACAAGCGAGTCGGGGTTCACTTTCAGCGACGTGCAAAGAGGAATCCTCTCTCGGCTGAAACAGGTTGCAACGACCGACAAACCGACGAAAAGGGTGCGAGAGAAATAAGTTAGCAGCTGAGAGTGAAACTACAGTATGTCTAAGAACATCGTGACTCTGTAAATAGGTTGTACATAGATTCGTGTAAATAGGTTGTACATAGATTCGTTGTTAGAAATAAAACATCAATTGAACATTCTTCGTCAACGAACTACCACGCCGAGAAAACCCCGAAGAGACGCCAGTAACACCGCTACCACCAACCAGTGATTTAAGACTGAACACTGACTAGTGTATTAGATTGACTGCCAAACGTCTTTCCATACATTACATCTCGTGGAAGCAGTCCTTTAAAACAGTATAATTGGCTTTGCAGGAACTCTGCTTTGGAAACACCATGGAGAGCAAGGGGTCAGCTAAAGAAAGTTTTAAAACTAACGGATGGTTCATGGTCGTTTGGTGTGAAGCAGACGCTTTTGCGAAGTGCGCAAGGCGCAAACACAGATCTCAATGGTAGATCTCATTTTGCTTTTACATTTACAAACATTTTATAGACAGACTTAACTAAATTTGTGCTAGTTTGCAACTTCGAACAAGCTACCGAGAAGGCCCGAAAGCCCAACAATGTTCGAATGTAGGGCACAAGCAAGAGTCACAGTGTCCATTGATCGAGTGCAATGTCTAGTAGTGTTAGGGGTGAGCATGGAACGTAGATAGGTCGGCTGATTTAAATGTAGTATCATGTGAACTACAAGACTAATTTTGAAATGAATTCTTTGAATGTAACTAACCACTACTTCATCGCTTAGCCGTATGTCTGCCCTCCAGGCTTCAGCTTGCCTCGAAGACTCAAGTCTCCTCTAAACCGATTGCGGAAGGGCCAGGATTGCTGTGCATATCCTACAATTTCGTCAAACGGGGTCAATCCTTTCTGCAGCTGGGAGCAGCGCAGACAATAGAGCACATTGTCAATCTATCGTAATCAAAAACTTATAAATCGCCACTTCAAGATAAAACTCATCAGAGGCGCTCCCGGCCCAATTTCCCATGACTAATGGGAATAACACGGAAAAGAGAGGGAGGAAGAGAGGAATTCCCGCCTAAGGTCACCAGGCAGGTTGTTCCATGAGGCAGAGCCAACAACGGCGAAGCTGCGACGCTGTGCAGTAGTAGTGCGAGCCATAGGAACTACCAGGTTCCCTGGACTGCCGATCGCAGCAGTCGGCGGCCAGGGACAGAGAAACAGGGACACAGAGTTCCCTTAGATAAATAGGCGCACTGCCAACAAGGTAGCTACGCACAAGGACCAGAATTTTAAACTGGATGCGTTCTCGGATTGGAAGCCAGCGGAGTTTTTCCAGCATGAATAAGGAGATATGGCCAAACTTTGGAATGCCGCCAATCAAGCGAGCTGCAGCATTTAGGACAAACTGAAGTTGGGAGAGGGAAGAGGATCCAAAAACGGCAAAAACCATGTTTCCAAAGTCAATTCTGGAGCAGATAAATGCGTGGACTAGAGTGATGGAGGCCTGGGTAGAAAGGGAGCGTCGGATAGTGCGTATTTGGCGAAGGTGGTAAAACAGGTACGGCAGGTATGTCCGCAAACAACGTTACAGCGGCGAACTAATAGCTCTTGATATCGCTGGTGATTACGCTTGCAACTGGCTGGGCACAAACCGCATAGGCCTACCCTAATAGAAAACGAAAATTAGTCATAAGTTTTTAATCTCGAGATAGCACGGTCCTGCCGTGGCACCCATTCACACGGGCAGTGGTGGTGAAGGTTCTTACCTGATAAATTCATTAAAAATGAGCAAGGTCGAGGTTATAAGGTCGCTATAGTAAAACATGTACATTTATTTTATTTTAGTTTGCACGTGCGCGCAGTACAAGCGCAGCTGGCGGCGAGCGCCAATTTATCAATGACTTCTTGAATAATAAACTGGCCAATGCGCATGCGCAAGGGCACCACAATTACGTCATTATATTCGTTCGCTGATTGGCTAAAAGATTCCGGGCGATTATGGCTGTTCCAGACATATTATTTTCTCACACACATGTAAACTCTATGCCTCGGTTGTCTAGCCAAGAAATTACTCAGAACGCGTTTCCCCGGGACCGCATGCATCCTGCGTTTCATAAGACGTACATAAAAACTAATGGTGTTGATTTGTGAGCCGTTGGTGCATGTGCCGTTGGCAACCTACGCTTTCTGTGCTTCATGACTTGGATGGGGACAACAAGCCGTTCCACATTCTCTTAATTAATATTACCGTTTTAGGTCCACGCTAACATGGCTAGCACCTTTAATAATCAGCAATCAAGTCGCCTATGATCTGAAGAAAAAGAGCGGTTCTTTTCTCGTTAGGTTACGCCTTTTAACACTTGCAGTGCCTCGAGATCTTTTCATTATGCTTAATTTCACAGTGACTGCTAAGTCAATTTCTCTCACTGTGACGATGGCTGCTCCATTATGCTCCTTGTTTTTATGTTGTGCACCCTCCCCCATTTCTGCTTCTGGCCAAATCTTGTGGAGACAGGTGTCTTACTGATTTTGCACATGCATTGCTTCAGTCTAGTCAATTTTGAACTTATTTGAAGCACATTCATTTAATCGGGTTCTGGGTAGCCTACTGCTTTTTCAATTCAGTCATATTTGATACTGCTATATTATACCAAAAACATTATTTTCCGTTCTGGGTTGAATGTAAATTCATGTAGCACAACTTCCTGTTCAGCCAAGGAATTCGTTTCAAATTGGGGCTCATAGTTATAAAACATTGAACTCTGGCCTACCACTATAGGCCTACTTAAAATCAGTCTTCATTCCTCACATTTAGCGTTGTTCAACCAGCGTTATTCTGATTGCCTTTCTTCGGTGGTACCTAAGTCTAGAACTGTTCTTGGTGAACGGGCTTTTTCAGCTGCTGGATCTCGATTTTATAACTCTCTTCGTGCATCTGTTCATTCCGCTTAGTTGCTTGTATCATTTCGTTCACAACTGAAGACTTGGCTTTTAAAATTGCTTACCCACCATAGGGTACCTCTCTATCGTAGTGGACTGATTGTCTGGATATTGACCCGATTGTGGCTTGGATTTGGTGTGCAAAGATTGATGCTTTGTGCAGTGGACACTGGCGCGAGAGAAGTTATTACTTAGTGAATAATAACAAAAAGTATTTATGTACAACTTATTGCAATATATGGCAGGCATCCACCTTCTTCACGAAAAATGAAATGTTGTGATTTGTGACATTATTTTGCGGCTGCTTTGCCGCAGTGTTTTTCTCGCCGTTAATAATATGTTCATCATTTCACTATAAGTTATGTGATTCGTTGGGCGAAAAGGCGGGGTTTCTGGACTAAATATGCCCTGAAGTTTGTAATTTATTGGGACAGATGTGCCAACTTTCATCCCAGTATGTCCCAAAAAATCTTTCAAACATAAATTCTACAGAGGACCATCTAAAAGTTGTGTTTCTAATAAATCGATCTAGAAAATTGTAGATATTTTTTAAAAACCACGATCAAGTGTACGAAAAAGTGAAGAAGATGACAAAAGTGTCAGTCAACCATAGGAAATGGAATAGCAGTAGAAGACAAAAATTCTAGGATCTTACAAGACCCCAATGATTTTAGAAGACGGTGGAAGGAATATATAGAGGACCTCTACCAGAGCAAGAACAGACCTACGCATCTTAATCAGGAATCACCCCCAGAGGACGGGGAAGAAGTAGAACCAGGTGTGCTGAAAGATGAGGTACTGGCAGCCATCAGCGAAATGAAAAATAACAAGGCGGGTGGCATTGATAACACCTCGGCAGAGATACTCAAATATTTGGGAGAAAAAGCAATGGCTGAGCTGGCAAGCTGTGTCAGGACATATATAAACTGGAGCATAACCGGAGGACTTCTTACGGTCCATCATGATCCCGCAGAAACAGAAGAGCAATGTAACGGTTTGTGAGGACACTGGCCAACAGAAAATTTTTTTTCTTGTTGCCTTCGGTTTCAGACCTGTTCTTGGGGTAATTTTGGGCGCTGATTCAGAAAATGTCATTGGATTGAGTGCATCAGGTCTAGTTTCTGAGATATCGTCGATTTTGTAAAGAAAACCCAGTCCACTCTTTAAACGATGTCTTTGGCAAAACTAAAATGTCATAATAAGCTTTATTTATGGCTAATTATAATTCTTGCTGATTCATATAATGCCTACATCCTTATAATGTAAAATCAGCATATCTTGCCGCGTGCTGAGATATTGCTGATTCAACGAAATAACTATTCCGTAGCCTACAGCTTACTCAGCACTAAATTCATGGCCTCATTTAGAATTTATTTGTGCTTATACAGCGTTTCATGGTTTCGAACTATGTAAATAGATTATGCTGAAGTCAGCATTTATAGCCTATATAAACCGCCTCCTGAAAGCTAGAGCAGCCGCAGTCGTCTTAGGGCATATTAAGAGTTGGTCGCAAGAACAATCTGTGAATGTGAGCATTAAATAACTACATGTTCTTACTATTTTTTAGGTTAGTCATTTAATTCCTCAGATGCGAACATCCTTAAGGTTATGGCTACTTCCAGACGGAGCTGCATTAACCATCCAGACATATTCTGCTACATTTGTGGGGAATACACACTAAAAGCAAACAGGAAACCGATTTCTGAGTTTGTAAAAAGAGCATATGTAGGTTATTTTGGTGTCAAACTTGGAGATCAAGATAAGCAATGGGCTCCTCATACAGTATGCAAAACTTGTATTGAACAATTGCGCCACTGGACAATTGGAAAGAGAAGCTGCCTGAAATTTGGTGTACCGATGGTTTGGAGGGAACAGATAAACCACTTCGACGACTGTTACTTTTGTATGGTTAATATCATAGGCATCAATCGAAATAATCGTCACAAGTTGTCTTACCCTGATATACCTTCAGCCAGGAGACCTGTTCCGCATTCGGATATTGTACCAGTTCCACCTTTTCGCGAACTACCTCAGCTCTCAGACGATGAGACTTGCATGTCCAATATCGGACAAGATGACGAAAGTGAAGAAAGTGGGGGCAGTGACAGTGATTTCCAATCAACTTCACACAGTGAACGTTTTGACCAAAAAGAGTTGAGTGATCTGATCAGGGACTTAAATCTTTCCAAAGAGTCCTCTGAATTGCTTGCGTCCAGACTAAAGGAAAAGAATGCACTTCAGCCTGGAACGAAAATTACAATTTATAGAAACAGAGAAAAGGATTTGCTGCCATTCTTTACCGAAGACAACAACCTAGTATTCTGTAATGACATCAGCAACTTATTGAAGAAAATTGGTCTGTCGGATTACAGCCCAGATGAGTGGCGTCTTTTTTATCGACAGTTCAAAACGTAGTCTGAAATGTGTGCTTTTAAATAACGGCAACAAATTTGGTTCTATTCCAATCGGTCACTCCACCAGGATGAAAGAAGAGTACAATGCCATCTCTTTAGTACTGGAAAAGATAAAATACAAAGAACATCAATGGGTAATTTGTGTAGACTTGAAGATGGTAAATTTCCTCCTTGGTCAACAAAGTGGCTACACAAAGTATCCCTGCTTTTTGTGTCTTTGGGACAGTAGAGCCAAGCATGAACATTGGACCAGAAAAGATTGGCCTTCGAGGAAAGATATGGTGGTTGGAGCTCAAAATGTAATCAAGGAATCTTTGGTGGCACGAGATAGGATCATACTGCCACCACTACATATAAAGCTAGGCCTGATGAAACAATCTGTCAGGGCTTTGAATAAAGAAGGTTCATGCTTCGAATACATAGTACACAAGTTACCAGAAATTACAATGGAAAAATTGAAGGCTGGAATCTTCGATGGTCCACAGATCAGGCAACTTATGAATGACCCACTTTTCATACCATCAATGAATGAAATCGAATCTTGTGCCTGGTCTTCCTTTGTTCTTGTAACTAAAAATTTTCTTGGCAACAAGAAGGCAGACAATTATGCACAACTAGTAGAGGATATGCTTCTTCATTTCAACAAGCTTGGCTGCAACATGAGCATTAAAGTCCATTATCTCCACAGTCACTTAGATCGCTTTCCAGAGAATCTTGGTGACTTCAGCGAAGAGCAAGGTGAAAGATTTCACCAAGACATCAAAACAATGGAAAATCGATATCAAGGAAGATGGGATGCACACATGATTGCAGACTATTGCTGGAATATTATGCGCGATTGTTCCGGCAGATGCCACACTCGGAAATCGTACAAAAGGAGCTTCTTCGGTGTCGAATGACTTGAAATTTTTATAACAAACTTGTTCTGTTTGGTATCATATAAGTACAGTTTCAGGTACTACCATTTTCTTTTAAGTATTTGTATTATTATGTTTATTTAGTGTATCACATAATAAATTGAGCACTACATAATTATAGCTATAGCCTTATGTTTTATGGGCGAGCAGAGGCAAGGACTGGTATATGGCATAATGTTCTATATCTCGAAAACTAGACCTGCTGGGAGAAAACTGGTGCCTTTTCTGGAATCAGCAGGTCAAATATACCCAGAAACAGTTCTAACATTTGAGGCAACAAATTATGTGTTGAGGATCATCGAACAATCAGGTTACTCGTACAGGCTTCCAAGATGATACTAAAGATCATCACAACAAGAGTACAAGCCAAGACAGAAGGGACCGAGTATTTGGGAGAAAACCAGTTTGGATTCAGGAAATTTAGACACAAGAGATGCCATTGGAGCACTAAGGGTGTTGACAGAAAGAAGCCTTGAACACGATCAAGACGTTCATGTATGTTTTGTGGACTACGAGAATCGTAATCGTAATCTCGAGATTTCTACAACGCTCAACAAAAGCTAAGTCGCGGGAACCAGCTTATTCACAGGCGCTCAGTCAAACCAAAATCGATAGGCAAAAGGGTTCGGATCCAGATCAAGATCCAGGAGTCAGGCACTCAGACAGTCGGACGGCTACGGTGGATGATGTTTGAAATTGAAGCGAGAAGAGAGATAAGGGGAAGAGGAAGAATCAGGATAAGATTTTTGGAAAAGAAGTGTTTTCAGTCTTGAGTGAAAGACCTGCGCAGAAACTGAAAGAGGTGAAGTGTTGGTGAGTTCGTACGATTGACCAGACAACTGTCGCAATTCTGGCGGGAGTTTATTCCAAAGGGGCGGGGCAGCTACGGCTATGGAGCGATTTCCAAATTTTAAGGGTGAGGTGACGGGAGGGCGAAAAAGTGTTAGGACAGATGAGGAGCGGGTTGAATGGAGTGGTTGGATAGTAAATAATTGACGAAGATAGGAGGGCTGGGAGGATTAAGTGTGTTGTAGGTGAGGGATAAGACTTTGTACTCTATTCGTTCTGGTATTTTAAGCCAGTGCAGTGATTTGAGAACAGGGTGATGTGATGGTGTTTGGGGGTTTTGGTGACAGCACGTGCGAGAGCATTCTGGATAGCTTGTAGGCGATTTACCTGGGTTGTGTCAATATTGAGGAAAAGTGAATTGCATTAGTCAAGTTTTGCATGGACTATGGATGTGGCAATGATAGATGCGGTTTTGAAGTCAAGCATAGGACGGATTCTGCGAAGGTCGCGGATATGCATAAAGCAAGAGCGGGAAAGATGGGTGATATGATCAGAAAAAGTAAGGTTCTGGTCGAAAATAACACCTAAATTACGGACAGAGGAGTTAGTATTAAAGGTGTGGGTGGAGGCAGAGTCCAGGCTGAGGGAGATAGGCATTTGACAGAGCAGATTGGAAAAACTGATGCATGCACTCAGGAAACTGAGAATTGATTGGAAGGATAGAAGACTCGTTGGAAATCGGTATGTGGGGCATTAGGTTAGAATAAGAATAGAAGGCGAATATTCAGAACCGGGAATAACTGGTAGAAGAGTAAGACAAAGATGCCCGCTATCAATACTACTGCTTAACATCTATACTGAAGAACTTCTACAAAAGGCACAAGAAAATGTGGAGGGAATAAAAGTAGGAGGAAGACTGTTGAAGGAATTGAGATTTGCAGATGACCAGGCAATACTGGCAAATAGACGAGAAGGTCTACAGAGAATGATGTACCGCCTGAACCTAATTTCGATACAACATGGTACAAAAATAAATATCAAAACGACAAAGGTTATGAAGATAAGCAGAAAAGAAGAAACAACAGTAAGAATAACACTAAATGCTGAAGAGCTGGAACAAGTCCAGCAGTTCTGCTACTTAGGAAGCATGATTACAACAGATGCAAAGTATCATAATGAAATAAAAAGGATCGTGATGGGAAAAGACGTTTATGAAGAGAAAGAATTAATGAGAGGAGGACTGAACAGGAACCTTAAGAAGAGAATGGTCAAAACATTGATATGGAGCGTGGTCTTATATGGATCGGAAACACGCACAACAAAAAAAGAAGACATCAGAAGAGTGGAGGCTTTTGAGTTATGGCACAGGATGGAGAAGGTTAGCTGGACAGAGCACAAAACAAACAAAGAGGTGCTTCAACAGGTGGAAGAGAAAAGATCTATGATGGCTACAATAAGAACGAGACACAGGAAATGGATTGGACAACATACTGAGAGGTGATTCCCTTTTCAGGAATATCATAGAGGGAAAAATGGAAGGAAAAAAGAAGAGGAAGACCTAGACAAATGCTACTAGACTGGATGATGGAGGACGGATACGGTAAACTGAAGGAGGAGGCCCAACAACGTTAGGAATGGCGCCACAGGATGTTCGAACCTCCCCGGGGCAGAAAACTAGAAGAAGAAAGGAGACTCTAACCATAGACCTACATTAAAATGTCCAAATCAGTCTCAAGTTCGTTAAATACGCCGCTTGTAGGACTGCCTGATTTTCCGCTTTGGGAACTGACGCCAAGTTTCTGTGTCCGACTTCATCACAGGTAGAACATTATCTTAGCTTTGTTTTAGAAGCGGCTAGTTTGGTTATGTGGCGCCTGGCAGTGTGATAAGACACCAAATTAGAATAAGTTGGGTAGACTGCAGAAATAGAATGTTAATGCAGGCTTAATCGGTCCTGAAATAAATGAACTTGTCACAATATGCGCTATATTCTGAGACTTTACCTGACGTGAGTTATACCTGACCGGGCTGGGAGTAAGGTAGGACGGGCTTTGTGCTCGGTGAATGAAAATCAGGCCGACTGTATAGATGGTCTTGAGTCGGTCGCTGCGTGACAGAGCGAAATGAAGAAGCGAAGCTATGACTGAAGTGGAGGAAGTGTGAGAAGTGCTTAGCCTCCCTTTACCTTGGTTTTCCCAAGGGGCCTACTTGTGGCATTTGCAGTACAGATGGTGGACTGGTGTTGGTTTGGTTTGGACTGGTCGACAAGTGGCAAGAAACCATTGCCGAACTTACTTTTGCATGTGGCGGATGCGGCTACAGATGAAATCTTGACCCGGTCTTTTGGAGTGGCTTATTCCGCTGGAGGAGTGGACGAACGGCGCTGAGCTAATGCCAGATCCACGAATCTTCTAGTGTCCGATGAGTACGCTTTATGTTTGTGAGAGTTTGTTTTGGTGTCTTTTTCTGTACACAGTTGCATGGTAGTTGTTGTTAATTAATTGTAAATAGACGCTGTAAATAGATAGACACTGTAAACAGAACCGTTGAAAACAGAAACTGGATTTTGTTGTCAGCTGAAACGAATTTATGACAAAGTTCTTTCAGTTATAAAAAAATATTTAGTGGTAAACGTAATCTTAAACTCGAGATTTCTACCGCACATTCAACGAAAGCTAAGTCGCGGGAACCAGCTTATTCACAGGCACTCAGTCAAAACAAAATCGATAGGCAAGAAGGGTTCGGTTCCATGTCAAGATCCAAGAGCCTGCAGGCAGTCGGACAGACGGCTAAGGCGGGTGGTTGGAATTGGATCTGTTCGATAGATAAGGGCAAGAAGAAGAATCAGGAGTAGGCCTATAATGTCTACACAGCAACAACAATCACATCTAACAGCTAGACACGAAGACAGTTTATCTGCATATCTTTTGCTAACTCAGGCCTAAGCCTATGTTTTTAGTGGCCTTACCTAAGCCAGCATGAGATTACTGACTTAATTTCAAGCCTTTGCCTCCCTTGTCGGCATGCATGAATCACTTGTGCCACAGACCCACGGTACGAAGTTTGTTTTCGTAAAGGTCGGTCAGTCTTTGCTTCTGGTGTTGTAAGGTCAAGAATTCTCTTTTTCTTGACCTCTGTAGAACCACCAGTTGAAGTTCACTCCGTTCAAAGATTAGATTATACCTATCAAAAGCACTGCTATTCATGAATATCACCTCTATGAAAAAAGGCCTAATTATATAAGCTTCCGTATATTGCTTCCGTAGTTCATTCAGTCTATTTGCTCACAGGTAAGACGTTGGCCACCGACGTAAACAGTTCGACAACATGCTCTACGTTTTTCTGCATTGGCCAGACCCGGAATTTGATCCCAGGTCACAGGGTTAAAAGCAGAAGTGTTAGCCGTTCCGACCCAGTGTCAACCCTTCTCCATAGCATCTTGCCCCTTACAGTCGACTAAGAAGCTTTTGAACGTGGGCAATTAAAAGTAATAGATTGTGGTTATTCAAATAAAAAAGTTAAAAGGAAATCGGAACAACTTAGATCGAACAAGTAATTTTGGCTCCTCACAAAAAAGGTCTCGATCGGCAATTCCGAGGTTTTATTTAGCTTGGGCACAATTCCAAGCATTTTAATCCAAATAATTTTGAGGGCAAATTTCTTTAAATTTAGGACATACATAGTATGCTGAAGTAAATTAAACGCACACCTGAGCAACAGAAAACAGGTAACAGTAGTGTCTTTACGAAGCAAATCTGGGCAATTCAGGAAAGACAGACCCCCACAGGAGATGACGAGTGAAATAGGTGCTGAAATTTATGATGTCTACCTGAATTGGTCTACGTGTTTTGAAGGCCAAGGTTCAAGGCAACATTATGCTGGCAAAATAGTGAAAAGCCTATAATCCCCGTTTATTGCTTGAGTCACTTTGTGCATGTGTAGTTCCCTCAAACTAGCCCAATAGTATTTTTCAAACACCTCGGCTGCTGCTGCCTAATGTAATGTACACAATCTTAGGGCTTCCGTTTACTGATAAAGGTGACCACATGTTCTACAAATGAAAATTTGCACAGACAAATATATACGACACAATTGCCTGCAGATGTGTAACCAATATGATTTAGCTTTCCTAAAGTATGACACCAACTCATTGCATACTTTACACTTTAACATTAACCACTTCTATGTTAGAGTTCTCTGGTTTTTCAAAATATTCAGAAGTAGCCCTTGACTTGCTGTTACTCATTTTTAATAATTCATAACAACTTTTCAAATATCTAACTCAAGTTAACTTTGAACAGTGAAATTTATATAAACCTTTACCCACTGATCAGGAAACAGAAAAACTAGACATGGCACTGACTACATATCACCAAGAAACCATTTAAAGAAGTAAGATAGGTTTTAAGAAAGTAAGATGACTTCTAAGAAGTAACAAGACTAAATGATTGTGAGTTGGTTTCAATTATTGGCAAACAATCAAATTACAGCATGACAATTACATAATTTCAACTACAATTACATGTAATTGATGGTTTCACAAATCAATTACATTTACATGATCAAAAACGTAATTAAGTACAATTGAACTACAAGTGCAATTGACCCAAGCTTGATGAACACCACAGCAATGCTGCATCACAAGACTGCAAAAATAATTAAAATATTTAATGCAAATATGCTTTGTTTGGTTCTGTCAAGTACTGTTCAACATTGAGTCTTAAACTATTTTTAAAATATTATAAAGACATTCTTTTCCTAAACAGATTCAGTCAGTAGAGCAACAAAGCAAAAAGTAACTGGGATTTTACAAAATGCTCAACTCACTTAGCATGTTGCAAGCTTAACAGAAATGGCATCTATGTATGCTGTATACTTTGTTGCCCTTCTGCTTAAACAGATGTTAATATGTTGTTTAAAGTAAATAATGTTTTAAGGTCATATTTTCAGTAAACATCTTATAAAACACTTAACTTTACCACAAAAGCACATGAACAAATACTTAAAAAATGCTGAAATAGAACAAAACCCATAATATATAATTTACCCAAATAAAACAATCCATTAAAACCCTTTCACTATGATCTGAATTTATAAGTTACAGTAAAAATGTTTCTTGACTGCTTGAAGTAATGTAATGGTCAGATGGTAATAAAGTGGTTCACATAGACTTTTAGACCTAAGCAATAACTTTACTAATCTGTTAACCCACAGTGATTTCAAAACCAAGGCCAGCAGTTCAGACCATGGCTTCAAATGAAGTGGGTGTTTACAGAAATGCATGACAAGTATGCTATAGCTAATGGTCCACTGGATCTTGATGTGCATTTGCCATTTGTATTGGCCTATGTTTTGACTCAGACTTAAATTTTTTATGCAGGGACCTGATTCCTTTTAAGCCTAAACTAAGGTCAGACCAAATGAGCAAGCAAACTGCAAACATAAAAATAGCTTAGTCTGAAAAGCAGATGCCGAAAACGCGACATACACAAGACAGATGAAGACCGTCACAGCTTCTGCAGCAACAAAGAAATGTGTAGCATGTAGTCTAAAATGAAACAAAATGGTTTCCCGTATGTCGTGCCAAGCAGATGCACAAGATACAGATGCATACAACACAAACATAGGTGTGTAAGCATCTGCATACATCTATGTATTATATACTACATCAAAATGCATATACACCAGTACACACGTGTACAAATGCATACATATTATATTGCATTATAGGATTAGCATATATGCGTCATAACTTCCTCATTCAGGCTATATGCTGTAAAATTCATCACAATCTTAAAATAGATCTTCTCTAAAATGTAGCACTGCCAGAACTCTCCACTCCTGGTAACCTCTTTTTCAATGAAGGATGTTGTCAGCTTGCAGAAAGCTCTAAATAACCTGCTCACATGGTCAGAAGAATGGCAGATGCTGTTTAATATCGATAAATGTAAGGTGATGCACGTAGGATGCAATACTCTTAAGAGTAACATATGAAGAACGGAAAATCTTTGTCTGTCGTAGAATAGGACAAAGATCTGTGTGTGCTTGTGACCAGTAACCTTAAAGATGGACCACAATAAGGAGTTGTCATGAAAAGGGCAAACATGATTTTAGGAATGATTAAATGTATTTTATGCACCAGAAGCAGGGAAGTCATATTGAAACTGTACAAGGTGCTAGTTTGTCCACATTTGGTGTAATGCGTTCAAGCCTGGAGGCCACAATTACTGAAGGACATTCGGTTAATTGAACAGGTGCAGAAAAGACGAATGAGGGATGTGGATTCATGCCAAATGAGGAGACTGAAAGAACTGAGACTCAAACGCATGCAGATATGAATGATAAGAAGTGACACTGAAGTGAAACATTCAAAATTCTGAAAGTCATTGATCACATGGACACAGATAAGTTCTTTTCAGCTGACCACAGATGGTGCAGAGATCATCAGCTGAGGCTTCATACAAAAACAATTTAGACTGGATGTGAGAAATAGTTTCTGCCAACAGAGAAGTGGACACCTGAAATGGTCTCAGTGAAGCTACAGTAGAATGTGGCTCTCTGGCATTGTTTAAAATTAGTCTAGCGATAAAGTTGCATTTTCGGGATTTTGGTTATGTAGGTACTAGTCCTCCTCCTATTCATGCCATCCCAAAGGTGGTACTACTAAATTACTAAATATTATTGTCTCATAATACAGCACAAACATTCTAGCCCACAGCCAGAAAGCTAGTAGGCTAGTTAGTGTTGACTTTTAAAGTAACTGGACATCCCAGTGTCTGGTTGCAGGCTTCCGAGACTGCTTTATTACTGTACAGTACAAGCCAGTGGATGTTCTGGCCAGCCAAACTGCTTGCAAGAGAGCTGATAACACATTCTGTATCCACAAACTGGCAGCTTGCAGTCAACAACAAAATATAAATTCTTTGTTGTGGCCAAATCTAATGATAAAACATGGCTACAATTGAAATGTGTGAATATGCATTCAAAATGTGCATCAATACAAACATGTAAAACCATGAATAATACATGGGCATTCTACATTCAGATGTTCCGGTACATAACTTGTTGGCTGTTAGCTACTGTGCCAGGTGAAATATCAAGAGAAAAAATACACGGAGACCAAAATCAGAAGTGCAGACCGGAAGAGTGAGACAAGACGTACAGATACTGAGCGATCAAATGCTTGCACGTCATAGTAAACTGAACCTGAAGTTAAAGGCAGTTTGTTTTCTGCTGCAGTGCTTTTCTATGCATAGTTACCACTTAAATAATAATAAGAAGAAAAGTTATAATTCTCATTTCCTTTGGATGACCTCATTCATATATATACATATATCTCAGCGGCTTTTCAGTGCTGACCCAATGTAGCCCGCAAAAACAGAACCAGCTGTGATATGCTTTTCTATGTTTACACTTATTCATTGCACTAAATCATCAGGCCATTGTCTTCATACTTAAGTGAATCAGTAACACTTACATACTACATGACACTACAAAGCTAAATGTTTCAACTTTGACATTAAAATTATCCATCCATAAACTCCAGATTCTCTGTATAACATTTTAAGTATCCAGGTGTACAAAAAACCAAATGTCTCTATATTTATATTTAAACAACGTTTTGGCAGAAACCAGTTAAAAGAACTTAAGAAATATGGCCACAGTACTGTTACTATACCATTAAATTTATCTCTCCTTCAATTAAAACAAAAAATTTTAAATCCATAACAGAATCACAAAGGCACATCATCAGGAAATTAATTTCCCACAGCACAACAAAATCTACAATAACTTTCAGTCCTTTGCATAATCAATGACTTTTGCATTCTCAGTCATACACATTTTGATCGCAGCTGGTTGTCAATCTCTTTCTACTCCATACAGCAGAATCAAGTCTAATATTATAAAATCGACAGGGACTCAGAAGACTAAACATATTAAACCCAAAGTATGTATTACTCAAAGCTTCAATTGATGCTAGCTACAAAGTCTACACAGCAAGAAACTGTGAAGACCAATCACTACATACCGCTCTTTAACAAAGCCGTTTGTCTAGCATACCTTGCTTTTAATTTTCTATCATTTCCTCAGCCATTTCACCTTTGTTTTTTAAGTAAACCAGTTACAACTTAAATGGCTAAAAGCAGAAAAAAACTACCTTTATCAAACAAGAGTAGTTGAGTTTGTAATCAGGAATGAAATGGCAAAATTTATGAAGCAAAAGAAAAGGATATTGATAATATCATGGATACTAGTAAGAATTAACAAATATTCTTATGTCTTCACACTTCTGTTGCACCACTTATACTTTAAGTAAAAAACAACAGATCAATTCACTACCACACACACGCATATCCACATACATGTATACAAACAACTCTTGGCAAACAGGTTAACTCATTTTTATTCATCTGCTCTAGCAAGCTGTAAACCAACAAGTGCCAAATGTTCATACAAATTTGCAGTATAATCAACTAACCTCTGCAAGAATAGGTATTTAATGAATTTAGGAAATAATTTTTTTTAAATAAATAAATTTATCTAAAATCCTGTAGTCATAGTAGTGAACTGTAACTCAAACATAACAAGGACCCTACCTGCTGAATAATTAAACACATGTACTAGATTCTCATAGTGCTGTGACCATTATCGTTAATAAATCAGATACTAACTTGAGTTCATAAATCAAATCAATCCCGTCCACAGTATCGACAACAGGAGGCCAGAATCATAGCACAAACAATCTTCAACTACCAGATTGCCCCAGTGAATGCTGGAAAGTGCTGGCACTTTCATCTAGAATACCGGTAACTTCACAAAAGACAAAAGTGAAGCCATGCACCATTTTCTGATGGCAGTCCACAAACTCATGCAATGTCACACTCAGCATCATAACATTTTGCTGAAAACCTATATTCTGTCAACAGCAGTTGAATTAAACTGCAACTCAGAAAGTTGTCAGGTGATGAGTTTGCCAACACCTCAGTTTGTCTGTACCACACATGAAGGATTTTGAGAGATAAAAGATTTACAAAGACAATACAACAATTTCAACTTGTGAAAACTCAAGAGAGAAATCAAGTATTGCAGCCTTCTCAAGCTTGAAACACGAAGACATTTTGAGAACATATTTGCAGCAACCAAATAACCCAGTGGTACATCGACACATTCTTGAGGTACATTCGAGATGCAAATTCTCTCAGATTACTGGTATGTCTTTATTAATAGCACAGACAACTATCTATTATACAACACACGTGACCATGCCTGAGAAAGCTCTCAAAAAGTTGGACAAGTTAATTTGCATATGTTCCATGGTCACCTCTCATGCCAACAGATATTGCACTTGATCAATGGAAGCTGCAACTCTTGCCATGCCCCGTACCCCAACAGTGTTTGGCTCTTGGGTCTTCTTGATAGCTGGCATTTTTGGAATTCCCTGCACAGTTCAGTTCTTTCTACCAGTTCTTCGATGTCATTCAGGTCTAAACTAAAGACCCATCTCTTTCAACTCGCTTACTCACTGAAGCCTGGCTTCTGGTTTCTTGGACCTATGGGATTCGACCTGGTTTCTCCAATGGATTATGATTTTTGACTTTAATTTCACTTGAAGCGACCATCGACTCATGCCTCTGGCATCATGATAATGGTGCTATAGAAGTCTTTAGATTAGATTAGATCACTCTGATGGTACAACCAGATGTTCCTCTAAGATTCAAAAAAGTACAGTTGGGGCATGAAAACACTTAAACAACTCAAGTGACTGGAAACCAATTCCAGTGGTGGCAAGGAGACGGCACTTTCCTCAGCACTTTAGCAAACAATTCAACTAAACTGTCTTCACCGAATATTCAGTATCCAAATAAACACTGGCATAAAAAACAAAAACCACAACCATGCCCAAAGTCATAGGATGACTTATTAGAAAACCAGCCAAATAAAAGCAGTCTGGTAGATTAGCCATAGATTTTCATACAGCATCGTTTACTGACGACATATATACTTAAAGCTGGAGTTGATAGCATCGCACATTCACAGACAGAGAGAGAGAGAGAGATACCTAGATGACACCTATTTGTAAGACAGCTGATATCAGTGTGTAAGTTCAAGGACCTCTTTCATCAGTGGTTGGATTCCCTCAGGGTTCACCTTGAGAAGGACGTGAGAATGCTCTTCATTGAGGTTGCGAATGTCTGTCAACTTCATCAGCAGCTTTGGAAAGAGCTGCCGTGCAACCAACATTGGATACTTTGACCAGAGATACTTTTCCAAGAGCAATGAGTAACGCTCCTGCTGTTTAGAGACATCCTTGCTGCCGGACAGGCTGCCTCGATCTGGCGAGAAAAGAGAGATGACAAGCAGCAGGATCAATGTCGTTTCATCTGCACGCAGATCAATTGCCAGTGATCGCACAAATTTCATGTGTTCCTCAAACAGACCAGTTCCCGTTTCGGCTGACTGGAGCTGCTCGACACTCATTGCTTGGGTTTCCTCACGGTCGAGTGGGTCCAGGAAGTGCTGGCGTTCCTTGTCAAATGTGATCACCGAACGTAAAATGAGCAACTCTATGCTGCCTCCTTTGAGAAGATAGATCTGGTCGATCTGTGGTAGCACTTTGAAGGCGCGGATCTGCTTAGCCATTGCGATGACACGTCGTATGCTCAGTTCGGCTATGTTAACGAGGTCAGCAAAGGTTGCTTGGCTTCGAGAAAGATCTTTTTCCATCTGAATCTCAAGCGATTTGTGGTAGGCAGACAACAGCTCTTCAATGGCTGAGCTGTCTTCCAAGCTCAAAGCGACTGTCTGTGATGTGACTTCGCCAACATTCAGTGAACTCAAGAGATCCCTTTCAAAGTGATATCTGACAAATAACCACAGCATCTGCTATAAATATCAATATAAATGTCAATATACTAACAGGAAAATTGGTCTGACTGCTATCCAAGAGGCATGGTGGCTGAATGGAAATGCTACAGCACTTCAATGGCACATCTAGGTTCAAATTTATGTTCATCCATATTTCAAATCTGCAGTTCATTCTCAACCACGCTGCTTAGTAAAGATAGCCTGTTTGAGAGGAATTTCTCTTGTCATGCCTGTGCTGCAGCCAAACAATTCTGAAATTCTGTTAGCCAGGAAAGGCCAGCTTCTTCCAAATTAACAGAGTTGTTCATTTTAATTGTCCCTATCAAATCTGTTAGCAAGGTTCCCTTTTGTTCTGCATCCCTACTTTTCCTGATTCTTTGAAGTGCATTTAACCCTCTCATCTGTTTCCTGAAATAGATTACTTCTTTCCTGCATGTAATATCAACATTTCATGTATTGCATTTCCTATATTTTCTTACTAGCAAGTCTGTACAGCATTTAATTTATGAAGTCAGAATAGTTTAGGTGCCTGAAAACGCTCAGACATTTGAAGGAGTTGAGAACAGTCAGACATAGCCAGTGAGGCTGAATTGCTAAATCAAATAGAAAAGTGGGACAACTCGACGTTTGGGACACAGAAGTTGGGACAAATTATGCTATCACAAGGACACAAGCAGACCACAACAGGATACGGTTGATGCGATAAGAAAAATTTAGTTATTTGTTTGGAATATATGGAAATGAGAAATAATTGGCTTCATAATCGTTTTAATAGACACAAAAGAAAAGATGTAGAAAGACAGACTGAACAACACAGGGACTGAGGATGGCAGCACAAGATTTGTATCTTCTAATATCTCTTCAGACCCCATGCTGTTCCTCATCAAGATATGGTGAAACAGGAAAAGCTTGTAGAAAAGAAAAATTTAAAAAAATGGTTTTTAGATATATGTGTAAAATGTGAATGCACCCATATAACAAAACTATTCAATGATTAATTTCCATATCACAGGCTTCCAAAGTGGTGCATCCAGTTTGCCATTGGTGACATGCCTTACACACAGGAAATAGTTTTCTGACTTCTGCAGTTCTTACAGCCTAAGGTAAACTGACCGACCTGAAAATCAACGGGGTGACTACACTGCAGAGGTTTTGTCTCAAACAAGTTTAATAATGATTGGACCCTATAAGAAGGATTAGTTTAAATTTCAAGTTATAAAAATTAAGTTTCTATTCAGCTTTTTGATTCTGACCATTTTTTGAAAATAAAAGAAACAACTGATTCTTAAGTGAAAACAATAAAGGAATTATATACTCAAAATATTGACCCTTACTGCATGATCATTTAAAAATTAAAATTTTTGCATAAGAAAAACATAATAAGGACTCAACAGATAGCAGAAAAGGATTACAAGCACATGTTCAGGTCCTGACCGTCCTCAATTATTACTGATTACTGATCATACCGGTGTATTTACAAAAAACTGCAGGCAAAACTATAGATACGTAAGATTAGAGTAGAATAGACCAGATTTAAGTAGATTAGACTTCTGTGAAGATTTGGAAGCTTACTTGATCATAACTGGAGAGTAATATTGGTTCAACTACTTATTTTAATTAGACCATTTCTGTCCAAGAAAATTATGTCATCTTTAATACATCAGATCACATGAGGCAAGTCATTAAACCGATAGGTACAGATGCTACATTTTAGGTACAAACGCATTGAGAAAATTGTATAGTGTCATATTACTAGGATAGTTACTGTTGATTGGTGTGAAAGCTAACACAGGGAAAAACATTATGAGGAACAATTGCTGCTGCAGCATAAAGAAGCAGTACATTAGTGTGCACATTTATTGTGGTTAAAAAGCAAAAAGTAATGCAAAAATTTCATAATTTAAGAATGTGTGTTAATGTTAATAATGTACATTAACAGATACAAATAACACATTCATATAAAGCAGCAAAAATGAACACCAGTTAAATAACAAATTTTGCTGCTGAGGCAGGTGACTAGCAATAGCTGCCCATAAGGCTTATGAAGTATCATGTGGCCATGAACATTCATACATAATTTTCCTAGTAAGCAAGCCAATGGACCCAAGAAATCTAAGCCATCCATGAACCAACCCTAAATCTTTCCGTATTCAAGTCAAGAAAGGTGCTACCTGTTGTTTGCTGTATCTGTTATTTTGAAAATTATGCCAAAAGTAGGCTACACAGATACATATAAAAAATTTCAACATAAAAGTCCATTGATAAATGGTATAGTTAGAGCACAAAAGGTAGGACTGGAGGCACTGGCAAATAAAATTGTCAAAACAAAGCAGGATGGCCAAAAATCAAAAACATAATTAAGTTGAAATATAGCCACACAGTTTTGATTAGATTTTCAACAGAATTAATGGTTGGCTTCACTAAGCAGCTTTGGTCATAGCCACTTGCAAAATGGTCATTCAAAACTACCATGACTGAGTCAGTCCATGTGTCCTTATATCAGGTCAGCTGCCCTGGCAAAAATGCAACTGTTGGGCATGTGCAGCTGCAGCCATTGAGGTGTTAAGCTGCTTCCTTGGATTTTGCATGCCTGGCCACAGTGAGTCGCCAAGTTTGATTAAAGTCTGACCTCAGGAGATGCAAGGCACACACACACACACATGCATGCACACACAAACAAAACCTAATCAAAACACACACAAACAAAGAATCGGAGCAGTCGTCTTTTTCCAGGTCTGCCTAAGCCAGCAGTTGCCTTCAGGTTTAATCTATAAGGTCCTTGGCTGTTTTAGGGCTTGATCCTTTTCCAACTTTCATCCTTTCAAGAAACACAACTTGGGCCTGCTGTGTTAGTCAGCTTAAAGCGACAAAAGGAACTACACATTCCAAAAATACCTGGAACAATCCTCGGACAGAGTGGACATCTTGCGTGAACGGTTTTCCTCAATTTTCCGCCGCTTCTGGAGTTTTTCCTCTTCGGTAAGTATGTACTCCTTCCGCATTCCGATCTCAAAGCATTTCTTCAGTCGACAGCGTTTGCAGAAACGTCGATTCGACTGATCCATTCGACAGCGTTCATCATAAGGACATTTGAAATAGTCCTGGTCACACAAAATTTATACATTTTTGCATATAAAATGCTAAAAATTGCTTCTTTATAATGGATGAGCCTTATACACCAGTAAGCAGGTTGACTTGACACCAACTTCACTTGATCTCTGTCTTTACATATCACCAGTGCCTCAGGAGGTTCTTAAAATGACTGCGTATCAATCATGGCTATACACACGCACATATTGTAATTATAATCAAAAACTTATAAAGCGCCACTTCAAGGTAAAACTCATCAGAGGCGCTCCCGGCCTGTTGTCCCAGAACTAGTGCGGGATAATACGGTCTTCAAACGCTTGCGGAAAAGCAAGGGCGAGAGATAGGAATTCCTGCTGAATGTCACCAGACAGGTCGTTCTATGAAGCAGGGCCAACAATGGCAAATCTGCGCCGCTGTGCAGCGGCAGTGCAGACCATAGGGACCACCAAGCCTCACTGAACAGCTGATTGCAACAGTCGGCGACCAGGGACAGTAGAAACAGGTACACAAAGTTCCCTTAGGTAAATCAGAGCACACCCAGCAAGGCAGCTGTGGACAAGGACCAGAGTTTTAAAGAGAATGTGCTCCCGAATTGGAAGCCAGTGAAGTTTTTCCAACACGAATGAGGACATATGGCCAAACTTAGGAATGCCACCAATCAAGCGAGCTACAGTTACAGCTAGCTACAGCTACAGACAGAAGTTGGGAAAGGGAGGAGGATCCAACACCAGCAAAAAGCATGCTTCCAAAATTAATTCTGGAGCAGATGAGTGTATGGACTAGAGTGACAGAGGCCTGGGTTGAAAGGGAGCATCAGATAGTGTGTATCTGACTCAGGTGGTAAAAAAGCAGGTACGGGTGATGTTATTAATGCGATCCCACGAAGTCTGCTCCCAATCAAGGGTCACTCCCAGGTTTCACACCGAGGTATGGAAAGAGACATGGGGAAAGAGGAGGGATAGATTTACCACGTAAATCTTTGACAGTTGGACGGAGCCCCCCCAAACCAGATGAACCGAGTCTTGTTGGGGTTCAGATGAAGGTGGTTAGATTTTAACCAGGCCTCGAGTGCTAATGATGCATGAAGCAATCTCTGGGTCATAGAGACAACCTCTGCCGCCAGGCCCTGAGTATAAGCCTGTGTGTTGTCAGCATATTGGCAGGATATTACCCCTAATGAAGATAGTTTAGGGCCCATGTCAGCAGTGTAAAGAATGAAAAGGAGCGGAGCAAGGACCGAACCCTGTGGGAGACCCATGGTTATCAGGGACCAGACGGTGCGTGTTTCTCCAAAGACTGGGAGTGATCAGAGAGAAAGGAGGAGAACCAGAAGCCAGAAATGCTGAATGACCTTTCTAAATGTTCTAATAGGATACTATGATCTATATAATTTATATAGATTATAACTTACAATGTAAGTACTAACGATAAGGGGAATATTGTAATTTGTAAAGAATTGAGTAGAGTATGTCAGAGGAAGGCTGATGCTGCAGCCAAACAGGGAAGGGCAGGAGGTGAGAGTGAGTAAACAGGAATAATATAATGAATGGGGAAGGTCAGTTTGTTTGGTCAAGAGCTCAAGAGGAATTGTCTAAAAATTTGTGAATTTATTCATATAAAAAAAGTTTAATAAAGCATTATTCCTATAACAGGGAGTATTTGTTTACATAATGAAAGCCAATCACAAGGTTACTTTCTAGCACTCCGTGCACCACTGCAAGCTATAACCTCACCCTAAAATTCACCCCACCAGCAGTTCTCTAGAGGACCACACAGAGGGCCTACTTGATTGGCTCATGCATGGCTTGGCTGCCAGATCCGTTAATGCCCTAGACGTTTTCAGTTCTTTTCCATACTAGACCGGTCAAAGTAACACACGCATAACATAACAAGCCACCTATCTTCGTTAAGGCATCCATATATAATTTGGTGTTTGTAGCATGATCATCAATACATAAGAACAAGATAAACATTTGATGTATTAAGCATCTAGAGTTGTAATGATGTCAGTTATTAGTCAGCATTTCCCTTGCTATCATTTACAGTGCAACATACCAGTAATATATATATATATATATATATATATATATATATATATATATATATATATATATATATATATGTATATATATACACACACAAATATGTCTCTCAGAGTTACATTACAATCCATTATCATTATCATTATCAGGTTCATCTTCATTTTGATCATTTTCACCAAGATCCTCATCAGCTATTACACAGGTAAAAATGTAAAGGTAACACACTTGGTTACACTTTCTAAAGAAACTCCTCACTCTAGTCTGAAGGATCTTTCAACTGAAACATGATTACAATAAACCAACAACAGAATATCATATCATCAGTACTCATTAGTTATAATCATCATAATCATCATCATCTAATCTGTGAACTTGGAAATTACTGGCATGCCTAATAAAAACCTCTGTAGACCAGCTAAAACACCAAAAACTTACAGTAAGAGATAATTAAACAATTTTTCCAGTAAAGATATAATTCTAGGCAAATCTGATTGCATAATAAAGCTTTCACCTTACTTCTTTACAGATGTTTGACAGAAGCCGTTTATCAATACTCTTGAAAAGCAAACAGAATGAAGCAAATCACAAACAGATGTCACCATCACCCTCAGATGCTGCTACTTTCCATCAGTCCATAAAGCATCTGATAGCTTCTGACTGTTCAGTAAACCAAAGCCTCTGCTATTACAGGGCTAACCTGCTGGACCAGAAACTTATTACCAATGGTCCTGCAGTTGAACAAACAAAGGGTCAGCTGCAAAGATCACAAGCCTTCAAACTGGGAACTGCTGCCACAAAAGTTGGCACAAAGTGAGTTTCTCCCTGGCCAGCTAAAGAAAATGACATCAGCAAATGTTTTTTGAATGTTGCTAATAAGACAGCCCTAAAACATGGTAACGAACAGATGAAATTAATAAAATCACTCATAAATTTTACATATTTCTATCAGTAACAGCCTTGTGAAGTTCTGAGGGTGACAGATCAGCAAACACGACAACAAACCATCCGCAGAAATAAATTTATTGAAAGGCTGTATTCTCAAAACTCTGTCAATTTTATATGCTGCATCAGGATAGCACCTTCGAAAAGTTTAGACGCATTCGAACCCCATGCAGATGTCAAAGGCAAATTCCATAGTCATGTGATCAGCACTTTTGAAAGTTACTTAACGGTACTAAATCAAGTATCTCGATACATACATACAGATATACATACATACAGACATACACACATACAGACATACATACATGTTCATGCATAGGCCTACATACATACGTTCATAATACATATATACATACATACATACACAGACACAGACACACCTGCAACAAGCCACCATGCCATAAATCATTGTATGAGCAAATATTATAAAGCAAAAGCATGATTCTCATGTCTTGCATTTCAGGTGTCATGTTCTTCATTTGCTGCCTGTTTGACACTGCAACAAATTTAAAATTTCAAAGTAAATTTTTTATTGCTAGGTTGAGATTGCACATGCCTGCTTGCAGCTTTGTCGACAGGCTGTTTAAAGTTCACTGGCTGCAAATCTTTTTGCTCCAAGACCCACGATGAACTTGTGGTCCCATTCACACATACCTTGACAGCACACATTGGTGCTTTCTCAGAGGCTGGGCCATCTTCCTGAAATGGCCTCCCTGTGGATCTACATCTTCTTCCTCCAGGGATGCTACATGTATCAGTTTACGGCTCCTCTCTCTGCCAGGGCTAGGCAGAAAGCACTTCTAAGCAGATATCTTAAGGAGCTCTACATACATATTCTGAATGAATTCATGTATGCATGCACGAATGAATGACTAATAATTATTAACACTTAGAATGGAAAGTATTTTAACAACATAACTATGGCTGTTTAGATTTTATTACAACTGCATTCCTTAACACCATCAAAAAGCCAGACCTACAACCACAAAGACCAGTGATTCCACAATTAACAAATATTTCTTGTGTTTGTATGTATACATGTTTGTGTAATAATTCCTTCAGGTTCAGAAACAAAATAATTAAACTAAGAAAGTAACTATGGATCTATAAAATGCTTACCAGTCCTTTGTTGGCATTGCGTCGAAAAAATGCCTTGCAAGACTCGCAGGAAATGGCGTCAAAGTTATAACCAAGTGCCTTGTCTCCACAGACGCCACAGATCTTGGTCTCTTTGTGTCGTCGTGGTCGACCACCTTCTGATCTGCTGTCAACTGGCAACCAAAACTGGGAGCCTGAGGAGCCAGGCGATGGTGCAGAACTATCTGTGTCACGACTGTATTCCTCCTCTGGTGCCAGAGGTTCCATGTCCATGACTGTTTCTGGTGCCAGTCACAGGTGCGAATGGAACGTGACGGAAAGGCACTTCTGATGGCACAACCTGGATGACTATGATTCAGCTGCCTCACCACAATCCACTTTCAAAATGTTCCTTGTAGCATCTCTGAATGAACAAGAAAAATTTATTGACATTGCACCAGCATCTGGCATAATGTGGTTGCATTAAGCAACAACATGATAATAAAACTTGCTAAATTGGTTTTTAACCATTTTATTATATCTGGCTCCTAACTGATGTTACAGGTGAAGGAAATCATGTGGATGAGAGCATATAGTAGATTTGAAAACTCCCTGGAGTTATTCATAGTATGCAAAATGATATATTTCTAGGTATAAATGCAAATTCCCCACACAGGCTGTTAATCATTTCATACAGTAATATGTCCTTCTATCTCACACCTTAGATGACCAGCAGCAGATATATCTGACACATGGTTCCAACTGCAGAGTCTGAGGCAAGGTGCCAGAAGGTCACTTTAACTGTTTTGAGATTTTACATCTTAAAAATATTTATAATCAAGAATAACCTATTTACTGAGTGCTTGTTGCTGAAGCCCTTCATTAGAATTTATAACTCTTAAAACAAAAACTCATGTCACCTGCTTATGTCACCTGCTGGCATGTCTCAAACAAACCTAGCCTGACCTATGTAAAGATTTAAGACCATGACTTGTTGCAAGATTTTCAGATCAAGATTTCTCTATTTTGCCTATTCTTTCGTAGCTTTCATTATCATGCACTAGAAAGCACCTCAGCAATGAGTGTAATATAAATTTATATAGCCATTACATTACAATGGATTCAATTTCAAATCGACCTCTGGCAGTGTTTAAGCTACCCAAACCCTTTTGAATATGCGGGTGATACTGTAGTAATACAGCATGCTTATAATTGGGATAATAATAGACTAGCTCTTTCAGTTATACACAAATATTTAATATCCACAAAACAAACAAGTCATCTTTTAACAATTAGTCAAACAAATACATAAATCACTGTACCAACAGTCAAGCCTATTATTCTTAAGCAAACCTACCTAAGCCAGCATTGATTTAAGTAAAAATTAGTATGGTACTTAATCTAAAAGACCTCCCTCGTTGGTATGCTTGCTCAAACTGTCTCTCTGGATAGTAGTCTTTAGCAGTCAACCCTCTTGACGAATGGATTTCTCTGTTGCTTGTCCTCAGCAGGATCTCCAATTGTGACGGTCACTGATGAACGTCCGGCACCTCCCGTATTTGGTCTCACCAGATTCTTTTTCACTTCAAAGCTTCAAGGATCTTCTCATCTCTTATGTCGAACATAGTCTCTCACTTTCAAGCAAACTCAACTCCAGCCACTCACAACTCAGAACAATGACTGTCTGTGAATTACATAAACTTTGTCATCGAACTATCATAGTCTGCTAATCACTTTTCCTTCAAAGTCACATATGCTTTGATCAAACTAACTCCAATTCTAATTCGAACATGCTGTCATCATTCAACTCTAGTTGGGAACCTGTTGGTTGGGCTTTGCATGTGTGCGCGAGCTTGCCACAGGTGATTCTTCTAGTCATCTGAGCAATGTTTACTAATGGATGAATGTTCAGTTCTTAATGACACTTAACATCGTTAGCACAGATTAGCTATACAAATTTCAAATTACAATCACAATTGTTCGATTTCATGACCAAGTGATCATTTGTCTGACATTTTTACAAATTGTTTATCCTTCGATGGAACTGATGATCTAACAGTTTGTCCTTGATCGATCCAGAGTTTACTGCGGACTATTTGAGTGACATCTAAAATTCCAGGTAATTCTGTATAACTGACTAAAACAGAGCTGTGCTTTGCCATGCATCGTTAACAACTGTCTGCTTCCAACAAAACGATACAACCGTCAATTTCATTTTTTAAATGGTTGGTTCCCTGCTTTCTGTATAGTTCCAAAGCACAATATACAGCTTTTTCCACAACCTAATATTAATAATTTTATGCCTTTGGTTGCTGGCACATATTTACCTAAGCACACACACACATACACAAACACACACACACACACACACACATAATTATATACAAATATCTCGATGCTGGCCATCATATGCTTAAACATCTTTGTCTACACTAGACCTAGTAGCATCATATAATCTCTATAAACAAACAAGGTAACACGTCTAATGTAGATAAAATGCAAACAAGAATTGCTGCACTACATTAATACGTGATATCAGTGACACAATTAGTCTCCTTTGAGACACCGTACCCTAAAAATCAGTAAATCATTTTAGGCCATTGTGTTCAAATTTAGCAGTGCCATCTGTTTAAAGACAATGCTAGAACTTGCAAAAAGTTCATTAACCAAGTCTAGCTTAAAAAATTCTAAATTCCAATTAACTACTGTATGGTCTAATGTGGGCTCCAGTTACAGAATTTTTAAACTAGTATGTTACACAGTACATGGTACAATTTCTTAACCTGCTTTAGGTGATAAGAAAACATCAGCTCTTTAGTTCAGTGGAACTAGACAAACGGCATTTAACCATGTGAAGGAAGCTGTAAAACATCCATATTGTGGAGCTTAAGATATAACAGAAAAATAAAAATTTGATTTTTGAAAGTTTTACCCCCTAGAAGTGTTACTTTAAAGCTAAAAATATTATAGAAAAATTTAGGATAAAAAATATTTATATTTAGAGGTAGCTCAAGTGTCTCAAAGTTGATGAAGTTCATGAAATTTACTGAATTACGAGTTATTTGCTGATTAACTCTTATTGCAATAGCACACTTCATTAGCAATAACTTCTTATCAAAGCAAGTTTGAATTACAGATTGTGTGTTGTGATCTTAATGGGGATTAGGGCCTTTGTCCTTTGCTGATTGCCCTGCCAAAGTCTATTTCCTGCTATCTGGGTAGGCTTGACATGGTTTTCAACAACCTTTCGCAGGAACTGGACCTAAGATTCAGCGAGCGTTGTCAGTCCACTAAACTCTTGGATCAGCACAACTACACGTTTGGCGTGATCGTTGACCACTTTCAGTGTTGTAGTTTCAGTGTTGCCTGCAGCCTGTTTGCAAGTCAACATGTTCCTCCCACGTCGCTGGATCAACTGCAAGAAATCCTACTGGAAGCTCCATCATTTTGAACAGTGACATTTACTTTGTTGTGACAAAATCTTCTACATTCTTGTCCTGGAATGATTGAAAGGCAACTCTTAGCCACTTGGTTTGATCTTGTTCTTGATGTGGATCTCCAATTTGCATGGTACTCACCATCAGCCTCTTTGTTGACGGACCGACTTGACTGCTGAAGAAAGCCAAGCCAACAAGTTCTGGTGACAAATACGACAAGTGCTTATAAAACTTGGTTGATACTGCCTTGGAGATTGCTGGATGGACTGTTGAGTACTCTAGCAGAGATTTCAGCAAAAGTAAGTCATTGTATGGAGCACTTGGTGCTAGAGGAGCAGTAAACTCGACTTTCAGGTAAACACATGCAGCAAACACACAGATCATGTAGCCCCCTTTCTTCTCTTGCAGTCAGTGTGAACTGGGCCCAAAACATCCAGATCTTCAGACTGTAGATGACTTTGGACATCTAGCAGGCACGATGCATGACTCCAGGTGATGTGAATCGTACTCCTCTAGCCGGAACTGCACCGAAGAAGACAAGAACCAGTTCCAGGAATTCTTTGTAATCATCTATCGGCTTACTTTGCTCAAGATGCTTGTTAGGAAACTCAATGGTGCTCTGCTTAATATCCATCACAAAAAACTTGCCACATCATCTGTTGCAATGCCTGCTTCATATTTTTCAGTGTTTATGAATCCCCCAGATTCTTGAAAGCGCTTAAAAACATGCGACTTCTGGTGAAGATGTTGATCCATGCATACTTGGAAGACTTTACCAATGATCAGTTCCATAATGTGATGTCTGCATGCCAGTGATTGAAGCTTCTTACCAAGCTTTTACTCCAAAAGGACACAAATACCAGCAATTTGATCAGTGTTTGTGCTAGTGGTGTCGAAAACACAGCATGAGCGGTGTTGGCTATGCCCCAGTCTTCAATTGCCTCAGACAGCAGCAGCTAGAGCTTCTCCTGTTCCAGATGGAAGTTTGGCAACAATCATCAGTTGAGAAATACCTTTACCAGAAACAAGCACCTGAAGATAGTCAACTTTCTCTTTTTGAGTCAGATCAGGAATCAATCTGCTGTCCCAATGTACAACAAGGGTATTGGAACCTTGAAATTCTGCCTTTAAACTTGCTGATCTCTCAGCTCGGTATTCTGCTCTCTGTTGTCAAACTGAGTCCTGATTCAGTGCAAGGTCATCAACGTTTTGGCATAGGCTCTTTGTGGTTTCTGCAATAACGAACGTTGCCTTACGATGTGACATCTTCGTTCTGTGCAGAGCTGCAGCAAGTTGTGGTGTTACAATAGTAAGTAATCGAAATGGGCAAAATGTTTGAAGCAATGACTGATAAGTGAAGTTATACTTGAATGTGCATGATGACCTGAGAAACTGCCTACTGGACCAGTACTGGTAATTAGTTATTCAAAATGCTGGCCAGCAGCCTCAGCTTATAAAGTAAGAGAAACTTCAGAATCATTGAGCTACCTCTAAATATTTATCAATAGTAGTCATATTTTGTCTGAATTTTTTCAAGTATAGGAAAACCATGAGAGGGTAAGAAGATCATATTTCTCAATTTAAAAAATAAGCTCCACTCTAAGCCATAAAGACTATTTTATGAACAAGGTCAGCGGTTTCAACCAAAGATTTGCACTGCTCTAAGGAAAGGGCTGAAAAAAACCAGCTCATTTATCAACCTAACAGCCACCAGGATGTCCGAGTCAAGAGGCGTGTAGGGACCAAATCAGGCAGATCACGAAATCGCAATGAAAGCAACATTGCTGCTAGAAGACAGATTACACAAACAGCCAGTAGAGAAAAGTGCAACCATATCAGAAATAGATGGCAGAATAGCCTTGAGATTCAACAAGGAAGAAATAAGAAAAGTTCAACTACCAGAAATATTTAATAAATAACTGAAGTCAGCAAGAGTTTGTGATTGAACTTGACCTAAAATAAATCTTACAGATGAAAGCTACCACTGAGAAACTTTCTTAGTAACAGCAGTTGTCAACAGAACCGTATAACAAGCTGCTGTGAACTGTATTGTTACCTTGTCATGTTAAATTACTTAATGTTCATAAAATTTTGCTGAATGCTGTTGTTGAACCCTCTCATTAGAATTTATAACTCTTAAAAATATCAGTAGTTTGGCCTAGCTGTTTAGCCATCAGAAATCTGAGAAACATGACTAGGGGTCTTTTCTTCCCCAGAGAAGGAACTCTGACACCTGCCCTCTCCCATTATGATATTAGGCCTAACCAGAAGCTATCTAAGGTTCTAATAATTCTATATACGTGGTGGTGTAGTGGTATGGTCGTTGCCTCATAACCGGAAGGTCGTGGGTTCGAATCTGCCTTAAGCCAGTGCGTAGCGACCTTGGACAAGTTGCTCTCCCGCAATTGTCTGTGAGGAAGGCAATGGGAAACCACCTCACTCATCTCATCCCCGGTTGGCATAAGGCCAATGGACCTGCCTTCGGGCAGAAAACTCATCATCATCATCATCATCTTGTTATATATCGTACTTCTGCATTTATTAAGCACCACTGCCTAATAACTAAGCATTAATCAATGACACTGAGCAATTGCGAGTGAAGGACTGTGCAGGGTCCAAACACAGTAACTGTCTCAGGTGAGTCTTGAACCCGTACTCTGTGAGTACAAGCCAAGCGTTCTAACCAACTGACTACCATGCCCCTATCATGTCTATAAATACTTACATGTACGTGAAACAGTACAAATATATGTCATAAACCTCACCAATATCAGCAATCAGAAAAGGAGAAAGAAATGGCTGTACAGCACATTGCTGCATGTATATGTACTGCCATTTGCTCTGCAAATGAGTCAGCTAACGTGTAGTGCCAGTCTGTGTACTGTGTGCTACTTTGGTATCACGGGGAGGCATGATTTTGTCCCATGTTACTTGAATTAGCACATTAATGGAACATGCACTACCAGACTTTTACTGTATTAATTTTCAAGTTTTATAGTGAAAGCACAAAAACAGTTACCAATTACAATTGATGAAAAATCACACATAATATTGAAAGTAAACAAAATAAAACAAAACTTGATATCAGTTCTGAACACCATGAGGTTTTCTTTCACAGCCTTTCTGAACGTTCAGGTTTAGAGTAAATAAAACAATCAATAACAGTCAATATGCCATAACTTCCCACACTGATTTCCATTATTCTTAAATAACCTGTCAAACAAGTTTAACAAAAGATCAATTATTCAGACTCACAGTGAACACAAAAGCAAGCGAAATAAACATCCTTCTTCATATTGATTTTTGGCTTTTCGATAAACACAAGGCATATGAAGTTAATAAATATGGCTGGCCATCATAAAATAAAGCTTTTCTAGAAAAAAATCAATTTTTGGTTATTACGCAATTTAACAAAGCCTTTTAACCGCTTCCAAACACTGTTCGATTGCACAGTGGCAGATTGCTGATGTATATGTTTGCCACTTATCTCGGAGTCTAGGCTTAAAATCTTGGAAATTGACAATAGTTTGTCAAGGAATGTAACGCATACCCAAAGGCTGCCCAGTTATTAGATTTTTATTTTTGAGTGCTTCAGCTGAAAGATCCTTCAATCCCCAAGTACCTCACTTTTGAGGACTAACTGGTAGGTGTGCACTAAACAAGTGATTACCTAGCCTTATCTGCCTTACAGTTCACCATGTGCCTTATAGTTCACAAGGTATTACATTTAAATCAGTTTACCTTGAAATACCTAGGGCAAGATACTCTATTTAAAATGACCCACCTACCTCTGCTCCTTGCTAATTCCTCACACCACAATATATTGTACTGGATCAAGCAACACTGACTGAACTGACCCTTACATTAGATAGCCTATCAGTCATAATAGTCATATTAGACCCTTAATGGTAAGATGTAAAAATCAGTACCATTGGAAAGGGCCTTTTGTCACTGGTAAATCACAACTGTGACCCATTCTGACAAAATCAGTCCTAAGTAGGACATTTTGAGATTTTATTTAACGAAATAGTGCATTCATTGCTGTTTAAAATGATGTATCACTTAAATAAAGATTCCATGTAATTCCGAGATACTGTTGGCTGAATGTCATGACTCAAAATTATTATGAGAAAATTGACAGTTTTGGTGGAACACATTACCTCCTAAGCAGTCAGCACTTACAGTATAATGCATCTATTCAAAATAAACATATGGCAGAAATCTTGGGAAAAGTATGGCAGATACGTTGTGAACAGCACGATACATATGCATGACAAATATAAGCAGCACAAACCAACATTTGAAAAAATAACATTACCTTCAAGTCATTTTTCATCACACTTTGGTAACTAAGCACAGCTAATATAAATAGTGATAAATTAGCACTCGTCTGGTTTCATTGGTTGACCAACGTATAGCTGTCCAAAAGAATAGCTGCTTTTATGCTACATGATGGGTTGCTAAGCTGTACATTTAAATGTCTATGACCCATATTCATATCCCTTAAATAAATCCTTCTTACTGGGTAGTGCCTGGGAGAATAATTTTCAGTTGAATATTTAAAATGGCCAGACAAATTACCCGCAAGACAAGCTATAATATGTGTTATCCATGTTATTCAGCAGAGGGCAACAGGACAGTTCTCCAAAATCAATGGAAACAGGATCGCTGCTCATCGTAATTAATGCACTGAAGTCATTAATGATTAAATTCACGCACTAATAAGCATAAAAAATGTTTGATTTAAGTGAAAAAATATAGCTTAGAATATGTTTGACCAAATATATCAAAAAGTCAAAAAAGATCTTAACCAATGTTCCCTCCTTGCTACTTTTAAGGATGGAACCCACAAGAAGTTTCTAGCTGGTCAACACTTGTCACAAGTGCACAGTGCATGCTGTCTGTACTCTGAACTCTTGCCTCAGTTTGACAAATACCTCCACCAACTGGTCATAAGTTCCAGATATATCAGGTCTGCAGAGTTAGTGGCCCTTCGTTTTCCTAGTTCAGTCACTGTTAGTCAAGCCTACCCTATTTTATTCTTATAGTCTAGTGTACTTGGCTCAATATATAGTACAAGTATTTGTTTGGGTCATTTTGTGATTAAATTGCAGTGGCTATTTAACTAGAAAAACAACTTGTGAACGATTTAAGACGATTTAAGACGGAGTGGCTAAACGAATATATATTGATACTGAACTGCTGTTACTGGGCATAGAATGCAAACTATTATGCCAAAGTAAGCTTTACATATCGTGACAATTCGAAGATGTTGTTTGCAGCATATGTGCAAAAGCCAACGCTCTCCAACTTCCAAAACGCCTATTGTTCACCACTGCAGTGGTGAAAAATAGGCGTTATGGAAGTTGGATTATTTAGAGCAACACCAACACGCAAAATTCATGTTGATTCTGTTACAGAATGTCAGATCATAGGCAAAAGAGGCATTTTCAAGATGCTCAAGAAATCCACGATGTAGCCTTTTGTAGGTTAATAGATGTGCTTTGGAAGAAATCTTCTCTTCTTCTTCCTGGGGCATATATTCTATATGCATGATCTTTAGTGTTTTCTTCTTCCTGGGGTATACTCTATGTGCACGTAGCCTTATCAATGATGCAATGCCATGCCTTCCGGTCTTGCGCTCTGCTCCAAGCAACATACAGCCCACAACCATGACATTCCAAATCCTTTTCCACTACTCTAGTCCATGTGGTTCCTGGTGTATCACATGCCCTCTTCCATTCTCTGGGGCTCCATTCATTGCTGCCCATAGAGCTCTTCTGTGGTTCTGCATTCTCCGACCTCTGTAGAAACTGGAACGCATGCTGTCCTTGCTCTAGTGTCCGTGTTGGTGACATGGTCAGTGTATGAAATCTTGAGAATTCTTCTGAGGCACCAGATATCAAAACTATTGAGTTTCCTGTTCAGGGCCTCCATGGTCATCTATGTGTCAGCTGTACAGCAGTACAGGTAAGGCGTACAGTTTGTATAGCTCAAGGTTCGAGTTAAGCTTAATACTGGAGTGTCAGAAAGTCAAGAGACCAACCTGGATCATACCTACACTCACTGGCAATGGCACAAAGGGTCGTCCATTAAGGGCGCCTGAAGAGGGTAGAGGGAGGGGGTCACCCAAATGCGGACAAGGGGAGGGAGTTATGCTCAATGCAGACATCTAAATCTAAATTTGATACATGCTGTTATTTCAGTACAGCCTGCACATTAAACATCAACTTCAGTTAAACAGCAGTCCATACCTCATTGGATCTATATTATTAGAGTTCCACTGCTGGATATGACTCTCTCAAAATACCTCACTCCATAGCACAGTTAGCCATGCCAGATCAACAGGGAAGCCTATATGTAGGCCTTAGTACTCTGCTGGGATGCGTAAAGGGGTATTGGGAAGGTAATGCCAAATGTGGACAAAGAGAGGTTGGGGTCCAAAGTAGGTCAGTTTTTGTGGACTTTCTCTATGGACAATTCCAAAGACAAACGAGAAACAGTCTTTCTGAAAGTTTAAATTGTCCTTATAGTCTTTTTCTTTTCAAACAACATGATTTCATAGCCATTTAGTTTAGGCCCAACAGAAGTGCATTCTTAAACGGACCAAAGCGCAGGTCCTAAATGTTACTGCTCATGCGGTACACGAGCGTGTGCTTGGCAAAAAAATTAGAGGGAACAATGATCTCAACCTCAAACACCTTTCTAACCAATTTCTGGAGAACTGCATTGAGCGACTCATTTTGTCAGTGCAGGTCCCAAATGAACAACATCATCACTCCTCATCTTCAGCACAACATGAACAAGAAGTTCAGAACCTGTCCTGTGTCAATCATTGACAACAATCCATTCGCTTGGTGCTATGTGTGTGCAAGGGCCTACCAGTGGAGACCTTTTCTGTTATACATGCATCTGCATATGAACTAGTAAGTAATTCTTAGAACAATGTTTATGCTAGTAAGAATCACCTTCAATAGGGTCTTATAAAGCATTATATAAATGCCCAAATAAACACATAATGTCTGTTTCAATACTTTAAGTGTATTAGAACTTTTAGCAAAAGATCAAATTTTACTATTCACAGACATACAAAACAGCTAAGACAGTTAATCATCATCTTAAAGTTATTCTTCATGATGAAGGAGTAGAGCCAGAAAATATCAAGTTTTACTAAGAATCATTCTCTTCACTGGTTGTTGTTACAGCATTGGACTGGAAGTGAAGCAGCCTTCCACATCCTGTTGAAAGACTGCCGTAGTCGTATTAGCACTTAGCCAAATGATCCTTCAACTTCAGGACCACACTTCTGAGGAGTTTCTATGGAGGTATGTAAACAAGTGTTGCCTTTTTACCTTTAAGACCTACCCTGGCAAACACTTACTGTTTACTTCCCAAGCAGCTGATGTCCATATGAATTTATACTGCCTAGTAATGGAGCAAGCTACTTGGCTGACTTCATAGATCAAACTGTAGGCGTGCTATACTGACTGGGACACGAAATTCGTGAATGACATGATCTTAGAGGATGTGTAGGACGCACAGCTTGCAGGTTCTTGCAGTTCTAGTTGAAGAGGATGGTGATTCGTTTATCTCTGATCACCTGCTTAGGAATTCAGAAGTAGTTCTACGGTGAGGTAGAAGCAATCCGCGCCCACATGTCGTCCCTCGATGAAGTATCTTTCAATCAGACCCTGCTTTTAGAGCGTCACATCATCAAAGACCCTGATGCCGTGCTCTTTAGGGTTCAGGCTCTCAAGCGAGATGATGTCATCAGACAGACTAAGATTGGAACAATGCCCCCTTCTTCCCAGCACCCTCTTCAAGCACCAAAGCCCAATCCTGCAGTAATTGGTACTTCTCCTGACCCAACAACTATAAGTACAAATTTAGTTGGTCAAAGTTAAGGTACCTCTTCCTGAGAAACAGGTTCAGGAGCAGGTTCCTCTTCCCACACCCCAACGGGCCACACTTAATGCATCTGATGCTGAGCAGCCAGCAGTCGTGGGGCGAGTCTCAGTCTTGGTTTCCGTTTCAGTTTCTCAGTTTCAGTCTCGAGGTTGAAATTCATTATCTCCATTAGATGCTTGAGCGGAGCCTCCATACAACAACAATGTACTGCCTGCGATGCAAGAATCACAGAGACTAAATGAAACTGATATTGCTGGGCAATGGGTAGCCTGTGTGGGGCTAAGAAGAGACGGACTGTGGCTGCAACTGGGTCTGCCACTGGTGGCTTACTGTTAAACAGTGTGAGCTGAATGCTTTATTGTTTCCCAATACGCATCTCCAGAAAGACGTTTCTTCTGAGAATATCCCAACAGACTGATTCCGGAACATGGGCACGTACAGCTACTGCTGGCCACTCACCTAGCTTGATAAGCAACTGTTGCAGGGTCAATGTGTTGGACTGGGAATAACGCTGGGTGCAACCCCATTGACTACATACATCCTCACAGCAGCAGTGCTGAAGATTGTGCTGTCAGATGATGCCCCTGAGTAGGTAAAGAAAGACGCTTGGCTGGTATCGGCTGTTATGCTACCTAAAAGCCGATTTGGATTGGGGGTTGGACACCGCAGAGGCAAGGGTGGGCCAAACAGTCCTATTCTCTGAAGGCACAAAGCATTGGAGGCTTATCAGATTGCTCAAAGACCTCCTCAGCTGCAATGGATGCTAAACTCTCAGTAGCATATTACAGTTGCTTGACAGTTGCTGGCTGGGCATTGTGCCTGTGAAGAAGCTGGATATGGAAGCCAATGTTTCTGATGATATTGCCAGCACTTGATCAAGAAGCAGGCCGACTGGCAATTCTACACGCTGCACCCTATATTTGACCCAGATCATCCCAGTGCTGTACACCAAGTTGATCTCCTATTCCTTCCTCATGACAAAGTAGGCTGCAAGACAAACAAGTATGCCCCCACCAATGTTGATGTGGCCTCTCAATATAAAAAGGCAGAACTGTAGGGCGATAAGGGCACAATCAAAGTGGACATGGCCTTAGGCCAGATTTGCAAATACCCGCCACTGACCTAACCTCGACTTCTACAGGTTGACGCTGGGCATGAGTTCATGGGTGCTGTCTCACAGCTACCTGTGAGACATACTGTGCAGGTGTGGTCCAGTCAAGAAGAGACCCACTGCCTGCAGGGTATTATTGAGTGCTTCAACTGGACTCTGGCCAAGCACCTGTTCAGTGCCCAGTATAGGCAGAAATTGTTGCTTGTGGGTCTTCAACGCGGTCCTCAGAGTGGGTGCACCAGCTACCTGAGGTTGTGGGAGCATTGAACAACTAGCCATCGCGTCTGACTGGGAGAAAGCCGGCTGAAGCGATCAAATCCTTAAGGGTGCCAGACAGTTGGCCTGGAAGAGCCTACCTTGGGCACGATGTTCTTGTCTGCTACTTTTACGCTCCTGATGACCTCAAAGCCAGCACAGGTAATAGGTATAAATCAGTTGCCTGAGTGGTCCATATTAGCAATATGTTATTTCCTGGAAAAAATACTGGATTCAATTCTTGGTAATGGCATAAATTAAGCTTCACCAAATTTTCATTTCTACAGATAACAGAATAAAAGAAGGTATTTGATTCTTGGCAATGGCCTGATCTTCAAGGTCAAAATTCAGACAGGTTCAGTACCACTGAAGACAAATAAGATTATTTTATTCTCCAATGATCCAAAAATGATCAAGAGGTTTCAGGATACAGACATTGGACTTTCATTTCATAGATTACAAGTAGCAGTCTAAGGTAATTGTAAAGATCCAAAAATGATCAAGAGGTTTCAGGATACAGACATTGGACTTTCATTTCATAGTTTACAAGTAGCAGTCTAAGGTAATTGTAAATAAATGTAAGTGCACGCTTTTCTACGGTACCGTTTGGTCTTGACCCTGCTGATTTTTCAATGAATTTATCAGGTGAAATCCTTCACCACCGCTGCCCATTTGATTAAGAGCCACACCATTTAAGGTCCCTGTGTATGGAGTCTATGGACTGTGCTATCCCAAGATTAAAATCTCTAAAATACAGCCACTATCAATATGTGAACTGGCATCTTCACACACAAAGTAGCACTAAAGGTTTACATCACAGTATATTCTATGGATGCAGTTTTGGGAAAATTTAGTAAGCAGAGTGAGTAAACAGTCTTTGTTAGTTGCAGAATGAACAAGGCAGTTTACTGAAAAGAGGGGTGTAGGAAGGAATTTGATTAAACTATTATTAACACAAATGCGCACGGCATGGCACTAAATTATGATGATGCAGTAGAAAAGTAAGGGAGAGTATAAAATATGTCATATATCCCAGTAGAGCAACAATTTTGCAGTGGTAACAACTTTTACAATTTGCAGATGAAACATTTTTGTTACCAGTCCTTGTCCTCACTGTAAACAAAGTTATCAAGTGCATGCTTGGAACTCAGATGGAACTGAGAAGGAACAGCAAGGGATCCCACAAAAGTTAAATGGATTAACCCAGGTTTGATTCAGAAAACAGTTTAAGAAACAGCCTCTTTACAAAGTGATTACATACCCAAAGCCAAAGTAATTACCATTTTCTTTAAATTTCTAATTACATCTGTCTGCCAAAGCCAGCCAGCTTAACTGTGATAGCATGAACCTAAAAGAAGTAGGTCACTGAAAGGTGCTTTCCCAATATAGGAAAGCAACTGCCAAATGTCACATTACAGAAATTAACCAACTGGAAAATTCTAAGGAGCTAATTCAGCCGATATACATAAACCTAGATAAATCTAGGTCAAATCAGTTCCTTTAGGTTAGATGTGCTATCAGCGCTCAGAGGTTCATTGGGCTTACAAGAACAGCCCCAGTGGCTATTTGGTGTCATGTGGTCACATTACCAGGCAATAATTCAGCAACAATACTGCAAACAATAAATGATTTCAAGACTCGTTCACAGCAGTTAATTTGTTAATATGCCACTCTGCAGATGACTACTTGGACTTTATGCGATCCAAAATTGACTCGATCCGTCGATCTACTGAGGATTCATCCCCACCGTCCTTCCCTACCACAACTGCCAAACTCTCGTGCTGGGAAACCCTTCAACCGGATGTCCTTTGTCGACTTATACTGGACTCTCCCTTGAAGTCATGCGAACTTGACCTACTTTCTCCATTTATAATTAAGGAATTTGTTGATGACTTTCTTCCTTTTCTACATTTATTATCTAATTCGTCAATGAGTCAAGGTTCCATTGCAGCATCACATAAAAGGGCAGTTGTTTTTCCCTCCCTCAAGCGCCAAGGCCTGGACCCTAACTCTCCTTCTAACTATCGTCCTATTTCTAACCTTTCCTTCCTCTCGAAGCTCCTTGAAAGATGTAAATCTCTTCAACTGGTTGAGCACCTTGAATCTAATTCTCTCATGCCTCCCCTTCAATCTGGTTTTAGAAAATTCCATTCGACAGAATCACTCATCACCCGCCTTCTAGCTGACATCTTTCATGCCTCTGACCATGGCCATGTCACACTTCTTGCTCTCTTTGACGTCAGTGCTGCCTTTGACACTGTTGATCATTCCATTCTTCTAGGACGACTATCTAAATCCTTTGGCCTTACTGACTCTGCTCTTCTTTGGTTTCGCTCATTTCTCTCTGGTCGCTCTCTCTCTCTCTGTTATTTTTGGCCCCATTCGCTCTGCCTGGACTCACATTCCCTATGGTCTTCCCCAGGGTTCGGTACTTGCACCGCTTCTATATATCCTATATACTGCTGACCTCGCCAGTATACTTCTCCCCTTGGGTGTTTTGTCTCACCAATATGCTGATGACACTCAAGCTTTTACTCATGGCCCAGCTGCCTCAGTCACTCTGATGGTTGAGCGGATCCTTAAGGCCACCTCTGTTCTACATCTCTGGATGTCTTCTAACCGCCTCTGTCTTAATCCCGATAAGACTCAATATATCTGGCTAGATGGCCGTATCCAGCTTGCCAAAATTGACTTTAGTTCCCTTTCCTCTAATTTCTCTCATATCCATTTCTCTTCCTCAGTCCGTGACCTCGGAATCATCCTGGATCAAACTCTTTCTCTGACTGACCATGTAAATAATACCTCCCGCTCTTGTCTTTACCACCTACGACAACTCTGCTCTATTCGTCACTCGCTTCCTCTTCATGAGATCACTACCTTGGTCCATGCCCTGATTTGCACTAGGATTGACTTTGGCAATGCTGCCTATATTGGACTTTCTGCAATTAACACCTCCAAGCTTTGGTCTATACTTAATGCTGTTGCACGCCTTATCGGTGGTCTTCCAAAGTCTGCCCATATATCTACTTTTATTCGCGACTCACTTCATTGGCTTCCTGTCAGTCAACATATCCAGTTTAAGATTCTAATCCTTATGCGCAACTGCCTTCTAGGCTCTGCTCCGTCCTACTTAACCTCTTTTTGTATTCCGGTTTCTTCGTTGCCTGCCCATGCCTCCCTTCGCTCAGCTACCCGTGGTCTCTTGGTAGTCCCTCGCGTCCGCACTACAACTGCCCAGTCCAGGAGCTTTGCCTTTGTTGGCCCTTCCAGCTGGAACTGCCTTCCTCTTGAACTGCGGCTTCAGTGACTTAGTCTCCCTCCTACCCAGTCTCGCAAACGCCTGAAATCCTTTTTGTTTGTTCAAGTCGGGAGTGCTACTGTTTCCTAAGTGGCGCTTTATAAATGTTCATTTACAATTACAATTACCTTAGGCTGGCATGCCATATGATTTCTCAACAAGAGACATGTAAACCTTGTTTTGGCCTTCGAAACAGTAGGCTAAATATGCCAGCAACTGTAGCAATGAGCTAATATTAACTTTAAACTAAAAGGAATGCTCACATAATCTGTGTGCTAGCAGAAAGTGGTTCTGCATGCTATCCTCAAATGTTATGCATATGCAGCTTACCTTGTTCAGAGTTAGAATTTTATAGTTCAGGGATAGCTTATTTGTGCAGTGATAAAATCTGATAAAACTGAAACTTGCAAAACTTTGCAAACATATATTTTTACATTTTTACACAGTGTTGTCCCAATATTTACTAAATTTTGAATTGTTCCATAAAAATTATTTCATATTCCTGAGATTGTGCAATGATAAAATTTTCTTAAACCTCACCAATGTTAAAGGGACAAAGAAGATGAGAAAAGTAGTCTTGTAAGCTACTCTGAGTGGTAGCCAAGGGTATAAGGTGTTAGCAACTTCATTTTTTTAGCCTTGGCATATGATGGCAGATAGCCACCCCTCTAATATACACAGTGTACTCATCATAGCTGAGTTGACTAGGGGTGCAAGTGGAGCCTAAATCTCAACACAAATTTCTGCCTTGCTGAGAATTTGAACCCCCAACCTTACCACTGACAGTCCAGCAAGACTAACCACTAGGATATCGTGCACCCTCTAAGGGATAAAGCAATGTGAAACAGGAAGCTTCTTCTTTTAAAGTCTTCCCTCTCAAAAAGAATAATCAATTTGTTAAACTTACTATGACCAGGCAAGCTTTTTTCCTGCCAAGATTTCATTGCAGGCTCTTACCATTGTCAAACACTCCAAGTGGCAGTCCCAATCAACAGTAATCTAATCAAATTCCAGAACTTGTGTGCTTCATTCAGTTCTCCCAATTTAAACCTACCACCAATCAAGTTTCAAGATAAGACACTTGAAAAAATCACACTTCTGATTACAGTCAATGCTATTAGAAAGAATTTGTAACTAAAGAGGACTCGATTCCCACATCATGACCTCAAAAAAGCATTAAACCAGCTTAACATAATCTCCCAGATGTCACTCAGCTGAGATAAAGTGACAACCTTCTGCCAGGATCCCTAGGATTCATTAAGCATTCCTGCTTTCTTCACTGTCTCTACCACATTCCATAGGTTGGGCTACAACAGCAAAATTTGTATGGCTGGATGCTTTTCCTGAATTTTTCAGGACATGCCAATACCTGCAGTCAATGAAGACAGCAGCCATATGGCAGTAAGTTAGCTACAGACATGCTTAACGTAGAACTTTTTAAGTACTTCACAAGAGTTGCCTACATTATATAAGTACTACATAACGTATTCTATAAACTAATACTGAATTGATCAATGTCTCTTCAAAATATTTACATGCTAAATTACAAGATCATGTAATTCAAGTCACTTTGCATCTTTAAAAATATTACTTTTGAATCTGCTTTGGGCTGACTGGTTGGTCTATCGACTTGGCAAAGGCTCATGGTGAATATTTGCTCCCACTCAGAGGCACTTGCTTATTTACCAAACAGCACCCAGAAAAGGCAAACCTATTAATGCAAGTAAGACCAATTAGGTTTTTGCAAATATAGTTGCTTCTAGTGCATTTAAAAAAAAAAACGTGCTGTGGTACTCACCGAACCAAGCTACACAAGATGACCAAATAAAATTGAGGAGGGATACCTCAGAGAGGTTCACCGAGTCTCTAAAAACAAATTGTTTATAAGCACTAATACTAGTATGATATGGTTTTTCTCATGCACCACCTACAGCTATACAGATACAAAGTGACTAACAAGATACTGCAATCTCCAAAAATCAGCCTCGGCAAATTAGAAGTTCACCATAATGTAGAACTTAAATTCCGACAATTTTTCCATAAAAAATGTAATTGCTAATTCCTTTAAAGGTGTTTGCACTACATATGTGGCATATCATCATAAAATACAGGCCTTAAACATTAGACTAATTAGCATAACACAGCCTTATGTAATCCTACACAACTCAGTATAGCGTGCAATTGAGTTTATGGCCTGAACCAGCAAAGGTGTCAGGTTAAACAGCATTTTCTTTTTAAAAAGACTGTTCAGCAGTACCTCAAGTATTGATGTAGATTAATAAACTAATAAAGATGACATTGCTTAATGTCTGATTAATAATTGCAACACTAATACCAATAATAATAACAATGATTATAATAATAAACTACAAAATGAATAACATATGCCAACATAACACCAGTTACAAAAAGTAATAAATTATTCCTAGGTTAGTTCAATAATTAAAGAGTTTTGGCAAAAAGAATTCTCCAACACTTTCTATACACATGGGAGTGCTATGCTATTATTTCAAAGCATACTTCCTAAGCACTTCCAGACCCTGTTCATAAGCTCACAGGAAAACTCATTACACTTGAAATCCAACTACATTTTACTGATCTCAGTACCAAAGGCTCATGCAACAGCCTTCTTGTTCGCATTGGTTAGCAGCTTACCCAGTGTTCTTACAAATGCAAGCTGGAGCTGATCCTTTCTTTTTCAATGAAATATACCTATTCACCTAAGCAGTTATATAATACCACAACATCCAATATGTGCATGACTCAATATTTTATACAAATCCTTGCCTAAGGCAGTTATCAGTTTATAAAACAAAAATATTTGAAAATTTTCACCCGATGCTATTGCTTACATAAACTTCGCATCCAACAAGTAGGTAAAATGATATAGTTATCACACTGTGACGTAACGACATACACATCTGAGGCATGGCATTTCAGCACTTACTGGTTGGATATAAAATACTAGGTCACTCCTTGGATGGTTACTGTTCATGTTTTCTCATAAAACGTCTGAGCACTGCCTACTTAAACACTAAGCTCACAGACCACCAGAGTCAGCAAAATGCCATAAACTACAGCATCACTAAGCCAAACCTTCAAAATTAAGTCAACTAATGCAACATATCAAAGGTTAAATCTGTCTCTTCATATGCAGCTACCGTGTATTAGCATTTTGTTCTAAAGTGCAAAATATCAAAGGTTAAATCTGTCTCTTCATATGCAACTATCATGTATTAGCATTTTGTTCTAAAATTGGGTCATGGCCCGATACGCTCAGATCAACCTCTATAGCCCATACATAAACAACTCAAAATGTCAAGCACAGTAAGTTAGATTCACAAAAGACTGAAAAGCAACAAAATGTAAACCATCTGATCGCCTAAACAAAGTTAGTGCTGCACTGATGTTGTGCAGTTTGGCAGATTAATGAACCTTTCATGACACCAAGTAACAGTCCACAAAAATCTTACCATGCAAGAATAGATTTGCATTATACTGGTTTGTGACCATGACCGCAGTCACACTCTTACTGGATAACATAACATGTTACTCCAAAGTTCCTACGCAGTTCGGAAAGTAAATGACATTAAATCTTGAAAATGCTAGTCAAAAACCATATAACATAATTACCTTTATCAATAGAATAAAGATTTTTACCATCATAATCATTAAGATCATCATAATCCAATCTTACCTGCTTTTTAAAACAATTCTACCATCAATCTGTCAACCCTACAAGGTTTATATGTTTAGCCTTGGGCATCGCCAGCAAGAACCATCCAGCATTCATTGTTTAAAATTTCGACCTATGTATGTTCTCTCTCCTTCACTATGAAGTGCGAAAGTGTGTGAACACTACTTATAATATGAACGATGAAAGTGCCACTATACTATTCACAAACGATCAAATTAATTAAAATACGTCGAAACTTACCTGACATTTTAAAAAACAATTCTGCTATCGATCCGTCGTCCCTACAAGGCCATAAAACACGTTTTATGGGTGTCTACAGCTAGATCCAGCCAGTGTGCATGGTTCACTCGCCCCTTTACTCTCGACGGCGAATCTGGGGCGTCCAGTGTGAACGCTGCTTACAGTGACACGGAGGCCACAACGCAGCGTTGCTACAGTGTTTAGAAATGATTAGCTTCATTAGAAACACGCCTGAACTTACCTCATTACTATTAGTCCTCTATATCCACCCACAAATGATCCACACATGATCAAGAATAAATCGGAATAATTAATAATTGAGAGAAAATATACAACTCCATAAATCTTTCCACGCTCAGGGTGCGCTGCAACGGATAAGAATGTTTTCTGCTATGTTGTAAAACTTTTATAGCGTATTACAGAAGTCCATCACCTGCTTGTCTCGTTGTTGGAAACGTCCTGAGATAACTTCAGATAATTTCGCATAATCTAACGAATTTCAGCTTCATTGTCAACTTACAAGTGACGCGACTGACGCTTAAGGTTATGCCTTACTCGTTACATTAAAATTTTTGCGCTGTGATGCAGGCGTATAAGACTAAACTTTTTACTAAAATCTAGTAATTTTGCCGCTGTCAGTTCAAACGAATGATTGACTGCATATGTGGCAAAAAGGGAAGTGACAAGCAAAGCCAAGGATCGTTCAAGCAGAGTGACACTGATTAATTACCGCACTAAGTGCAGATAGTTTGAAATCGTCCGAAATGTCGCTAGGGTGTGGATAAGTTAGAGGTGCCCACTTTGAATAGGCTCCTAACTGGGTATAATTTCAGTTGGCCTATACGTCTAGCAACCAAAGAACACCGAGTGAGTATAGGCCTAGTATTTAGCGCCTCGGAGTATAAATTTGTAATAGGCCCTAGTATAATCAGAGTATAGGCCTACTCATATATATGGAACCACAAGCATTAGTATTTAGAGTTATTTCAACTTTTTCACCCAATCACAGGCGGACAGGAACTGGAACATATACATGAAATGGGAAGACATACCGAGTTAGAGGGTCCATGGGTTAGGCATAAGGGCACAAGGAGGAATCTTTTAAAAGCCAGATACGATTAATTAGTTGACGTGGGGATTTGCTCTTAGCTTGTAACCTGGAATAAAATTCCAGGCTGCCAGGCGCATCAACGCAGAACATATTGTTAGATAGTGTGATACATCGGCCGACAACATTTTCAGCCAAATACGTTTGCAAAAAATAAGTAGGCCCTAGACGTAATTTTAATATAGAAGCTGTCCATCACAGCAGCGCTTTTATACTGTAGGTATAGGCCCTTATACATACATACAAATACGTAGGCATAGGCCATACATACATACACAGATAATATGTACGTGGCCTAGTTAGCTACATCGGTAAGTGCGTACGCCAACGAGTCTCTGTGCGTGAGGATCCCAGGTTCACAACCCGATCGTGGCTTATTTCAGAGATTTAAACCTCGGGCTAGTAGGGTCCGTGCACGGGGACCTTAAATGGTGTGGCGCCCATTCAAACGGGCAGGGGCGGTGAAGGATCTCACCCGATAAATTCATTGCAAAATGAGCAGGGTCGAGGCCATACGGTCGCTATATAAAACCGATACATTTACATTTACGTAGACCTACACACAAACATGCATTCGTATTATACATCAATGCAGATACATTCGTAAATACGCCGGTACTTTGATCTAAAAGTTTTATTTGAAAAATCCTAGTTTTTGTAACTTTTACTTAACTAAAATCGCTTACAAGTACTTTTACTTTTACTTAGTAGCCTACTCACAATGAGGCTTACTTTTACTTTTGCTTCAGAAGTTTGGCCCAGTACTTGAACAGCGCTGCTAAATACAAGCTTTAATCTTATATATGTACATATATCTTTTATTTCACCAAACAATGGTAATCGTAATCTCGAGATTTTCTAAAGCGCTACTCTACAACAAAGTGCAGGGCACCAGCTTATTCACGAGCGCTACGTCAAGCCAGAGGGATTGTCCTAAGGTGTCACCTTATGTATGTAGGTGTTGTCTTATATATGTACATATCTTTTATTTCACCAAACAATGGTAATCGTAATCGTAATCTCGGGATTTTTCTAAAGTGCTACTCTACAGCTAAGTGCAGGGTACCAGCTTATTCACGAGCGCTGCGTCAAGCCAGAGGGGTTGTCCTAAGGTGTCACGGGAAGAATTAAGTCCGGTTGCCAGAAGACCAGAGACAGCGGGTTAGATGGGTTGCATTAGGTTGATAAATGGGAAGGTGGTGGATTGGAATGATCAGGGTAAGATTTCTTGAAAAGGCGAAACTTCAGTTTTGATGGAATGCGGAAGAAATAATAAATACACAGGGCTTGAGACAGATGATGGTGGCTGAACGACAGAATTAGCTTTCGTTGGGCGTTGCAGAAATCCCGAGCTTACGATTACGAAGGGGCAAAGGAACGAAATTTAGAAGGGAGGTCGTTCCAGAGTTGAGGTTTGCAATATGAATTCCACCACAAGTTTGTACTTAATTTCATGCTTAACTCATTTACGGTGAAAAATGCACTTGTATTCTCTCGCCAAATTCGAAAATCCTATCTGAGTCAAACCAGAGACTTTCTCTTTTGACAATAGGCATAACCTTAACTTACTGTTGCAGTTGACTCCAATTGAATCCACATATAGTTTAAAGACAGACTGCTGGCACTATCTACCACAGATCCTCTGCTGCCTGTGCAAATATTTTTATTTACCCAGTGATCGATCTTTATGATTATGACTTCATTGAATGAATATGAATAATCAGCAGTATCTATAATCCAGTGTATTCTAGTGAGGTTAACTATCAAAAGTACTTCCAAGATGCAGATTTAGCCCATGTGCTACAATTACTCAAAATTATTGACAGACCGATAAGGCTAGGTGCAAAATTGCCCCTGATGTTTACAAGTAATATACTTTAGTGCAAACATGTTGTAAAATGCATATTGGTCAAAACTTATGTTGCCAGTCGCTTCTGTATGACTGAGAACAAATGCACACTAATTCTTATTCTAAAAACAATTGGGCATAAAGAGCTTCCAATAACCAGTAACCTATTTAAGCCACTAGGTAAAATTTCCTTGCTTGATTTTTCTGCTCATTGCTGGAAGCACGTGACGCTGTCGAATTTACTTGACAAAGTGTCCAGTGTATTTTCAGCTTTGAGTGAAAGAAAAAACAGATCGCAACAGAAGCAAGTTGGCAAGCTGGTATCATGGTCATAATACTGAGCAATCTAGATCATTCCAGAGAGGTGGAGCGGCTTTTGGTACTGGTCAGGGACAGGAAATTAGTTAAGGGGCAGGGAAGGAACAAGTTGGTGAAGGTGAGTGGTTGAATTTTGAATAACTGCATGGCAAAGATACATATAGTGGACAGTATCAGAACGAGTTGTGTGATGATACTAGTTTTAGTTTATTAAATGACCCCTTCTTATCAAGAACTAGCATACATATCTATATACATATATAACAGAAACCCATTCAAACAACTTTCAGAATTCATGCACAACATTAATATAGACACTAAAGCTGAATTCGTTTTGTTTTTCACAAGGTTCGTCCATTGAAATGCAATACAAAATTTCACAACACTCAAGAATCTATCAATTAGCTATTATATCACAAAATCAGCCATGAGATTAAACAACAAATTTCATATAGTAAAAAGTTATACGATACACAGACTTGAATGATTCACAAAGAGGACCGACATGATTAAGGCAGTAATGCAACATGGCATTAAGGTGCACAAGATCTTATTCCAAAAATCAGTGATAAACAATCAACAAAGGTAAACAATACACAGTCCACATAAGATGATATTTCAATTCATGCAACTGCCTGTATATAGGTGTTGAGTTTTCAATGCATAAGAATTGTTCAGTCAGAAAAAACGCCTCATAAACCAGTGCTACTCAATTAGGCAACCATTAGAACTTGACAAACATGAAATGTGAGAGACATTCTCTAAGTCTGCTCATAGAAATGCAGATATATCAAAGCTTCTGACGTTCAATTTCAAACATGGGCACCACATTTGGATCTCTGTTCGCATGGTGGTGAAAGCTTGCAGATGAGGAGATGGCCAAATTGTCAAAATCTGCATAGCCAAGAGAAGTTGTACCATAGCCAGCAAATCCACGTGTCACATTTGCTGGAAGCGTTGCATGGAACACATAATCCTTGTCAATTAAGCCAAACGTATCATTATTCTGAAAGAAAAATGCAGATATGCAGAAACAACAAAACAGATACTGCCTTTCAATTATCAGAGCTGTAACATCAAGTACATAATAACATTGTCACAAGATAACTGATGCAGTATGACAGCAGGTTTAGCATGTTCAGCCATTTAAATGTTTTGATATTTCATTATCTTTTTAAATCATTCAGATGAACAAGGAAAATTAATGCATGTGTTACAATTTTAAAGTAATGTTGCTGTTAAAATAATGGAAAACATAGTTGACAATTCATTTGTAATATTTTAGAACTGTTGCCACGAGATGTAATGTTTAGAACGACTTTTGGCAGTCAGTCTAAAAAATATGTTGGTGGTCAGTCTAAAACATTTGTTGGTGGCTAGCGATGACCTCGGTGTCTGAGTTTGTTATTGAAGATTGTTCAAATGATGCTTTCATTTCTTTACAACGAGTCTATGTATAGCGTGTTTGCAGCAACCAGAGTCACGATGTTCTAATGTCACGATACTCTAATTTCACTCTCCTGCCGCTATCGACTGATTTCCACAGCATCTTGTCTGCTCCTTGGTTGTTGCAGTCTGTCCAGAAGACAGCAGATTCTTCGTAGCACTGGGAGTGAATCCCCACTCCCTTGGCTCTTCCCTTTTTTATCCTTTCATCCTGGCCCTGGCGGCAGACTTCAATCACATTCCATATTCTCTCCATACCTTGCAGCAACATCACTGTGTTCTGCTGGCGGCAGACTTCAATCACGTACCATCTCCCTCTTCCTGCCCCACAGCATCGTCATTGGTTACATTCCTGTAATCTACTGGCAGCAGACTTCAATCGCCTTCCATCTTCCCTCTTCTATTGCTGCAGCATGGCTTACATTCCAGTGCTCTGCTGTCTGTCCTGCAGATGGCCTGCTTCCAGTTCCCCTTGCACGTGTTGCACTTTGGAGCCGTACTTTGCCATGTCTTCGTGTCTGTGCTTTTGTCTGCCTCTTTTCCTCTCTCTGTTCTGTCTGTCGTACTTTATTCTTTACATCAGTCATGCTTAAATGCTTCTGTCCTTTATCTACAACTAATTTACTTATACAATATTATTTAATGTCCTCTATTTATGGCCTTATATTGCATCATCATCATCCTGGTTCCATTACATCATTCTTCAAAACTTGGGAATACATAGCAAATTGTTTATTGGTGTCATGTATGTGTACTGAAAGCAAAACTGTTGCTTACATGGACAATGAGGCTCAGTCTGTACCAAGTGTCTTTCTTCAGTTGAGTTTGAAGGATTCCAGCAGCCAGAACATAGGTTCTTGCTGTTAAGAAAGCAATTTTCACACAAAGTTCATGACTAGTGGTAAAGCCAAAACAAACAAAAAACTATCATAAGTAAATCCAAGATTCAGATGTAGCCTATGTGCTACAGTTACTATGAACAGTTGTTTCAAACCTCTTAATATCAGTATCCTTTAAATTTGAACTACCAATAAATTGAGTAATACATCAAACTTGTAAAAGCAGTGCATAATGATAATATAACTCATGATGGAGTTGAAATGATTTAATGCACAATAGTATTGATCATGTCAAGTACATTAATATTATTCATAAATCATTTTAAATTACATAATGCATTTTAAATTACATAATGCATAAATTGCTTTTAAAATGGTTTTGAATTCAAACTACCAATGTAGTGAGTAGTACACCAAAACTATAAAAAGAATGAGTGCAAAATAGATGACGAAGATGTATAATACATAATGTATAATAGTATCAATCAAGCCAAGTACATTACCCCTAATATTATGCATAATTCATTTACAGTGAATAACACTGTGCCAAAAAAACACATTTAAAACAAAGATTTGGAAATAAAGAAAAGTAGCCTCAGCATCCTAAATCACCAATTTTGCCAAACGACATCAAAAGCAATTTATATCAGTTGTAAATCTAACCCAAATTAGCAGTAACTTGGTAAGAGTTGTTTCCGGGGTAGATTATGAAGAAGATTCCCCATGCCTGACCCACAGCACATCCACCACGATCAGTACGAGCGCTTATGAACACACCGCCCTCTGTACCATTCACTGACGGAACCAACACATCACAGTGAACAACTACATCAGCCCTACAGATATAAGCAGAACCACACTCACTTTAAACCTTTTTATAGATCTATTTCTTTTCATTCTACTCTGATTGTCAGCATCCTCACACAAAAGATTCATCATTGGTACCTCTCAGCTTTTCAATAATGGCTGTACAGGTTAATGTTTCTTCCACTCTATCTCACTTAAAAACTGGTACCAATATCTGAAGAGATAACTTCAAACTTCTAGACTACAAAAGCTTATAACTCTTGAGTGATTCATTATTAAAAGTAATTTTAGAGGCACTAAGATATAATAAAATGCTAATAACTATGTATAATTGCTACTTTTTAATTTTTTAAATCATAATCTTAAAAAATAATCGCAAGACAGACCACTTATCATATAAAATCCTCACAACAAGAGGATCATCATATTAATTCTTGAACAGAGATGTTAAACATACCAAATAAGATTTCTAAGTATGGTCTATGATTTCAAGCACAGCAGATGTAATAATATAAACAAGCAACAGTAGCTTTTGAAGTTTACCCTAATCTTAGAAACATTCATATTGCAATATCTCTAAACTGATATGAATTTACATCTCCATTATACAACTTCTTACCAGTGATCATCTCCTCCAAGGTTCATAGTTGCCCCTTTTGTCGAGCACCAATAAATTGGATCACTCAGCAAAACTTGACGATTTATCATACCATGTTCTGGGTCATTGCTCTTGCGCACTTCCCAGACACCACTCTGAGGTGCAAAGTTAAATGCTTCACTGAATTCGACATAGCCTAAAAACACGAGACTAACATAAATTAACACAAGCCAGTTTCATGTACAGTAAAACTGTTATATTGAAATTCATTGGCCCATTATCAACAGTTTGATGTACCTGAGGTTCAAAACGTGGGATATTCATGTCCAGCTCTATCCCACTGCACATTAACTTACTTTTATACATATTCTGAAGAATGGATGTGTACACCGAGGCAGTGGTTGCTGGCCGTTGTGGATTATATTATTCCCATTCTGGGACATCAGACCCGGAGCGCCTCTGATGAGGCTACCTTGAAGCGGCGCTTTACAAGTTTTTGATTACAATTACAAGTACTGGAAATGCGATTTGGTGAAAATGACTGTGTTAAAAATAAAAAATAATTGAAAAAATTATACATGTATTTAAATTACAACTGTAAAACAAACACTGAAACATTCCAGATGACCACCAACCTGAACCAGAATAAAAGTTGCTATAAAAGCTTGCTAAATAGAATGGTAGATAAAATATAGCACAGAGTTCCCATTAGGTCAGCGCTAAGAATATCTAATATTTTGTCTCTATTTGTTACCGAAGTTCATAATCAATGGAATTTAGGCTGAATGGAAATATTGGTGACTTTGAACCCGTTGCATGCATAATGTTTGTGTAGCTACCCATCATCAACCTGTCTTACATCATTAAAACCATTTTGTGAATGAAAAATGTTAATTCTGCTATGATCTTACGTTCATAATTATCAGCATATGGCAGAGGAAATGGTTTGGAATCAGGCGATTTGGGATAAGCCCCCTTGACACCAATATTCATTGTTGTTAGCGTGTAGATCTGGTCAGGGTCTAAGTTGATACTGAACATTCCCATGTATGGCTAAAACGAAATATATCAAGTATCTTAGCAACAACAAACAGACAACAATACCCTGTCTTTAATCATGTTCACTGAACAAAAATTCTGCTGTTCTGTGCAGTCAACTCAATCCTAGCCCACTCAACTTTATCAACTATGCACTATCCAAGCACTTTGAATAACCAAATCATTCTCTTGCCTCTCCTTAACTCACCCTCCAGTCACTACCCATCTGAATAATTACTGTAATCTGACATTTATAAAGAGCTACTTCAAGAATAAACTAATTAGGGGTGCTCCCAACCCAAACCAGCATAGCAAGTTCTCTAACCTATCTGTATTTCGATTCTAAGACTATAGCACATAGGCTTTCCGCACATAGGACTGTGACTCATAGGACGATCGCACATAGGACTGGTACTCATAGGACGATCGCACATAAGACATTCGCTCATAGGGCTTTCACTCATAGGGCTTTTGCTAATAGGACGATCACTCATATTTGTACTATTTGAACCAATTTATTAAGCTTCCAACATAAAAAACATAGAACACCGATTATGAAAAAAATTAATATTGGCTATTGTTATTCATATTCATATTTTTATTAACTGCACGTAGTATTTAATGATATAAATGTTCACCGTTACAAGTTTAGAAAATATCTAGTTATACGATAAGTACGCCATGGAACGGAGGTAGGTTAGAATATCTGTTTGCCCATAAGTGGCTACTGCCCTCATTACGCGATCTCGAAGGATTCGGTAGCGTTTGACGGCTGGTTGTTCTGTACCTGTTGATCCCTGTAGAAATGATGCCTTCTGCTTCGAACAGTCGTTCTTGAGTTCTGATAGGAATTTCCACAATGTCGGGTGACTGCACTGCAATAAAATCTGTAGGCCGTGGTGCCAACCTTCCACAATGTTCGTCGTTCTTGCTAAACCATCAGCGGCAGCGTCACGCTGATTCCATGTTTCGATGGAGAATAAGGGGGGTCCGTAATTTGCAACTTGACCCCTCAGACGACGACCACGTATGTACGTATGCTCGAAGTAACTAAGTAGTTCATCCATATGTTCAATTTGTGGCATTGACTCAGCAAGGATCTCGAATGACTCAACGATGTCATTGAACGTATCTCCAGCGTTCATTTATTAGCTAATGTCTTATGAGCGATAGTCTTACGAGCAAACATCCTATGTGCGAAGGGTTTATGTGCGGTGATCCTATGAGCAACAGACCTATGAGCGAAAATCTATGTGGGATAGTCCTATGTGTGAAAGTCCTATGTGCGATCGTCCGGATACCCTGTATTTCACACAGTGCCTTGCCTTTAGAACAACATCCCTTCTGAATTCTTATTTGGTGACCCAATTTGCCACTACCTATACTTCTTTTAATGCAAAAGCCATCAACTGCAACAGCTTCTCCATCTCTGGTTTCTCAACCATCAGATCTGATAAAAGTCCCCTTGAGATATCTGGAAAATCCCTTGGACTAGAAGCAGGATTCAGAAATAAGCTGGTACTCTGCCTAACATTTTAATGACACTTGACAGTTTCAGTTCCATACTCTGATCAATGTCTTACCACTTCACAACAAATATTTAATTTTAAAAATATTTCAATATAGATGTTTATATCCTTGCAGAAGGTATTTGATTTTTGCAAATACCTTCTGCAAAGATATAGATTCAGCGAACATCACACCTTGATAGAAGCCTGACGCTCAAAAACAGTTGAAGGTTGGCCATTATATCCAAGAGATGTCTTCCAGACATACAACTTCTTAAACACTGCCTGATAAAAAAATTCATAATCAATCATTTAAATAAAAATTCATTCTTTCCTATAATATTTCATTGTTACTTGAACTAATCAATAATAATTAAAACAAAAAAGAAATTAAGATAGGTATTTTGTAAAACAAAATCATTTAAATTACAAAGGGTATTTCCAAAATATGCAGCAGTAGAATAGAATGCTACAAACACATTTATAAAAATATTACAAAATTCATAAACATTTTAGGGTAAATTAATTAATGCTAAACAGAATGATATATAATTGACAAAAAGCTGACTATATCCAGCTTTGCTCCATGTCAAATATCTAGAAAGACTGAAGACAAAAAGCTTATTTAAAAACATGAGATTACTACAAACCAGTGTTCCATCAAGTCTAAATTCAGCCTGCTGTGACACAACTTTGAATGGAGGTAGGTCTGGTCTTATGCAAATGGAATGATCATGACTCTGATAGAAAAAACCAAATAACAAAAATAGGATTACATTTTGAAGTATATCAAATATTTAACAAAAAGTAACAATTAAAGACTTTCTACTCTCCAAGTGCCATAACTCTGTAATCCTTTAGATGAAAATTGTCTAGGAAACACCAAGCATTTTCTGTGGCACCAGATTTAAAGTCTTTAACTTTGCTGCTTTGGCTTCACATAGAGGTATTATGAAAAATTTTTAATTAACACGAAGAGACGAAAAATCATTCTTGGTCTCCAGTCTGCAGTTTACTGTAGTGAAAATTTTCTGGATCTGTTAACAATTTTTTCGACATCAAGCTTCTTATTTCAGACTTTATTTTAGAGTGCTAATGGCTGATACCTTCATACTCCAGACTTACCAGTTTACAACTGAAAGGCAGAAAGGAAGACAGATCTTTGGATTTTAAGTACCCTAGTATTTGAATTTTTTATTTAAACTGCCATTGCTTAACACTTTTTAGATTACACCACCTGAGCAACAATAACTATACAAAAATTTAATTTAATGCTATGATTTCAGTCAGAGAATCCTACCATTGTCTCTATAACCATTGTAAAGTTCTTTCTGTCAGGACTCAGGAGTGTCACGTAACTACCTCCATAGTCAAGCAGGCCAACTCCAGAATTGTGCTTCAAGTAATTCCATCCAATTTCTGTAAACTGTGTTGTATGTGCTGAAAATTTTAAAAAACTAATGAAAGACAAAAGAAAGAGTTCTTGGTTACATCTTTCAGTTGAATCTGAAACCTGGATCACAGTAAGTTTCAGTAACAACAAATTCGTAACATTTGTAATTCTGACTCTAATTAGTAAATGTTTAGGAGCCAGTTCAAGTTTCATATAGCTAAATGATACTTCCAAAACTGTAGATCTGGTGCTGTGGAACACTTATAATGCATATGATGTTTAGAGATTTCTTCATGATATTCCCTCTAGGAAGATTGTTCTTGCTGTATCCACTGAAGACTTGACTTGTTCATTTCTGGACTGGTTGTTTACACACCATCAATAGCTGAATCTGGCAAAGACACGGTTAACTGGATTTCTCACAAAGCATCCTTTGACTGACTGTGAACACTAACTGCGAATATTGTATTTCGTGTATGAGTCACCTTTCCTCTTATCATGCCTCTGGAACTCTCGAGGTTGATCTTTGACAACTGTTCAATAGGCAGCACCTTAGAAAAGTCCTTATAATGGCGGTGTATAAATATATATAAATACATATAATACATCCAATTCTGTTAGTTTCCTCTTCTCTCATATCACCCATGCTTGCTATTTTCATTTAAAGCAATTAAAGAGTTAATATACGCCATATTGCAACATAATTATGATCATTATTATCAAATTTGCAACTGTCAGGTCTCCAAGGCTTATAACATAGTCCCCAGGAGTTCACACACCTCTCACTAAGTGCATGACTAACTCTGCTGGTTGCCTATCTTCTCCAAAATTGAATTCAAGGTTCTTTTCCTAGCTGCTAGAGATCTATCTCTTTTCATGGTTTGGCTCCCAACTACCTCTACTGATATCACTTGCTTCAGTCCACTGTAATGACTCTCTTTCTGCTCATCTGTCTCCCAAATTCTATCACACTCGCTCAACTGTAGGAAGCAAAAGTTCCTGTTTGCCGCATTCAGATTCACCATTTCTGCCAAGTTTTCATGTCAGGAGTGCCACCGATTAGTTTTTTCTGTAAGAGCTGCTTCATAAATTCAATAATACAATACAGCAAAATACAAATAAATAATGACCCTTATAAATATAACTTTGCAAATTCAACAATAAAATACAATGAAATACAAATAAACAATTACTGAACTTAAACAACTAAGATTTGTAAGCACTATTTTACCTGTAATCCAAATTGGATTATCGACAACATAATGGCCACTCCATGGTTCCTCAGCTGTCATCAGAGCATCTCTGCCAAACGGTAGCTTCTCATAGTAACTTGCTATCAGATTCCATGAGATTGTGCTGCATAGAGATAAGACAGAACGGCTAATTTGCTAATCTGATATAGTTTAATGAAAACATGAATAAAAATAAGTGAAAAACAGACTTTCCATATTTCACTTATATAGCAGTTAATCCTGAGGAAAAATAAAATGGTCTGAAGAAGAATCTTTTTCTTAAATAGTTGTTTTATTAATGCAATTTGTACAACATCATGGCACATGTTATATACAAGAGATGTAACTGTGAGAAGCTGGACTTTGTAATGGAAGATCAACTCCTGCTGTTGACAGAATGTTCTGTTGCAGAGTGAAATGTCAAACTGTTCTGACCCTCTTATTTCTGTTGGGTGAAAGACCAATAACTGCTGTGTCCATGAACATTTTAAATAGCAGGTTTTAGCGCCTGTTATCAACCTTGAAAACTGTTTTCTCTTTCCCCATAGATTGGGTGAGGGAGCCTCTGATTAGAAACCTTGAACAGCTGTTACGTAAATGCTGTGACTGAATGAGTAAACAACAGAACCAACACGTTAGAGAACAACATATAGTGATACTGAAAATAACATAACACAACACATACATATAATATTTAGATCTGTTATAGATAATAAAGCAAAAATAACATAAAATAAAATAGACAGATGACATACTCTACAGATCTTTTTACCTGGTCATTAGACCATTCACATAATTCTGGTTCAGGATCTAAAAAGTAAAATACTACTTCATATAATAATCCTAGCTCAGATATAGTAGAATATGAGTCAATCCAAAGATTAACTACCAATAATGTTTTTCAGCAAAACCATAAAACCAGAGAGTCATTTATCAGAATTTCCCAATATTCAGCACTGTGATTCTCAATACCTAATTAATAATATCCTTAGATGAGTGTGTAGTCCAAATCTATTTAGTACACACAGAAATAGGTGACATAAACACCGGGCACCATCTTGCGAATATGAGAACAAAGTAATTTCTCTGCATCTGACCAGAGAGAAAAAGAGAAAACGGGAGTAGGAGAGGGCATAGGCATACACAGAAAATTCAGCATTATCTATGTAATAACATAAAAAACGTGGCCCATTTAGTATGCATAAAAAAGGTGCCATAACAACAGTCCCATCTGGTGAATAATATGAAAACAAAGCAATTTCTTTGTGCATGGCCAGAGGAAGAGAGGCGAACAACAACAGGCAAGGGCAAGCACATGCAGATATCTGTTATCTATATAATAACATCCTTAGACACGTAATCTGTGGTCCATTTAATACATTTATAAACAGCAATATAATGCCAACACCATCTCGCAAATAATATGACAAGATAAGAGATTGTAGTTCATGGGAAGCAACAAAGATATTCTCCAGAAGGGACATTTTCTGAACTAGTGTGCAGATCCTCTGCTTGGGATAGGCGAGAGACCTTTACCATGCAGAATCTTTCACTGATGTTAAAACTTTAATGATGTTGCCCAAGCAGCTGGATTCATTGTTCATGAGAAATCATTTCATAGTGTTCTGATTGTGTCAGTTGCTATCCAGAAAACTTGCCATTAATAGACATCTACCAACAAGCACGGCTACAACAGGCTAATGCTACAGGTAAACACAACATGCTATCTGCAAAACTAAGCTTTAGGAAAAACTCATGACTAATTTCTTATCATAAATACAGTGACTCCACACCTGTAACTCTAAAGACAATTTAAATATGCAACATCTATCTAACCCCATGGATGACTCCATAACTTGGGTTTTACTTTTTGGCAGGGGAAGATTAACACCAAAAACACTGCAAACAATCTTAACTCAGAAACAACTTTTCCTTAAACTTATAGGTGGCATGGCTGGACTATTATCACCAACTGCTACAGAAATCAATAGATCATGCAGACATAGAACACTGTATATGATCTTACCCGGGCCCAACAACCAGCGCCAACATTGTCATTGAATGTGCTGTAGTCTTCTGAAGCCCAAAGGGGTTTATTGGTTTTGACAGCAGCATCACTTGAGTTGGTTCCTGGATAATGGCAGCTAAAACAACATTTCAAGTAACAATAAAATTGATTAACAGCATATTGCCACTATGCATAATGTAAAAGAAACTGTGACAGAAGAATAAATATGTGTACTGTAATTTGCCAAAACCCATGCTTCAGTTTAAAATAAAATAAGCTTAAGCAAATGTTACACACATTTGCCTAACGGAATCTGCAAGACTTAAAATGTTAAAACCTTTTGCACACATAGAAAGTGAGCATCCGTCCTAGATGGAATAAGAATGTTTTGCAATTGTTATGTCATGTTGCATCATTCAAAAGCAGAACTCAGGATTATGCTTTAAAAACCTATAAAAGTTTAGTAGTAAATGCTTGATGCCCATTTTAGAATATAAAATTACAGAGTTCTCAGTTCTAAGAGTCATTATGAGGCCAAACTAACATACACAAACATTTGCAAAATGTCTTTGTTACCAGCATTCCCTTAAATGTGCAACATACAGCATTGCATTGTACTGTTCTGGTTAGCAGAGTTCTTAACCATTTCCCCACCAGCTATTGTTTTAGCCATTATTCTGGTCTCTGCCAGATCTGTTTTGGCATTTTGGTCCATTTCAAAATTAAATAGTGGTAAAAATTTCATATTTCATCAACCATTGAACATAAAGTTAAAGTGAAGCATGACATTTGTTTAAACTTGAATTCTGAACACATATATAGCTTTTATTTGGCTGTATGTGCTTGTATTTTCATAAACAGCAATTTGAACAGCTGGCACATATAAAACATCATTATGGTGCATCAAGAAAGACCAAATTTCTTATAGTTTATCATAAAGGACTGCAAATTATGTTTATACTTATTCTTTTACCGGGTGTTCAAGTATCATATAAACATACATAACCAATATACTGTTATTTCATTTAGCAGCAGGCAACAGACTAACTGTACTTATTGTTTGTGGTAATCTGCAGAACACTATGCCTCGTAATCTGACACAATGTGGTACTGTTCAAAGCAAGGCTTGCACGCATTGGTAAAATCCACATTGTCTGTAACTAGTCCGAGTCTGGTGCCACTTTACGCTTCGATCGGAACAGACTACACAAACTGGGCAAGAGGGTTTGCCATCAAAGTTAGTTCTGGTGATGTTTGCCAAAAGATGTCTCTCTGTCAGTCAACTTGGTGGTGGTTTGGATGGCCTGCTACCAACTTGTGTAACTGGTCGCTCATAGTTAGCATTTTAATGTGAAGCCAAAAATGCCTGTACACCCCCCCTGGGTTACACCAGTCCAATTGTTGGCTCGTGTACGTTTGTTTGCAATGTACTCACTGGCAAAATGACTCTTTTCCATAACAATATGGTCCAAAAACTTGAGTGAAAAAAGTGCAAAATATTTCACACACAGTAGACTCCTCATTATGAACAAGTGTGCCAACGTGTTCTGTAAAATCTTTCAACCAGTTTGTCATAGACTGATGTGATATCAAAGCCCCGCCTAGCCTGAACAGCACTGCTATCCCAAATTTCATCCTCAGATATGCTGGAAAAGTCTGACAGATCACTAGCTTGAAGGCTACTAAGCATACAAAAAGATTCACTGTCTTTAGGAGTAGCTGCATCAAGGCCCTCAAAGTCTTCCTCTGAGTCTGATTCTCCGAAAATCACATGTGTAACGTCGTCTTTACTGGCCATGACAATCAGTAAGTAGTAGCAAGTGAGTAACCATGAGAAAATCGCCGACTTTCAGAGCTCTCTAATATCTTTGCGACTGTCCAACATGTGTATAAATTACCAATGGATACAATGTAGCCAATTTCTCACCCTAATTACTAGGATGATTGCTGGTTCCCTAACTTCCAACCACTTTATAATGTCGCAAATCTGCACCTTCGGCATGTGTGAAAAGTTTTCCAATGTCACAAATTTGCATCTCAGATGGGCAAAGGGTTAAAGAAGTAGTTATGCTGTGATAAATATCACAACTAAAACTAAACTTACCCAATAATATCAACTGCAGCTGCAAATGTGGCATTCTTCAGCACATCATCACTGACTTCCCATCCCCCATCCGAAGCTACCAACTGGATTTGGCTAAGACCATTTTGGATCAACATGGACTTCAGTGTCTGCAAGAAAAATGTGGAAAATTTCCAGTTTAACAATTCATTGTTTGCTTAAAGTTGACCAATTCCCAACAATCATTTTTGAAGAAATCCTCTGAACTACTTATAAGATATATTACCCCAATAATCAAAGCATTTTAATATTATGCCTCTCCTTTACTAGAGTGGAATAATATATTTTGCTTTGCAACTTAGACAAACCTTCACTTATGTAGCATTACTAAATTCGCTGAAATACCTAAGAATAATCCAGAACATATTCTTAATCTAAAAATTACAGAATTCACATACCTCTATATAGACTGTGTTGTAGTTCCTTTCATTCCAGATCTGGAAAAATTATATATACATAGATACATAAATAAATGAATAATTACATCACCATACAAATATATACATTTTCAGCATTAAGAAGGAAGACTTTTCCTCAAATTATGTTATGGGTTGCAAGAAAAATTTAGTGCAGCAATCTGGAAAGAATTTCGAATGTGATCGACTGCATCACAAAGTATTAGTCATCCTCTTTCTGTAGCAATACTTACATCTCGTAATGACCAGCACCTGTCTTACAATGGTGGCAGACATAAAGGTTAGCATTTCAGCAAAATGCTACTACAGCCATCTGGCAATTAACCAATCACCACATGGTTGTTTAATGAATTTTTTGTTGGAATAGGTCAATCATTGGCTGCAGCAAGTCCAGCACATACTAATTCTTTTAAATTTTATTTAAAACACCCACACCCAATTTGTTAATCTTATTGTATGCATGCGTTAATGAGTTCATTTCCATTGACAGAGGCAACCGCATGTGAACAACAGATGCAATGTCATTAAACAGAGGCAGCTCAGCAGACTCAAACTCACAATCACTAAAACAAGCACATTAATGGTTAGGTTTCCTCCTCACTTTAATATAGCGCTGCTCCTCGACTAAAATTTTCATTGCAATTAATCGATCGAATAAAAAAAATAACAGCAAATTAACTGCAAATTAATCACATGTAACCAACTGAATACTCTTCATTTGATTGAAACACACAAGTTGTTAATCATTTCCAATCATAATTCCATTGTAAAAATCTACCACAGTATATAGTCTTTTTAAAATGTATTTAATCAGTGATTCAAGGTTTACTCTTTGAATGAAGCCAATCATATAAGCAATCTTGCTTATTTACATTGCTTGGATCAAGCAAAACTCTTTTCTTTTTCAATATGTCCTGCTAAAAAACAAGGGACAGTTGTGGATGGCAGACAAATACCTCTTGGCATTAAAAGTTACACGTGAATTGCGGGTGATAACAGCAATTAATCGGCAGCTGTGCTTTATACAATATCGCCAGCAGAAGTGCTACATCAAACAACAACATTCAGAAATCATTTCAGACAATCCACATATGAAAGTAATCACTCAACAAAGGGCTAATTAGTGGATCAATTTATTATTCGAAATGCTTCTGCGGGAATTCTAGCCCAATTAGTGTCTCTGCACTTAGCAGACATTAGCTTCTTGATTAGACTAAAACCAAGAACTCCAACAATTCAAATTTAATAGCAGACGAATATTTAACTCTCACTCCAACATAGTCAATGTCCAAATTGTAGATTTTCTTGGCCGCCAAGAGCCACTTGATAACGTACATGGCGGTGTCACTGGGGAATTTGTAGGGGTTGCCAGATCCTCGACCAACCCAACCAGGAAATGCCCAAGGCAATCCATACAGCTTGATTGCAGGATTGCGCTAAAATTTTAAATTTAAAACACAAAATTCAAGCAGAATTTAGCATTCAAAGCATTATGCATCAAGTGCTTACATAAACTCTTGACTAACCTTCAAATTTAGAATCACAAAACATTTGTGTAGAATGTTTAGGAGTTATTTACATTGGATAGTCCACCAAACTTGCAGTAACATGTGCTGTTACTTGAGTTCGTGACTAATGATTTTGTTATAATACACAGGCACACTGCACAATACAAAACTAACAAAACTACTTTTAACCCTAGCATACTTTTATAAGAGGGGAGCAGGGACAAGCAGGTGAAAGTGGTTAACCATTACAACAGAAGCTCAAGAGGTTTACCTAATAAGTATAAATGCTCAACGATGATCTTTTATATTGGATAAAGTTTACATGCACAACCAAAAACAACTACATTTCCTTTATTCCAATTTCTTTGTCTACCTTTTTCGCTTCAATCATTAGCCACCATTCGTAACCTCGCTGATAGTTCTCGTCCCAACTTTCATGCATATGAGATGACTCAGTACCATCTAAAAATCAAGAACATTTACAAAAACTACTTGACTGATATTTGAGAGGTAAGCATGATAATTAAAGCAACACTGAAAGCCTTTTAATTAAAAAGAATATCAAGAACAACTCAAATAATCTAACCTGTTGACTGTGCATCTCCTCCAATTTCAACTTTTAGGATTTGCAATGAAGCACCAAAGTTTGGCTAAAACAGAAATAAAGTGTCTACAGAAAATGGCTGCTACTTCCATGGAATTTGATCAAACCAGTCGATTTCCGCCCATGATCTTGTCATATTCTGCAATAGCTAAGGGGCTCATCACAACATTTTTTGTTCCAACTTTTGCTGACTCTTCCAGACACCATACTTTGTATCCACGCTTTATTGGCTTCATGGGCATATACTGTTTCAATGTCAATCGTCCTTTGAAAGGAATCATTGACTCATCTGCGAAAGGTGATCCTGATGACAGCAGCACAATTGGAACCAAGCTTGTTCAAAAGTGGTCTAACCTTGTGCAGTCTGTCATGATCGTTTTGGTTACATGGTATATTGAGAGAATTGCCTTTGCAGTGGTCTCAATGATTTTTTTAAAACTTCCTTGAAGTCATGATTGAGCTGACCAATGGAACACTCAACAATGGGTCTGCACTCCAGTAGTTCTGAAGTTCAGGAAGCTGGTGTATGACCAAGAGGTATGCGCCATGGACATTTCACGACATCTCTGACCATAGACATAACTGTAAATGCACAGAGAAAAGTGGGAAAAGTGTTTCCCATGGCACTATATATGGCCCTAAGAAAGTGGGAAGACTACTTCCCGGTGCCCGGGAAAGGGTTAAACAAGCATCATATGTCACACACCTTGCGAAATGTGATCACGAACTATGTAATAGGAAGATACCTGCAAAAATGTTCACTTTGGTAAAGCTCTGGCCTAAATTGCTTGCATTTCAATTCATGTTTCAAACCAAGATTATTATTAGGACAGTACTGGAATAAAGATTATATTATAGGTAATCATAAACTAAAAAATTTCTAAAGTGCTACTTTACAATTAAATGTAAGGCAAAAGCTTATTCATGAGTGCTGCATCAAGCCGAGGGGTTGTCCAAAAGTACCATGGGAAGAACGAATTCTGGATGGATAGAGAAGAACACCGAGATTAGGAGAGATCAAGGCTTTCCACGCTGCATGCTGGGAGTGTAAGGATGGTGGCTGTAGTGGCTGCTGCTTGAGGGAGGGATACACAGATGCTGCTAGGCATCATCTATCCACCAACCCATGCACAAGTAATCCTGGTTCAAGTCAGAGAGGTTGCCCAAGAATACCATGGGAAGAACAAAGTCTGGGTACCAGAGAAAAGAGGACAGAGCATCTGTTACAGTGGGTCGTGTTTAGGTTGAGAGGAATGGGAAGGCAATGAACTGGATGGATCAGGGTAAGATTTCTTGAAAAGGTAGGACTTAAATTTTTAATGGAATGCCAGAGCAGTAATATGCAGAGGAGCTTGAGGAAGATTATGGTGGATGAATGACAGAAGGGATACAGAAATTTGCGAAATTCAGGAGGGAGATTGTTCTAGAGTCAAGGTGCAGTGGGGTACAGGGATTGTTATGAGAACTTAAGATAAGTAATTACTGGAGGATGGGCAACAGGGAGGTAAGACGATAAACAGGTAGAGGGGTGTGACTTGACGGTAAAGAGTCTGCAAAGATAAGTAGACTGGGAGTATTGCAGAGAGTTGTAGGTTAGAGAAAGAACTTTGGAAAGAATGTGTTCTGGGATTTTCAGTCAGTGGAGTGATTTAAGGATAGGAGTTGTGATGCAGTGATGCTTGAATGTCCTGATGACAGCTCAGGCAAGTGAATTTTGGATGAGTTGAAGACACTTAATTTAGGTGGATTCAAAGTTAAGGAAAAGGGAATTACATTAGTCAAGCTTGCAGTAGACAATAGAAGTAGCAATGGTAGAAGCAGTTTTAAAATCGAGCAGGGATCGAATACAGCGAAGGCCACAAACATTAATGAAACAAGTGCGCAAGAGTTTGGAAACGTGACTTGAAAACAAGAAATGTGGGTTAAAGGTGATGCCAAGATTGCTTATAGGTGAATTAGACGTAAAAGTAAGAGTGGAAGAATTAGTTGATAGGAGGATGGAAGAGTCAGGGAGTTTCTTAATCTAGTCTAGTAGTCCTAGAAAAATGAAATTAATTTTTTGTAAGGTTGAGGCAAAGGAAGTTAGAGGACATCCATTTTGAGATTTGGTTGACAACATCACGCAACTGAGTGATGGATGAGGAAAAGGAATTTGGAGAGAAGGATGTAAAGAGTTGAGTGTCATTACCAGAAAAAAAAAAAGAAGAAGATTCTTCTTTGAGATGGCTCAGCAGCGTAGTGTACAAAATGGACAAGTGGCCCTAAGATAGAACTTTCAGGGACACCACAAGAGAGTGGGAGGGATTGCAAACAGTGACTTGCAGCTATTAAGGATAAGGAGCAGAAAAACAAGTAAGACCGAAGCAAAGAAGGACAATATCAGAGGTGCAAAACCAGGAAGATAGGCTAGTCGTTGAAGAAGTAAGTCATGGTCAATGGTGTCAACAGCAGCAGAAATGTCAAGAAGACAGAGCCTCGAGACTTGCTGATGACTAATGGCAGAGACTAGGTACATAAGACAGTCCAGCTATTTGAATATTTGGCATTGGTAAACTTACTTTGAAGAGGTAATCTAAAATGTTGCTTCTCTGTGGTTCTGGATAATTAACCAACAGCTTTGATGTTGCCTAACGAGAAACAGCAAAAGCGAAAATGTACACACCTAAATGAAAGATTATTTTCGTTACTATTTGCTATCAGTATTATTATTATTTGTTCGTATATTCCAGCATCCAATTAATTGTGCCCTAACTGTGCATTCCTCAGCCTGTCCGTTAGCACCCACACTTGTCCATTTAGAAGAGGTCAGCAATTCCCAAAAAGGTAAAAAACACATCTTAAACCCAAGGAATTAAACTCACACTAGCAACATTTAATATCAACTCCATTAAGCAAAATGTGAAGAAAAATTGCCTAACTTAGTGATCCAAAACAACCCATCAACTAGTATGTATTAACAACATTATCATCCCCTTACAGAGATTGGAGGCTCTAGTCATTTAGAGACTTTCAAGTCTCAGGGCAAACACGTGGACAGCCAGCACGGCCCTGACAAACAACCCTGACAAGCCCCGGTGTGATGTCTTCTCAATATATAAAAGTATCACAAAACAGAAGTCCATGAAAACATATTTTGGACAGCTGGGCCCCTTTAAGGAACCACAGGCCCTGGAGTCAGAGACCCCTCTGACCTACTCTACATTCGGCCTGCTTCACGGTCTTGGTTATATTGAATTTAGGAATAACAAATATGACAAGCAAACATTTGAGGGTGAGACCTAGGCATGTAGTGGCCATTCCGACTTGTCCACTGGTAGGACCTGTAATACGTTATTATCAAGTGATAACATGACAAAAACACCCACTCATGGAAAATCACAGTCTCTACGTTATAATAAAAAATGCCATGACATAATCTTCACTTCTGACCCTTATAGCACAAGTTTTTAAAGAAACCACACACACACACACACCATAGCTTTTTCTGAGTTTACAGAAAAAGGCAACAACACTCAAAGCCAAAGAATTGGAAGTGCAGAATTAAAAGGCCAAAGACAATTCCCAATAACGCCTGATCTAATTTAATCTAATCTAAGAACTTCTACAGCAACACTGTAATAATGCTCAAGGCATCAGTCGATGGTCGCTTCTAAACAAAATCATTGTCCAAGCCAAATTCCATGCTGAGCCCGGGTCGAAAATCCAAAGAGGAGTCCAGAAGACGCTGCGACAGCCTACGGAGGATATGATTCAGGAAGAGGGAAGACTGGAAGCACAGTACAAATATCTTGGCTTGATTTACTTACGCCACCGCCACTGAGTCCACCGATTCCATCGAAGCGTCTTCCTAGTCCCACCGAGTCGTCCACTAGATAACCACTGCACGACAATACGAACACAATAACCAACACGCCAACAACTATCACTGAATAGTCTGCCATTTCTCGCCAATTACGAAACTAACTTGCTTCTATCAGTACAGTTGTATCGTTACACAGCCTCCACACATAAATGACACTGAATAACACTAAAGAAGAGAAAGGGCCTATTCTAATGTTTGAGCCACCCCCGAAAGCTTCATCACATGAACTGATCACATGATTCAGACGATTTTCAATATATCTTAAAAATCACTGAAGAAAGTCACAGGACCCCTAAAACAAGGACCAATATTCGAAAGGACTTGAAAGTCTACACTGAGCATTGATGTGATGTAACTTCTATGCAATGCACCGCAGCGCACCTGGCGACCAGCAAGTATCATTTATTCCTAACATAATCGTAATCGTAAACTCGAAAATTTCTAAAGCGCTACTTAAAAGCTAAGCGCAGGGCACCAGCTTATTTAAGATGCCATGTCAAGAACCAAGTCCGGTTGCCAGGAGACCAGAGAGAGGAGAGGATAGGAGGTTAAGGTGGGTTGTGTTTAAGCTGACAGAAATGGGAAGACTGACCACGGTGGGATTTCTTGAAAAGGTGAGCAGTTTTGAATGAAATACCCGAGGAATAATAGATAGAATGAACGACGGAAGGGATGAAGGAGCAGATAATTTACGAAATTCAGAAGGGAGATCGTTCCAAAGTCGAGTTGCAGTGTAGTGAATGGATCGGTTAGGGAACTTAAGATGAATAGTTACAGAGGGACGGGAAAGAGTTAGGTAAGAGGATGAACGAGTAGACATAAATCGAAATCGTAAGCTATAGATTTCTACAGTGCCCGACGAAAGCCAAGTCGTGGAAACCAGCTTATTCACAAAACAAAATCCATAGGCAGGAAGGGTTTGGTTCCAGGTCAAGATCCAACAGTCAGGCAGACAGACGGCTACGGAGTAGGATGTTTCGAACTGGAGCGGAGAGTGCGATAAGGGGAAGAGGAAGAATCAAGCTAGGATCTGTGGAAGAGGAGTGTTTTCAGTTTTAAGCGGTGGCGGCTCCAGGATTGCTTGCGTGGGAGTCAAGAGCATTTCCAGAGGGGCGCCACATTCTGGCAGTCCACCATGCACGGGTCTGGTCTGATGGGCTCCGGCATATAACTAAGAGGGGCGTGGGGCCAACCGCCCACACGCCTATAGCTAAATTCGCCATTGGTTTAAAGTAAAAGACCTGTGCAGAGATTGCAAGAGGTGAAGTGCTGGCGAGTTCGTATGATGGGGTCAGATAATTGCCGTAATTCTGGCGGAAGCTTATTTCAAAGGCGTGGGGCAGCTATGGTGAGTATGGTCATGGATATGGAGCGATATCTGGATAGCTTGAAGGCGGTTTATATGGGTGGTGTCAATATTTAGGGAAAGTGTATTACAGTAATCAAGTTTTGCACAGACTATGGATGTGGTGGTGGTAGATGCAGTTTTGAAGTACAGCATAGGTCCAGTTCTGAGAAGACCACTGACATGCATGAAGCATGAGCGAAAAAGATGGTCCGTATGATCAGAGCTTAGGTTTTGGCTGAAGATCACACCTAAGTTGCGAACAGAAGAACTAGTAGTGAAGATGTGGGTGGAGGCAGAGTCCAGGTTGAGGGAAATAGAGGGGTCGTTATGTAGAAGTGGCAGTATATTTACTAGGCCTACTGATCAATGAAAAAAACACCTCAAAACTCAATGCTACCGAAAGACTATTTATTTAAGCAAACATTACAACCTTACAGAGATTAAATACTAAAATATGGTCTGAATTCTTTAGTTTCGGTAGTGAACAGTTCACAGAAGAACTGGCATCAAAGTTTCAGACGTTTTTCCATTTCAAACATGGACACCACGTTTGGATCTCCGTTGGCGTGGCGGTGAGAGCTTGCAGATGAGAAGATGGCCAAGTTGTCAAAATCTGCATAGCCCAGGGAAGTTGTACCATAGCTAACAAATCCACGCATGACATTTGCCGGAATCGTTACGTGAAACACGTAGTCCTTGTCGATAAAACCAAAGGCATCATTATTCTGAAATAAAAATGTAGATGTTAATTATATACACACAAAAATTAGATTCTGCTCATTTTGTGAACCCGTTTGTTTAGAACGTTTAGAGCACTCGGGGGTTTGAACCCGACGTGGTGAATAGTGAATGTTTAATTTCATGCATGGATTGGTAAGGTCTATGGCTGTATCGGGTTGGTTTGACACTTTTGCAGTGAGGACAGTGCAGCTGATGCGTAACAATGCGTAACAATCCATGTACCACCCTGGACTTTGACTCTGAAACAGTCCCCTCCTGAATTTTGCAAATTTCTATATCTCTTCTGTCATTTATCCACCATTATCTGTCCCAAGCCCCCCTCCCATCTATTACTCCTGAGGCTTTCGATTCAAAACTAAAGTCCTACCTTTGCAAGAAATCTGACCCTGATACATCCAATCCGTCGACTTCCCATTTCTCTCGACCTAAACACAAGCCACCACAACTCTCTGTCCCCTTCTCTCTCTTTCTGTCTGTCTGTCTCTGCTTTTCTGGCAACCGGACTTTGTTCTTTCTATAGCTTCAAAGTTGCACTTTTGAAATTTTCGAGATTACGATTACGATAATTGGGTCCTGCGGCCCAAGAGCATGACGCCACAACTTCCACTTGCGTATTACGTAGGCCTACCTCAATTACTCTAGCATAGAGATGGGACATTATTTTTTAGTAGCAGGACGCGTTTAACGGGATAAAAAGGCCTAGCTATCAGTCTGCATCAATACTTTTAAAAATGTTAAGGAATGTTTAATGAACGAAAATAATTTAAAGGAAAATAATATTTTGATGTTTGCATGCTTTGAATACCGACTTACGGTTTTGTCGGTGTTTATATACGATTCTCGGTATTCTTCGGTTTGTCGAATACTAACTTCGGTGTCATTTTCGGTTTTTCTGAATAGCGCGATATCGGTATAAAGTTCACATACATTTTGGCTTTGAATTAATTATCAGAGCAGTATTATACTCTTTCAACATTGTTCCGGAGTATACCAGATGCAGTCTGACATCAGGCTTAGCCTTTTGCCATTAAAATGTTTCAATACTTCAACAGATCTTTTAGAATCATTCAGCTGAACAAGGAATATTAAGTGAACGCAGGGCCTAAAGGAATTTTAAAGTGATATTACAATTACAAGAATTTAAAACACAATTAATAATTCATTAATAATTCACCCTTCAAAAATTGAACTTAGAAAGTTCTTATTGGTGTTGTGCATATGTGTCTGAAAGCAAAAACTGTTGCTTACATAGGCAACGAGGCTCAGTCTGTACCAAGTGTCCTTCTTCAGTTGAGTTTGAAGGATTCCACTTGCCAGAACATAGGTTCTTGCTGTTAAGAAACCAATTATCACACAAAGTTCATGCCTTGTGATAAAGCCAATCCAGCAGCAAAACAGTTTTACAATAAGCAGAAGGCTAGTATTGTCCAATCTACTCTAGTGAAATCAATTATCAAGATGCAGATTTAGAATACGTGTTACAGTATAATTATTATGAACATTTATTCCAGCACTCTTAGGCCTATGTCGATAGCTTTCAAATTTGAACTACCTATGCATTCAGAATTACACTAAAATTATTTTAAAAATCGGTGCATGAAGGCTGTATAACAGATGATGAAGTATATATGATTTAATGTATAATAGCATGAACTATGCCAATAACAGCATGAACTATGCCCAGTACTTTAAACGTATGCAGCAATCACTTGCAATCTATAGGCCTACACTGTGCCAAGACATAGTTAAAACTGAAAGATACACAGTGGACATAAACTTTAAGAGTAGTCTGCCCATTCTAAGAAGCTCATTTTACCAAACGACCTTAAGCAATTTATTTCAGTTGTAAATCTAACCCAGATTAGCAGTAACTTGGTAAGAGTTGTTTCCTGGGTAGATGATGAAAAAGATGCCCCATGCCTGACCCACGGCACATCCACCACGATCAGTTCGAGCGCCCACATATACACCACCTTCCGTACCATTAAGTGACGGAACCAACACATCAGAACTAACAACTACATCATGCCTACAAATACACACAACCAACTTCACACTTTAAAGCCTTTTGCAAAGACTCTTCTTTTCTTTAATAGGTAGGCAAAATATACTGTTACTGTATCTTCTTTTTTTCTTTAAGTTCATGGCCCATCGAATGGCGTCGATTGCACGGTTCACTATAGATCTCCACTGTCCTTTGTCCTGTGCCAAAAGAATCAGCCTGTACGTGTCCATCCCGCACCAGTCCCTGATGTCATCAAGCCATTCTCTGCTTCGTCTACCTATGACCCCTCCATTATCCATCATTTCAGACACACCTGACTGACCATCCTGGTGTTATCTATTCTGGAGATGTGTCCAAAGAGAATTAGTTTCCTTTCCATTAGGGCCTACTTGTTTCACGATGCTTCTTGTGCAACCAACCCATCTTCACACCTCAGCATTTACGAACTTCTGCTGCCACCAGAGGTGTAGACCTAATATCCATCTGTAACACCTCATCTCAATTGCCAATAATCTATCTTGTCATGTTTGCGCAACGTCCAAGTTTCACTTACACACAGCAACACACCGAATATACATGTTTTGATAATTTTCACTTTGGTGTGCACACTAATCTCCCTGCTTCTCCACATGTTCTTGAGTCCCGCCATTGCTCCGCTTGCTTTTGTTATTCTGCCCTTTATCTCTTCGGTACAGTCATTGCCCGATGTCATGGCTTACCAAATGCAAAAATTCCTCACGCTTTCGATCTTCTCACCACCTACTTCCATATACCGTTAATACGTTCTTTATAGAGTAATGGTGACAGTAATATCAGCGACTCTAGCCCTTTGCTCGACCAGTACCTAGTAGCCGGCTGGTGTCAGGTGTATGTAGTGTCTACTCTTAGGGGTAGGCCACGGTGGGCGTGGCCTGTAGTAACCAATATCGTTCATGCCTGCTGCAATAGTAGTCCATCCCGTTCCCAACTACTAACTACTCTGTAGCACCCTAGCGTGAAAGATTCAATTCTGTGCCTCCGGGATCTTTAAACAGTGGCTGTACAGGAAAATATTTCTTCTCTCGAAGGGTAAATACAAGTGAGCAAAGCCGTAGCTACCATATGGCGCCACGCCCTCATGCTCTGGGCTTTTAATTCTCCATGCCCTAATCTCAGTCTTGGCAAAAGTTTTCTTCCGTTGTATTAAAGTAATTTGTGCTGTTAACCTCAATAGATCTATAACTGGCTTCTAAAACAACATAGCTTAGCAATTTTTCAAAAAATAACTCAAATTTCTAGAATCTGGTTTGATAATTCCCGATTGATTCACTTTTAAAGTTAACTTTGGTAGCACTAATTAAGAAATGACAAAATGCTAACAACTGCTTATTCTAATTGCTGACAGATCGGAATTCATATGAAATCCTCACAACCATGCATAGAATCATCATAGAATCATTTTTTTCTAAAAGTGTTAAACATTGAGTCAATTGTTAGGCATGGTGTATCATTTAAAGCATAGCAGATATAACAGGGGGCCTAAGTATGCAAACAACAGTTGCTTGTGATGTTTATTCTAATCGTAGAACATTTATATTGCAACATCTCAACTGATTTGATTCTAAATCTTATTTAAAAAGCTTCTTACCAATAATCCCCTCCAAGGTTCAGAGTTGCCCCTTTTGTCGAGCACCAATAAATTGGATCACTCAGCAAAACTTGACGATTTATCATACCATGTTCTGGGTCATTGCTCTTGCGCACTTCCCAGACACCACTCTGAGGGGCAAAGTTAAAAGCTTCGCTGAATTCGCTATAGCCTAATAAGCAACACAACAAAATAATATAAAAGACAAGAATAGAACATATTACAGCTGTGTTGGTTTTAAAAGACAACACATTTATACTTTACAGCATGATGAACAGTACAAGCATTTCAGCAATATCAGTTAACTGCAGTCAGTTTATTGTATGCATACTTATGTACATATGTGGACATTAATATAGCCCCTTTTACAACCTCACAACTTTAGAAAGCGGAAAATGTCTTTTGAGCTGTCTGTGTTGAAACAGTAGATATTTTCATTGGGAGACTCTTTCAGAAGAGCTGTCCAGTGTACGAGCAAGCATGATATGGCCCACATCAACATCGGGGAGTGTGGGATCAGAAAGTCATCATGGGCTACAGAAAGCAACGATCATCAACTCTGCTGGTTCAAAAACAGAAACACAAAGCTCTATGATGGTGCTACACCAACTAGCTATCAAGCCTCGCCTCATGAACAGGATCTTAAATGAAATTCTGTCCTTGTCTGGACCTGGCGCAGCATGTCTTGCATGTATCTATAAACATGCTAGGATTTTGCCTGAATGAAAAGTTGTAATATTAATTGCTATATTCTTACTTTCATACGTATCAGCATATGGCAGAGGAAATGGTTTGGCATCAGGCGGTTTGGGATAAAGCCCCTTGACGCCATTGCTGATCGTTGTTATCGTGTAGATCTGGTCAGGGTCTAAGCTGATGCTGAACATTCCCATATATGGCTAAAATGAAATGCAGAGAATCTCTTAGCATCACTTAACCTGTAACAGCACCACATCATTAAATCCCTTCGCTGGCTAAAATCTCTCAATCGTAATCGTAAACTCGAGGATTCTACTTTGCCCAAAGAAAGCTAAGCAGCAGGAATGCATTCAATTCAAAATCCTTTCAGTAACTCAAAAATCTCTTAACTCTGCACACTTGCAACCCATTTACCTTCAACTATTCAACACCAACCATCTTGAGTAACCTCTAACATGATGTAGAATTCAAAAATAAGGTGATGTCCGAAGTTTAACCTTCTAGTACCACTTTACAAGCTTCAGTTGAACAAGCTGTTCAATATTTTAACACTTTAGAACAGATACTTAACCCATAACTTAAATCTATTTTATAGTAAAATAGATTTAAAACTCACCTTGACAGAGGCCTGACGCTCAAAGATACTTGAAGGCTGGCCATCATATCCAAGAGATGTCTTCCAGACGTATAGCTCCTTAATCTCAGTCTGAAACAAAAGTTCATGTTCATGTACTTAAAGATAACTTCTTTGAAGGTATAGATAGACTTCTTACCTGCCTCTAAAGTAACTACTTTTAATCATGGTTCTGACGTCGAAGGGCAATTTGGCTTATACATGACTGCAATAATCCAGGCAGTCACAGGATACTTTAAGTTTCCCAAATAGCATTGACACTAATTTAGTGACCAACAGCAGATGGTGGGATGAGTGCCACAAAGTGGCAAAATATTCCAGTCACTAACCAGGTACTAATCTGGCTTGTCTTAGTTTCTTAATTTGTCTTAATTTCACTATGAGTATTTAGACCACAGTCTATCACCCTTTACTATAACATTGTCACTATACCTTAAAACTCTAAAACAATGCAAACAGAAGAAACTTATACCAACTTTACTGAAAATTATCATTTAATTAAACTCATAAAATTTCAAATGAAGTACATTTCTAATACTAATACAGTATTCCGAAATTTTACAGGCTAACTTAACCAAACTGAGTATTATATACTAAATGTTGACAGTATTGAACTATGCTCCGTCTCAAATAGGCCTATCCAAAAAGACAGAATGCAAAACGCTTATGTATAAATAGGCCCTATGAGATTTTTACAAACCAGTGATCCATCGAGTTTGAATACAGCCAGCTGTGGTACAACTTTGTAATGAGGTAGATCAGGTCTTATACAAATGGAATGATCATGACTCTGAAATAAAAACAAAGATCCAGAAATATGTTTTGAGTTACTGTAAGTACAAAAATAACATGCCAGATTTACCAATATGTAACCAATAAACTTTGCATCCTTTGGATGAAAATTGTCTTGGAATTCATAGAATTTTAGCTATTGGTACAGTTTCTTTAGCTCTGCTGTTTTGGCTTGTTTAGAGGAATTATTATAATACTTTTCAATCGAAATTTTGAGACATTATTATTTTTCTTGGTATGTATGTACAATTAGGCCTATGTTTTGAAACTTTGCTCAGCTGGTTATAGACCTGTTTGATTTTTTTTGCATGGCTCTGATTTTAAAAGCACAAACAGTGCTACCCTAAAAAATTCTTTGGCCTTAGCCATACAACAGCACTATGTCTATTACTGCATGTTTACAGTTGCATAGGGACACATGACAGATAACACACAGAAGATCTACCATTTTGCAACTGAAAGGCTGAAAGGAAGACATATCTTTGATTTAAAACATCGTAGTATTTTGTACTTTTTAAAATTTAAATTGTTATTCCTCGTAAATATAAATGTTGATCTCTAAAATTCATCAACGCCACACAAAAGCAGAGTCAAAGGGATCAGTTTACACAACGCTGTAACTAATCAAGTTACAAAGGCAAGTTATTTTGTCAAAGTCAGTGCCAGGTCAGAAGCAGAGGGTCAAGCTGGGAAGTGAGCGTGGTGCTACGGTGGAAATCGATAACAATGGTGGTCATAGGATGGTGCAAGAACGGAAGCATGTGGAAAGCTTGAAAAGTTCTGTTTTCAGTCTTGAGTGAAACTCTTCAGTAGAGAAGCACATGAAGGAGAGCTCCTTTCTCTACCCCCTCAGTGTTCCGTAGGTGCCTGAAGACTGTACTGTCTAACAGTGATTTTACTTCTTCAGGTCAGAAGCACCTCTGTTGAGTTTATTCTCTAAGAAGCGCCTTATAAATCTCAAATTACAATTACAATTACAGCTCAGTTTGATCAAATTATAAGTTAACTGCAAAGAATGAAGTGAAAGAATCCTACCATAGTCTCTATAACCATTGTAAAGTTCTTTCTGTCTGGACTCATGAGTGACACGTAACTACCTCCATGGTCAAGAGGACCAACTCCAGAATGATGCTTCAAGTAGTTCCATCCAATCTCTGTAAACTGTGTTGTATGTGCTAAAAATAAAAACAAAGAATGAATAAGAAAAGTCCTTAGTTATCTTTTTCAATGGAATCTAAAAACCTAGTTACATTACTTCAATGAAATGTGTATATTTCTAACTCAGATTATAAGTTTGAACTTTACTGGAAAGAATTTAATCTTTTTCTATATGTATCTCATAAATCTTTGTCAAAACTGAAGTTCTAGACATATGTTCTGGCCCTCTTGTTGCAAATAATGTTTTGAAATTTGTTCATAGTTCTCCTTCTAGAAGCATTGCTCTTGTTGGTTCTAGTTAAGTCTTTAGTCACTACAAATCGGACTTGGATGTTGGCAGACCACATGAAATACTCTTACTCCCCCTCTGATCTCTTGTTCTCAGCTCACCCATTCTTGCTAATTTTATTCAAAACCAACGCAAAACATATTTTCACTTTGTGAAAAGACCCATGTATTATTCTGAAGTCATGTGAACTATTGCAATTCAGCTTTTTATTCTTACCAATGTTTATCAGATCTCCACTCAATGTTAAATTCTGTTTCTAGGTCTAAGCTTATAATCTTCTACAGTTATCCACTCCCACTGCATGCATAACCAACTTTGGTGGTTGTTAGTTTCCTCCTAAACTACTATACCTGTAACCCAAATTGGATTGTCAACCACGTAGTGGCCACTCCATGGTTCCTCAGCTGTCATCAGAGCATCTCTGCCAAATGGTAACTTCTCGTAGTAACTTGCTACCAGATTCCATGAGATTGTGCTGCATACAGATAAGACAATTTTTGTATATTCCATGTCAAAGACAGGCTCTTCAAGATGGCTCACATGTTTTCATGGAATCATTTTGCTATAAGTTTTCAAAAATAATTTTAGTTTATAGGCTCTATACATGATAATAACACAACTCAGAAAAAGACCAGTCATTATATTTTAAACTTCCGATCAGCAGTAAAAAATTTAACAAAACTATCTTTATATTTATATCTGAAATACGAGAATATCCACACAAGCGTATGGCTGCTTAGTTATACATGCTGATACGATGCTGGTAGGCGCAATGAAGTTAAGAAGCATCAACCTGCGTTAATACTTGGATGGGTAACCGCGCTTGATTAGTCAAAGAAGAACAGACACATATCTAGTGCTCCTTGGATTAGCACGCCACCAAGCGCTCAGTCAACTCCAGGCCTTTAGTGGTAGGTAACTAAGTATTAACGAGTGATCTTACGTGGAATACCATGTTTGCACCTCAGCCGAATGATCCCTTGACCTCAGTAGAACGCGTCGGAAGTTTCTATGAGGGGGTGTAGACCTAAATAAGTGTTTTAGCTTAACCTTTTAGCATTTTTATTAGAAGAAGTCCAGATGGCTATAATGTGATGTTTTGGAAAATATTATGAGAGAGATAGTATATCTATTTACCTGGTCATTAGACCGTTCACATAATTCTGGTTCAGGATCTAAAGAGTAAAAACTACCATATGTATACAAATCTGGGCTTTGGTAGAATATCTTATGAGTTAATCACCAATATTGCTTTTTAACATTAACAACACTGCACAGTGAAAATCTGCCAGAATTTACAAGAACTCAGCACCATGATTCTCAATACAACCTCTAATGAGCAGAAACTTTCAGTCATGTTAAACTTTAATGACATTGCCAAAGCAACTTGATTATTAATGAGAGTTCATTGCATCTTGTTCTGATTTTGTCAGTTGCTATCCAAAAAACTTGTCAGTAATGACATCTGGGCATGCGCCTATCACAGGTGGCTGAAAATCCCAGAGTGCAATCAGTTCAAAGTTCTTTCTCCAACCTGTAACTCTTTGAAATACTCCAAACCTACTTATCTTCACAAACTCTTTACCATCCAATCGCCCCGCTCTACCCATTCATCCTCTTACCTCACTATTGCCCGTCCTCCAGTAACTACCCATCTTACAACCTCTAACCGATCTATATAGGGGGCTTATCACGCTGCATCCCGACTCTGGAACGATATCCCTCATGAATTTCGCAATTCTCCGAACCTTCATCCCTTCCATCGTTCAGCCACCATCATCTGTCTCAAACCTTTCTATTCAATACTCCTCAGGCTTTAGATTCAAAACTAAAGTCCCAACTTTCCAGGAAATCTTACCCTGATCTATCCAAGCCATCACCTTCCCATTTCTCCCGACCTAACCACAACTCACTATAACAGCTCCTTTGACCCATTCTCAGTTAGTCTTCTGGTAACCTCATTTCGTTCTTCATATGGTACCTTTAGACATTTAAGAAGTAAGTAAGTAAGTGGGACATTTGTTAACACGCCCTGTCCTGTAGAGCAGAGCTTCAGAAATTTTCGAGATAACGATTGCAATTAGCGGGCGCGAACCCGCAACCTTTCGATTACAGACCCGTGCAGCACGCTAACCGAATAGATCACCATGTCGCAGAATTAGTCTTTTATCACTTATTACGATTACTAGTTAATAGAGAAATGTTCAATGGACACATCAGACAGAGATAGAACACTGTACACGATCTTACCCGGGCCCAACAACCAGCGCCAACATTGTCATTGAATGTGCTGTAGTCTTCTGAAGCCCAAAGGGGTTTATTGGTTTTGACAGCAGCACCACTTGAATAGGTTCCTGGATAATGGCAGCTAAAACAATATTTCTAATAACATTAAAATTGGGTTAACAGTATATCACCGTTATGGCATGTTGACAGTCTGCGGTGGGTTTCATCGACCGTGCGATTTCTCACCCCTTCAGTGAGATAGGCTACTTCACGGCGAATTGAGTAGGCCTACCAAGACCTATCACTTACCTACAGCATACTTCAATCTTCCCAGTCCTCCTATCTTTGTCATTAATCTACAGTTCAACCACAGCGTTCAACCCACTCCTATTTTGCCCTAACACTTATCCGCCTTACCGTCATCTCTTCCTTAAAATTTGGAAATCTCTTCATAGCCATAGCCTCTAGGATAAACTCCCGCCCGAATTCGACAGTAGGTCTAATCTGACTCATCCTACGAACTATCACCAACGCTTCTCCCCCTTGCAGGAATTTTCACTCTTAACTGAAAACACTCCTCTCCCACAAATTTTTCCAGATTCCTCCTCTTCCCCTTATCCAGCTTGCTGCTCCAAGTCAAAGTACTACCCATCGTACCATCCTGCCCATCGACTTTCTGTCAGTCCGACCCTTGGATCTTGACCTGGAACCGAATCTGACCATTCCTGCCCATCCATTTTGTTCTGACTGAGCGCTAGGACAGAAGATAATGAGGCAGCTGTGCTCCAACTAAGCCACAAATGTATGAGAAAACTGAACTTGCCCGATAACATCGACCGCAGCTGCCAACGTTGCATTCTTCAGTACATCAGCACTAATATCCCATCCCCCATCAGAAGCTACCAACTGGATTCGGCCAAGACCATTTTGGATCATCATGGCCTTCAGCGTCTGTAAGCAAAACGTGAAACATTTCCAGTTAAAAAAATTAATTTTTTCCTTAAAGTTAAGCAACTCCCGTAATATAATGAATTGTACAGACAACCCTGAATTAAGCAGGTCTCACGACCCTTTAAGTTTGTCCTTTGATACCCAAACAGCGGTATATGTAAGTTTCATTTTTTAAATCAACGTCTATAAATTACTATTGTTGGTGATTCAATACACGGCTCAATCCATCAACCAATTTCCAATAATCATTTTTGAAGAAATACCCTGAACTGACTATAAGCTATACATATCTAACAATTATCGGAACGCATTTTGATATTGTGGCTCTCTTTAGCAGAATAGAATAGCATTACGAAGTCATCGCAAATATACTTAAAGAGTAATCATGAAGATATTGGTGATGCTTCTTTGAACAGTAGAATCAAAAAATAAGGTGATAAACATACCTCTATGTAGTTTATACTGTAGGGCCTTTCATTCCAGATCTGGAAAATTAGTTTTTTATATATTATATAAACAAAACTTAAATAGGCATTAATTAAGATATATATTGTAATTTGTAATTGTAATTGTAATCTGACATTTATAAAGCGTCACTTCAAGAACAGACTCATCAGAGGCGCTCCCGACCCGAACCAGTGAGACCACTGTCAAAAAATACAGACTTCAGGCGCTTGCGAAACTGCGGAAGAGACAAACTGAGGAATTCAAGCCGGAGCTCTCGGGAAAGGCGATTCAAGCTATTAGGTCCAACATAGGCAAAGCTTCTAGACTGCGCTGTAGCAGTGCGCATACGAGAGACAGTCAGGAGTCCAAGGGAGGGCGACCGGAGAGTGGTACGGCCTGGAACCAAGGAGACCGAAATGCAGAAGTCCCTAAGATATGATGGAGCAGAGCCAACGAGACAATTACGCATAAGCGTTACGATCTTGAACTGAATATACTGCTGACTGAGGAGCCAGTGCAAAGTATTCCACATAAAGGAAGTTATATGGCCATACCTGGGGACACCTCCAGTAAGATGGGCAGCAGCAATGAGAATAGACTGAAGCTTGGAAATGTTAGCTAATGAGAGTCCAGCAAAGATAGCATTACCCAAGTCTGTCTTGGAGCAGATAAGGGCGTGAATTAGAGTAGCAACAGCATTATAGAAGAGGGAGTGGAGGATGGTATGAAGCTCATGAAGGTGGTAAAAGCATGAGCGGCAGACACTGTTAACATGATCAGTCAAGAAGAGTTCCCGGTCCAGAACAACCCAAGATCACGGACTTTGGAACAGAATAGAATGTCCGGAAACCTCTGGCGTAAGGATGATGGATCAATCTTTGCAAGCTGAGCACGACCACCAAGCCAAAAATGAACTGGGTCTTAGCAGGGTTCAGTCGGAGGCGATTAGGGGACATCCAGAGATCAAGGGCAGATGTTGCACCAAGAATACTCCCAACCAGGGAGGAAGCCGCTTCCTCTGGGCCATGAGCGAAGGCCTGAGTGTCATCTGCATACTGATGGACAGCAACACCCATGGGAAGGAGAACCCGTGCCAGGTCGGCAGTGTACAGAATGTAAAGGAGAGGGGCCAGAACAGAACCCTGAGGAAGACCAAAAGGTATAAGGGACCAGGCGGAACGTGTAGGCCCAAAGATAACAGAATGAGAGCGGTCTGAGAGGAATGACTGAAACCAAAGAAGGGCAGTATCATTAATGCCAAAAGATTTTTCTAGACGCTCCAAAAGAATAGAGTGATCCACAGTGTCAAAAGCAGCACTAACATCGTAGAGGTCAAGAAGAGTAACCTGTCCACGGTCAAAAGCTCCAAAGACGTCGGCCAGGAGACGTGTAATAAGTGATTCAGTAGAGTGGAACTTCCAAAATCCGGATTGAAGAGGATGCATGAGGGAGTTAGAGTCAAGGCACTCAACCAGTTGGACGTACAAACATCTTTCCAGAAGCTTAGAGAGGAAGGAAAGGTTAGAGATAGATCGGTAGTTATATATATATATATATATATATATATATATATATATATATTTGTCATGATGAACAATTTATACATCAAGCTTTTTCCCTTAAAGGCCTACTTTGGTCTCAGTGGCAAGATATACCTCGTGTAGTAAACAAGCAATCTGCAAAGGCATTCTGCGTTTGACTGACTGCAAATAGTGCTTTTATATAAAGCAGCATCACTCAGAAAACACTTTTGACAGTGCACATGACAAAGTAGTCATTCACTAAAGAGATGAGGTTTCAACGGATGAGATTTCACAAATAATCTTTATTCATTTATCCAAAAACAAGTCAGTGGATTAGATTACTCTTCAATGTGCTTCTCTGAGCATTCTAGCAAAATTAGTGCTTGCATTTAGCAGACATTAGACTAAAACCAAGGAATCCAACAATTCATATTTAATAGCAAACAAATATTTAACTCACTCCAACGTAGTCAATGTCCAAATTGTAGATTTTCTTTGCCGCCAAGAGCCACTTGGTAACGTACATGGCGGTGTCGTAGGGGAACTTGTAGGGGTTGCCAGATCCTCGTCCTACCCAACCAGGAAATGCCCAAGGCAATGCATACAGCTTGATAGCAGGATTGCGCTAAAATTTTAAAAGTACAGCACAAAATTCAAGCAGAAGTGTTAATTCAGCATTCAAAGAATTATGCCTCAGACACATGCTTGCATTTATTCTTGACTAATTTTTAAATTTAGGATCGCAAAAGCTTGTGTAAAATATGTAGAAGTTATCTGTAGCGGATTATTCCACAGAATTCCAGTAACATGTGTTACTTAAGTCCGTCACCCATAATTCTGTATTGATAACATAATTATAGGCACACTGAACAGTATAAACTACCAAAACTACCTTTAAGACTGATGTACCTGTATTTGAGGGGAGCAGGGCGACTAGTTGAAGATGGTTAGGATTATTATAAAACCTGAACAGAGGTTCAACTATAAGTTGAATAGCTTACAGAGGCTCTTTTACATTGGTTAAAGTTTATATGTACAACCAACGATAACTACATTTCCTCTATTCCAATTTCTTTGTCTACCTTTTTTGCTTCAAGCATCAGCCACCATTCGTAACCTCTCTGGTAGTTCTCGTCCCAACTCTCATGCATATGAGAAGACTCAGTACCATCTAAAATCAAGAACAGTAATTTCATTCACAAAAACTGACAGCTACTTTTTAGATATAAGTATGATGTCGATGACTTTCGAAGTGTCATTCGATCGGGCTTCGAACAGTAGACTCGCCCTATATATTCATAGCGTAAACTCGAAAGAAGATACTGTGACAAATCGGGGTTGCCGCTTCCCCTGTCTAGGTGCTGGTTCACTGCTACTGTAGCCGAAGGCTCCCTATCAGCGCCTATCTACTGCTAGCCCGCGAGGTAAGGCTCTTGAGGTCCCCAAGAGGCTGAACATGAAGTCAACCGATCGTCAATCGCACTTTATTTCTCACAACTTAACGAGGATAATGCATTTAGCAACTAGTCTTACACTAAAACATTAGCTCATTTACGTCATCATCTCACCAGCTCGTCACGCATCACACCAGCTCGCCATGCATACCGTGCATCAGCTCGCCATGCATCCCGTGCATCAGCTCAGCTCGCCATGCATACCGTGCATCAGCTCGCCATGCATCCCGTGCATCAGCTCAGCTCGCCATGCATACCGTGCATACCGTCATACCACGTCATCCCTTTATATAGACCCCTCATGTCTTTGTGCGGAGAGGGCTCAGACACGGCTGCCGCCGCGATGTCTGCCGGCGGAGGGGGCTCAGACACGGCTGCCGCCGCGATGTCTGCCGGCGGAGAGGGCTCAGACACGGCCAAGTCTGCGTGCGGAGAGGGCTCAGACACGGCTGCCGCCGCGATGTCTGCCGGCGGAGAGGGCTCAGACACGGCTGCCGCCGCGATGTCTGCCGGCGGAGGGGGCTCAGACACGGCCAAGTCTGCGTGCGGAGAGGGCTCAGACACGGCTGCCGCCGCGATGTCTGCCGGCGGAGAGGGCTCAGACACGTCTGCCGCCGCGATGTCTGCCGGCGGAGGGGGCTCAGACACGGCCAAGTCTGCGTGCGGAGAGGGCTCAGACACGGCTGCCGCCGCGATGTCTGCCGGCGGAGAGGGCTCAGACACAGCCAAGTCTGCATGCGGAGGGAGCTCGGACACAGCCAAGTCCGCATGCCAAATCCGCTACAACACTCCTCCCACCAAAGAACCCGAACCTCCCGGTTCGGAACCCTCTTCCCTCCAAGTACACACAATCATCGTACAACAAAATTAGCTCCATCGCAGCAGCCAACAATCATCGCTCACCAAAAATTCACAATGTTCCGCCATTAAATTAAACTTTGTGATTCACACAAAACATGTAAACATCATCATTCATCCAAAGTCTCATCACAGCTCACTCACAATTACAGCTGCAGCAATCAGTTATTAATTACTTGTTAACAGTTTCAGCTGCAATAATCGGTTATCGGTTATTACACATGGCCACAATTACTCGTTAAAGCATACAAGTCACACCTGCAGTTGCATCAAACAAAATTGCCCATCAAAACTATTCACATCAGCCACCGTCATAGTACTTGTTAAAGCAAACTGAAAGCACAAGCAGTCTCAGCAGCAATGAATTACAAAAACGTCTTACAACAGATTTATCAAAACAAAACATTAAGCCACATGGCTTCGAATATCCGCATCTCACGGTTATCAACTAATAGTACATGAAAACAAAATAGCCGCACTGGGCGGTTATCATTTGCAACACATTTTTCCAGTCTAGCAAAACTAACAGTTAGGACATAACAGTCCACATTGGTGCACAATGTCAGTCCAACACAAGCAAATCATCGTCCTCGTCCACGAATGACTGCAGCCGCTTCGTTCACAGCGTTCGACAAAAGTTACAAAGACGACGACTGCAGCTAACGACGCCTCCTTAGTGGAAGCGTTCTGGTCTCCGGGTGACACGTAATGGCCGCCCAGTAGTCAGTTCAGGCGTTGGGTTCACAGCCGACTTTGATGAAGGGCTCTCCGGAGTCCAAACCCCCGGCTGTCGATCGTAGCACGGTCGCAATTTGTCGACATGAGCCACCAACGGATTCGCCCTAAAGGATCGCTGCAGACGGTAATTCACAGGACCGCATTGTTCCATGACCATGAAGGGCCCGGTGTACAAGCGCTGCCACTTGGGACTGCGACCCGGATATTTCCGAGGGGTATAATACCACACCCAATCACCCACCTTAAATTCAACTGGGAGGACCCTCAAGTCATAGGTGTGCTTCCGCCGCTCAGCCACCCTGCGCAACCGTTCCCTTACCACTCTATACGCGAGTTCCATGCGTTCGCCAAGGCTTTCCACATAGGAAGCATAGGTCCCTCCCCTTTCCGCTGGGCCTGGCGCTCTTCCATAAACTAAATCTAGTGGAGCCCGATTCTCTTTGCCGAAAATTAACAAATTTGGGGAAAAGCCGGTGGCCTCATGAATGGAGGCCCGATAGGCTGCCAGGACGTGCGGCAACAACTCGTCCCAGTTCCGCTGGTCCGTTTCCACTATTTTCCCGATCATGGTATTCAGCGTCCTATGAAACCGCTCAATCAGGCCATTCCCGCTAGGGTGGTAGCTAGTGGTTCTCACCTTGTCGATTCTCAGGAGTGTGCACAATTCCCTAAACAAAACCCCATCGAAATTGGTGCCACGATCGGTTAAGATCTGTAACGGGGTCCCATACCGGACGATCACCGTATCTACCAAGGCTCGAGCTACCGTCGCGGCCTCCTGATTTGCCAGCGGGATTGCTTCCACAAATTTCGAAAAGTAATCCATTACCGTTAGGATGTAAACATGACCTCGCCTACTTCTGGGATGGGGCCCCGTGATATCCACACCCACCCGCTCCCACGGCTCTCCGCAGGGTAGCGGCTGCAGCGGGCCCTGCTTGGGAGGCTGGCCGCGACGATACTGACAGCACTGCGAACAGCGGCGACAGAACCGCCGAACTTCCCTGGACCAACCAACCCAATAAGCTCGGCGCCTCACTTGCCATCGGGTACGACGGACTCCCAGGTGCCCCCCGGTCACCCCTGTGTGAGCGAGTTTCATGAAGTCCTCTCTCAGGGATCGAGGCAGCAGTAACTGTTCAGTACCATCCGCTGCCTTCCGATAGACTATATCATCCCTCAAATACAAGCTACCCCGTTGGTGCCAATAGGTCTTCACAGCTTCGCTCTCCCACATGACCGTCTGGAAGTCAGGCTCCCTCGCATCCGGACTCAGCCATCCTCTTATAACTGCAACATCGGGGTCGGCCTTCTGCGCTTCCGCAATGCGTCTCTCCTCAGTCAGTTCGGTTTTCTCGGGGGACTCATCTGCTTCCTCTGCTTCCACAGCTGACACTCTCGTGGCGCCCACCACCACTGGAATTTCTTCCCATCCACATTGACGGCAGGGACGTCGGGAGAGGGCGTCCGCATTTCCATGCCTCTTCCCCGGCCTGTGAACAATCTCAAAATCGAATTCTGCGAGGCGTTCCAGCCATCGACTCTGCTGCCCGATAGGCTCAGGGGTCTTCTGCAACCACTGGAGGGCTGCATGGTCAGTCCTGAGGGTGAAACGTCGGCCTAACAAATACTGCCGATAAAGCTTGACAAAGTGTACCACGGCCAACAACTCCTTACGGGTGATGCAATAACGCCGCTCCGCTACCGAGAGCAGGCGACTCCCATATGCAATCACCTTCTCTCCCTCTCCATCGCACTGGGACAACACTGCGCCAATCCCTTCGTCGGAAGCATCGCAGTCCAATACGTACATCCCTTCATCCGTGGGCAAGCCCAGCACCGGCGCCGTCACCAGGGCCACCTTCAACTGGTCAAATGCAGCCTGGCACTCTTCATCCCACACGAATGATCGAGATTTCTTGGTCAGCGCAAAGAGGGGAGCTGCAGTGCGCGAAAAGTCCCTGATAAACTTCCGATAGTAGGCACACAATCCAAGGAAAGCACGTAGCTCCCTTAGTCGCTCAGGCGCAGGCCAGGACGCTACCTCATGGACCTTGGACGGGTCAACGGCGATTCCCGTTGGCGTTACTATATGTCCCAAGAAACTCACCGAACGGCGCAGCAGGCGACACTTGCTAGGTTTAAGCTTAAGGTTTGCCCCTCGCAGCCGCTGGAACACCTGTCTTAACCTGCCCAGATGCTGTTCGGGCGTGCTCCCATAAACAATCACGTCATCAATATAGACCAGGCAAATTTCGAAGTTCAAACCCGACAGAACAATATCCATAAGACGCTGGAATGTTGCCGGCGCGTTGCAGAGGCCGAACGGCATAACGCGCCATCTAAAAATTCCCCTGCGGGTAACAAAGGCCGTCTTATCGGCATCCCTGGGATCCATTTCGACTTGATGGTATCCGCTACGCAAGTCCAGGGTGCTGAACCATCCCGCATCAACCAGAGCATCTAAACACTCGTCAATCTTTGGAAGCGGATATGAGACTTTCCTGGTTCGCTCGTTCAACTGGCGGTAATCAGTGCAAAACCTTAGGGTAACGTCCTTCTTCCGGGCCAGGACCACGTTAGCTGCCCACTCACTCACAGCCGGCTCTACCACTCCTTCCGCCAACATCTGATCCAATTGCTCATCAATGGCTACCCGGTACGGAAGGGGTTGTCGCCTCAAAGGCTGACGTGCGGGGGCCGAGTTCCCGGTATCAATTCGATGCTTACACAAGGTTGTCCTCCCTAGGTCCCCTTCTCCCTCGGAGAAAACATCCTTGAACTCCACTAGCAAGCTCGCTAATTGGCTCCTGGTTTCCTGGGTCACTTCCTCTGGAAGTCCTTCCATCAAACCTGCGATGAGGGGTGTTTCATCCTTTTCCCTGGGACCCGCTTCTTTCCCATCACACGCTTCCACCTCTACAGGGTGCAAGCTACCCAAAAGCTGGTCTTCAGGGAGCGTGGCGGGACCTCCATTAAGATTAACGACCCGAATCCGGGCAGCGTTAGCATCGTCCCCTATTAACACCCGTGCTACGTGAACTCCGGGCAGGACCTCCTTCGGCTCCGTCATCCATGCAGAGGCCGTACTTGATAAATTTCCATATTGCGTTTTGGCGGGTATATCACACTGGGTTCTAGGCGGCAGCGTCATTTCCTCCGCGACCATCACCCGTCTGCACCATGCGGAACCATCCCCCTTTTCTAGCGGGATACGCCGGCGACCTATAAACAGGGCTCCATTACCAAACCCCAAACGACAGCGATGTTGCCGCAACCAGTCCATACCCAGCATGGGTTCTATGATTTGGTCCGACACCAAGAAAGCAGTATCTATATGGAAACCCGGCCTGATCCTAATTGGGACACACAGCTCCCCTACCACATGGATCGCAGTCCCGTTGGCAGCTAGCAGTACCCGGGTGCTGGGACGCAGCGTGAGACCCTCCACAACAGAAGACGGTACGAGGCTCACCTCCGACCCGGTGTCGACCAGGCACATTTCAGTCCGTCCGTTGATTATACCGCGGATGTAGATTGCGTTGCCATTGGTGCCGTTCGATGTCCTCTGGCGAGTGTTGTGGTTGACCGCGGCCACCTCCGGTACTGTCTGCTCTTCCGGACCAACCGGTGCCGCTTCATCGGTATGCGCACGGGGCCGCCGAGGCTGACGGCACCGACGGGCGATGTGGCCTCTCTGTCCGCAGTTGTAGCAGACCACATCCCGTCCTCGGTTTCCAGGCTGCACAGTTGCCGTCTCGTTGCGTCGATTGGCTTCCCCGTCGATTTCGAGATGACTGCGGAACGCCTCCAGTTGCCGTTCGATCTTTCTCTCCATGTCTCGTTGCCAACGCTGCTGTTCCCCACGTTGTGCTTTGAGGAACTGGTCCAGTTGATTCTGCAATGGCACGTTCATGTCGGACTCCTGGGTTCCTCGAACACGGTTTGCTGGTCTCCGTCGCTCCTCAGAATCCGCCATCCTTTGGTACGCTTCCATCCGTAACGCCATCCGGTATGCTTCGTCCAGCGTCTTTGGTTCACGCTCCCGGACCTTCAGAGACAACTCACGATCCCGAATGGCCTCCAGGAAAGCGTCGCGAGCAATGATCTCGGTTGTCTCGTTGGAGGGCACAGGATAAGCAAGTACCACCAACCGACGGATATCGTGTAGGAGGTCGCTCAGGTTCTCATCGGCCCGTTGACGTCGGTAGTAAAGTTGTGCACGGAATGTCTCCGCCTGTCCTTCGGTCCCATAACGTTGTCGCAGCCTCTGCGTCAACTCCTCATACGTCACGTCCTGCCGAGCTCCAAAGTCCCAGAGTAGCTGTGTGGCGGCCTTATCGAGGGCACAACGTAGAAAGTCAACTTTATCGGAATCAGTCCAGTTATTGTATTTGGCACACACCTCGAATTGAGTCAGGAACGACTCCAGGGATCCTGTTCCGTCGAACTTCCCAGGCTTCATCGGTGTCTTGCGGTAGACGAAGTTCCCCAGCGACGGTCGGTTCGAGGCCGCTTCACTTCCGCCCTGCGTCTGTCTTCGTTCGCCGCCGTTCACCACCGCCGATCGTGGGCTGTCGAAGTCCATGTTCTCCAGAAACTGACTACGGTCGAGTCTGGAGGCCTCCATTGTCGCTCTTCGTACACCAGGCGTCGAACTACTCAGCTGGTCGGGTGACGCGTCCGCAACGTCCAACAAGGTGTAGATGATGGTGTCGTCCTCGTCTCCCATGCGAATGTTGATCGGTCTCGACTTGCAGTTGACAGGTACCCCACTTCTGGTACCAATTGTAACAAGTCGGGGTTGCCGCTTCCCCTGTCTAGGTGCTGGTTCACTGCTACTGTAGCCGAAGGCTCCCTATCAGCGCCTATCTACTGCTAGCCCGCGAGGTAAGGCTCTTGAGGTCCCCAAGAGGCTGAACATGAAGTCAACCGATCGTCAATCGCACTTTATTTCTCACAACTTAACGAGGATAATGCATTTAGCAACTAGTCTTACACTAAAACATTAGCTCATTTACGTCATCATCTCACCAGCTCGTCACGCATCACACCAGCTCGCCATGCATACCGTGCATCAGCTCGCCATGCATCCCGTGCATCAGCTCAGCTCGCCATGCATACCGTGCATCAGCTCGCCATGCATCCCGTGCATCAGCTCAGCTCGCCATGCATACCGTGCATACCGTCATACCACGTCATCCCTTTATATAGACCCCTCATGTCTTTGTGCGGAGAGGGCTCAGACACGGCTGCCGCCGCGATGTCTGCCGGCGGAGGGGGCTCAGACACGGCTGCCGCCGCGATGTCTGCCGGCGGAGAGGGCTCAGACACGGCCAAGTCTGCGTGCGGAGAGGGCTCAGACACGGCTGCCGCCGCGATGTCTGCCGGCGGAGAGGGCTCAGACACGGCTGCCGCCGCGATGTCTGCCGGCGGAGGGGGCTCAGACACGGCCAAGTCTGCGTGCGGAGAGGGCTCAGACACGGCTGCCGCCGCGATGTCTGCCGGCGGAGAGGGCTCAGACACGTCTGCCGCCGCGATGTCTGCCGGCGGAGGGGGCTCAGACACGGCCAAGTCTGCGTGCGGAGAGGGCTCAGACACGGCTGCCGCCGCGATGTCTGCCGGCGGAGAGGGCTCAGACACAGCCAAGTCTGCATGCGGAGGGAGCTCGGACACAGCCAAGTCCGCATGCCAAATCCGCTACAATACACAGTCTTAGTTTTGCGTAATATAGTAAATAAAAAAGAAAACTTAAATCGTCACAGTTTCTAAACGCACGAGTCTATAAACAGTATTATCAACGACATTACATTGCTCACATTACTAACAGAGAACACTACAAAATAGCCTACTTATACGAAATCTTCGCGCTCTGCCAACGAAGCATTAGCGTCTGCTATTATAGAAAATTAACCGCCAAGTCAACGGTTACTTTTAACGCTAGACGAACGCTGGCCAATAAAGAACACAAAACTATGCTGTTCCCTGAGCAGTAATATATATTATATATATAATATATATATATATATATATATATATATATATATATATATATATATATATATATATATATATATATATATATATATATATATATATATATATATATATATATATATATGTATATATATATATATGTATATATATATATATAAATATATATATATAATCTACAGTTGTAGATTTAGTTAGTTGCTCTATAATATTTGCTTATGGAAACCTGATTGAACTTCATCAAGTTTCTTAGTTTTTCAATAACTTGATGTGATATATAGATGAGTTATATATTTATATAAACAATATTATAATGTGACATATTTAATTTGTATATTAAAATAATGTTATAGTTATAAAGCTAAATTTATGTATTTCATAGTTTTATTATTCTGAACTGGTTTAAGTGAAAAGTTGGTTTTCATTCTGTGGGTGCATGGATGGATGGTGTTGAATATAATTGAAGATGTATTTCGTGTAATAGCTATATTTAAAGCTGTTGACTCCAATCACAAAAGTGCATTGTCCAGCCAGTACTATTCACTTTTGAAATTGGGGCATCTAATATCTTAAGAAATCGATCTGATTAAGCGGCAATGATCGATCAGTACCTCACAACCACATTTGCTGGACCCATAGCTAGCCAACATTTGCCATTAGTGTCACTATGCGTGGCTGTCTGGGGCACCTGTAAATGAAAGCTCTCCGCTGGTTCTCTCTCCTGGAGAGTTTCACTTCAGACAGGTAAACCAAACTTTTCGAACATACCTGCACCGAATCCTAGACCATCCTCCTACCACTATTTGCCATCGTATTCGCTCTCCACCTTAGCATCATGCCGTCTCTCCAGCTTGACCCCAGGATTCTGACCAGGCACGAAACTGACTCGACAACTTCAATTCGTTCTTATGAACTTGATTTTATTTAGTGCCGGTGAATAGACTGGTCTCCATGACGCAGCTTTTGTTTGGCGCTGAGAATTTCGAAGATTTACAATTGCAATTACAACACAAGCAATACTAACAAGCCTTTATTTAAAGGTAATAAAGAAAGTAGCTCAGACCAACCTGTTGATTGTCCATCACCTCCAATTTCAACTTTTAGAATCTGCAGGGAAGCGCCAAAGTTTGGCTAAAACATAAACAAATTTCCTACAGAAAATGACTCAATCAAAACTAGTCTCATGATTTGAACAGACATTTTTCAGAAATTAATATTACTTTATAGATCGACATATGTTATTTCTTTATGACTTTATTGTTAGAATAAGCACTGTTCTACGACACAAAAAATACGTCTCTTGCGACAAATCATTCCATCCGTCCGGTCCTGTATCGAGGAATCTAATTGCAGACATGCCAATCATGACATCCATGTGTAATGTCTTAAGACTGGCTATTAATTATGAAGGAAACTTCATAATTAATAGCCAGTCTTAAGACATTTCTTAACGGTATGACTTATCCTCTACAGGCCTAGTTAATTTTTGTACAGCTGAGCGCTATATTGTAAATTTGATATTTGTATTATTGTTGTTAATTATTATTTCTCAAGGTAGAAATGATCCCTCAGAATAAAAAACTGCTTTGGAGAAAATGAAATACTATCTGGAACAGCTGCATCTCGTGAGATATAAGATATCATAGGTATGAATCCCAGTGGAAACGTTGTATGTAGGACATCGGATGTCATATTCTCATATAGGCTTTATATATCCTACCATATGCCGTATGGGACCACAAGTAAAACATATGAAGCCTATCTGGAAATACACTGTCATGTTGGCTTCATATGTCCTTCATATGACATTGTTGGTGGGGCAGCCATTACAGGTATTGTTGCTGCTGTAATTATTATTATTATTGTTATTAATATTATTATTATTACTATTTTAATTTTATTATCATTACTATTACTATTATTATTATTATTATTATTATTATTGTGACATGAGTACCCTGTAAAATGGGATATAGAACTATATGCAGCTGGTAGTTACCTGTAAATGATTTCATACTGAGTGAAGCCTTCAGTCTTATTGCATGATTGTGTTTAAACTCATGTCTCAAGCACCTATGTGGGGTACTAAAACATGCTATATTAAATGTCTTCATACATACATACATACATACATATACATACATAACATACATACATACGTACATACAACATACATACACATACATGCCTGCATACACACACACATACATACATACCTACATTAAGATATTACAGATATTAAGACAGCACAACTATTGGATAATTTGGCATTGGTAAACTTACTTTGAAGAGGTAATCTAGAATGTTGCTTCTGTGTGGTTCTGGATAATTAACCAACAACTTTGATGTTGCCTAAACAGAAACAGCAAGAGTGAAACTTTACAGACCTAAGTGAAGGACTAGTTTTGTTACTATTTGCTATGAGTATTATAATTTATCCATATAATATACCAATAACCAACTAATGCAGCCCTGAATCAAAATGTCTCAACCTGTTCCTTAACCAAGACCTCTGTCATTCACAAGAAACTAAAGCAATTAAATAAGGCCAGATATACATCTTAAACTCGAGGAATTAAATTTAAATCCCCAATGCATTCACACGCTATACATTGAAGGCCAACGATATTAAAACAAAAAACGCCATGACAGATTCTTCACTTGGGACGACATTCGCACTAAAACTACCAAAACATTTTCTGAGCTTATAGAAGAAGGCAAAATGCTGCTGGCAACAACATGTTTAAAGCCAAAAAATTGGAAGTGCAGAAGGGCAATTCCCAATAACGACTGAAGCACAGTACAAATATCTTGTCTTGATTTACTTACGCCACCGCCACTGAGTCCACCGATTCCATCGAAGCGTCTTCCTAGTCCCACCGAGTCGTCCACAAGATATCCACTGCACGACAATACGAACACAACAACCAACACGCCAACAACTATCATTGAATAGTCTGCCATTTCTCAACAATTACGAAACTGAATTGCTTCTATCAGTACAGTTGTATCGTTACAGAGCCTCCACAAATAAATGACACTATTTAAGCAGATGATGACCTATTATAAGCATGACCCACCCCTCCCAAATACCTTCATCACATGAATTGCTCACATGATTCAGATGATTGTTTACCACTCCACCTTTGAGAAGGATCATTACACATAGCGCTAGAACCTGGAAGGTCTCCACTAGGCGCTGAGTGATGCGTTCTTGTATATGAACCCGCAAACAACGTGCGTTAACAGTGGTGGCTTATTTATATTACGTACCAAAGGTCAGAGGCTAAATTTGGCTAGGACTTGTTGCACTATCAGCTGATGCCCTGAAGAAAGTCTAGCTTCAGGTACCCGGTGCTTGTACATGTTGTATACTATAGCTGGGGTCCCACGTATACTTTTTGTGCCTCCTGAGTAATAGTGCGGTAATAAAGCTGTCCATGAACTGCAATTAGTATAGTTCAGTTCAGCATAGTTCATGGAGTCAGTCGTTAAGAAATTGTTGACTGGCTTGAAGAGCATGTGACTCACTCAGTCGACTTAATGAACTAAGTCGTATGTTATTGACTAAGTCGTTCGTCAGAGCTTATCCACGTGCAGTCGACTTCTGGTAGGGAGCTCACATGCATTGGCCTCACAGCGTACGCTAATGTGGTAGAGTAAGACAATTTGACTAATCCAAAGAGAAAACGGACTAAGTAAATAATTTGACTTTTCGAGAAAAACGCGTTTAAAGTATAAAGTGTTTAAAGTACAAAAACATCAGTATTATACTACACTTGTCATATCAGAAGTTGATTTTTCAACACATAAGTCTTTTCTCAAACTATTAAGCTAGTTTTAATGCACAATGCATCAATTGATCGCACATCAAAAGCAAGCCGTAAACAGCAAATGTTGTTGATCTTATCTTCAGCGTTGTTCAAAGTATCAGGCCAAAGTACTTAAGTAAATGTAAAAATAAACCAAATTTTAGGTACTTAAGTAAGACTAAAAGTACTCATCAGCGAGTTTACTTGAATAAAAGTAAAAAGTATTCTTCGAAATAATAAAAGTAAAAGTATCGAGTGTGTATATGTATGAATATTTGTATGTATGTGTGTATGTATGCATGTATGTATGTATGTATCTATGTATGTATATTTATGTATGAAATCCTGTACACTGGTACCGAATACAATTGGCTGCCTGTAACAGCACTCTTTTTATCGAGTGATTAGCGGTTGGATATTACCAGCTAGTTACTTTTATAATAGTATTTCAACAGATAATGA